>CM052447.1:14378715-14391125 GCA_028533085.1 Varecia variegata
GTGTGAGCCACCATGGCCGGCCCCTATTCGTGAGTTATAAAGAATTCCATTATGTTTTATTTTAACATTTTTGTGGTTTTATTTTTTACATTTAAATCTTTGTTCCATTTGTAATTTACCTACATGAACAGTGTGTTATAGGGATAATTTTATTTTATTTTATTTTTATAATTTATTTTATTTATTTTTAGAGACAGGGTCTCATTCTATTGCCCAGGCTGGAGTGCAGTGACCTGATGAGAGCTCACTGTAACCTTGAGCTCTTGGGCTCAAGTGATCCTCCCACCTTAGCCTACTGAGTAGCTGGGACTATGTATGGATGCACACCACCTCACCTGGCTAATTTTTTTTAAATTTTTGGTAGAGACAGTGTCTCACTATGTTGCCCAGGCTGGTCTTGAATTTATGGCCTCAAGCAGTCCTCCCACCTCAGCCTCCTAAAGCACTGGGATTATTTTTATTTTTTCCAGATAACTATTCAGCAGTCTCCACCTACTTATTAGTTTAGGCCATCTTTCCTAACCACTATTTCCTAATAATGCACTGCATTCAGCTGCATTATTATTAAATTTTTAAGTTAGGGTGAAGAGATACCTTAAGGATTCTAAACTCTTCTCTATGCAAGAAGAAAGCCTTCCTACGTTCAAGATTTCTTTTGAATCCTCCTGGAGTATTTTAAAGTTTTCTTCATATATTTTGGATATTTATTAGGTTCATTTCTAGGTATTTTGTCTTTTTTGTTGCTATTGTACGTAGGGGTCCCCCCCCCCGTTATATCTTCTGATTGTTATTAAGGGGCTTAAAAATTACGGAGTGGTAAAATTTATGTTTATGGAATATAAGTATACCTTTAAACTTAGAAGCCTTCCATTATGGGTTCTGTTGAGAACAGGAAAGAGAAGTGACTATCCAAATGTAATTGGTGGAATGTTAATTATAGAACAGGGCTGGGTATAGTGGCTCATGCCTGTAATCACACCACTTCGTGAGGCCGAGGCGAGAGGATCACTTGAGGCTAGAAGTTCGAGACCAGCTTGAGCAATGTAAGTGAGACCCCCCCCCATCTCTACAAAAAACAGAAAAGATTAGCCAAGTGTGGTGGCACATGCCTGTAATCCCAGCTATACGGGAGGCCAACGCAGGAGGATTGGATTGCTTGAGGCCAGGAGTTTGAGGCTGTAGTGAGCTATGATTGCACCACTGCACTCCAGCCTGGGCGAGAGAGTGAGACCCTGTCTCAAAAAAAAAAAAAAAAAAAAATTATAGAACTGTTTTTGAAGTATAGCATATAAAAAGGGGAATAGAAATAATATTGGAAAGGTAGAATGGGGCCTTTTTTTTTTTTTTTTTTGAGACAGAGTCTCCTCCTGTTGCCCAGGCTAGAGTGCTGTTGCGTCAGCCTAGCTCACAGCAGCCTCAAAATCCGGGGCTCAAGCGATCCTTGTGCCTCGGCCTCCTGAGAAGCTGGGAATATAGGCGCTCGCCACCATGCCCAGCTAATTTTTTCTGTTTTTAGTAGAGACGGGGTCTCACTCTTGCTCAGGCTGATCTCAAATTCCTGACCTCAAGTGATCCTCCTGTCTGGGCCTCCCAGAGTGCTACGATAACAGGCGTGAGCACTGCGCCTGGCCGAATGGGGCCTTTTGTAAAGAGCCCTGAATACATATGGTAGGTATTGTTCTTAGCTTGATAGGTAGTGGTGGTCAGTGAAGGTTTTAGAGCTGCATTTTAAGATTGATTAGGCAGTGTTGTATAGGATGATGGATGGGGAAAGGAGAAACTAGAGGTAAGAAGACCAGATAGGATTTTAGGCAAGAGGTAATGAGAGCTGGAACTAGCATGGTAGAAGTTGGAAAGGAAGAAATGGATGTGAAAATTCTATTGAAACTACCATCACTAAAATCATTAGAGACCTAAAACAGAATTCAAGCTTCATTTGTGTCCTCATTTTATAGACTTTTCCATGTTTATGAAGCTGTTGACCACTTCCTCTTTCCTGAAAGTGTTTCTTTCCTGTTTCTTCTCCTAACTTTCTGACCATTCTTTCTGACTCTTTCACTTTTTTCTTTAGACTTCTTAAGTGTTGATAGTGCCCAGAATTTATTTTTAATTTTTGTCTTTTGTTGTTTCAGTGGTCTCATATAGTTTTGACTTGAAATCTCTGTCTCCACTTTCCATTGCTTTTTGACCACCTCAGTCTGGAGTTTGTGTTCTTCCTCTGTGATGACATGGCACCCAGTTCACATTTCTACCATAGCAATTATTATGCTGCATTCTAAGAGTCTATATGTTTATCTTCCCAATGACATTGTGAGCTCCTTTAAGGTTGGAAAGAAATTGTCTATTATCTCATTATTCCTAGCACCTAGCTAGTGCTTGACACTGAATGAATAAATTTCTAACTACCTGTTAGACATTTCCACCTAAATAGTCTTTAGATACTTGAGACCAATCACTGAACTCATCACTTTTGCCTCACTTCAAACTTATCTCCTGTCTGTGTTTCCTGTCTTAATAGCAAAGCCGTCTTCTGATTACCCAAGCTAGAAACATCAGATCTTCACTTCCTTGTTCTCACCACTGAAGCATAGATCACTACTGAGACCTATTTATATATGTATCTCATAGCTGACTCTGACTGCTCCATACCCAAAGCTACTGTTTTAATCCAGGTTCTCATTTTCCTTCCTGTACTATCATAATATTTAAATAGCAGAAATTATTAGATTCATAAATGTTGTTTTAAGCAGGTCATCATTTTTAAATGCTGTTGGTGTTGCCTTTTAATTATACATGACTGTTGGGTTAGCTTTGTAATTACCAACTTAGTTTGTTGTGAGTTGTTTGGTTAATCCTGTATAGTGAATAGCTGTGTTTATTTGCTGATAATATGATTTTATATCTTGAAAAACCTAGACTGCACCAAAAAACTCTTAGATTTGATAAGTGAATTCATTAAAGTTTCAGAATACAAAATCAACATATAAAAATGAATGGCATTTCTATACATCAATAACAATCTAGCTGAGAACTAAATCAAGAAGGCAATCCATTTACAGTAACTGCAAAACCCCCCACAAAATACCTAGTAATATATTTAACCAAGGAGGTGAAAGATCTCTATGAGGAAAGCTATAAAACACTGATGAAAGAAATTATAGATGACGCAAACAAATGGAAAAATACCTTTGCTCATGGATTGGAAGAATTAATATCATTAAAATGACTATGCCACCCAAACCAATGTACAGATTCAATGCAATCCCTATCAAAATACCAATGTCATTTTTCACATAATTAGAAAAAACAATTCTAAAATTCATATGGAACCAAATAAGAGCCCAAATAGCCAAAGCAATCCTGAACAAAAAGAACAAAGTTGGAGGCATTGCATTGCTTGATTTCAAATTATACTGCAAGCCTGTACTAGCCAAAACAGCATGGTACTGGCATAAAAACAGACACATAGACTAATGGAACAGCATAGAGAACTCAGAAATAAAGCCCACATATCTGTAGCCAACCAGTCGTTGACCAAGTCAACAAGAATATATGCCAGGTAAAGGATACCCTTTTCAATAAATGGTGCTGGGAAAATTGGATTGCCATATGTAGAAGAGTTAAATTGGACTCCTATCTCTCATATACAAAAATCAACTCAAGATGGATTAAAGACTGAAATTTAAAACCTGAAACTATAAAAATACTAGAAGAAAACCTAGGGCAAACTCTTCTGGACATTGATCTAGGCAAAGAATTCATGACTGAGACCTCAAAAGTATAGGCATTTTTACACAAAAATAGACAAATGGGACTTAATTAAACTAAAAAGCTCTGATAATAAAAGAAACAATCAACAAAGTAAACAACTTGCAGAATGACAGAAAATATTTACAAGCTGTGCATCTGAGAGGGGATTAATATCTACAGTTTACAAGGAGCTCAAACAATTAAAAAACCCCAAATAATCCCATTAAAAATAGCAATGGAAATGCATAGACATTTTTCAAAAGAAGAAATATAGACGTGAAAAAATACTCAACATCACTAAGCATCAGAGAAATTCGAGTGATAATAACAATGAGATATTGTCATATACTGGTATGAATGACTGTTATTAAAAAGACAAAAAACAATAGTTGTTGGTGAGGATGCAGAAAAAAAGGAATGCTTATACGCTGTTGGTGGGAATGTAAATTATTACAACCTCTATGGAAAATAGTATAGAGATTTCTCAAAGAACTAAAAATAGAACTCTACCATTCAATCCAGCAATCCCACTAGTAGGTATCTACCCAAAGGAAAGTAAATCATTATATCAAAAAGATACCTGCACTTGTATGTTTATTGCAGAACTATTCATAATAGAAAAGATATGGAATCAACCTAATTGTCCATCAGTGAATGATTGGATAAAAAAATGTGGTATATATTAATATACACAGTGGAATACTATTCGGCCATAAATAGAATGGAATCCTGTCATTCGCAGCAACATGGATGGAACTGGAGGCCTTTATTTTAAGTGAAACAAGTCAGACACAGAAAATATCACATGTTCTTCCAAGTGGAAGCTATATACATATGGACATAGCATGTGAAATGATAGACATTGGAGGCTGGGAAGGATGGGGGGATGGGAGGGGTGTAGATGAAGAGAATTACTTAATAGGTACAATGTACATTATTCAGGTGATGGATACCCTAAAAGCCCTGACTTCACCACTGTGCAATCTATGCATATAACAAAATTCATGTGTACCCCATAAATTTATACAAATTTAAAAAAACTACTTTTGAGTTGTATTTTTCAAATAATTATATTATTTATACATTATAGTTTGGATGGTTCATTCATATTCTCGTTTTAGAGTTAGTATGTATAATCAAAATTTTCTTGTATATTTTATTGTTATTACAGAGTTATTTTTCCACTGGAACGAGAAAATGGTATAGATGAGCCATGGGGTTTTTGTTATTTTTTGTTTTTTGTTTTTTGTTTTCATACCTCACCTAGATGGGTTTCTAAAGAATTTGAGAGCCATTAGCCCAGTCTAAACTCTTTTATTATTATATAAAGGCTTTATATTGAGGCTTTAGCTTCTAGCTCTGTCAGCATCATCTCCCAATACCCTGATGTTAACACCAAATTCTAATCTAACCTACAGAATTCACTGTCCCCTGAAAATGTCCTTTTGTGCTTTTATAGTTTTGGTACCTGCTATATTCTATTTTCCTAGAATGTTTCCACTTTCTTCTTAGTCTGGTAAAGAGCCATTCACCTTTTGAGGTTCAGGTCAAACTTAATAACTTCATCAACCATAGCCTTTCTGACGTTCATTTATTATAGCAACAATATTGCATCATAATTACTTTTGTTCATGTCTATCTTTTCACTAGACTATGATTTCTTTACATTATTATTCTTTGGATCTTCCATGTCTAGGAATGCATATGGGTCATACTTTACATGTTAGTTGAATGACTGGACAATTGAAGGAATAGATAAAATGAATGTCTTCTATCTAGAGGATTTGGCAGCTGATTTTATATGAGTTATGCAGGGAAAGACAAGAATATTGTGAAAAGGAAAATGATAGTTCCATTAAAAGAGAATTTAAGGAGAAGTTTCATGCAATAAATAGACTGATTAGAAAGTCCTTTTCTAAGTCCATTTTCAGTGCTCCAAGCACTGAAAATGCTTACTATATGTAATAAGTGCACCTTTAAACACCTCTAAAGTCATTTGAGATAAGGATTAATAAAACTGAAGAAATTATTTTAAGAAATTAAAAGCAAATAAAAATATTTATCTCTGGCTTCTGCTGGATTGTCTGTGAAGTTAGGATGTGTAGGAAATCCTGAATTCTCTTTTAGTCCCAAGCACAACACCTGTGTTTCCTTAGCTTTAGACATAATTAGAATGATTTAGCATGAGAGGGGCATCAGGGGATAAGAAGGAGTATCAATCTGTGCCTTAATAAAGCCTCATTAATTAAGTGGAAGGTGGTTATAGAAGGATATAAGACTAGATCCAGATTGTACAAGAATATCAGGTGCTGAGGAGTTCAGAACTTTTAAAGGTTTTAGAGCAGGAGAATTGTCAAGATAAAGTGATGGTGTTGGGATATTGCCCTGGTAATGAAGTATGGGGTGTATGAGAATAGAAAAGGACTGAAAGAATAGCAGGTAGTATACTGTTACAGCATGGATTAGGATGGGATATAGGGACTGGAAAGGAAGGGAAACATATGAGAGAAACTTAACGAGGAAGGCCCTGCCAGAGTTGGTGATAAGAGAGGAAAGATTACTTAGGTTTTGGGTGAGAGTGCATGGGATTTAGGAGAGTGAAAGAGGTTGAGCTTCCTTGTTGAGGGAGGAGGAGGGGAGCTCAGTTTGTACTTGTCGAATATGAGAACATTTACATGGGATACATCTCAGGCATCATGAGACATGGGACATCTACTTAGAATAAGAAATGTGTTTTTGCATATGTAGTAGGTTCTCAGTAACTATTTGTTAATAACATATCTGGAAGGGATATCGATATTTGAAGCTACAAAATATTTTCTTTGTGTCAGATACTTTATATAGAGAAAAGCACTTGTTTAGGGACAAATTTCCAATGCTCATTGGAGAAGGTGTAAACAAATGGAGAGAGAAGTTAGTGGGTAAGGAAATCCATGTAACAGAGCCAAAGAACAACAGCTTTCTGAGGGTAGTTGCCTTGATCCTCGGACCAAGGATAAGCAGAATGTTTTAGATTTGACAAGTAGGCAATTGTTGACTTCCAGGTTTCTTTAGAGTGGAAGGATAGAGAGGGTTTGTAGATTATACAGGGTGAAGGGAAATAGATGGTTAGAAGATAGAGGCATTGGGTACAGATAGTTTGAAACATTTTTCAGTGAAATGAGAAAAATAGGTAATAGGAAAAGGAGAAATCACTACGAAGAGAAGTTGTTTCTTTTTTTGAAGATGGAGAAGAGCCCTGTACATTCTTTGAAACAAAGATGAGGACTAGTGTCAGGGGAATGACTGAAGATGTAGAAGTTAGAGGGTCTTCAGGAGTTGGAGAAATAAGATCTCTCCTTAGGGAGAGACATTGAGATCGCCAGTTCTTCCTCTGGGACTAGAAAAGATGAGAGAATTGGTGTAAAACAAATAGGTAGACATCAAGGAAAGGTAGATGATGAAAAAAGTCATGTTGCACCTTTGTGTGATATATTTGATTATAAGGCAGAAAAATCTACAAAAGAAGTAAAAAATGCAGTAATACATATTTCAACAGAAAAATCTGTAGTGGTGGTATTGTGCTAACCTTGGTAGCATAATCAAAAACCTGAGAAGTTGTTGAAACCTAATTGGAAAATAATTTATTTCAAGCTCTTTCTATTAGTGTAATTAATTGGGAGTCTAAATTAGAGTCAGTCATATTTTATTTATATCTCTCTCTTAATTTGTGCTACAGGTTATATCTTAAGTGTTGTGCTACTAACCTTGCCCAGGCAGCATCTGGTTCAGCTTTATCTATATTTTTTGACTGCTCTGCTCCTCTATGCTGGACATCAAATCTCTAGGTAAGATTGTGACTCCATTTTTGAAATGTGTAAATGAACTTAAAGTTTTCTTTTGCCAATAAAATACTTTTCATGGACACTATTAAGTAAAAGCTAAGGGTTTGGTAGGTATCCAAAACAAATTTTTTTTCATATTCATTTTCTAAATAAATATTATCACACAGGACTAGAAGCTGGATTCATCCTCAAATTTTATTTCTGCTCTGTAATACAAGCTTAATATTAAACAGGCCTTAAGTTTTATGTTTATAAAGAGCTTTTCTATATTACTTGAGAAAAGAATTTCCAAAGACAAGCTGTAAGGGCATTTTAACAATTATGAACTTCATTATATAGTTTCATTGTTTCAGGAATTCATCTTATGTATGAAAATCAGCATAAGATGCAACCATGTATTAATAAAATGGATAATTGATATAAATTATTTGGTGAGGTTAATTGTATAGCTCAGAACTTCTGTCTCTTTAGCAGTATTGTCTACCTATATGTGCTAGACCTAAATTTTAAGACACTCATCTGCCGATGAATATGAGCTTCCTACTTTGGAACAGGATGTTGTAAAACACAGGTGAACCAAAAGTGACACTGTAAATGTAAGGAGGTAAAATAAATTTTGGAGGTATAACTTTTTTTTGAAAGTTAAATTTTATAATTTTTGTTTGAAAGGTATTTACCATAGTAAAATGTACTCTCAGTTCTAAGAGGAATGGCAGTTACCTTGCATAAAGAAAAAGCCATAATCAGAGGTCTGAAACACAGTTTTCAGTTTTTGGTATAGGCTAGAAGTTTAATCTTAGAAATAGCATTTTTACATTATTGGAATTGAATTGTTGAGTTTTAGAAAACTCTAATTTTTTTTCTGATTTTAAAATTCTAATGCTCACCATAGACAATTTTTGGGAAATGCAGGAATTTTAAAGGCAGCAACAATCACCTGAAATTATACCACCCAGAGATAGACTTAACAGTCTGGAATTTTCTTCCTGGTTTTTAATATCTTCCAGTTCTTACCACTGGAAAGAATGAGAATAACTGTAATAACTAAACAGTCACTGGCTTTTGGCCCTTCTTGTTTAAGTAGGACCACCATTTTCATTAATATTTTGTCTGACTATTTCTCAAAATCTCCATGGTGTTTGCCAGAAACTCAGTCTTCTCATATTTGTCTCCTCTGTTTGTACCTGGTGGATTTTTTTCTGCTCAGAATGGTACCTGGACGATGGTGTCTTACTCTTTAACTTTGCCTCTATCCTTGCCTGGGGTATGTCCTCTGATGTCAAAGTTGCATAATCTGGAGCTGCCAGAGTAATACTGCATTTCTTATAATCCTCACGATATTCAAATCAAGCTGTGTTCCACACAAAAGTGGAGATAGTGACATTCCTCATTTTGTGTCACACAAATATGTCCCTGTGTCTTAGACTTCTTCATGAAAACAACCTAAGCCTTTTCCTAAGCATCTGTCTATATAGAGCAAAACTAGGAGTTCAAGGGCTAATACACACAGTATTATATCCTTCTTATCCTAGTACCACCAACCCCAAACCTTTACACAGTCTCTTCCTGTGGCTTACACAGACACCTCTGAATCTCAGTTCAGGCTCAGGTGGAGACACTTCCCCATCTTTCTTTACTCATTTTAAACAAAATCATATCTGTGGAGTGTAATGCAGTAGTTAGGGTATGTGCTCTGGAGTCACTCTTCTAGTGTGTAAATGAGTGCCTGGGCACTTAAGAGCCACTTCGATATTTTTTGGTTAGATGGTTGGTTGGTTGGATAGGTTCAAATTCCAGGTTCCATATTTACTAATATATAACCTTGGGTGTCACTTACCAGAAAGATAAGTCTTAGTTTCCTCACCTGTAAAGGGACTGATGTAAGATTCAATAGAATAAGGCATGTAAAACTCTTAGCACAATTTCTGACATACAGTAAGCACTTAGTGAATTTTAACTAGCATTCTTATGTCTTACTTTTATCATACAGCAATCTTTTGTGAGTATGTTCTTGTGTCATTAATATTTAAAAAATGATTCTTTAAACAGCAGAGTATTTTATGGTATAGCCATATAATGGTAGCTTTTTAGATTTTATAAGATTTTGATGATCAGTCAGTAAAATCTTAAAGTGTAAGATAGTACTAAAATTGTTGGTTTTATTACTGTTATAATTCTGGGTGAAAAACCATGAATCTAC
The DNA here is from genome assembly GCA_028533085.1 of Varecia variegata. NCBI lineage: Eukaryota > Metazoa > Chordata > Mammalia > Primates > Lemuridae > Varecia > Varecia variegata. Next base: position 14,388,490 of record CM052447.1, read on the forward strand.
CCTTTCTTTCATGGTTTTTCCGTTTCCATGTACATTAGTGGTGGAGTAATGGCTGAAACCATGTAGCTCTGTTTTTATGTACAGTACAGTCATCCCTTGGTATCATGGGAGATTGGTTCTAGGACATTGTAGAGATACCAAAATCCATGGATGCTCAAGCACTGATATAAAATGACATAGTATTTTCATATAACCTATCCACACCCAGCCATATACGTTAAGTCATCTCTAGATTATTTATAGGACCTAACATAATGTAAATGCTACGTAAGTAGTTGTTATACTGTATTCTTTAGGGAATAATGACAAGAAAAAAAGTCTGTATATGTTCAGTACAGATACAATTGTTGTTTTGAATGTTTTTTTAATTTTATTTTTTTAATTTATTTTTTACTTTTTATTTATTTTTTTATTTCAGAATATTATGGAGGTACAAATGTTTAGGTTACATGTATTACCTTTGCATCACCTGAGTCAGAGCTACACGCATGCCCATCCCCCAGACAGTGGGCACCTCACCCACTAGGTGTGAATATACCTATCCCCTCCTCCCTCCTCCCATGTTTTTTTTTTTTAATATTTTCAATCTGCGTTTGGTTGAATCCATGGATGCAGACCCATGGATAAAGAACCCACCAACATGGAGGGCCAACTGTATTACCAGTCTAGGCATTGGAAAGATCAGCATTCTGTTATGTAAGGAAAAAGGGGACTCAAACAGTTTCAGATGTAAAGAAAAGGCTTTTTTTCTGACCATTCTTCTTGTGGCAATTTCAACTTTTTACTTTTAGTTTATAGGAATGCTTTTCCTAATGTTTAAAGTTTATTTTCATTATTAGAAAATTAAAACTTATTTTAAACAGTGAAAAGAATTTTAATAAAATTTTATAGTGGGCAAAACCACTTCCTAGTCTTATTTCACTTTAATCCTTATTATGATCCTTTGAGATTTACAAATGGAAAAACTGAAGTGGGCAAACAGCTAGAAGGGACAGGCTCAGACTTTAACTTGAATCTGGGTTTTCAAATCCTAGTTCAGTTCTGTTGGGGAGACAGCATGATTAGTGGAAAGAAAATTAGTTTTAGAATCAGACTGGGTATGAAATTGTTTCACTACTTAGTAAATATGTTACCTCAACAAGTCACTTCTTTGAAACTACAGACAATTCCTATTTTATGGACTTTGTTTTGATAGTAAATGAATGAATTTCAAGATATGGAATATTTTAGTATTTTTCCTCTTAGTATAATTTACACTATATGGTACTAGCTCATGAAAGGTTAACAAAGATGTGTTGTTCTTGAATTATTAATAAAATGTCACCATTAATAAATATTAAAGTTTGAACATGCTGCATTTATAAGATACTGAGGTTGAAGTTTTTAGTTTTAAAAAAATAATCGTTCAGATTTCATGTGGAGCTTCATAGCCAATTATCTTTTTTTAATAACAGCTTTATTGAGATATTCACACACCAGTTTAAAGTATACGACTCAGTGGTTTTTAGTATATTCACAAAATTTTGCAAACTGTCACCACAGTTGATTTTAGAAGATTTTCATGGCTCCCAAAAGAAACTCCATACCTATTAGTAGTCATTCCCATTTCCCACCACTTTCCCTCCACACCTCCCCATGCCCAGCCCTAGGCAACTGTCAGTCTATTTCTCATCTCTTTCATTTGGCCTCTTGTGGATATTTCATATGCATTGAATTTCATTTAGCATGTTTTCAAGGTTCATCATTGTTGTGGCATGTATTAGTACTTTATTCCTTTTTTCTCCAAATCACATTCCATTTACCACATTTTGTTTATACATCCGTTTATCCACTGACAGACATTTGGATTGTTTCTACTTTTGGCTATTATGAATAATGTTATGACCATGCATGTACAGGTTTTTGTGTGGACAATAAGTTTTTATTTTTCTTCAGCAAATACCTTGGAGTGGAATTGCCAGATCATACAGTCTCTTTATTTAACCTTTTGAGAAACCCCCAGACTGGTTTTTAAAGTGGCTGCACTATTTTACATTTCTACCAGCTGTGTACGAGGGTTCTAATTTCCCCACATCCTCGTCGGCACTTACTGATACCTGTCTTTTTTAGTAGAGCCATCATAGTGAGTACGATGAGAAGGTATTTCATTGTGCTTTTGATTTGCATTTCCCTGATGAACATCTTTTCATGTGTCTATTGACCATTTGTAAATCATCTTTGGAAAAATGTTTATTCAGATCCTTTGCCCATTATTTGATTGGGTTATATGTCTTTTTTATTGAGTTGTAGGAGTTCTTTATATATTCTAGATACAAGTCCCTTATTAGATATATGATTTGCAAATATTTTCTCCCATTCACTGCAATCTAGTTATATTGAGGCATAGTGTAGTATGCTCCTAAGAAGAAGAATCAATATTTGGATAATTTTTTTTTTTTTTGAGACAGAGTCTCGCTTTGTTGCCCGGGCTAGAGTGAGTGCCGTGGCGTCAGCCTAGCTCACAGCAACCTCAAACTCCTGGGCTCAAGCGATTCTACCGCCTCAGCCTCCCGGGTAGCTGGGACTACAGGCATGCGCCACCATGCCCGGCTAATTTTTTCTATATATATTTTAGTTGGCCAGATAATTTCTTTCTA
>CM052447.1:14391625-14431031 GCA_028533085.1 Varecia variegata
TCAGGCTAGCTCACAGCAACCTCAAACTCCTGGACTTAAGCGATCCTACTGCCTCAGCCTCCCGAGTAGCTGGGACTACAGGCATGCGCCACCATGCCCGGCTAATTTTTTCTATATATATTTTAGTTGGCCAGATAATTTCTTTCTATTTTTAGTAGAGATGGGGTCTCCCTCTTGCTCAGGCTGGTCTCGAACTCCTGACCTTGAGCGATCCACCCGCCTCGGCCTCCCAGAGTGCTGGGATTACAGGCGTGAGCCACCTCGCCCAGCCAAACTCCAGTATTCTTAAATTCCTTTGTTATTGTTACATTTATGAAGCAACATCAATTTTGTATGTCTGTGACTTGAATTAAGAGCCCAATAGAACTAGGTTTCAAAAGATGAAAGTAATACTGTTTTCATCCTGGCTCTTGGGTGCTGTGTATGGTTTCAAATGTAAAATTTCCCCAAGAGTTATTATGTGTAAAATACAGATCACTAGCTTTCCATTTTATCTCACAATTGTATAATGCAAAGCTGTAGATCAGGGGACTATTAGCATTTTGGGCTGGGTGTTCTTTGTTGTGCATTATAGGATGTTGACACACCCTGCCTCTACCCAGTAGATACCAGTAGTATCTCTCCATAGTTGTGACGACCAAAGAGTGTCCCTAGACATTGCCATATATAGTCTCCAGTGAAAAAATCTGTCCTCAATTGAGAACTACTACTGTAGATAAAGAAATTATTAAAATGAATACCCATTTATATTATAAACTTTTAATTTTGACAGGAATAAAATTGACCAGTTTTATTGTTTGACATGTTTTCTTCTTATGAACATTATCAAATCTATGCACTAAATATCTCAGAGGCCAGAATGAAGCTAAAGAGAAAAGCAGAGTTTTGAGATAACTTAAATAAAACCTAGGTAAATGAACTATTGCTGGCACAGTGCTGAGGGAATAGTAGGGTGTGTGTGTGTGTGTGTGTGTGTGTACATACTCAAATACAGGTATTTGAACATCTTAGTGTCTGGGATCTCTTATATTGAGTGGTGTGTTTTGTTTGCCCATATTGCAAAAGATAACATGGAGGGCTCACCACTTTGTTTTGTGTGAAAGTAGAGTAGGTTTCTTTGGAATTAACATTGTTTGAAAGCTTCAAGTAAGTGGCCAGAATGTACAAATTGTTCCTGCATTGTCTAGTGACTAAGTCAGATTGCATAAGAGACTGTTGTAAATAAAGATTTTTAATTAGTTGGTAAAGTGGTAAGGGTGTGGTGTTGTTATTCATTCATTTTTCGTAACTTGCACGCTTCTCTTTATAAGCAAAAATTTTTCTAATTGTAAGCTGTCCTTGAGGCCCTTTTCATATATCTTGCATATTTTCTTATGCCTCGAGTTCCAATCAAAATAGAGGAGGCTACCATATAGGACTAGAGAAGTAGATCTCCAAAGGATTTAGTTTATTAGTTCTTGGGGTTGATTGTCAGCATTTCATAAATGAAAAAAAGAGGTTTAAGAAGGAAAGATTTTATTCAACTAGAAGTAGATGGGAAGGAACTCTTGCTTCTGAAGAACTTAATACATTTTACCATTTAAATCTTCTAAATTGAAAAATTGTAATGTTCCTCTTCTGATTATCTTAAAATAGTTTTAATATGTTGTTAAAAGTTAGAATTTCATGGCTCTTGCCTTGAACTAATTTTTGCCCTAAAATGACTCATGGAATTTTGGATAATTCCTTCTCTGGATTTTTCTTATTTAGGCTATCTTGTTTTTTTATGTTGTGAATGACTCTCTCTGTTGGGACTGAGTAACCAAGAGTTCTCTCATTGCCAGAATGAGATGCTCCAAAGTTGTACGTAAGTTAGATATAGAGATCTTTGTTAACATTGATTCTTATTTCAGTTCTTCTCTGCAATTTGGGATGGAATGTCCAGATTCTCCTTTCAGAAGAGACAGCTCTATGGTGGCTTTGTGGCATACTAGGTAGTTTAGCCCTCACCAAAACCACTGCCGTTGCTCTGGCAAGCTAAGCTCAGCTGGCCCAATGAGGCAGTCTGCAGGCTTTCTGTGTCTGGCTGTCTTTACGAGGTGGGGCTTATTGGCAAGTCAGCCAAACAGGGAGGATTGTATAGGACTGTTTTGAGAAAGATGAATTGAGCAAAAGGGAAAAGGTTCTCAGAGGCCTATGGAAGATACTAATTTTGAGGGTAGGATGATTGGTACAAAGACTCAGGTTGGATAGGAATGGGTGGGGTGCAGTCTGAGGGTAGAACTATTCCTAGGATCGTAGAGGAGGACAAAATAAGACAGAGGGAGAAGATTGCTTAACATAAGGGTGGTGTTGTGGCTCAATATTGATTATTTATTTTTTTGGAATGCAGATCTCTCTTAGTGTCCTACAATCACAACAAATCACAAGGTAATGAATATAGAGAGAGTAAAAAAGAATTAAAAGGAAAATATGAAAAGATTTAGAAAGTTGAGGAGGCTTGAAAAACAAAGGAATGAATATAGGGTTAGATAAAAGAAAAGGAAATAGTTACATTAAAACTTTTTCTAATAACCCTATAAAATATAATGAGGTAAAATAAGTGATAAATTTAAGATGAAAGAAGTAAAAGAACTAGTTAGATTAAAAAAGTCAGAACCTAGAAGTGAGGAGAATGAAAGATACAATTTTTAAATACAGCTATAAACTTAAAACTAAAATATTTTTAAAAACTTTAAAGTCTTCACAGCATTCAATTTTTTTCTTATAGCACTTACCACAATCATAAATAATCATAGGAGATAAGTATTTATCTCCCCTCCCTGTTTGTAAGCTTCATGCTAGTAGGAACTATGTATTGTCTACTGCAGTATTTGTTGGGCCTAGCAGAGTGCTAGCAACATATTACTATACAATAATTTCTTTTTTAGTTAAAAAAAATAGAATATTAATTTTTCCTAGAAATTATGTGAAATTAGCATTTAAGGTAAGCACCTCTATAGAAAGACAAAGAGGTTTTTAAAAAGAGAGTAAACTGAAGTAGGCTGTGAATACAAGCAGTGAATGTCTCAGCATAAGAAATTCTAGTATAGGCCGGGCGCGGTGGCTCACGCCTGTAATCCTAGCACTCTGGGAGGCCGAGGCGGGTGGATTGTTTGAGCTCAGGAGTTCGAGACCAGCCTGAACAACCCCGTCTCTACTAAAAATAGAAAGAAATGATCTGGCCAACTAAAAATATATATAGAAAAAATTAGCCGGGCATGGTGGCGCACGCCAGTAGTCCCAGCTACTCGGGAGGCTGAGGCAGTAGGATTGCTTAAGCCCAGGAGTTTGAGGTTGCTGTGAGCTAGGCTGACGCCACGCAACTCTGTCTCAAAAAAAAAAAAAAAAAAAGAAATTCTAGTATAATGTTGAGTTTGCTGAGTTTTATTATAAAATATTAATAATATGATGGTAAAACCAAGCAGCAGAAAAAAAAACCCAACTCTGCTGTTTTTTCTGGCTTGTCATTAAAAGAGCTCCTTGGGACTGAGGCCGTTGTGGGCCATGCATGTTGTGGTTTTCCTCTTGGGGATAGTGCTCTTGTAGCTGGTCTCCACAACTTCTTAATTGAGATGAAATTCACATAACATAAAATTAACCATTTTAAACTGAACAGTTCATTGGCATATAGTACATTGATAATGTTGTGCAACTATTACTTTCATCTAAATCTAAAACAGTTTCATCACCCCAAAATAAAACTCAGTACCCATTCAGCAGCCCCTGCCAACCACTAATCTGCTTCCTGTCTTTGTGGATTTTCCCTGGCCCCTGTTTACACTGTTCCTGCTGGAGAGGAATATGCTATGGCTGAAAAGAAATTACTGGGCTTTAGAGACCTTGGAACTTACAGTTATATCTCTTTTAATTATAAATTTATTTCTTAATAGCATTTTCAAAGACTTCATAGGTATTAATGGTATTTATGTGTACATTTTATTTTAAACTTTATAATTCTTAATTCTTTAGCTTTCTATCCTAAACTTTTGTAAAATAATTACATTGATATTTATTTACCCATGTAATCAGATATTTATGTGTTATTTGTGCATGTAACATTTGTGTCTTTCTACATTCATGCAAGGTTATGCTACCACTGCACAACTGACATGTTGTGTACTGGATCTTTTTTGTTCTGGAGGGCTATCCTGTGCGTTGTAAATGTTCAGTAGCATCCTTGACCTTTACCCACTAGGTGCCAGCAGCACCCTCCCCCTCCCCAGTTGTGACAACCAAAAATAGTTTCCCGACATTGTACAGTGTTCCTTCAGGGGCAAAATTGCCCTTGGTTGACAACCATTGCATCAAGATTATTCTTCTTGAGAATCTGGCTTTCTTTTTCAGTAGAAAGAGACTACTAGTACAGTATATGTTGGAAATAATCACCGTAGCTAGTTAGCGATAAAGGAGAATTGCTAGGTCACCTATGGAGCTTAGTCATTGGTTTATATATATATATATTTTTTTTTTTTTCTCATTTGGTTTTTATAATCATCCCCAAACTGTTCTAATTTTTAAAAAATTTTTATTTTAGTTTCAAATTTTAATTTTTTTTGGCAGTACCCTTTTGGGTGATTATGTAAGGGTCATTCCTTGTTTGGCTATGCTATGCTATGCTAAAGGAATTCAACTTGATTGCCTAATGGGAAGTAATTTCATGGAAAAAGTAAATACAGCCAAATACAGCCATATGAGTTTGTTTGGAAATACTTGAAATATTCAAATTGTTTGAAAATACAAAGAATAAAACATTCAATAGTTGAAGAAAAGAGGGAAGAATTTTTTTTACACAAATGTCCCTTGTTTGATGCCAAAAGAACTTAAGACAGTTATCTTCCAGTGCTGCCCCTTAACTTACTCATAAATTCTCCCTTTCTGTGCTTCCCACCTATGTTTTCTCAGAGTATAAAGGCTCTTTGATTACTACTTAAAGCTTACTATTTCTCAGTAATCACATTAAATGAATTAAATTTAAAAAGGATTATTTTATTTGATCTAAAATTTGTTTGAAAATAAATATGTAGCCTACTTAAATATTAAAATTCTTATCTTAGATTCCCTATAGAGTTGCAAATGACAATCTTTAGGGATTGTCCTGCTGTGACCCCGTTTTATAACTAGTTTGTGGTTTTACCTGTGACTAATGAAATATCATTGGAGATAAAACTTTAGGGGAAATAAAATGAGAATGGGGTGGTGGTAGTGGAAGAGAGCCAAAATGGGGCATATTTAGTGTGATGTCACTGGGATATCATCAGTTAAGCAGGAGGGTTGAGAGATGGCATCTTAACTGGCTTTTTCCTGGGCATAAAATATTCAATAAGGCCACGGGAAGAAAGAAAATTCTGTAAAGTAGAGCATTGGCAACCTTCTGTGCATAATAAAACGCAGTTTCAATTAATTGTGTCTGTTTCTTGTGTGTGGAAGACCTAGATGAAGGCCATCCCTATTCTGTTTTCCTAAATTTTTTCTTATATGTGGAAAGGGGTATCATTAACATAATATGCTTTTATAAGGATACTATGATCTAGCAGCTTCTCTCCCCTATATGTGCTTAAAATGTATCTAATACATTCTTATCAATTTTCTTACATAGGGACTATGTTAGGAGTGAACTGGAGTTCGCCTATGAAGGACCAATGTATTTAGAACCTCTCTCTATGAATCGGTTTACCACAGCCTTAATAGGTAAGTATTATAAAAGAATTAAAAGTGTAGATAGGAGGCCGGGCACGGTGGCTCACACCTGTAATCCTAGCACTCTGGAAGGCTGAGGTGGGAGGATCGCTTGAGCTCAGGAGTTTGAGACCAGCCTGAGCAAAAGCAAGACCCTGTCTCTACTAAAAACAGAAAAAATTAGCTGGGCGTGGTGGCCAGTACCTGTAGTCCCATCTACTCAGGAGACTGAGGCAGAAGGATCGCTTGAGCCCAGGAGTTTGAAGTTGCAGTGAGTATGATAATGCCACTGCACTCTAGCCAGGGTGACAGAGCAAGATTGTGTCAAAAAAAAAAAAAATAAAATAAAAATGTGTAGGTAGGAACCAACCAGTGTTACTATCTTATAAAATTGGTGCATACTCACTTAAAAAAAAGTTGGAAACTCAAAAGTGATTCATGATGACTTTCTACATGTAGCCATTGTTTAATGTTATATTTTCTTAATCTTTTTTCCCACGCGTAGGTGTTTGTTTTATGTATTTATAATTGTATTGTACGTAGTTCATAGTTGCTTGTTTTTTTAAGGGTATTTTAAGTATTTGGGAAGATTAATTTTTAAATAGCTGATTATTACTTTGAAAGATTAAAATGAAGTATGTAGTATCTTAAATTTACTTATGTTGTTGAAAGCCATCTCCTTATTGTCAAAAATAAATTGCCAGAAGCATCAGGAACTTGAGATATGATTGAAATATTCAGGTAGCAGAATGTTAAAAATAGAAGCGTGCTAAGGCCTAAAAACAATATGGGTACAGTCCAAGTGAAGTGGACCCTATCATGCCCAAGTTGCAAAAAAGGAAGTGAGAGAAAACCTGTTCGGTGACTCTTAAACTCACCCATGTAGAAGGTATTAAAAGGTTGAATACTGGAGTTTGAAGGAGGATTTCTTCAGAGAGAGCTCTTTTTTCTGAAATACCGCTCCAGTCCTTACATCTAAAGGATTCAGTGGTGGACCATTTGGAGAGTTACATGTCTTCTGTGGTACTGCGGAGGATACTGTAAACTGGTGTCTGATTCAGGCCTGCAAAATCTAAAGTTGCACTAAAACTAGTCACATGTGGCTACTGAGCATTTGAAGTGTGGCTAGTCCAAATTAAGGTATGCGATACATGTAAAGCACACACTCAATTTCTAGTACAAAAAGGCACAAAATGTCTTGTTAACTTTTAATATAGATTGAATGTCTATATGATAATATTTGGGATATATTAGGATATATATAATATATTATTAATAAATTTCACCTGTTTCTTTCTACTTTTTGAAATCAGGCTGCTAGAAAATTTCAAATTACATATATGGCTCATACCATAATTCTAATCTGATATAAAGGGCTAGCAATGGACTGGTTGCCTATTGAGGTTTTTTGACTGGGGAATGAAAATGCCTTGTAGGGTTTTCCTATATCTTCCAATTTGTAGAGGCAAAGGACGTGAGTTTCCTGTGAACTAGAAAAGGGCCCCAAAAGTCTGTGTAGGATATTCTTAGGTTCTCTTCAAGAAGGCCCTTTAGAGAGATGAGAAGACCCCAACAGGGATTGACCTTCCAGTTTCCCAGGAGCTGAGGACAGGACCAAAAACAACTAGAGGAGGCTGCATACCAAGTACCAAGGGGGGGTCCTGCAGGTGAGAGATCCACAGTGATAGGAACAATCTCAGAAGAACCTGTAAAAATGCCCAGGAGAAAAGAGATCAATTTTATTAATAAATACTTGAAATTCAGGAAGCACCAACACCACCTTATTATAAGAGTATAGTCAAGTAGGAACTTGCCTTCTTCCTCCCCTCTCCTACTTCCCTGTCTGCTCCAATCCTGGATGAGTCAGGGAGAGAGGGAGACAGTGCTAGGTCAAAAAAGAACAAGAAGCCAATCACACCCTCTCGTCTCCCTCTCCCTCTCCCTCTCCCCCTCCCCCTCCCCCTCCCCCTCCCCCTCCCTCTCCCAATTGCAAGTTTTCTGTCTGTAGTTCCATAGGGGGCCGGAGCTAGAGTCAGAGAGAATTCTCAACTTTAAATCCGTTTCAAAGTTTTGGTTATTATTAAATGGAGACTTTAACCTAACCTAGATTAGAAAAGTTACGGGATTTGCCTTAGATTTCATCTAGGGGCAGGAAAACAAGTAATCTCCATAGAGTAGATTTTAAAAGGCAGCAGGAGACAAAAATAATGTTGTTTTATGATTCTGTCCTGTCAGTTAGTGTATTTAATAATGATAACATTCAATTATGAAAGTATTTGCTAGGTTAGAAAGCTTGTAAAGTTTTATTTTGTGATGGATACATTTAGTATAAATATGAAACATATTTCCTTAAACTGTTGTTACCAGTGGATATGGTCCTCTGTTTACTCAACTGAGATCCAATTAATTGGAAATAAAACAAAATCCATACACTTTTTTTTTTTTTTTTTTTTTTTGAAGACAGAGTCTCACTCTGTTGCCCGGGCTAGAGTGCCCTGGCGTCAGCCTAGCTCACAACAACCTCAAACTCCTAGGCTTAAGCAATCCTTCTGCCTCAGCTTCCCTAGTAGCTGGGACTACAGGCATGCATCACCATGCCTGGCTAATTTTTTCTATATATTTTAGCTGTCCAGCTAATTACTTTCTATTTTTAGTAGAGATGGGGGTCTCGCTCTTTCTCAGGCTGGTCTCGAACTCCTGACCTCCAGCGATCTTCCCACCTTGGCCTCCCAGAATGCTAGGATTACAGGTGTGAGCCACCACACCCAGCCTCCATATACTATTAATAGCATGTTTTTTTCCAACTTTGATTTAAAGTAACTTCCTACTCCTTTTCCTCATTTCAATAAGAAACTTGTTATGAAAAACCAAGTAATTTGAATGTACTGTGATTTCTTAGGGTTGCAAACTTCTTGGAGATATTTCTAATAGTAGAATCCTGAAATCCAAAGAGTTGTGATTTTAATTTATTCAGAATTAACAGTTGAAATAGTCAAATCAAAAAACAAACAACTTATTCTTTTGGAGCTACAGGGAAGATTCCACTAACAGTATGACTCCTTCCTGCTTTCACCTAAGCAGGATGAATGAAAGAGAATATATCACATGAGTCATATTCTTCTAGGAAAGAGAATAAATGGAGCCTGTAACCCCAGAGCTGAGCACTGCATGTGCTGGCATAGACTTAGGGGAATTTTCAGAGCTTAGAGGAAGTTTGCATCATGCTGAAAAAGGACATTTAAATATCATAGCTGTGAGCACAGTGAAAATAAGATATGCCAGAATGAATACTCCTAATCTTTCCTGGTATTAAAACATTCCTTCCAAACACTTTCTTTCAGAGTTTTAATTGTCTAATTTTTATTTTTTTGTTGTTTTTTTAATTTTTTTTTGTTTTATTTTTATTTATTTTGGAGCCTCTTCCAGATAATTTTTATTTTTTTTTAATCAAAGAAATACACGTATTTTTAAAGGTTAAGAAATACGACAATTTTATGTTGAAGATCTCTCCCCTATCAGGTGTCGTTCCTCAGAGGTCTCTTCTTTCAACTCATGATCATTTTTTCCCTGCATTTTTCTCTTGTCCCTTTCTGAAAATTCGGTTAATAGGCTATGGATCGCCTACATTGAGCCCCTAAATTTCTTACTATTGTATTTTTCTTCTATTCTGTGCTCACTTTTTTTTTTTTTGCAGTCTTTTTGCTTTCTTTTCTGAGATTTCCCAACTTTGTTTTCCAGCCCTTTTGTTGCATTTTTATTTTTGTTATATGTTTTTCTCATATCCAAGACCTTATTTTTCATCGAATGCATTTTTACAATATTATGGCAGTCTATTTTTAATTTCTTAAGTATATCATCTTTTTGAAACTGTTGTGATTTTTTGAAGCTTTCTTTTTCTCCTTGTATTCTCTCCATTTCTCCTGAGATTTTTTTTTCTATTTGTTTGTTTTAGTCTTCGTCTTTTATGAGAAAGTAGTATTTTTCAAGCCTGGGTTAGAATCACCTAGATATATTTTAAAAAACCAAATTATAAATATCACTACATTGATTCCATCTGAAATTGATTAAGCCCTAAATTTTACTCAAATGTCTGGGGGGTGGTGTCCTAGACTGATCATTTACATTAAACGAATTTATTCAGTTGTTGATTGGAATCTCTTTAGGGCTTACCAACTGGTGTGGGTGATCAAGGGGGACTGGCTGTTTGTGGGAGGGACCCCAAAGTCTCAGTCATTGTCGATATTTTCACTTGGACTGGTCAGTTTCCCCCATGAGCAGTCTTTCTGTCTCCTGTAGAAGGAGGGCGGTGGCAGTGGCTCGAATTGAGCGATGATGAACTTGGCAGCAGTGTTTACAGGTCTTGAGGGATCTCATATTTCAGGGTGCAGCCGTTTGTTTTCAACTCCTGTTTTCATCTGGGCACTTCACCTGTGTCATGGGTTATGTATAGTATCCAGCAGCCTCTGTTTCAACATCTTCCGAGAACAAACTTAAGTCTTCCTCCCCGGGTTGGGGAAAGAGTAGTGGCCTGGCTAAAACCACAGAGAGTTGCCTCATATCTGTGTTTTCTATCTTCCAAAATGTTGACATATCTCATTTGGTGGTCTATTCTCTTGTTTTCTTTATTATTATGAAATTTTCTTTTTTATGTCTTTATGAAATATTCTTCACATTATTTGAATATCATTTCTCTAAAGGCTAAAATTAATGCTTTGTGGGAAAAAAATACCTTCATAGTAGATTGTTATAAATGTTTAGTCCTGTGTGAAAATGGTTGCCATTTTTGGATTCTTCTAACAATTACAGATTGAGTGTCCCTTATCTGAAATACTTGGGACCAGAAATGTTTTGGATTTCAGATTTTTTTTGATTTTGGAATATTTGCATTATATTACTGGTTGAGCATCCCTAATCTGAAAATCCAAAGTCCTCCAATGAGCATTTCCTTTGAACATCATGTCCCATTTTGAAGCATTTTGGATTTTAGATTTTCAGATTAGGGATACTCACCCTGTATATGAATAGAACACAAACAGAAATTCCAAAGTTTTGTTTTGCTTTTCATTGATAAGAAGGAAGAGAATTTGACTAAATAATTCTTAAATTAGTCTGGAAAATAACGTGTATAAGAATATCCAAGAAATTCTGAAAAGAGACTTGTCCAATGAAGTGGAACAGGGTGGTACTGTTATCAGAATAGACCACTGGAAAAAAAATAGCAAATTCCCACATAGAACTAAATATGTAAAAGATTTTGGACTGGGTGTGGTGGCTCACCCCTGTAATCCTAGCACTTTGGGAGGCCAAGGCAGGAGGATCGCTTGAGCTCAGGAGTTTGAGACCAGCCTGAGCAAGAGTGAGACCTAATCTCTACAAAAAAATAGAAAAATTAGCCAGGCATGGTGACATGTGCCTGTAGTCCCAGGTACTTGGGAGGCTAAGGCAAGAGGATCGCTCGAGCCCAGGAGTTTGAGGCTGCAGTGAGCTATGCTGATGCCACTGCACCCTACCCTGGCAACAGCGCAAGACCGTGTCTCAAAAACTAAAAAAAAAAAAAAAAAAATTTGGTGTGTATTACAGTGGCATTTCAAAGTAATGAGAAAAGAGTGGATGATTCCAGTAGCTAGTTTTGAGACAACTGATTAAATATCTGAAAAGAAGCAAACTTAGATCTTTATTTTCTATCTTCCAAATGTATTAATTTTAAAAATTGAAAATTAATAAAAAGTTATAGGTGAGCACTTCTATAATCTTCAGTAAGGGGATCCATGTAATTAACTATGGCACCATAGTTGAAAGCAAAGTAAATACGTTAAGGAAAAGATTCATCAGTTTGACTATTTGACTATTTTCAATAAAAACTTCTATAAGAGAATAAGTTATTAAAAATATTAAGACAAATGATATATTGCAAAAAATATCATTTGACAGAGGATTAGTATCTTGATCAAACAACAGGATACATATTCCAATAGAAAAATGGGCAAATAATGTGAACCAGCATTTCACCAAATAATTAAAAGTGTTTTTGTATACTGATTGGTAATGTTCAATCTTACAACAAAATGCAAATTTAAAAAACTTAGAAAATCTTCCTTGTTCCTACCTTCTCTAAATTATAGTCACTATTGTCAAGTCGGTAGGAAAATGGGCACTCTGTACACTAAGTAAATTGTTTGTGGAGGGCAGTCTGACAGTATGTGTCAAAGCTTTAACAAATGTTTATTCTGATTCAGTAATTTCACTTTCAGGAATTTAACCTAAGAGAATATTAGGAAAATATTTGCTTAAAGTATTTTACATAGGGATGTCATACATGGATAAGCTTATTCATACAAAGCATTTTATAATTATGAAATATTGGGAAAAGACCAAATGCTAATATTATGTCACATACATTCAGTGTAATATACCATACAACTATTAAAAATAACCATGTATATGTATTTATTAGTGAGGGAGATATATACAATATATTAAATGAAAAGGTGATTGTAAAATGTGTACACTATGTTTGTTTGTGTATTTTTGAGACAGAGTCTTGCTCTGTTGCCCAGGCTAGAGTGCAGTGGCATCATCATAGCTCACTGCAACCTCAGACTCCTGGGATCAGGTGATCCTCCTGCCTCAGCCTCCTGAGTACTGGGACTACAGGCAAGCCATGATGCCTGGCTGATTTTTCTATTTTTAATAGCGATTGGATCTTCCTTTTGCTCAGGCTGATCTTGAACTCCTGAACTCAAGCAATCCTCCCGCCTTGGCCTCCCAGAGTGCTAGGATTACAGGCGCGAGCCAACTATGATCTTTATATAAAACATTTATATATAATTACATGCATTGAATAAATCTGGAAAGGTAACAATATGAATAGTTAACTTTCATTGAATATTTACTGGGTTTCAGATACAGTACTAAAGCTTTATATGCAAAATACATCATCTAATGGACCCAGGATGTTCATAGTGCTACCCTTGGGTGGTTGGATTACAAGAGACTGAGGGTTTTCTTCCCCTTTTTCTTTTTATTACCTTCATTATTTTTATTCTGTAATTTCTTATCTTTTTTATGAACCTGACATTATGAACATATTATTTTCCTTTTTGTTTCTCTGTATTCCTAACTTTTCTATAATGATCATGTATGATCCTCTGTGAGAAGAATTTGTTTAAACTTTTCAGTTTTAACTTTCATGATTGAGTTATTTGAGAAGGCATGTGTGGTCCTTATTAAAATAACTAAAGATCAGAAAATCTCAGAGCAAATCTTGCTGTAGGATAATCTTGGACAAGTAACTGTTATCTGTTGGATTTTATGCTTTCACCTATAGACTAGAACTCTTAAATTTTGAGTACCTTTGGAAAAGTAGCTATATATAAACAGTAGCAGCTGAATTATTATAATAATTGAACTAGACATTGTTTAAAGCTTTCTCCATGTTATACATGCTATCAGGAATGTGATGAAGACCAGTAGAGACTTAATGCTGCTTTTTTCCAATGAGCCCTAGGCAATTAGTATTTAAAATTCACAGAACATGTGAATCTGTATTTATGATCAGATGAAGTTAAAATATGATTTATCTAAAAGAGCTTCGAAGTTAGACTTCTTCAAAAGCTGTGTCATTCTTATCAACAACGTTTTTTGTTTTTATTTTGTGGATACCAAATACTCAAAATTAAATGCATTTTATTTCCCATTTTAGGTCAGTTGGTGGTGTGTACTTTATGCTCCTGTGTCATGAAAACAAAGCAGATTTGGCTCTTTTCAGCCCACATGCTTCCTCTGCTAGCACGACTCTGCCTTGTTCCTCTGGAGACTATTGTTATCATCAACAAATTTGCTATGATTTTTACTGGATTGGAAGTTCTGTATTTTCTTGGATCCAATCTTTTAGTACCTTATAACCTTGCTAAGTCTGCATACAGAGAATTGGTTCAGGTAAGACTGACAACCACACATAAGTAGATAAAATTCTACATAAATATTAAGTACATTAAAGATCTGGTGCATTTTCATTTCACAGTCATAGTTATGGAAACATTCTTTTTTACAGTTTCAAAACAGCAACTATTTTCAACCCAGTTAGGACCATCTGAGATTCTTTATTATGAAGTTCTATTGAGAAGTTCTAAAATGAGGTGATTCTCTGAAAGTAGACTGTCTGGGTTCAGAACCCTGATGCTGCTGTTTACTAGCTGTGTAACCTTGGGATAATTATTTCACTTTCTGTAAAATGAAGCTAATAATAAGTTATACTTTCCTTATAGGGTTGCTGTGAGTTCAGTGCCAGACAGTGTTCAGTATGTGTTAAGCTATTGTAATGAAGACAAAAATAATAAAGAATTGAATACCGAGAATTCAAATCCTGTTTTTTCTCCTGATTATAGTGCCGTTATGACTACAGTTTCTTCTCTTTGTTTACCTAATTTATTTAAACAGAAAAGTTAAATAGTTCTGGGTTATGATACGGTAGATTTTGTTTAGATACAGGGCTAGAACTGGCTTTGCCAACATAACATGCCTTTTGGAATAGTTGTTCTCCCACTTTTTTCAGCCTTTGCTCTAAGGTTACTCCCAGACACAAAGAATAGACATTTGGGATATAAATGTTTCTATTTGATTTACTCGATAAGTTTCAGTGTATAAAATAGATCTTAAACCTGGCATTGGTTTAAAAAGATAGTGTTAAAGTGATCATTTTCTTCCACCTCTTGACTGTGTGCATGACCTTAAGGTACAGGAAGCTCTCAGATTGACCAAACTGATAACACTAAGGTGAGGTGTTCTCTTGTGGCCCCAGGGGCAGATCTTTGAAAATAATTTTCATAAACTCTTGGCCTTAGCTGGCTTCTACCTTCTTTCTTCATCTTACACAATGATTAACTTGGGTGAATTACCCAGAAGTGGATCTTCTGAGAAGAGGAGGTTACTTTCACACTCTAGGTAGAGCTGCTTCATGGGGGGGAGGGGATCGGTTATAGTTGTATTCAGGGTAAGAATGACAAATTTAAGATACATATTTTTTATTTGAATTCAGTCATGTGGTACTATCCTATTATAGTTTGTAATAAACAGTAGATTTTCAGTAAGTACTTATTGAATATTAAATATTTATTTAATAACCATAAAGACAAAGCCTCTACTTTTCAGTGTCATGTTTACTATCTTGGTTGCCGTAAGATTCGTACATCACTAGGTGTAGTAGTTGAAAATAAATGATAGGTTATGGAATTTGTGACTTGGAAAGAATTGGATAAACAAGAAATGGAAGCCATCAGGTTTTTTAGTGGTTCTCTTTCTTGAATGGAGGAAAGGAGGAAAAGTACTCTCTACCTTAATGGTCAATTTGCCTCTAATAATAATTTTGCAGCTAGTTGGGCAATTTCCTTTTTCTTTTAATATTTTTCTGACTGGGAAAAATAAAAGTTAATAGACTAGGTTGTAGAAAAAGAATTGGATTTACTAATGAAAAAAAAGTTTTAAATTTAAAGATCGTTGTGGCTTATTGAAACATTCTGGTATCACACTGAGATAGTCCAGCAAAACCAGTTGGCTGCTAGGTTAGGATTTTATAGGCTGCCTGGCAGAACTCTGCTGTGTTACCAGGGTCTGGTCCCTGGCTTAGTAACTCTAGAAACTTGGTAACATCTATGCTCTTAGATTGCACCACAGTCTGGGAATTGATTTTTGCTAACCAAGTTGATTAAGAGATTGTTTTACAAACTGGAAGACTATTGAGTTAAAGATTAGTAAGCTTTTTTTTTTTTTTTTTTTTTTTTTACATATACCCTTTTCCTAGTGTTAATGCACTTGGCAAACCAAATAAATTGAGAGATGTTGCTTGATACATACACAGTAGGAGCAAGGGGAATTGATTTGTCTAGGGGAAAAGACTGGCTAAGTATCTTTGCTCTGCAATAGAGTAAACTTCTCCAGTGATTAAATACTCTGTCTTCCGTTCAGCTGTTTAAACTGTTTCTCATCTATGACATTCCTGAATAAACCTTGAAAAATTTTTACATTTCTCTTTTTCCTAGCCCCTCAAGCCATATTGTGTCATTCATGCTACTCCTGGTTATTTTGATTAGACAAGTCTCTCTAAACTACCTTTGAGATAATTTTGTAAATAAGACCTTCTTTTGACCTTATCGCTGAACTATTAGGGCATTTTACTGTTGCCATCAGATGAGTGTGTATCAAGTGTTGTTAATAGTGAAAAATCAGTAAATTTTAAAAAGCATGCTATTTACTAACCATGTATAGAGCTAACTTTAAAGGAATTTAGCTGAAACAGTCTTGCAGTAAAAGAAAAGCTATTTTTCACACCACTTCAGATTAAACTGTTAAGTGTTTTAAGTGTTTATCGATGGTGGTGCAAAATGTTTTCCTATCTTATTTTCTTATTCAGGTAGTGGAGGTGTATGGCCTTCTAGCCTTGGGAATGTCCCTGTGGAATCAACTGGTAGTCCCTGTTCTTTTCATGGTTTTCTGGCTCGTCTTATTTGCTCTTCAGATTTACTCCTATTTCAGTACTCGAGATCAGCCTGCATCACGGGAGAGGCTTCTTTTCCTTTTTCTGACAAGGTAATTAATTAATAAGAGCCTGTAATACTATATATAACCTTAGGAAGAGAGAATGATCCAGGAATAGTAAGTTTTGCAAATTACTTTTATCTATTATGTTACATGACTTCATATTTAATTAAGATAAGGTTTTCATTCAGTGGATTCTAGGTCTGGTAATGCAGGGAGGTACTAATATAATAATAATGGTGGTATATTTGGCAGCACTATGGAGCAGAGTGCAGCAAATGATTTGTGGGAAGGTACATAGCAAATTATAAAAGTATTTTTTCAATTTCAAGTCAAATTATTAGGTCAGTAAGAGAAAATGCGTTATAAAAATGACATTTATTGAGTATTTCTTATGTGCCACACTACCTAAACACTTTTCCCTCACATTAAATCTTTTATAGCAACCCTAAGAGGTGCCTTTATTATTACCATTTTATAGTGAGGAAACTGTACCAAGAGTAACTTGCCCCATGCGACACTGCTAAAAGCAGCAAAACTGGCATTCAAACCCCATCTGAGTTAAAAACCTATGATTTATCTGTACACTTTCACTATGTCCTCTGTTTCTTAATGTTTTGCTTCAGTATTGAGATAGAGTCAAAAATTGGTGAAATGGGTAAATCAAAGTACTTCTTAACCCAAAAGAATTTTAAGACTTGGTTTTTAATATTTAGGTGTTTTTTTTTTTAGAGTCTTATGTTATTTGAGTCCTTTTCCCACTTCAGTGTCTCTATTATGAGCTTGTGCTAAATCCATATTTGTCATTTTTTCCACTCAGAGTTTGAATCTCACTCCCTCAGAATCTAGCACATGGTTATACATCTTGGATCCCTGACTCATTGTCACTTTAAAAGGCAAAAACACTCACGCCCGCCTGTAATCCTAGCACTCTGGGAGGCCAAGGCGGGCGGATTGTTTGCGGTCAGGAGTTCGAGACCAGCCTGAGCAAGAGCAAGACCCCCGTCTCTACTAAAAATAGGAAGAAATTATATGAACAACTAAAAATATATATAGAAAAAATTAGCCGGGCATGGTGGCACGTGCCTATAGTCCCAGCTACTTGGGAGGCTGAGGCAGAAGGATTGCTTGAGCCCAGGAGTCTGAGGTTGCTGTGAGCTAGGCTGATGCCGCGGCACGCTAGCCCAGGCAACAGAGTGAGACTCTGTCTCCCAAAAAAAAAAAAAAAAAAAAAAAAAAAAAAAAGGCAAGAACAAAAATCTGTCCTTCTGAAAAGTAAATATAGAAAAATAACAGTTTTGAGTTCTAGTTAATGGAGCTATTGTTTCTCAGCCATTCAGCATTATAGAATGTACTGTGTACTAAGTGGTGTAGGGAATGAGAAATTTAAGACAAATTAGCTGTCCTTAAGGAACATGTTATTAAGATTGAAAACATTAACACACATCTAAATATCAATAAAAATGTAATAGGGCAATACCTCTTTTAACAAGTAAGTAGGATAAACTTACTGGTATTGAGTCAGATTTTGTACTTTCTGAAAATGAATAACAATTATAAGTTGCTTCTATAAACAGGTAATTAGTTTATCAAAGCCAAGCACATTTTAATGATTAATTTAGTGTTAGCACTTTGACTGCCACGTGAGTTGTATTTAACTCAGCCTAGTTTTGAACCTGGGGCCTTGTGAAGCAAAACTCTGCAGTTGGTTTTTGAAAATCGTACTTGTCGGTGTTATTATTGTTAAAATTAGTATTGACAGTTGAATTCTAAAAATGTGGATTGTGTTGCATATAACTCATGCACAGAAAACAATAAAAAATAACAGAAAGGGTCATCTTGTTTTAATAAAACACTGTGGCCGGCCCCAGGGGAAAAAAATTTTTTTTCTAGTGGTACTGAATGTGTTAAATAAATTTGACTACTATTTGTTTTATGTAACTATTATGGAGGTTTTATGCAGAATTTTTAAATGATTCAGAAAGTAACTGAATTTAAAGAGGTAACAATTCTGTGGTTAGGACAATAACCTCAGTGCGGAACTGGATTTGGTCCTGTTTTAAATCAGATTGTTATCCATTGCAAAAGCACAATCAAGTGAGGTATAGCATAGTGTAATAGGCTTAATAAGTCACAAAGCCATGAATGAATTTGGACTTATTTACAAAGTAAGAAAATAATACTGGGATTTTTGATGAAGTTTAGATATCTTGCCAAAGTAATTTTTCTCTTTCTTTTTCTATACGTAGCCAGGATTGCCCTTTCTCAAGATAAGACTGTTTTAATTTGGTTTGTAATTGAGAAGTTCTCATAGTGGTTCTTTTGTTAGTTTATATATCTGCTAAGAGTTGTTTTCTGTCCTTGATGATTTTGTGTGCCAGGTTGTATTTATGTGTTTCCTTGCCAAGAAACAACTTATTTACAAAAAGAGGATTAGAAGTTTACCAGAATACCCTAACTAAACCAACAAACTAACAAAAAAGCACATGGAAACAAACTGAAAAACAAAGGTTTTTTGTGGCCAGAAAATAGAAACTAAAATCAATAAAAATGACTCATTGAAGAGAGACGGGAAGAAAAGTTTTATAAATTTCCCAAACTTTCACTTCCCCAAAGCTAGGTTGGAAGCTTTTGTATTCTTTAGTATTCTCTCTATTGAAAAATAGTACCACATTCTTTTCTAAAGTACAAGAAAAGAAGTATAAGAAATTACATATTCTTCTTGAATATGTAATTATATCATACTTTTTGGGTATAAAAAATTTCTCTCTATATGGAGATAAGAATAGAGAAATAGTATAGACCTTTGGTTAAATTTTTGGACTTTCCAATGAGAATGAAGTAAAATTTGTAGTATAATTTTCAGCCATGATTCTCATATTTTAAAATTATAGACAATTTGTTTAAACATTGTATTATATAATGATTCTTTGAGAAAAATGTCAGACATTTCAGAAATTAGATTTGTAGCAATGTCATAAAATTATTTATTTTTTTTAGCTATCAGTTATCATGATTGTTGGATATTTGGCTCCTAACAGAAGAGCAGACTTTTTTGTCATCATAATGTACATTGGTCCACATAAAATTAGATGCTTTCATATAAAAACCAACTTACAAACAATTATGTAGGAATGGTAACTATAGAAGCAAAGAGCTACATAGTAAAAGGACAAGCATTGATTTGGTTGAATGAATTCCTCTATACAAATGAAATTCTCTGAATTTCTAAAACTTAAGATATAGATACTGGGTAAATGCTAAATCCAATTCATTAGTACGTAATAGTACATATATTTATAAAATACACATAAGTGAGTATCTAATGTGTTCAATGAAAGTATTTCCAAGTTCTAGTGTAATATCTTCCAGTTACCCTTATAAGTCATATCATAGAAAACTTTTATGTTAAAAATTGATATTAGAATTATTTTTAAATGGTCTTGGGCTGAATTCTTGGGTATGCCTTTAAAGTAACCCTTTTAAAACATGCATTTATCTAAACCTAAGTTAAATTAAATTTTAAAACACCAGTAGTATGTCAGATACTGTTGTAATGGGAGGAGTGTGTGTGTGTGTGTGTAGGGGAATGTTGGTAAGTAAACAAAAAAGGCCCTGCTCTTTTGGTCAAACAAGGAGTTATACAACAAGTAACCATGTTAGCAACGCAGTCTGAACAAGTTGAACAGCCAGCATTTTCCAAAAGGAACAACGGGCAACTGTACAAGTTTCTTTTGAATACTTATTAACATGCTAATTATATGTTTCTTAAGGTTTGAACAAGATTTAAGCTGTTCGAATTTTAATGCATTTGAAGATGATAAATAAGAAAAATAAAGACCTTTTTTCTGATACGGTGCTGTTTACTGGATATTTGCCAAAGAGAGAAAACTGTAGGTTTGAATAAGGTGATTTAAATTATTAATAGATTAATTAACTGGGTGATTTCACCTCAAATTTTGGCTTAGAGGTGTTGTAGTGAATGAGGATCACTTCAAGCTTGGTGGTTAATTTAAAGGCTTAAAATGTTTTTATTACAAATGGAAAATTTATGTCTGTTTTTTTCCTCCCCTTTTTTCCAGTATTGCTGAATGCTGCAGCACTCCTTATTCTCTTTTGGGTTTGGTCTTCACGGTTTCTTTTGTTGCCTTGGGTGTTCTGACACTCTGCAAGTTTTACTTGCAGGGTTATCGAGCTTTCATGAATGATCCTGCCATGAATCGGTAAGTTCTTTCCTTGAATATGTCTAGAAATTTAAATCCTGTAGATCAGTGGTCCCCCACCTTTTTGCCACTGGGGACCAGTTTCATGTGTGGGATAGAGAGCAAAGGGGAGCGGCTGTAAATACAGATGTACAGATGAAGCTTTGCTGGCATACCTGCTGCTCACCTCCTGCTGTGCGGCCTGGGTCTTAACAGGCCTGTACTGGTCCACGGCTTGGGGTTTGGGGACCGAAGCTATAGATAACTAAAGGAGTAACAATGAATTTTTTTCATTGATGAATTTTAGAGGAAATAAAATTTTGAGAGTTTTTCTTTTTAATGGTTACAACATTTGAATTAAAGTGCTATGAAAAAAATAACTAAATTCCCATGTAAAAAAAGATGTTTTTATTGTTGTATATATTATGAAGCTATTACCGTGAGTGTTGGACACTTTCCTTTCCTAGATTTTTCTTTAAGAGATTTTCAAAAGCTTGCTTTTTCCTATTTAAAGTTTAAATGTAGACCAGTTAAAATTCAATTTCTATGCAGTATTTGATAGTTTCTTAAAGGTGTTTTAAAAAATATGTTTGAATACTTACTGAAGGTTCAAAGGATGAATTAATGAGAATGCAGAATGGTTAACTTATTAAATCACTAAGATCAGGTATTAGGAAATCTATTTCTAGAACTTCTCATGATTTCTATTACCTTAATATAAGAGTTTAATGGTTTCATTTATATAAGTTTAAACAACCTCTTCTTAATATCCATCATTTATATAACCTCATCTTAAAGTCCTTAAATCTTTATGGCCCATGATTTTCCTGCTTGTCCCAGCTAACACCTTTCAAATGGGGGAAAAAGGAAGGGGAGAGAGGAGGAGGGAGCAAGAAAGAAAAATAATTTATGTGTAAGTTCACAAAATTCATACCATTCAAAAGGTACAAGAATGAAAAGTGACAGCTCCCTTTTCTTACTTCCCGTTTCCTCTCTCTGAAGGTAACAGCTCTAGGTGGTTATTAATTTCTGATAGGGAAAAGTACAATATATTATTTTTTGGTTCATTTTCACAGTCTATATACACTGCTCTGCCTCTTATTTTTTTATTTAATATGTTTTAGAGAAATTTTTTTAACACATAACAGATATATCTCATTCTTTTTGGTGAAAACGTAGTATTCCATAATATGGATGTATCTCTTTTTTTGTTTGTTGTTTTGCTATTAGAAAATAATGCTGCTTTGAGTATCTTTGTACATGACTCTCTCTTTTTTTAAATCTTTAATTTGAAAAAATTTCAAACCAACAAAATTGAGAGAATAGTACAATTAACCCCATTGTATCCATCACTCATTTTCAGCAGTATGGCCAGTCTCATGTCATACATGCTCCTACTCTGAAGTCCCCTGGCTACAATTGTTTGGAGAAAATCCCAGATATAATATAATTTTACCCACAAATATTTCAGTCTGTAGATGGTTAGAAAAAAACATAACTATAATGGAATGATTATTCCTAATAAAAGAATTCCTTTGTATCAAATATCTACTTGGCATTCAAATTGCCCTAATTATCTAAATTTTTTTTAACATTTTGTTCAACCCAAAATCCGAATGAGGTCCATATTGTGGTTGATTGATAAGTTTCTTCAGTCTCTCTTAATATTTTGGTCCCTACTGTCTCTGTATTTTCCATTGTGTTTTATTTGTTGAAGACACAGGTGGTTTGTCCTACAGAGTTTTTCCGAGTCTGGATTTTGCTTATTGCATCCCCATGGTATCAAATAACATGTTCCACTATTCACTGTATTTTCTTTTATACATATATCTTAACTTTTATAGTATACCCATAGGGTAAATTATTACCAGCAAGATTATTGAATTGAAGGGTATGCACATTTTAAATTTATTAGCAAATTTTTCTCTAGAAAGGTTTGATCTGTGTGCATCTCAACGAGAGCGTGCTCATTTTCTCAAATTCCTTGTCAATGCTTAGTGTCATCAAACTTTGAAATATTTGCTAATCTGTAGTTTTAAAACTTTGCCTATCCTTTGCTCTTTTCATATTTGTGAGAGTTCTTTATAAATCAAGCCGATAGGATAAAAGTTCTTATGACTTTGTTTATAGCATATTTTCCATATGGAAGTTAAATTTCAACAAACATTCCTATTTGTATTTTTCCTCCTTTGTCTTCTGGTTCTTATGATCTGCTTAAAGAGACTGTTCCCTCTCCAAGATTATGAAGACATTCACCTATTATTTTGTCTTTTGTAATCAGCATATAGCTGATGATGTAAATCGGTATAATTCAGTGGATATCTAAGAATGGCAGAAGTATCTGCCTCATTATCAAAGTCTGGTTAGAGAACTTTTATTTGTCTTAGAAGTTACTATTTTTGCCCTCATTGCATGCTTACATAATAGCTATTATACTTCTGCACCTGTAGTGATATCTGTATTGTTACAGTAATGTTACACAATATAAAGTTAATATACTGATCAGGTTTTTAGTCTGAATTAAGTCAAAATAGATTCAAAGATATGTCACAACAGTGTAAGCCTTTGGATTATTTTCTCTTTGAATTAAATGAGATTTGGATTATTTATTTTTTCTAAAAATAGCTGCTTTTTTTTTTTTTTTTTTTTTTTTTTTTTTTTTTTTTTAGGGGCATGACAGAAGGAGTAACACTGTTAATCCTGGCAGTGCAGACTGGGCTGATAGAACTACAGGTTGTGCACCGGGCATTCCTGCTCAGTATTATCCTTTTCATTGTTGTGGCTTCTATCCTGCAGTCTATGTTGGAGATTGCAGATCCTATTGTTTTGGCACTGGGAGCATCTAGAGACAAGTAAGAAATCTCTTAATATTCTTTGACATGTAATATTCTTTTTTTTTTTTTTTTTCTTTTCCTTATACCCAATACAGTCCATACATGTAATATTCTTTACATGAATTTTTTGTCTAAAGATTTAGGGAATGTTAAGAGACAGAAAATGGATGGATAATTGGTATTAGCTTAGGTTAATTCAACAAGTTTACATTTTTATTTTTCTTATATGAGATGTTTGACTTGTTTGACTTTTCTAATCTGTTTTTTTCTTTCAAGATTTTTATAGTTAAAAGTCGTATCAAAGGCCAGGTAATTATAAATCAACTTTTTCTCCTTCAGAGAAATTTAATATTTTTTATATTTGTTCACTTTTAAAATTAAGAACATAGAACATATAATTTAGTCCAGTAAATATAACAAATATGTCATTTCATTCCATGTAATGCTAAAGGAGAGAAAGCATTAGGTGAAATGCAAATGAAGGTGAGAAAAATAAAGGCTATCAGGTAATCATAAAGAAAGGTATTTATGGAGTAATAGCCTCATTTGATGGTGTTTCAGACAATTGCAACTTGCTGAGGGTTATAATGAGAATTCTTGACACCTTTTGGGACCAAGTGAAATTAATAGCTGGATTTACATACATCTCATATTACAGAAATACTTTTAATCATTTACACAAAAATACACAAAAAATGTGTATTTTTGGATATATAATAGTTAACACATATTTTGGGAGTGCATGTGATATTTTGATAACTGTATATAATGTGTAATGATCAAATTAGGGTAATTGGAATATCCATCCAGAAATTCTCTTAAGGAATAAAAACCAAACTATTATTTAGTTCTTTAAAGATGCAATTTTGGCCTTATACAAGTTTATACAAGGAAATTCTATAAGGAATTTCTTAAAATTCAGTGTCACTATTTTTTCCCAGTGCTCTGTCCACCCTCTGATTATACATTATAGAAATACAGATGAATTTATTGCTTCTTTGGTAGCCTTTTATGAGTAAGGGAGCAGGCAATCTCTTGGGAGGTAGAATTGTGACAGCAGATTTCTAAAGCATTCCAAATTAACATTTTAATTATAGTTCATCACATTTATCTTTGTATCCCTGTAATTTACATTGCTAAACATTCTATAAAATTTTTTCAAATTTTAGGATGACTGAAAAGTAAATTTAAATAAGCTCAGAGTCCTTGGATATGTTTCAAGTAATCTTGATCATCATAATTAATTATAGTCATTTGAGATTTGTTTTTGAGGTTTAAGGTTTCTCAACAGAAGCAGAAGTATTTAAAATATTGAATCAAGGGTGAGCTCAGTTAAATAGCCATTTAATAGATCTGAAGAGTGAGTTGCTTTGACCTAAGTATGATTAGTATTTTTGCTGTTGCTGGCAATATCTTTTATTATGAATTATACTAATTAATTCAGTATATATTAATAAAATGATACAATACTATAGAAAGTTAAGAAAAGAGAAAGAAAAAAATACATAATTCCATTGCTGTAAGAACCAGTAGATCCAGTTGTGGGTTTTCCCAGGATGCTGAACTAGCCTCACTCTTGGCTTCCCCTAAAATCAGACTCCAAAGAACTTTAGAGGGAAAGAAACACACTGAGACCCCTTGGGTGGTTAGGGGTCTGGGCTAGTTATTTTGAATTGGTGTCTGTGTTATTACTTGTGGCTTCAGAAGCATTAGCCTGAGGCAGAGAGGCTGCCCTCTTGGCTATGGAAGGAAAAATAAGAATGAACTGTTAGATTCTGTTCTTCTCTTCCATCATTGCCTATAAGAGAATACTACCAAGAGTTATGTGCCAGTACTTTTTAAAACAAATGATATGGAAAAGTTATGAGAAAAATACAACTTAACCACAACTGATTCAAGAAGAACTAAAAAGCTTGGGTATTTCTGTAATTGTTAAAGAAATTGAAGCAGTTGGTAAACTTCTTGACCTCAACGGCATTACAGGCAAGTTCTGTCAAACTTTGAAGGAACAAATTATCTCTATTTTACATGGATACTTTCAGGCAACAGAAAGAATATACCCATCTCACTCTGTGAGGCCAGTATAATCCCAATGTTGAAAAAAAGTAGGTAATTTGAGAAAGATAAAGTATTTTACTCGTAGCAGGAGATGTTATGTAGCATTTGCAATGCTGGCTCAAGGATAGATGTGACTAATGGAATACAGAGGGCTCAAACAGACCCATGTATGTGTGGAGCTTTGGTATTTGACAGGAGTGGATGTCAAATGGGTAGGGACAGGTGGTACTAGTCTGCAGAGAAGCCAGAAAAAACTGGATTTCTGTCTCACACTATAAACAAGAGAATCAACTCCAGACTGCTAAGGACTTAGATGTCAAAAACAAAAGTTAAAAGCCCACTTAGATTAGTATATTTTGGAACTCCAAGTAGGAAAAGATTTCTTACACTGACAACTGACTGTGAAAGACTGAGAATGATGATGACTATCAAAGAAAAGATTAAATTTTGTTTTTTGAGCCAGGGTCTCTATCTCCCAGGCTGGAGTGCAGTGGCACAATCATAGCTTACTACAGTCTTGAACTCCAGGGCCCAAGTGATCCTCTGCCTCAGTCTCCCAAGTAGCTGGGTCTGCAGGCGTGTGCCACCACACCCGGCTAATTTTTTTAAGGTTTTTTTTATCTCATTATGTTGTCCAGGCTGGTCTCAAACTCCTGGGCTCAAGCTATCCTCCTGCCTCAGCCTCCCAAATAGCTGAGACTACAGGTGTGTACCACCTGTTTGTTAAGCCCAACTTAACTGTTAAAAGTTTAAAAAACTGTTAGTTTTTAAACCTAAAGATAAATTAGAAATCATCTTTACAAACTAGAAAAAGATATTTGTAGTATATTCTCCTGATCAAGAATAGATAAGTAATTCCTAAGAATCAGTGAAAAATGGGCAAAAAAACTTGAGGCATTTAGGAAAAGAGGAAGCACATGTGAATATGAAGGGAGTTTCAGTGTCTTTAGTGATTAGGGAAATGTAAATCAAGACCACAGTAAGGTGCTATTGTATACCTATTGGATTGGCAATGAACAAGTAAATCAAAAGGAAAGAAGAAACAGAAAGAGGAAAGAAAGTTTGCTGATAGCAAGGGTGGGAGAAGATGTAGATCCTTGTCACCGATGAGAGTGTAAAGTGATGTAGTCACATGTAGAAAAGTTTGACGTTGTCTCCTCCTAGGTATGTATTCAAGAGACAGTCTTGCACATGTACAGTAGGAGACATGCAGAAGAATGTTCATAGCACAATTTACAATAGCAAGAGCCTGGGAGCAACCCAGATGCCAAACAGAGTGGATAATAAAATGGGATAATAGTCACAGTGGTATGTTAAAAATAGTGACACATGAGACAGTATGAGTGATTTATAGCAATGTAAAAAATTTTTTTAAATCTCAAAAGATGATAATATAGGATATTATTTTTATGTCACAAACAAAATTTTAAAATATACTCCTTAGGAATACATATAGATGAAACCAAACTGTGAAAAGGAAAGCAAGAAAGAGAGTGAAGCATGCAGGATTCAAGATAGTGGTGTGGGGCAGGGGGGTGGACACGTGGTATAGACAGGCCTACCATATATTTAATATTTAGACGTGGGTCATTGTCACTCTAGGCCCTCACCTGTATATGGGGAGGTGCATTCATGAATACTTGCCACATTATTCAAAATAGCTAATTAGATTACTGACTACAAAGAGGGCACATGTGTCACATGCACAGACCGGTGATGATAGTGGATCAAGGATTATGATTAATTCAAGTGTACTGGGGATTAAAAAAGGAAAGGAAAAGTATCTTAAATCTCAAATCAGGGCAACCATTAAGAAATGATATTGACAGTTGATGAAATAATGCTTATCTTTGTTATTAAGGAAATAATTCTTAAGGGGAAAATCTTTGTAAATGTGTCTTTGGAGTTGCTTAGACGATAGCTAATTTCCAGTATTTAGCTTAAGAAGATGTCTGTGATAGTTTTAGCCATAGAGATAATCGCTAATTTTGTCTATAAATTTTATTGCAGTTTTTAACAAGGAATGTTAGGACTATAGTCTGCTTATTCAAATTTTTAAATTTTATTTATTTCTTTTTTAGGTTTTGTGGGTTTTTTGGGGGGGGATTTAAAGACAGGGTCTGACTCTGCAATTTTCTTCCCTCAGCCTCCCCAGTAGCTAGGACTACAGGCGTGCGCCACTGCACCCAGCTAACTTAAATTTTTTTTGTAAAAATGAGGTCTCACTATATTGTCCAGGCTGGTCTTGAACTCTTGGTCTCAAGCAATCCGCCTCAGCCTCCCAAAGTGCTGAGATTATGAGTGTGAGCCACTTCACCCAGCCCTCAAATTATATAGCATATTTTCAAAAGGCTTAAACTTTTTAAGAAATAGGTTGGGGCGAGTAAGTGCAAAAAAAATTTTTTCATTTTATAATTTTTAACCTATTAATGGAATAAAGTTTCAGTGTAATTTTATCCTGTTCTTTTTATATTTTATTTAAAATTTGATTTTGTTTAATTTTAACTTAGATAAGGATATATATGTAAGTATATATATGTTTGTGTGTGTATATAATATACACATGTATCAAAATTATACAGACATAATATAAAACTGTTGACAAAACGTTGTACATACTTTTCTCTGTCTGTGTTTAAATATGTATATTTATGTAGATATGTACATATTTTATATGAATGGAACATAGCTGGCTTGATTTTGAAAAATATATTTAAGATTTTAAGGCAAATTGCCCTATTAAAATAATCTATAACTTGTCATCTAACACAGTACAACTGTGTTATAGTAATTCCTTCCTGCTTGCCTTTCTTCAAAAAATTAAAATTGTTTGTGTTTTGAATTTCAGAGCAAACCTACTGACAGGTTTACATTTGTCCCTTAACTTCTGATAATAGAAGTTTTGGCAAGAAAAGATTTAAAACACTTTCCAGTGTAGCTTTAATTTAATTTTCCAAAGTACCTAGTATAACACACTTTCTTCTCTGAATTACTAATTATGATAGTGCTACACAGTATAACACTTGACTTTGTGTATGGTAATTTTTACTTCCCACCTATATTATAATTAAAGGTAGGAAGAATGATTTATGTTACTTGTGTCTCTTTGAGATGCTTTGCCTGCATTTGAGGACATATCACAGATGTTGATATTTAACTAAAACAGCTTAATTTCGTTATAGCCATGAGCTTTAAACTATTTTGGCTGAAATCCAAAATATTTGTTTAGCTTAAGCTAGCCTAAAGGGTTTAGAGAAATAGAGAGTGTGACGAAGGCATTTCTAGTGGGATGTAAGAGTGCTGGTGTTTTGCTGGGACAGTTAATTAACCAACTTGACTTACAATGAGGAACAGATGTTGACAAGCTTGGACTGAAAAGTTGGGAGAAGACCTCAAATGCCAGACTCAGGCATTTAGAGAAGGTGTTGAAAATATTAAGATAGTAGAGCTTTAGGAAGATGAATCTGGTGGCTGGTGGTATCCAGGGTAGATTGGGGGCTGGAGGAGGGAGGAAGACCAGCTAGCTGGTAGAAGATCTTACAATGCAGTGGTTCTTAGTCATGTCTCCCTCTTCCCCCAAACTCAACAATTGTGAAGATTGGTATACCTGCTCATTGGAGAGCCATTTCCTTTAGTGGCACTACACTCACTGCAGCAGAGATTTTCAACACAGTGTGGAGTAGGTGAGGGGAGGATGTCATAAGATTTTTAAAAGGCCACACATTATTCTCATACTTCCTTTCCTAAAAGGAAAAATTACTACTGAAATTGTTAAAGTTTAAGGATACAAAAGCTTGAACAATTTGAATTTACTAGGAATGGAAATGAAATTGAAAGCAAACTATTGACAAATAAAAGAATTGATGGTACTTAGCAACTGACTGTGGTGTGGCTTTGAAATTGCTAAGGCTGTATGACTCACCCTGAACTCTAGTGCAGTGACTGGCACAGAGAGGGGTACCCAAGCGGACATTTGTGAAATTTAATCATGGTGCCAGACCTGTTAGCTGCTAATGTAATTGGTTGTGTTACTAGGTGGCAAGCACTTGAAAAAAATAATTTTGTCTTTCTCCAGGAGTTTATGGAAGCACTTCCGTGCTGTAAGCCTTTGTTTATTTTTACTGGTATTTCCTGCTTATATGGCTTATATGATTTGCCAGTTTTTCCACATGGATTTTTGGCTTCTTATCATTATTTCCAGCAGCATTCTTACCTCTCTTCAGGTAAGCCCAGGATTAATGAACTTTCTATAATAACTGATTTTCTTATTTTTCCTCCAGAAAAAGAATTAAACTTTTTTTCAAGATTAATGATTATAAGTGGCCTTTTTAGGTGATCACAACTTCCTGCCCTCTTTACTAGAACACAAATTTTTTTTTTTTTAGCATTGGAGTTAGATTAAAATGCTAGATAGACATATCTATGTCTCTGTATCTTTTACAAAGTTCATTAAGCCTTTCAATTTCTCTTTTCCAAAATGGTATGATACAGAGCTGTCATATACATCTTAAGTTGATAAGTAACTATAAATATTAAAAGATTTTAGAGCTTGCTTTAGAGCTTGTTTGGAGTACATTTTTAAAATTAAATACTCCTCTCACAGATTCTGCAGCTATAAAAAGAAAAATATAAAAAAAATTTAAATATTTGAAAATATCCATAGTTGCATTATATATATAAATATATATGATACATGTGTATATTACACATACACACTATAGACACATACACAAAATATTGCCCTAGAAATGATAAGCTTATTGTAACTTAAAGATGGATCTTTGCTGCCTGATTATTAAGAAGTAAAAGAAATGTAGCACTAACAGTGAAGATTTATTCATGGTTCTTTGTAGAAGTAAAGGTTCTTTGAGAGTTGTGGAACAGGAATGACTATGGAATGAGGGCAATTAAGATAGAATTGATAGGATTTGGTGACCTGGGGAATAAGGGGAAAGGATGAGTCAGAAAACTGATTACTCATCAGAATTCTTTTAGAAATGTTCTATCTGAAGGTGTGACTTTTTGGTATCTAATACCTGGATAACTAAGATCACCCACATTTTAATTATACCAGTGTCTTCTCTTTAGTTTTCATTTCTTTTTCAGTTTATTAAAAAGTTTTTTTTCTTGGGTACTCCTCTTTAGATTTTAGGTATAACATCCTAAAAGTGCCAGGAGTGTGTTATTGTTTAAAGCCTTTGAAAAAAGTTTCTTAGTGATACTCTGTTTCAATATACATAAATTTTTTTTCAGGTTCTGGGAACACTTTTTATTTATGTCTTATTTATGGTTGAGGAATTCAGAAAAGAGCCAGTTGAAAACATGGATGATGTTATCTACTATGTGAATGGTACTTACCGCCTGCTAGAGTTTCTTGTTGCCCTCTGTGTGGTGGCCTATGGTGTATCAGAGACCATCTTTGGAGAATGGACAGTGATGGGCTCAATGATCATCTTCATCCATTCCTACTATAATGTGTGGCTTCGGGCCCAGCTGGGGTGGAAGAGCTTTCTTCTCCGCAGGGATGCTGTGAATAAGATTAAATCATTGCCCATTGCTACTAAAGAGCAGCTTGAGAAGCACAATGATATTTGTGCCATCTGTTATCAGGTAACTCATTCAGTAAGAATCCATTTGGGTGGGTCATACGGTGTATCCCTTGGGACTGTAACCACATTAACCAAATCCAATTTAAATTCTAGGCAGAATTATCTCCTGGGTTTAAAAAAAAAATGGGCCTCAGAAATTATTAAAGACCTGATAAAATATTTCCATTTTATTTCTAAGTTAAGTTTTTAATTTAGTCCCTCGAGTTCTAATTTATTGTTATTTCCAACGTTATCGCTCACCCATAAATAAAGGAAAAACAGGTCAGGTGTATTTTATATTTACTCCTGAATAGACACACATACTATCAAATATACTATCCATCAGGAGTCAGCAACTCCTGAAAAGTGGTGTGCCAAGATTCGGACTCTTTTCTTTCTAAAATTCCCAGAGTGAGGAAGAAATGTTCATGTCCTTAATGTAGGTGGAGAGAATGGGTTGCTAAATATCTGGAAGGGGTGCAAGCGTTTGTGCGTGGGGTGGCTATGGTAGAGACTAACAATTGGTGCACCACTGAAGTTCGCCTGCCTGCAGTCTTTGGTTCATGCACCATAAAGAGCCTGATGATTGCTTTCTATTACAAATTAAAGATAGTATTTAAATCACCTTAGAAATAAAACAAAAAGGCCTAGAGTTTAATCATAAGTCACCTGTGCGAGAGGGTAATCGAGTAGCAGCTTTTACTCCTAAACTGCACTGTTGGAAATGTGGACAGAGATTATGGGCAACCACAGAAACTATGTTCCTTTAAAATCACTCTTAAAGAGTATAGTTTGGTGGAATAAATCTATAGATGGTGTCAGTGGTGTACAGGCAATGTTCTTTCTCTAGGGCAGCTTTTATAGTTTGGGTGGGGTGTGTATGTACTTGTGTATGTTTAGAACTATCTAGAATAAGAATTTTTTTCTCATAGTAAAATGCAACTACCAAGTTTTTATTGCCATCAGAATATATTTTTGGATACTAGCAAAGCAACGTTTCCCATTTGTTTTTGCATGTGAGGGGACTGATAATGTAGGTCCTCCCTCCACTTCCAAGTTAGTCATTCTCTTAGTTCTGTTTATTATTAATGTGAACTTTAGCTCTTTTGTGTTAGGTAGTCTCATTGTACTCAGAACAAAGCACGTCAAAAACAGAGCACATCAACTTCAGCAGCTGATGTCTAATATTCCATCTCTGGGATTCGAGAGTCCTCTTTTTGTATTTCCTTTTGTCACATCACTTTTTTTGAGCTGCTAGAACTACCTGCTGATATCACATAGAAAATGAGAGTAAACTGCTTAGATTCCCAGCTGGCTGCTTTTCCTTGGATGGCTTTCTGCTTAAAAGTTGACGCCCAGGTATTACCAGTTCTTGGCAAGGAATTTCTGGGATACTCACCTCCTTGTTTTGGGACTTGCAACAAAATTAATGGTTGATTCATCAATTGTACATCTTTACAATTTCAACTCCCTGTCCTCAGGCTTCCTTCTTCACATGTATCTTATATAAGGAGTATTAATATTAAGTATATCACTCCTTATTCCAATGGTTATCAAATGTGAGTGTATAAAAGTCGTATGAGTGGCTTGTTATAACTATAGATTTATGAATCCCATCTTCAGATATCCCAATTCAGTAAGTCTCGGGTGTCCCAGGAATATGTGTTAACAAGTGAGTATATACGTTGGCCCTAATGAGATTGCCACTTCCTTGCCAAATACCCTGGAGTTATATGGCTGATTTTGTCTCCTTGCAAATAATTTCATCATGGAGTAATCTGTTTAGCTGTGTTGAAGCATAACTGTGGGAAAAGTCCTGTCTTTATCAGATTTTCTGAGGCTCTACTTACACTCATGTCATACCAGTGGAGATCCAGTAATCATACAGCTATATTCGTGGGACTCTTGCATTTTCATACTAAGACAAAACACAATGAAGGTAGTTTCTTCCTCATTTTTGGTTTTTACTTCTCT
Organism: Varecia variegata; assembly: GCA_028533085.1. NCBI lineage: Eukaryota > Metazoa > Chordata > Mammalia > Primates > Lemuridae > Varecia > Varecia variegata. The sequence continues at coordinate 14,424,512 of CM052447.1, forward strand.
TTTTTTTAAATTACTTAGCCAGTGGTTCTTGTATTATTTGGATAGGGGGATCTCTGATGGCAGCAGGATTATTACTGAAATGGAAAATAAGTTTTATTCTAAGATCTGTATTACACATTTTCTATTGTGGTAAAAAAAAAAAAATGCTTGAACCAGAACTTTTGGGAGTAATACCAAAGATTTTAGATAGTAGACATTTATGAGGTGTCTTTTCTTTTCCTCTTTTAGGATATGAAATCTGCTGTGATCACACCTTGCAGTCATTTCTTCCATGCAGGCTGTCTAAAGAAATGGCTGTATGTCCAGGAGACCTGCCCTCTGTGCCACTGCCACCTCAAAAACTCCTCCCAGCTTCCAGGATTAGGAACTGAGCCAGTTCCACAGCCTCATGCTGGAGCTGAGCAAAATGTTGTGCTTCAGGAAGGTACTGAACCCCCAGGCCAAGAGCATCCTCCAGGGACCAGGATACAGGAAGGTTCTAGGGACAATAATGAGCACATTGCCAGAAGACCAGATAGCCAGGAAGGGGCTTCTGACCCCAAAGGAGATCCTCATAGAGCAAAAGATGAAGCATGTCCTGTCGAATCAGCCTAAAGGAAAAGAAGCAGGAATGTTGCTTCAGTGCTCTGGAAGAGCAGTTAACTCAAGATGGAATTCATGCTCCGATTTCAGGAATGAATGTATGAGATGATCAGGCAAGAAACTGACATTCCAAGGATCTAATCCAGGAAGTACTCTCAATGGAGATCACCTGCTTTCATCCCCTGACATTGTGGGAGAAATTTTGCAATGTATACTAATCAAAACGCATTTATATATTCTATGCTGATGTTTTTTAGAGGTTTGCCAAGAAAATTCAACCTCAGCAACTTCAGAAACTGCCCCTTATGTGTGAGGGATAAATCAAATCAGATTTGAGTGTTGAAAGAGGCTAAGGAAGAGCATGAGGACAGCGTGGGAAGAAGCAGGCAGAAGTGGAGCTGGCCTTTCACTTTCCATGGGACAGGTCATTGTCATCATCAAGTATGAGTAGTGACCAGCCCTTTTCTCCACCCCCTTTTCCCTCGGTTAATTGGAACTCAGGCAGGTGATTATTGAGTCTTGTACAGCACTGAAATGAAATCAAAGATGTAGAAGCATCGATTGTATTCAAAGATCGAAGCACGCTCATACTTTGTGCTTTAGGGAAGGGGGTGGGCGGGCACTTGGGCCTTGCGGGTGGATTCATGTAATCTGAGACTCTTGAACTTTATGACAGAGTCTTCAGTATTTTGATGTATATGAAACTTTGTTAATATTGTATACTTCGTTGGCTGTGTGAAGTAAACTAAAACTCTAATGAACACTTTGGAGTCTGCTTTAGTGAAGGAGACCAAAGTGGGAAGGGCTTTAGGGCACTGATAGAGGCCCTGGGTGTACTTTTCAATCCTGTGTAATGTTTAATTCTTGCAACTGAATCAAAACAGTGTTAAATTATGGCATTATTTGCACTTTGGGAATGAGTACGTAACTGTATGATCACATTCTGCAAATGCCACTTTTAAAGCTGTTAATAGACTTTGCACCTTTTCTTTGACAAGGATGTGTCATATTTAAATTTTTACATTCATCATGGCTACAGGTAGAACTGGGGAGGGGGGAATTTAATTTTTTATGGGAATTTTGATATGAAAAGAAACTAGTCATTTATTTATACAATAGGCTTGGCTCCAAAAGTGTTTTTCAGACCTTGGTATTCCTAATGTGGGATGTGACTTTATTTTATTTTTAGTAGCAAATTTGGATGTAGACTGACAGACATAGCTGAATGTCTTAATAAATTTAAATTTGAAGATAACTATGTTTTGTACCTGTGATTTATTATCATTGTAAAGTGCTTTATTGAAATTCTGTTCTTAAGAGGTTCTGTTTTTATCTAGCTGGACTTAGGTTGATCCCTGTCAGAAATGCACTGCAGGTGGCAAAACTCTTTGATTGAAAAGGACAGTTCTTTGAAATCTTCACCAGTGGTAGCAAACCTAGCTCTGCATCAGAAGCATTTGGGAGTGTTTTTGAAAAAATTACACGTTTCTGAACCTCACTTTAGACCTACTGAATCAGCCTTGGGTGGGGTACCTGAGAACATGGATTTCAAAGCTTCCCAGGTGATTCTATCCAGCTAGCCTGGCATCAGCACAATATTACATGTAGGAAAAAAGTGTCTAGACCGGAATTCATTTCTCCCCAGGTATACTTGGAAGTTTCTCGCCATCCTATTGGTGATCCACGTTAGGCAGAAAACAATGCAGATGGCTCCCTCTAGTGGTAACAAGGCTGCTCTCCAAGGACCTAGCAGTAACAATCTGGGATTTAAAACAGTGATTTTGAAACTTTGTGTAAAAGGTACACATGTTCAAATAGTAAATATTTGGGGTGCCCAATTTGAAGGAATCAAATTTCAGATAAAGTTGAAATAATTTATGGCATGTTGAACTTGAGTGTCTTTTAGCACTGAGTACCTGCCTGAGATCTTGTTCTCCCATATAGTCATAAGGAAAAGTACTCAGATACTTTAATAAAAGTAGAGACGACTTATGGCATCAGTTTCACATTATAATATGCTTTTAACCTCCTAATAGCAAGTAGACCCCAGCCCTACAGCAGCCTGTTGGACAAATACCACTGTAACAGTACGTATCCGTTTGCTTCAGTTAGGAGAGCTATATTATGTTACAGTAACAAAAATCCTCAAAATTATAGTGGCTTTCAAACAACAAAAGGTTATGTCTCATGCATGCACACTGCATACATGTCTGTTTGCCATTTGGCAGAGGTACCCTATTTAGTGCAGACAGAGATGCAGGCTAGGGGAACAGTCACTATCTTCAACCTTCCGGATGGTCATCCAAAGGTAAGACTCTGAAAGGCTGTACACCAGCAATTACATGCTTTTTCCAGGTGTGGATCCATGTCATTTCCCCTCTCACTTCTTGACCCCTCTCACTATTGCTATGGCCCCACCAGTCATGACAGGGCACAGAAGTTGACTTACGTGGCCTGGCCACTGCTTAATTTTATACATTATTCAAAATTTAGAAGTACACTGTGAATGGTTCAAAATATACCAGTTGAGAACCTTGTACAGGGACAGTAGCATTTTTCCTTAAAAGGAAAAAAGAATGTGAGGAGGAGGATTTATTTGTCCTAGGCAAGTTACTTCTATTAATAGTTTCAGGAATAGCTGAATCTAAGATCCAAGGGTTTCCAACAATGTTATCCTCCAGATTAGGTCTCTTTCTATAACCTGCTCTTAGGTGGCTTCATCCTCAGGAATTTTTTTTTTTTCCATGTGAAAGCCCCTCACAGCTCCATGTTTACATCCAATTGTAGCAAAAATAGAGCTTTTTATGCCAATGGTCCTAGCAAAAGTTCTAGGAGTAATTCTCAACGCTTCTAATTGAGTCACCTGCCCTTCACTGAACCCATTATAGTAACTCTGAATAGGCCTACGTCACATGTCTACCTCTGGCTTTGGAAGTGGGATTGACCCCATCCAAATCATATGGATTAAAAGTGAGGGAAGGTTGTTCACCAGAGGAAAATCAAGTTGCTGTTACTAAAAGGGGGAGAAGATATTAGGCAAGCAAAAACCAACACATTTTCTCCATAGAGGAGATGTCCTATACATCAGTAATTATATGGTAAGGCTAGGAGTGATGCCTGTCTTAAGTGCTTACAGCCAAAGATGAGGTAGGAGAAATGGATCACTTCAAGGACAGCTGTCCACAACCCCCTTCTAGGAGGAAGCCTATGAACTAGGCCTTTTGGATAGGTAGGATTATGGTGGTTGAAGATGAGGAGGACTTTCAGATAAGTGGAAAGGCATGAACTCAAAAGACAGGGAAGTGAGGATCCTTTGGAGGTTTTCCAAGTTTGCTGGAAACTTTTAGGAATTAAGTCTGGAACTTTGGTTGGGGGCTAGATCTATACATAGTCTAATAAATGCTAATCCTTTATGCAGATTTCTTCCATATATGATCTCAAAAAAGAGTGTCTTTAGCAGGCACCATGAGTAGGATTATTCTTCCCATGTTACCGATGGGGCAAGTGAGGCCTAGTGCAAGAGATGCTTGCTGAGAGTTCACCCTCTTGTGTCCAGGGACTGAAGGACAAGAAGCCCAATTTCTGCCCTCCAGCCCAGGACTGTGCCCCTCCCGCCATCACAGTAAAAATAAAATCTGGGCTTGGAAATCACCAGGACAGCAACTGTGGCTCAGCCCCAGGGCCAGCCTGAGGACACCGTTGGAGGAAGATGTGGGAACAACCATACAGGCAGAAAGAAGGTATCTGACTTGCATAATGGCTAAGAGCAGAGACTCTGGAGCCAGGCCTGGTTTTGATTCTCAGTTTCATGAGTTAAGTTGTTACCTTCGGCAGATGGCATAACTTCTCTAAGCCTTAGTTTCCTCATCTATAAACAAGGAAAAGAACAATACCTATCTTATAGGATGGTTCATGACGTCTGAATGAGGTATTGCATATTAAGAACTTAGCACTCCCCTCCTTGTCCAGTCCCATCTCCTCTTCCTCATCTGGTCTCATCCAGTCTCCTCTCCTCACCGTCATCCGGTCCCATCTCTCTTCCGGTCTCGTCTTCTGTTCCTCGTCTGGTCTGGTCTCCTCTTTCTCCTCCAGTCTCATCTGGTCTCGTCTCCTCTTCCTCATCTGGTCTTGTCTGGTCTCGTCTCCTTTTCCTCATCTGGTCTTGTCTGCTCTTCCTCTTCCCGCCATTTACATTTAAATAACATTTCAAAAATTAAAAATTCCGTTCCTCAGTCACTTTGGCTACACTTCGAGTGCTCCATAGCCGCATGTGGCTAGCAATGAACCCATGGGACTTTATAGGTACGTCCAGCATTGCAGAAGTCTCCTGGGCAGCACTCGAGGTCCGAGGGTGGAGGAAGTTAGGGCATGACAGGAGAGGAGGCTAGGAGGTATGACCGCAAGGTCATGGGCAGACTATGGGCAAAGCATTAGCACGTGTGGACTTTGTGCTGAAGATTTGCCTTTTAGGAAGCTGATGCTGTTGTTGGGCAGAAAATGAGCAGGAAGGCGGACAAGAGTGAATGCCAGAGACCAGGGAAGAGGGTGTGGCCGTGCAGGTAAGAGATGAGGATGCTTCAGGGACTCAGCATAACCCATTATCCACGATGCTTTGCCCAGGGCCCAGAGTACAGTCATCATTTACAGTGCCAGGTCTCGAATATTCACTCAAAATAGCCCTAATCCTACGGGTGAGGAAACTGAGGTTTGAAATGGTTAAATAAGTTAACTGCACGGAGCACACTGTTACTAATTTCCAGAACTGCAATTCTAACCCACGGCTATTTAATTCCAAAACCTGAAATATTTTTTATTTTTGCTGTTTTCTCTATACAATGTTTGCTCACTAGAGGAGAGAGCAAGGAACACAGAGCACAAAGTCGAAAGAGTTCCAGACCTGGCACAGTGGGGCGCTGCTGGGCAGGGCAACCCCAGAAGGCAAGGAAGAGGCTTGGAGTCCCAATCGTGTGGTCTGAGGAGCACCAACCCCCAACCTCCCTGGATGTCGTGTCTGGGAGGGCTCTGTGTCATCCACCCTGCACTTGCTACTGAGTTCTGTTCCATTTCATTTTTTTCCCAAGGCATATGTAGCAGTGTGTCTGTTAATACAGCAGGCTTGTTATAAGGGAGATCAACAACCTAAGGGGGTGTAACATACATCACCTGTCCATCAGGTGACCAATGCACTACTTTTTGCAGCAACTTTCCCCCGGACCCAGTGTCACTTTCCCAACTGCATCCTCACCAGCACGCCAGTTTCTTTTCCTTTTAAGATGGGGAGAAGGATATTTCAGAGCAATTTTTGTTTGTTTGTTCATCACCAGCTTCCTCTGGTCCAAATTAAGCTTGCTGGTTTGTTGGGTTCAATATGAGGATGCAACATGAATAGCCAGTCTTTTGTACGAGATGACATTAAGTGTGTGAGCTTTTATAAAAAAAATTTGTGTCTTTGGGGAATTTTTCAGACATCTGGGGAATTTAAACTAGTAATTTATAATAGATTTCCTTGACTAGCAAGATAATTTCCTAATGAAAAGAGCAGGGCTTTATCTCAAACTGTGTGCAGCAGTGGGAAGAAACTTAATAGCTGAGACTTTGCAATTAATTATCTAGTCTCTAGGTACAAGTTTACTTGTTTATTTTGCTGTTTTTTTTAACAAATAAAAATCTTATTTTACCACTTTGCTACCTTTTATTTTTAATTTTTTTTTCAACTTTTTTTTTTTATTTGAGACAGAGTCTCGCTTTGTTGCCCAGGCTAGAGTGAGTGCCGTGGCGTCAGCCTAGCTCGCAGCAACCTCAAACTCCTGGACTTGAGCGATCCTACTGCCTCAGCCTCCCGAGTAGCTGGGACTACAGGCATGCACCACCATGCTCGGCTAATTTTTTCTATATATATTTTTAGTTGGCCAGATAATTTCTTTCTATTTTTTTAGTA
>CM052447.1:14431531-14643091 GCA_028533085.1 Varecia variegata
CACACACACACACACACACACAAATATTTTTGAACCACTTGAGAATAAACTGCAATATCATGCCCTTTTACCCCTAAATATTTCAGTGTGTATTTCCTAAGACAAGGAAATTTTCTTACATAAGCACAGTAAAATGATCAAAACAGAAAATTTTTAATGCTGACACAGTATTATTGTTTCATCTACAGTATCTACTTCACAGTATTATTCAACTTTCACCCATTATCCAACTAGTGTCCTTTCTTTATAGTTGTTTACACCTGAGACCCTTGCAGACTCTAATTCAGGATTATGCATTACATTAAATTATCATATCTCTTTGGTCTCCTTAATCTGCAACAATTCCTTATGCTTTTTTTACTTTCAAGACATTTATATTTTTGAAAAGAAATAAAATAACAATAGCATATATTTAGGCATAATCTATAATCTATACCTGAATATATAATCTATAATTTATCTAATATATTATATAACGTATACATGAATATACTCATGAATTCTTACATAATAGACTCATGAATTCTGGATTCATAGATTATAGATTATGTAAGAATTCATGAGTCTATACTAATAAATAAATACAAACATAAACAAGCAAATAGGGAAAGCCCTTAATTCAGTAACATGCTAACTAATACAACTATAGAAAGGAATGATAGAATTGGAAAGTTAACATTTTACAACCGTTATAGTAAAAATTGATCTAGGTAAGAATTGTCCATGGATTCTAAAACTAGTAGATAAAACCAGTAGATGAAAGTTTGGAACAGAAAAAGATATCTATAACCTCAAAATATTGCTTCTCAAGTCGTTTGTTACTTAGAAAGGGAAGAAGAGTAACCTTATAGGAGATAAACTTGGTGGATACCAACATAACCAGGTGACCAACGTTAACATCATCCATGATGGAACAAACTTTCTTTATGTGCCTCTTGATACGATCCACTAAGGCAGACACCACTTCACTTATATGGTATTCCCGTGTTTAAAAAAATCTAATTATAAGGAAACAGACAAACCCAAACTGAGGGTTATTCTACAAAATAATGTCTCCTTTGTAAAGACAAGAGTGCTTAAATCCAGGGTTGTAGCAACAGTTGCATTATCAAAGAATACCACTAGATGTCACTGTGGTTTTGCAAGTTGTGCAAGTTTTATCAGTAAAGAATATAAATTCCTTTGTGTCCTGCCTTCTTTCTTTGGCTTGTTTTAGAACGGACATACTTAGCCAATTTCAACACATACAGCCTTTGTGACGCCGACAAGTTAAATAATTGTAAAAGCAATGGAGAAGGAGGCAGCCGGCTTAGATTACATCTTGTCTCTGCCTTAAAAGCTGTGGGGCTCAGGCGACTCCTGCCCTGTCTCTGGGCCTCGGTTTCCTCATGTACAAAATGAAGGGCTTTGGCTTGCCGGCCCCTAGTCTCTTCCAGCTCTGGCAGTCTATGACTTTAAACTGATGTTTTCTTAACTAAAACTATTTCAGTGCCCCTTACGAGATTTTTGTCCAGCCCCCGTTGGACCCACTACTGGTTTTTCTGTTGGTTTTTTTTTTCCCACCCATACTCTTATTTATCTGATGTTTATTTTTAAGTTGAGTCAGCTTTTAAAAAAGTGAATAGAGAAAAAAATTTATAGGCCCATCACAAGTAGAAACCAATTCACTTGTCATAAATAAAGGTAACCACAAAAATAAATGTAATAAAAACAACATAATGTAATTAAATTCAAGCTAGATGGTATTGTTTCCAAAGGCTCAGAGCCTGTGGCCTACTTTTGTTCCCTTTTTCAAAAGGGAGGTTTGGAAGTGTTGAAGAGAAGCTGAAGATAGACGATAGCCCTGAGACACTCCTTTCCATGTAAGCAAAAGAATTGAGACTGAGCAGACCCTTCCCTCCATGCAGTTCACAAAACCAACCACAATACTTCATGGACCATGTAAAATCAGTCCCATGCCTTCATAAACTATTCTAAGTTATATGATTCTTTAACTTTCTTTCTTTCTTTTTCGAACTCCTGATTCTTCAATATTCCTAATAGACCAGAAAGGGTGTAATTAGAAACCATACATTATTAAAATGCTTTCTTCAATCTATATTTAAGCTTTCATTTTATTTTGGTATCCATTTCAGTTTTGTATTGGTTTGACTTCCCTTTAATGTTTATTTAAATTTGCCTTTGTGTTCAGTCTTCTTCCATTTAAAACACTCAACTCCCTTCTTAACAGAGGAGTTGATATATACCCCTCTGCTGTCAATGTCGAAGCAATTATGTGCCACCAAATGGCTTGTGATTTGGCATCTCCTCCTGATAAAGGCTTATGATAGATCGACTGTGGCAGAGGTCAGGAATTCTGCTGAGTACAACCTGAGGGTATTCTTCAAATTGCTTCAGCTTTATCCAAATCCCCTAGGACACAATCAGAAAACTAGTCCCCTTTAATTTTGGTGCAGAGCTTTCTTCTTCATTCTTCACAGAGATTCAGAGTGAAGATGCGTAAGGCTGAGGCATCTAATTGCACTCTTTACTACCTAACATTAGTTCAGCCCTTTCCTGCTTTGTATAATCTGTTATAATTACTAATTTGCTGGCCACAATTAGCATGGGGGTTTTATCGGAGCAGAAACAATTTCTTAGCTGCCCGATGTTACTAAATAATTTAAAAAGGGGAAGACAATGAATTTCCATCAAATGTGCTTTGTTTTCTTAATGCCTGTGTTGCCATTAAGGAAAACCATTATAAGGTAAAGAAATCAGGAAATTCATAAAGATCAATATGCCAATTATTTCCCGCATTATAAAAGTTATTTTTTTTCATAATTTTCTTTTCTTGGTGAGGTAGATTTAATTTGTCATTAGAAGCTCTAAAGCTAAGGGGTTAGTTTCACTGTTCAACGAAACAGAGTGCTTTCTGCCTAGCAGGAAACACTGTTCCCAGCTGCAGAAAGCAGTCCAGAGAGATTACGTTTCAGAAAAAAATTTTTCATTAAAAATGTTGATTATAAATCAATAGAAACTTTTTTCCCATGCCAAATTCAGTAGAACTACACTATACCCTCCTCTACCACCCTCCCCCCAAATCAGAGAAAGAACCCCTGGGTTGGTTCCCCACCCCCCAGTTTTCATCACTGTAACTTTGCTGAAATTCAAACCAGGGCAAGCAGATTTCATAAGACTTCATGGGATATACTAAATACACCAATAAGAATCAAATATGAAGCATGATTATTTTCTGGTGAGAGACTTACTTGAGATTTTCTAAAGAATTCTGCAGGTTTCCTATAGCCCCATTTGTTCCTGGTGCTGACTGGTGTTTATGAGTTCATGGTTTTCTTCATGTTACAATTCCACCCCCCCCCCAATTCATTCCATTGTTTTATTATGTGTTGACATCAGCCTTATAGACAATGATATTCTGGCAGAGTCCCCTTTCAAGGCTTTCTGAATATCACTAGTAAATGTACTTTGAATCCATTTCTGGAACTACATCCCCAGGGCTGCAAATTATACTTTATTCCATTGTTCTCAAGAGTCTAGAGCCAACATGTCTGTTTAAGATACTGAGCTGAGTACTGTCTCTCCAGCACATCTATACGTATTGATTCCTATGAGAGAGGCCTAATTATATTTGTGCTTATCTTAGTACCACAGCAGTGAAAGAGGCTTTAAAAATTCTTTCATCTCATCTAGTGCCCGGGTACCCCCAGCCCCATCAGCCTTCTGTGCTACAGGTGACAGAAAAGTCATAGGAGAACCCAGCAGATAAAAGCTGGGGCCGGCTTGAAAACATCCTGAGCTTTGAATGTATTCCAGTCCATACGCAGGTTCATCAGCAAAGAATGAAAGCCTCACTGGCTTCAGGTATCTGAGCACAATGCCTGACTAATCTTTGCCTGAACTCTAAGCTATGCAGACACAGGGGCAATCCCTAGGCAAACAAGCTTACAAATAAAAACAAAGGAAAAAATTGAGCAAAGTCATCAGCTGCCACATACTGTGAGAAAGAAAGACTTTATAGATTTAGTCTAGGCAAGTTACTAAATTTAAAAACACAATCCAAAGTGGCTATAGTATTATCTAAGATTTTCAGTAGTCAACACAAAATTATTAGACATGTAATGAAACCAAAAGGGTGACCATATTCAAGGGAGAAAACCAGTCTATGGAAACTAAGTGTCCCCAGACAGATTTAGAAGACAAAAATTTTGAAGTAGCTACTATAAATATGTTGAAAGAACTGAAAGAAACAATTGTAAATGATTACAGCAAAATATGACAACAATGACTAAGTGAAAAAAGAATTTCAGCGAAGAAATAATTATTTAAAACAAATGGATATTCTGAAGTTAAAAAGTGTAATAACTGAAATTAAAAGTTCACTAGAGGGGCTCAACAGCAGAGATGGTAAAAGAAAGAACCAGAAACTTGAAAATAGAGCAGTAAAAATTACCCAATCTGAAAAACAGGGAGAAAAACAGTTAAGGAGAAATGGACAATTCTTAGAGACCTGTTGGAATAACATCAAATGTACCAACATATGAATAATGGGAATCTCAGAAGTCAATGAAGTGGAAGAAAACATTTGAAGAAATAATGGCCAAAATTTTTTCAAATTTATTGAAACTATAATAATGTACAGATCCAATAAGCTCAAAGAATCTCAAATAGGATAAACACAAAAAGATTCTTTTCAGACACATTAGAATTATCCTGTTGAAAAATAAATGCAGAGGGAAAATCTCAAAAGCATCAAGAGAAAAATGATTCAGGGGAACAAAAATTCTATTAACATATGAGTTCTCATCAGAAAGAATGGAGGCCAGAAAGAAGTAGAACGCATATTCAAAGTGCTGTAAGAAGCAAATGCAAACTTAGAATTCTATATTAAGCAAAATTATCCTTCAAAAGTGAATGCAAAATAAGTATGCACCAGAAATAAAGATTTAAAGAATTCCTTACCTGTAGACTTGCCTTACGAAAATGCAAAAAAAAGGTCTGTCAGGCTGAAAAGAAGTGACAACAGTAAATCTAATCCAACAGGATAAATGAATAGTGTCACAAATGGTAAATATATAGGAAAATGTAAAGTCTCTAGAAATACATTTTTTTTCAATTTCTTTAAAAGACATACAATTGAAGCAATACTTAAAACACATTATAGTTATTATATAGACATATTATATACAACATGATAGCACTAAAGAAGGGGAGACAGAGGAAATACATTAGAGCAACTTTTCTATATTTTACCAGAATTGCATTAGTAGTATTCTGAAGTAGGCTACAATAAGTTGAAATGCATATTGTACCCTAATACATCACTAAGAAAATACCTAAAAATTATATAGTAAAAAAAACCCAAATTAAAATAACACACTAAAAAACAGTTGTTTAATATGAAAGGAGTCAGTAAATCAGAAACAGAGAAAATACGTGAGACAAATAGAAAGCACATAGCATAATGGCAGATACAAATCCAAACATTATCAATACTTACATTAAATGTGATTGGACTCAACACCCTACTCAAAAGGCAGAGATCCTCAGACTAGATGAAAAAGCAAGAGCCATGCTGTCTATAGGAGATCTACCCTAGATTCAAAAGCACAAATAGGTTAAAAGAAAAGGATAGAAAAAGATATGCCATGCAAACATAAATCATAAGAAGGTTTGAATGGCTAGTTTACTATCAGACAAAATAATCTTTAAAATAGTAACTATTACCAGAAACAAAAAGGTCATGTCATAATGATAAAAGAGTTAATACATCAGAAAGGTATAACAATTATGAATCTATATGCACCAAATAATAGACCCTCAAAAATACATAAAACAAAATCTGACGGAATTAAAAGAAGTACATAATTCAACAATAATATTTGGAGATTTCAATACCTCATTCAATAATTGATAGAACAACTAGACAAGAAAGATATAGAACTGAATAACACTATCCACCAACTTTACCTAACTTATATAGAACAAACAAACCAATAAATGTAGAATACATACTCTTTTCAAGAGAATATGTAACATACTCTGGGATAGATTCTATAGTGGGTCAAAAAACAAAATAAATCTCAATACATTTTAAAAGATTGAAATCATCTAAAATTTATTCTCTGACCAACTAGAATTAAATTAGGAATCCACAACAGTAAAAATTCTGGGTAAACCTCAAATATTTAAAAATTATATAACACACTTCTAAATAACCCATTGGTTAAGAAAGAAATTACAAAATATATTTTGAACTAAATAAGAATAAAATCACAGCATATCAAAATTTATAGAATACATTAAGTAAACACTTAGAAGGAAATTTTTAGCTTTAAGTACCTATATCAGAAAAGAAGAAAGATCTGCAATCAATAATCTAAGATTTCTCCTTAAGAGATTATAGGCAGAAGGGGGGGAATAAAAAATATTAGAGCAGAAATCAATGCAATAGACCTTCCCTATCCTATAAAGAAAACAGGTAAAACCAAAGGTTGGTTCTTTGAAAATATTAACAAAATTAACAGATTCTTTGCAAGTCTGACAAGGGAAATAAAAGAGAAGATACAAACTGCCAAAAATCAGGAATGACAGAATGAACATTATTACCAACCCTATGGAAACTAAAAGGATTATATGGGATTATGATGAATAACTTTATGCCCCAAATTTAGACAACTTAGATGAAATGGACACATTCCTAGAAAGACATAAATTACAACATTGACAGAAGAAGAAATAGAAAATATGGATAGATCTATAAGGAGAAATTGATCACCCATGTTCATGGCAGCATTATTCTCAATAACTTAAGGTGGAAGCCACACAAGTATCCATTGGCATGTGAATGGCTAAACAAATGTAGTATATACATGCAATGGAATATTATTCATCCTTTAGAAAGAAGGAAATTCTGACACATGATACAATGTAAATGAAATTTAAGGACATTAAGTCAGTCACAAAAAGACAAACACTCTATGATTCCACTTACATTATTGCACCTGGAATAGTCAAATTCATAGACACAGAAAGTAGAATGGTGGTTGCCAGAGGGTAGGGGAGTGAGGAATGGGGAGTTGTTGCTTAGGGGTATAGAGTTTCAATTCTGCAAGATAAAAAGAATTCTGGAGATTGCACATTAATGTGAATATCCTTAACACTACTGAACTGTACACTGAAAAATGGTTAAGATAGTAAATTTTATGTTGCATAATTTTACCACAATTTTTTAAAAAGAAAAAAGAAGCCTGCTTGGAGAGCACAAGACTTCGACACTTGTCATCACACCCACATAAACACAAAGCACCCCAAAGAATTAAAAAAAGAAGTAAAGAAATTGAATTAGCAATTAAAAATATTTCCACAGAGGATAGTCCAGAACTAGATATTTCTAGTAAATTCTATTAAATAGTTAAAGAAGAAATAGTACCTCTACTTTCCAAAAGTAGAGGAGGAGGGAACACTTCTGAACTCATTCTAGGAAGCCACTATGACCCTGTTAGCAAAACCAGACAAAGACCACACTGGAAAAAGAACACTACAGACAAATTTCCTTACATATAAAAATTCTTAACAAAATGTTAAAAAGTTGACTTTAACAATATATTAATAGGATTATAAACTATGACCAAGTGAGATTTAGCCCTAGAGTGTTAGGTGGTTTAATGTGCATTTCTGCAGAGTATATACCTAAGAATGGAATTTCTAGATTATAGGGTAAAATATTTTTCGGATAATACAGACTACTTTCCAAAGTGGTTGGATTTATTAGCAGTGTATGAGAGTTATGATATGTATTATTTAATTACAGTAGTCCCCCCACCATCTTCAGGGGCTACTTTCCAAAACCCCCAGTAGATGCCTGAAACCGTAGATAGTACTAAACCCTATATATACTATGTTTTTTGACTCTACATACATATCTATGATAAAGTCTAATTCATAAATTAGGCATGATAAGAGATGGATAACAATACTAATAAAATAGAACAATTGTAACAATGCACTGTAGCACAAGTTATGTGTCTCGAACTCCTGAGCTCAAACGATCCACCCGCCTCGGCCTCCCAAGTGCTAGGATTACAGGCGTGAGCCACCGCGCCCGGCCAAGCACAAGTTATGTGGATGTGGTCTCTCTCTTTCTCTCTCTCAAATATCGTATTGTATTGTGCTCACCTATTTTCAGACCTTGGTTGACCACTGGTAATTGGAATCCAGGAAAGTGAAACTGTGAATAATGGTGGACTACTTAATTTCCTTTAGTAGTTTGAAAGTGACACACTCTAGTTCTTCAATTTTAGTTGTTACCTTATGTTATGGGTTGAAATAGTTTCCCCACAAAAAAGAGATATTAAATCCCTCCCACTCATCCCTCCATACCTTCGAATGTAACATGATTTGGAAATAGGGTCTTGCAGATGTAGTAAAAATAAAGATGAGTCATTAGGGTGGGACCTAATCCAATAGGACTGGTGTCCTCATAAGAAGAGAAGACAGAGACACCTAGGAGGATGACAGCCACATGAAGACAGAGGCAGAGACTGGAGTGATGCTGCCACAAGCCAAGGAATGCCTGGGGCTACCAGAGGCTGGAAGAGGCAAGGAAGGTTTCTTCTTCCCAGAGCCATCATAGAGGCCCTAGAACACCTTGATTTGGGATGTCAGGCCTCCAGGACTAAGAGAAACTACATTCTGTTTTATAACCCCCACCTCCTTGCCCCAGTTTGTGCTACTTTGTTAAGGCAGCCCTAGGAAACTAATACATCTTAGAAATTCCAGTCTCCATAATTAACTTACCAGGGTTTACAAGTAATCAGAATGTTTACCCTCTCCTGGACAAACAAGGAACAGAAGGAAACCATAAACAAGATTCTTTTATCATTTCTCCATTTCCCTTCTTTGAACTCATATGCTTTTCTTCTCACTGGAAATTCTCATTCCTATTTTATAGCTGATGCCTATTTTATTTGCCCACACTCCCTGCTTGCTTGGTTCCACAAACTTTCATGCATTTCAGGTCCTTTCTGGTATCATTGTCTGTCTGCCTGAAACACAGCAATAGATTTCCTGAAGTAAGAATCTGCTTGTGACAAATTCCCTCCCATTTAGTTTGTCACTGGGTGCAGAATTCCACGGTGGCAATTATTTCCATTTGGCGCACTGAAGATACCATTCAACTGTCTCCTGTCTCCCACTACTGCTGCTGAGAGGACGGTTTGCTAGAAGCCCGTCTAACGTCATTCTTTTAAAGGTAACTTGTCTTTTTCCCCCTCTGGCTGCTTCTGAGATTTTTCTCTTTACCTTTGTTTTCCTGAAATTTTACTATCTTGCCTCTGTTTGCATATTTCTTTTTATTTTTCTTGCTCAGAGTTCCCTGGATCTCCTTAATCTATAGATTAATGCGTTTCTTTAGTTCTGGAAAATTCTCGGTCATTTTCTCTCCAAAGAATTCCTCTGCCTCATTGCCTCGTCCCTCTCCTCCCAAGGACTTGATCCAATGCACGTTGGATTTCTCACTGTACCCCCCTCCTGTCTTACTCTCATTTTTACTTTTTCCTACTCCGTGATTCATGCTGGAGAGTTTATTCTAATTTATCTTCCAGTTCATTAGTTCTCCCTTATGTTTTATTCAATCTGCTGTTAAATCCATTCACTGAGTTTTTAACATTATTTTAGTCTTTTTTTAAAAATAAAAGTTGTTTGTTTCTTTTTCAGATCTATGACAGATTTTATAGTTTTTCTGTTTCCTGCAGATATTATCAAGCTTGTCATCTATTTCTTTAAACATGGTAACTATAGTGACATATTAGTCTGGGTGACACTTTCAATACCTGAGGAGAGTGCTGATGTGTTTCTGCTTTCTTTTTTGTGATCATTTTTTTCATTTCAAAATATTAATTAAGATGTCTGCTTTCTTTTGATTTCTGCCAATTCTCACTAGGTTGTGTTTCCTCATGTTCCTGCTAATCTTTGCCCGCCTGCTTCCCTTGCCCTTGTACGATTATTTGTAGGGATTAGGGATTATCAAGGCCTAGCAGAGCTATGCCCTCCCCCCGAGAAACTTCGGGCTGGCTTCTGTCAGACACCTGGGAGCGCTGCCAGCTGGGTACCACCTTAACCCACTTTCACCATTGGAGATTCTTGAGCCAGCTCAGGCTGTGCCTGGCTATAAATCCTCCTGAGGGCCAGTCTAGCACCAAAAGTCCCCCAGGGTTGGGGGAACGTGGGTAGCCTTAGACTTACTCTGTCTGGATATTGAAAATGCAACTGTTTGAAATCCCAGCTTCATTTGAGGACGTCTCCTGAAAATGTCCCACCTTGGACAGCTTTGACCTCTGACATTTGCAGTCCCCCCGACCCTCGTCGCCCCTGAGCAGAAGCCCACGTGAACTAGAACGAAAAGTGCTTTTAGGCATAAGTGCTTTTGTGTCTCCTATTCCAATCACTTTTCTGGTTACAGGATTTTTTTCCGCCCAGAATGGCCTGGGAACTCCCCACTGCTGTTTTGGCTCT
This sequence comes from Varecia variegata, assembly GCA_028533085.1. Taxonomy (NCBI): domain Eukaryota; kingdom Metazoa; phylum Chordata; class Mammalia; order Primates; family Lemuridae; genus Varecia; species Varecia variegata. The sequence continues at coordinate 14,442,047 of CM052447.1, forward strand.
TCAGGCTTTTCAGGGGAGTTCAAAAATATCATAACCAGCGTGTGTGGTGGTGGGAGTGGGGGTTGATCTGAATGACGCAGCTGCCATGACTGAAAACCGGAAGCTCATGGATATTGTTTTTAGACTCCCACATCCTTGAATACAGCCAAGTTGGCCTGATATCCCCAGAATGTAATGGAATTTGGGTGCTGAAATGCTTGTGAAGTATATGCACATGGCTATGGGCTAGCACAAAGGAAAATGAAGAGAAAATACACTTTGTTTAGATTTCTTACCCAATTCTAGTCATTTAAGAATATGGTCCAAGTCTTTATTAAACAAAAACTGCTTGCATGTTTCGAGGCAGTGTAACCTCCACAAATCTTAATATAAGAATCTGAGCTTATACAATCTTTTTAAGTGTTAATATATTTATTGGAGGTAGTTTCATTTGAACAAATAACCCAATTTGTGAACAGAAGCCTTCAAAAATACACAGTGAAAGAATCAACAACTCCTCTCCCTTATTAGAAATAGAGGCTATATTTTATATCTTAAAAATATCAATGTTTCTCATGCATGCCCTTATGCAAAGTTAATGACATAGAATATTTTCATTAAAATATTAAGAATAACTATGCTATTAAAACTAAGACCCCTGCAAAGACTGAACAAAATTTGAATCCAAATTGCAAAAGCTTTTGGTCTGAAGATAAAAGGTACTCCACAGTTTAAAATCCTTGTGAGCAATTAGAGGAAATGTTTTGAACAGGTTTGGCTAACTCTCCTGGGGAGAGTAATATTCTTGAGAGAGTTTTGCATGTAGTTAGGCTACGGATGTGACCTACCCATTTCAAAATCTAGTCTCTATTCTATCTAATGGTAGGTGCTTCTTGAAGGCTACTGTCCCTCAAAAAGAAAATATTTTCTTTTTCTTACTTTTATAACACACGTGTTCATGCCATTCCATTTTAGAGTATAGATGCTGTTCTTCAATCTCTTGAAAAGTCAAGTGAGGTAAGAATAATGGCCATAAAGTACAGATCACAAAAAGGTAATTTTCTGTCCCTGTGGTTTCCAACAGCAATGATGAAGTCAGTGGAGGATGGTGAGTAAGTGTCACATGGCTCTTTCTAGGGCCCAGGGCGGCAGTGCTCAGCAGCAAGGACATCTTTCCTGGGGTTGTTTGAGAATCCTCTCCTGACCCTATAGCCTCTAGCTGCCCCGCCTCAATGTCCAGAGACCTGAGCTCTTGGATGGCCCTTCCGTAGCTGACTCAGGTCATCTTGGGTGTTTCCCCCACACTGCTTTTGCACACAGAGCTAGAAATGGACATACCAAAGGGGAAGCCAAATCTCTCTCTTTGGAGGCAGCACAGCAGACTGGTGAAGAGAGAAGCGTGGCTGCAGAGGGTGGCCTGGGACCCAATGCTACCTTCACCATCCACTGCCTTAAGATTTTAGACAAACAATCTCGCCCCCCTGTGCCTCAGTTTCCTCATTTGTTAGAGGAGAATAACGACTGTCTCCACTTCTTAGACTTGCTGTGAAGAATAAATGAGGTCACAAATGGAAAGAATTTGTAATGGTTATCGGCACATAAAAAGTGCTCAATAAATGTTTGATATTATTATTCAGACTTGAGAAATGTTTTGCACGGGTTTGGCTAACTCACCTGGGGAGAGTAATGTTCTTGAGAGAGGGTTTTGAATGTAGTTCAGAAATAATTAAATGCCTTCCTTGATTGAAATAGAAAGGCAATTAAGACAATGAAGCATTTTTCTCTGTGGTATCTAGGACATATTTTTCTCATTTTCCTTTTGTAATGGGAAAATCTGAAACTCAGTGAAACTTACTCAAAGTGGTGACAAATTACTTCATTCTGAGGTCAATTGCTCCCCAACAAATACATTTCAAATAGGGAAGGTGGATAAGATTCTAGAGGCCTCAGAATCCAAGGCTAGGGTGGAATGGTGTTTAGAACTCAGGCAAGCCTACATTCCCAGTGTTGCTAGCATATGACTTTTGAAAAGCTCTTGGACTCCTCTGGGTTGCAGGTTCCTTAACTGTAAATTAGGGGTAAAAATACCAACCCACAATGTGATGGTGTCAGGTTGACAGGAGACAGGCTGTGAGTGTTATTATGCAGTAGCCGAGCTGACTTTGCAATAGGTTCCAGGGCCTTCCTGTAGCAGGGAGCAACCTGGTCACATAAAGTGGACCAATCAGCCAAGCTCTATTCACTTTACCCAAGAAAATCATCTTACACATGTGTCTCTGGTTATCTGGGGCGGAGCACAAAACAACCCAGATATGTGTCTAGGAATAAGGGAGCAGGAAAAAGAGAGAGGAGCATAGACAACTGAAGATGTTGTAGATTTTGCATCCATATGTTTCTCCATACATATGATTGTTTATCTGATAGTGTTACATTTATTTCACTAACAGGTATTGGGAAGGCTCTGTGAGGGGGTAAACAGATAAATAATTCACAATTGCTGTCTTTAAAGAAACTGTAGGAAAAATGGGGAAGCCTAATGTTTATAGAAAACCATCTGGGTGCTTAGGTATTATATCAGAATAGGCTATTGCCAAAACAGCTCTAAAATCTTAACAACACAAGAGACGTTTATTTCTTGCTCATATAAATTCTGTTTCCTCGTGTAGTCATTCAGGGACCCAGACTCCTTCATTTTTTGAAGCTGAAATGACCTAGAGCAGGCATCATCGAACTATGTCTCATGGGCCAATTAGGACCCACTGTTTTTGTAAATTGTTTTTGGTAAATAAGGTGCTATTGGAACACAGCCACATCCATTAATTTCCCTATCATCTACGCTTTGTAGCTGCTTCACACTAAAGTGATAGAGTGAAGCAGTTGTGACAGAGATCGTAAGGCTAAAATATTTGCTATCTTGCCCCTTTACAGAGAAAACTTGTCCTGCCCTAGGACATTGGAATCCTGTGTTGCATCCTCTGATTCAGCCCACAGATGGGGAAGAAAAAGAATGGAAGATGGTGTGGGAGGATTTATGGCCTGCATGTCGAGAAGTGGCATTCTTCAATCAATCCCACCTCAACCTAACTTCCTAGCTGGGACATGCAGTGTGGCTGTGGCCCAGGTGGGGAATGCATGGCAGTTCTGCACAGACCGGTACTGCGAGAGGCTCTTCCGTTCATTCTATCCTCTTTGTTCCTCAAAGCAACCCTGCAAGCTGGGCATGGTGGACCGTAGTCCCAGCTACTTGGGAAGCTAAGGCAGGAGGATCACTTGAGTCCAAGAGTGCAAGGCTGTAGTGCACTATGATTGCACCTGTGAATAGCCACTTCACTCCAGCCTGGGCAACATAGTGAGACCTTGTCTCTAAAACAAACAAACAAACAAACAACCAAACAAACAAATGCATGAAAACCAATCCTTTAAGATAAGGACAGTACTGCTTTGCAAATGACATACCTGAAGTTCAGAGAGGTTAAGCAACTTGCCTCAAGGTCAAAATAGTGGGAGCAGCAATAGGACCCTCAGGATATCTGTGCTATTCTTTCAGGAGAAAAAATTTTAAAAATTGTACTAAAATATATGTAATGTGTACCTTTTTAACCATTTTTTTTAAGCATATACTTCAGTGGCATCCAAAATGTATCTTTGAGAGTGAGAAAGTTTCCTAGTTTTTGAGAAGAATTTTAAAATGTAGGGTTCTCATTTCAGTGATGATCTTAGAAAGCTAAACATAGACTCATCTGGGCGATTACCTTAAAATTGAATACTGACACAAAATTTCTGACATCAAATTGTAGTTTGTGTTTATCAATGCCCACAGCGATTCTGAATGGTCATAGGCTGATAAGAAAGGGACAGAGAAGTGGATTTCATAGTGAAATTGTCCCTTTAAACTTTTCATACATAATATGAATTAAGAAATGTTTTGTGGTAGTTCATAAAAAGAGAAAAGTAGTAGAAGAATGAAGCCATTACAGAGAACATAACTATATAGGCATCCCGTGCCCAAAAGAACCTGCTTCATTGAACTCAGAACCACGTTGACATTTGTGTGGCAATTTAGTTTTCATAAAACAATGTCATCCAGCCTATTTTATTATTGTTTATTTATAGATCTTTGGTTCTGTGGGGTTTTTCTTTTTCATTTAGTTTGGACTTTGGTTTCACAGTTGTTTAAGAATTATATGTATAAAGAATTTATCTCTAGTTTTATACTTATACATATTAAAGTAACATAGTAAAATTAATTTAAATAAAAACATGAGTTCTCCTTAAAAAGTATGTGTGTATGACTCAAGTTTTAACAGTGTCTACCACATAGAGATAGTTCCCTTTTACAAATAAATTTGAATTTGGAAACTGTACCAGTCAAGATAGGCTAAGTTAAGCTACAATAATGAGTGAGCCTGAAATCCCAGGGTCTTAAAGCACCTGCTTACATTAAATCCATTGCATATCGGTAAAGAACCCTGTTCACAGCAGGCCCCAAAACTGATGGATTTACCCTCAGTAACATCCCTGGTTGAGGAGAACCAGTGCTCTGGGGGTTCTCTTACCTATAAGTGCGTGCCCTGGCTCAGGTCAATGAGATGACCACACCAAGCTTCAAGAAGAGGAGAACAGTCTTCATGGATGCCTGGAAGGACAGCAAAAGCAGGTGTCTGTGAACAGCAATAATGTCTGCAACACAAAGCATCCTGCATCTTTTTACAAAGGAGAGTCCTGCAGCATTGTTTTGCTTGCTTCTTCTTTTTTTTTTTTAAGACAGAGTCTCACTCTGTTGCCCGGGCTAGAGTGAGTGCCGTGGCATCAGCCTAGCTCACAGCAACCTCAAACTCCTGGGCTCAAGCGATCCTACTGCCTCAGCCTCCTGAGTAGCTGGGACTACAGGCATGCGCCACAATGCCCGGCTAATTTTTTCTATATATATTTTAGTTGGCCAGATAATTTCTTTCTATTTTTAGTAGAGACGGGGTCTCGCTCTTGCTCAGGCTGGTCTCGAACTCCTGACCTTGAGCGATCCACCCGCCTCAGCCTCCCAGAGTGCTAGGATTACAGGCGTGAGCCACCGCGCCCGGCCCTGTGGCATTGTTTTGACACTGTCTATTCCCTACTAAAGTTTCAGATAGATTTCTTAATTTCATAGGCAGCTGTGGCTTTTGAATGACAGTCAAACTCTTCTGCCTTCTGGTCACATGGCGTGGGCAAATGGAAGCCTCAGTCCTCCCCTGTGAAATGGGGGACAAATGTCGTTCCATGGTGTGCTGAGGGGAGTCATGTGAAACCTCTTCGTCAATTTCAAATTATTACCCAAATGAAAGTAACAGCATTATTCTTGGCAGTCAGTCACGTCACAGCCAGGATAAAGAACAGATAGTAATGATTTCACCCTACAGCACTTGTCACAGAATCAATGTTTTCTCACTAAAGTTTCCTGAAAATTCGCAGGAAATTTCTTTAGGTGATCAGATAATGAAACCTGGAGAGAATAGTTCTTCAATATAGAAGCAAGTGTCTCTTCTTGGCTAGAAAATTATAATGCATTTTACATGGCTCCAAATCTATATGGCCTATTTTTCTAGCAGATTCCTACATTTAAAAGATTTGAGGTTGAAGAAAAGAGGTACTAGCTATCTTGTCTAAGAAACAATTGTTTTAAGTTGGGATCAGCAAGAAAAATTTAAAACACATTTCATAAAATAGTGTTGGGGATGGAGACACGGGAAGATTCTTACACCGTAGCATCAGCTGCTGAGACTGGTGTCACCCAAATACCTCAGAAGTCCAGCCTAGTAGAACTAGATGGTATCCTGAAGATCATCTTGTCTAATTACTTTATTTTCCAGATGTTTTAGTCAGGTTGGGTTGTGATAACAAAATACCACACACTGGATGGCTTAAGCATCAGACATTTATTTCACGTATTTCTCCCCAGTTCTGGAAGTTGGGAAGTTTAAGATCAAGGTGCCAACATGGTTAGGTTCTGGTGAGGGCTCTTTCTGGCTTGCAGATGGCTGTCTTCTCGCCATGTCCTCACATGGCAGAGAGAGAGAGAGAGAGAGAGAGAGGGCGAATGCATGAGAGCTTGGGGGCTCCACCTTCATGACCTCGTCTAAACCAAATCACTTCCTAATTAGCTTTGGGAAATGGTAAAGAAAAATACTTTTCTTTATACTAATAATACCATCACATTGGGGGTTACGGTTTCAACATATGGATTTGGGGGGGACACAGTCTGAGCGAAAAAGGTCTGGAAAAGTTAAATGACTTGCCCTACATTATGTTCCTTAAATATAAGTTGATTGCCTAGCACTCTGGGAGGCCGAGGCAGAAGGATCTCTGGAGATCAGGACTTCGAGACCAGCCTGAGCAAGAGCAAGACCCCATCTCTACTAAAAAATAGAAAGAAATTAGCTGGACAACTAAAAATATATAGGACAAAAAAATTAGCCAGGCATGGTGGTGCATGCCTGTAGTCCCAGCTACCTGGGAGGCTATGGCACAAGGATTGGTTGAGCCCAAGAGTTTGAGGTTGCTATGAGCTAGGCTGACGCCACGGCACTCTAGCCAGGGTGACAGAGCAGGACTCTGCCTCAAAAAAAAAAAAAAGTTGATTGGCCAAGTATTAATATTTTACCCTTTCACCAACTTGAAATTACAGAAATGAACACGATGGAGAAAGAAATGCTTCTTTATTCCCTCATACAACTGCTAATAAAGTCTCTTCCAATCAGAACCTACAGAACTGACTTCATGATGAACCTGCAAGTGGGCAAAGGGTTTACTAAAAATTCTTGTGAAAGTCCTGCACTAATTTTGAGTTTTTTTCAAGCATTTCTAAAATTCAATTGTTTTCCTCATTTCTGAGTTTTCCAAATGATGTTTTGACCTACAGAAAATGTACAAATTGACTAGGAAAATAAGGTTCAGATTTCTAGTTGAATGATTTCATTATCTGATTATTCTATTTAATTAGATGTAGAAGTCTACTTTTCACTGGAGGGGAAGAGTGTTCACATTGTCCACAAAAAGAAAAGTAAAGATGAGTTACTTTTGTGAGTGTATTAGGAGAGGCTAGGTTATGCTACAATAAAACAATCTCTGGGATTTACAGTAACAAAGGATTATTTCCTATTCTTGCTAAATGTCTGTGCAGGTGGGAGGAGGGTGTCTCTATACCACATGTCTGTGCAAGGTTGATGGAAACTCCACCTGGGGTCAGCCGCAGCTGTGCCACAGGGAAGGGGATTTGGTAAATTGCACGCTGGCTCTTCATGCTTCTGCCTGTAAGTGACACACATCACTTCTGCTAATTCCTCATTTGCCAAGGCAAATCACAGGGTCACATCTAAATGCAGAAGGGTCAGAATACTTCAATCTTACTACACACCTGGAAGAAGAAAACCCAGAATTTTGGTGAGCATCTCTAATGTCTAACATATTAGGAAGAAAAAAACAAAACAAAACCCAGAACAGACCCCAACATTGTCAAACAGTGAGTGTCTCATACCATCAATTTGAATAAAATCTCCAATGAGGGATAATAAAATATTTGTCAGCTATACAGTAAAATCTCTTAACATATTAATTGGTCGCATTTTTTCATCTCCATACAAGGGTATTGCATAGAATGGAAAGAAGGTACAAATAAACGAAACTAAATTAGGGCTGGAGTGAAGTTTCCAAAAATGGATTGTGGGCCAGCTAAATGCAGAGGCACATTTATATCTTTTGTGGATTTTATTAGCCTCATTTCTCTGAGGAGAAATCACATGTTTATGGAATGACTATACTAATCAATAGTCTTTCCAAAATAATTTGATAGTAGGAAAGTTATAGTCTGATCAAGCAGAAAAGTTTATTTTCATCTAAATTGCTAATGGGAGTAATATTTAACGGGTCATTTTAGGAAGAGATCCTGAACTTTTAAAACTATGGCTTTTTGAAAAATGTCTGAAGGTCTGGAATATGTTCAAATAAACCTCATTTGTATGTTTTATTTGGGTACAATCATTTGCTTAGCCACATATTTTTAGACTTTTAATGTATTAGTAGCAACAATGCTTTTCAAGTGGGAAAAAACTCAAACTTGCTCTGAATCTCCCCTAAATTAAAAAATAGAGTTTTGTACTTTCCAGAATAATAAGCACTTTAATAGTATTTCTTTAAATCTTTCATGGTAAAAATCTACAAAGCAGGAAAAAAGTGTGAGAGGGCAAAGTTTGCTGATTTACTGTTTAATTATATCTCTCCCCACCCCGCTCCTTAAATTTTTATAATAAAACAGAGTTAACATTAACACTCCAACCACCATAAGGTAAAAATATTTATCTCCTAATTCATGTCCAAGATGAAAATTAAGATATAGTAGATAATTTCATACAGAGGTACAGTGAATTCTATGTGACAAAGGTAAGTCAATTTTGTGTTTTGTGTTTTAGTTTTTTAAACTATCATTAATAACCATATTGACTAGAGTATGAGATGCTATATCAAGTGATTCACATTTTTTTTTTCATCATTTCATCCTCACGGTAAACCTACTTTTACAAACAAGAAAATTGAGGATGAAGTGACTTGACCAAGGTCACCTAGCCAGTTAGCAGTGGAATGCTCTCCAGGGATAAATCATCTTGGTTGACATTTCAGTCCAGGTGTCTGATAATTGCAGTGCTTTTCCTAGCTCTCTGTAGGAGAAGAAAGAATGTAAATCGGCAATGATACACTTATTCAAAAATATACCGGTACCCACTCTGTGCCCTGCCCTGTCACGGAGCCTGTGGACACAGACCTGAGTAAGTCTGCAAGCAACAGAGGTTGAGCAAAGTCAGCTCTGGCATCAGACGGGCAGACTTGGGCTCAGCTCTGCCAAGCGTCCTTGGATGGGTACTTATTCTCTCTAGCTACAGTTTTTTTATCTGCACGAGAAACAATATTGGTGCTTACTTCATGGTTTTGTTGGGAAAATTAAATAAGACAATGCAAGTAAAGTGCTTAGCACAGTACATTGCATAAAATGCACCACACTATGCCCCCAATAAAGACTATGTTTACTGGTTTTGGATAAGCAAGGATAGCCATTGCTGAGGAGCTCTCTGATCACGGAGCGGAGAGAGACATTTACACAGCATTTCCTGTCCAGTGTTTATATGAGCTCTAGGGAAGTCAGGGAAAGGCACGAGTGACCGCTGGGGAGGGGTTTGAAAAAGTTTCACAGCGGTGACCATTCAGCTGGTGATTACAAGGGGAGAAGTGCTTCACCAGGTGGAGAAGCGGGTAGGCGCTCTGGCCGTGCACAAAGGTAAGGCGACGAGGCCTGTTTGGGGACTTTCGAGGGTCAGGATAAGGGGAATGTTGTATTGAGAGAAAGAGAAATGCTAAAAGTGAGTGGAAAATCGGCAGCGGGAACTTGGGGGCTTGGACCAGGAAGGCCCAGCCGTCCGTGTCGGGAGGGAGGGAGGCTGGAAGATCGCGAGGTGGCGCTGTGGCTCCACCTTAAGGGACGATTCGGGCGCTCGCGGGTCTCCCGCACGCCCAGGGCGGCCTCGGAGAGGTGAGACGGGGCCGTCTTAGAGGGTTTGGCACTATCTTCATGACAGCCACCAAAAAATGATGATATAGATAATAAATATATAAGCAAATAAGCCGGAAGCAGTCTCTTTTAGGATGCATGGCATCGGTAATCACAAACTGTCCGCGAGGAACGATCAAGAGCGCGGAACTGTCCAGCAGGGACCACTGCAAGCTCAGCCCCCGTAATTTGTGGGCCCGGAGGTGGAACCGGGCTCGCCTGCCGGGAGCTGAGCTGGGCGATGGCTCGCGGCCTCCTCCGGGCCGGTCCTGCGCCCCGTAGGCGGCTCCCTGCTACTTGTACAGCCAAAGGAGCAACAGTCTCAACGCCTGCCCTTTGGCCTCAGTCACATCCTGCCTGCTAATTTCCCCTGGCTGGACCTAGTTTTTAGGACTTTGCTGCGTTTCACACGCATACGTGTACATACAAAGCACGTGTGAGCTCAGGCTCACACACGTGTACGAAGCCCTTGCACAACACACACAAACTTCTGCACATGCACATTCCACTCATACAAACGAGACAGATCTACAGGTGACACTTGCACACACTATACACATGCACACGTGTACTCTCACGCTTGTGTGCACCAATGCCTCAAGCACATGTGCACACGTGCAGCGAAGTGCGCGATGCCACTCACCGGGCACACACACACACTGCACAGGCCCACAATGTGCAGCCACCTTTAGCTCAAGCAAACATATTTGCATCATAGGTACCTTGCATGCCCATAGTCAACAAAGACCTTGCAGCGCTCAGCGGTGTGTAAATCTCTAATGAAGTGCGCCTCAAAGGAAATACGAGAACTTTTTGTCATCTAAACTCGCCCTCCCTCCTGCAACTGTCCCCTAAGTAAACAGGCCTGCACTTCCCTTTCTCCCCTCTGAATCTTCACGGATCTTCCACCCGGTTTGCGCTGAAGGGATGCTTATTTCCAAATAGCTGGAGAACTCCCTTCTCCCACCCCGGAGCCTCCTTCCACCGAGGGAACAGAGGGACCTTCCCTGATCGGACTCCAATCTCGCGGGCTAGGGACTGTGGGCACCGGCCGCAGGGTGTGGTTTGGTCGCGCCCCTGGGCAACCTCAGACTTAGAGATCCTTTTTGGCAGTGCCCCCAACTGTATTCTCCCGACTCAGAACGGCTAGCTTTTAGCTAACCATGGTCATGCCAAGGCAGAATCATCTTTTCTCCCATTAAAGCACATCCGCAGGTGTCCAGATTTCTGCCCCCTGATGGGCGTCGGGTACAAGCCCGCAAAGTCCTGTGTATAGCCTGTTTCGATTAGGCGAGCTTGCCTGAGCTCTAAGACCTCAGACTTAGAGCTCCGGACTGACTGGTGGTCACACAGTAAATGTGGCAGAGCCGGTGCTGGAGCTGGCACGTCCCTGGCACGCCCTGTCCCCTGCGGGTCAGGAGAGAGAAGCGCATCTTTACCTGTCCGCGTGAATGCACCCTCAGTCCATGCCTTAGTCAAGACTTTTCAGAACTGCCCCCTGCCCCCGCCCCGTCTCTCTCTCCCCTGCTGTCTGCCCTCGCTCCTTTCTCCTCCGGGATGCGGAACCCCGACCCAGGGGCTCAAGAGCAAAGGGACCCGTGAACGTTTGGGGGCAAGACATTTGGGGATATTTGGGTTTGGCGACTTTATTAGCGGTTGGCAGTGGAAACGTTCTTAAAACTTCGCTCGCAGGACCTCAGTTTCTTCACCTGTAAAATGGGAGTGATTTTATCTGCCTTCTTGGTCTGTGCTGGAAATTCAGTGAGTTCATGCCGGTAAAGCTTTCAACAAATGGGATCTATTATTATCTGGGACCGCCCTGGGGGGAAACCCAAGACGGACGGCCAGGCCCCCTCCCGGAAAGGTTGGTGCCCCTTGCCCCCGGCTTCTGGCTCTCAGCACACGGTGCTCTCCCCGAGCTGGGGCAGAGCCCCAAGACGTTGTCTGCTGGGTCCCTACCTCCCAGCTATCTGTGGGCGTCTTTGTCCCTCTCTTAGGCCTCAGTTCTCCTGTTCGTACTATGGGGGAGGTGCGCTCCCAGGTACTGGAAGTGACAGTCATTCTGGGCGAGCAAAGGAGGCCTTCTCCCGCAGGAATCAGGTCCGGATTTCCGGTGGAACCCTGGCCTGCGGCTCCCACGCCTTCCCCCGAGGGCGGCGGGTGGCGATCACCGGGGGAAGGGGTCACGGTTTTGCGGGCAGACAGGTCCTGGTGCTCCGCCACTCCCGCCGTCGTCGGGGTGCCGCTCAGGAGCCCCGCACAGAGCAGCGCCCAGCGCAGATCCTCGCTTTCCCGGGCCCCTGGGCCGCCACCCGCTCGTCTCCCTCTCCTCCCCCAGGCCGCGCCTCGGCCTCTGCTCACCTCCGCCCCCCACTCCCCACCCCAACTCCTGGCTGCGGGGCGACTCCTCTGGAGCGGGCCACAGCGGAAGGACTTTGCGCCTCCGTTGCCTCATCTTTCTTTTGCCCTTTCCAGTCTTCCCAGCACTGAAGGAGGCGTCTGTCCTCTCGCCTCGCTCAAAGCCGGCTCTGGCAAGTGGCAAGGAAAAGGGGGCATTTCCCCAGACAGGCGGCCCTTCTGGGGGCGCGCCCTCACGAGAGGAGCGGAGATCAAGGGAATTTTCTAAGTGACAGGTCCTGAGTCTGGCCTCCTGGGGGCGGACGAGCGACGATTCCCTCTCTCGCCGGGACCTTTGCTCTGGTCCTAGTTTGGCTGCATTTATCTGGTCTCTTCTCTTTTGGGGGGCGGGTGTGTTTCTACCTAAGCCCCCAGAAATTACTGCGGCGGCTGATGCCCTTCGGGGAAGGAAGTTGAATTCCCCGAGTCTCAAGAGGGATGGCCAAGGGGCAGAAGTTGGGGGCTCCCGCACTGGGCCTGAGCTTCCTCCGGCGCGGGGAGCGGCTGGAGCCGGGCAGCCCTGCGGGCCACGGGGAGCAGTTAGGCGCTGTGGACTCTAACTCCGACCGCGAAAGAGACTGAGGCGCTCAGCGGGGAGACTTGACTCCAGGGGAAACACTAAACCTCTCTAGTTTCTCCTTTCAGCTATAAACTCATTCTGCTATATATTTCCTCATGCATGGGTTCTTTTTTTTCTCTCTCCCTCTCTTCCTTCTCTCTTACGGATTATATATATCCAAAATCAGGAGTTTCCAGATATCTTTAAATGGAGATTTCCAGGCACTAGCACCAGAGATTCTGATTCTGCAGCCTGGACGAGTCCGGGAAATCTGCATTTCTACCAATTGCCCGCCCTTCCCCATGTGATTAGGCTGATGAGCCCTGTCTGGGGATTACTGTTGTAAACTAGCCTAAAGTCAAACCAAGACATGCTATAAAGCCTAGGCAATCTGTACATACAAGTATATCTCTTTACAGGAGATGTGGCTACAAAGCAAAAAGGATAAAGGCAGTCTCAGTACATACTTAATAGTCACCCCTCTGCACACATGCCTTGTCTCTGGAGGCTGTGCTAACCTTACATGAGGGGCAGATTTAGAGGTATTTAAGAGGTTCTTTTTCAAAGTTTTAAGATTGCAACTGCCGGCTCAATATTCACTAGAGAAAATCCACAAAAAGCTACTGCTCTGCTGGCCTGGGTGTCATTCTCAGTTTTCTGTCACTCTCTAAGTCTCTTTTCCACCTTCTCTTTAGCCTCCTTCCTACTTAAACATTTATTACAGGATGAGAAAGCCAGGTTGAAAGCACAAGGACACCCAGAAGAAGAGCTATGAATACACTCTGCTTGATTAAAATAAAGTACACTCACCACCCCAGGTGAGGTGTGTGCTGTCTCTGCACAGCCAGAGGGAATTAGTCTTATCCAAAGATTCCTGCCCCTTTTATTTTTCTTCCTTCTCTGTCCTGGTGGATGTGGAAATTGCCTCCTACATATTTAGTTCCTGGGGAGACTGGCTTTAGGGTAGGAATTGGGCTTCTTTCTCTGTGCCAATTTCTCATTTGGGTTATCAGCTTCAAGCCCTCAGCAAACATATCCTTTGCAGACGCTTATAGATTCTGCCTGACCCCCAGAAATCTATCTGTTATGTGTCTCTTACTGATCCTGGACCTCAGGGCGACTGTGTCTCTCCTTTCCCTGGCACTTTTGCCACCTCCCTTTGGCAGTGATCTGTTCCCTTATTGTGTGTTCCCCATCACTGGAGAATGTACCAACCAGGCTGAACTTGGAGTCCTGCAGACTGTTCAATGGAAAATAAAATGGAAGTTTTACTTCCAAGAAGTTAAGGAAAAGGAGCCCTAGGTCTTATGCCAAGGCTGTCTGGGACCAATGCTTCCTGATCCCTTTACCTTGAAAGTTTCTCTCTGAGCTGGACAATATGGCCCAGGCAGGGAACCAGATTGGCTCTGGGGACTGCCCTGGACCCGGGGCATCAAGTTAATCTTGGAGCTTTGGAAGCTCCAATCTTGACTTGGAGACCCAGTTTCAACTGTGCATTTAAATTCTATAGAGGTAGAGAAGGTGCACCTCCCTTTTCCCCTCCCTACAACCCTTTAAGTCTCTCCATCATCATACTCCTCCTGAACAAGTACTGTATGCTAGGAACTCTTATAGATGCTATGGGTCAGACCAGTCTCTTCAGGGGTGTCTCAGAAGAGATGGCATTAATTATGGTACCAGGGAGAAAGTGCTCAGCACACAAGAGGTGCAGATTAAGTGGTATGAGAGCTCAGCAGGTCTCATGCACAAGAGATAAAGCAGTATTTGAGGACAGTGGCCATGCACCCACAGGCCAGGAACACACTCTTTCATCCAATTTCAGAATCAGGAAGGACTCCACTTTCCTGCTCTGCCAAGAGCACAAAGCGTAACTCTTGCCTGTCTCCATGCAGTATGGGCATGTGTACTTGTCCATCACTGACCCTATGAGCTTCCTAAATCAAAGGGCCAAGGAAGGCCTGTAGAAAGGGGACCTGGATTTCTGGCAGAGAATTTCCCTGAAGGAGTCCTGAGCAGATTTGGCTGCAGTCAGGGAGTTCCTTTGAGGACAATGAAACAGAAGTTCACCATGTGCTTATTAGAGGTTACAACCTGCTACAAAATGATGGGGCACATTACCCAGAAATTTCTAGTTATTTCCTTTGCCACCACAGACATATGTGCTGAAAGGCCTGATGTAGGAGACAGTTTCATCCTTCTTTCTTTCTTTTCTTCCTTCTTTCTCTACATTCTTCCCTCCTCCCTCTCTCCTTTCCCTCCCTCTTCCTTCTCCCTTTCCCTCCTTCCTCCTTCCTTTCCTTCCCTCCCTCCCTCCCTTCCTTTCTTCTCTTTTTCCTTTCTTTCTGTCTGTCTTTCTATCTCTCTCTTTCCATATGGCAGGGATAGAAGTTGGGAAGGGTTTGTTCAAGCCCTCCTTTTTAACAGAAAGAGTGAGAAGGAGGAGAAAAATCCTATACCAAATAACCAACTAATTAGAGATGATATACTTTTTTTGTTGTTTTGGTAGTTACTAAAAAAATACAACAAAAACTACTTTGGGGTAGGGGCGAGGGGTGGGGATTGAATTTGAGAAAATTTGAAAACATCCTGACACAGCCCCAGCGAGAACATTCATCCCGCCATTCACGTATCTCCAGGACTGCCCGATAGAAGTGAGCGTGTGAATGAGAACAGTGCCTAAACGCTGGCAGCCTTTAGCCTAGCGGCCAAGCAAGAAGCGTTTCGGAAGCCGGGCTCGGGGCAGAGCTTGGGTCCCCATTCCCTGGGGATCCCTAGCGCCTCGTTATTTGGGACTCAGGGTCCACCCACCCCTCCCAACGTGGAGGAGGCGGTGCCCCTCCGCCAGCTCCCAGCCCCGACTTCGCGCACCCATATTCCATCCCACCACCCCGCCTCAAAGCGAAGAGGTGGGCACCTGGGACGCGCGTCCTGCTTTTTCTGCCCGGGCTCTCCCGTCTCCTCCACTTTTGTCCCCGACGTCCCAGAACAGCGGAGCAGGACGCGGCATCAGCCCTGGGAGGGCGCAGCCTGTGAACCTCGAGCGCGCTCAGGGCGCGGCGAGGATGCTAAAGGACTTGCAATGGCCAGGATGCAGACCCACAGCTCAAATTCCTGGCAAAGATACCCCCTTCCTTTTCCCTGTGCCCTCTCGGTCCTGGCTCAGACCCGCTCCTCCCCAGCTCAGACGCCGGTGCTCAGCGCTCCCTAGCTCGCCACTTTGCGGGGAACTTTGGCCCGCTCCCCTGCGCCACCAAGAGAAGGATGTTAATGAGGGAGCGTGGCCTGGCGCCGCTAGCAAGCCAGTTCCTGAGCCGCGATTGGCTGCGGCGAGGCGGAAAGATGACGTTATGCAAATGAAGGGGCGGGCCTGCGAGGCGCGGGCCCCGCCTCCTCCCTTTGGGGTTAGAGTGCCTGTGTTTAGCTCTGGGGAGAGTCAAACTGGATTCCATAGGGAAAGCCTGCAAATCACTTCTATTTTAGCAAGGAGAAAACAGAATCTCCATCCAGCAGGGTCCACCCCTCTCTCTTTCTCCCTCTCCTCTCTCTCTTTCTATCTCTCTTTCCCTCCCCCCCTTTCCTCTCTCCCTCTCTCCCCCCTCCCCCCACCCTCTCTGGTGTATCTGTCTACGGCAACCAGCGTCCTTCTCATCTATACGCACTGAAAGGAAAGAAACATCTTTGGTTGGGAGAGAAGGAGGAAAAAAAAAGAGAGAGAGAGAGGAAAAAACTTGCCTGGTTGTGGAAAATGACACTTGAAGTAGCAAAGCCGGCAGCGCGAGTTGAGTCTATTGTTTCTTAAATTGCCATCAGATTTTTTTTTTTCTTCCTGCTTCTTCAAGTGAAGGGTACCTCTACAAAAGGAAACTCCAGCCCCTCCTGTCCACCGGCCTGTGATCATTACAAAAAAAAAAAAAAAAAAAGCAAAAAAAAAAAAAAAAGCACCCAAACCAAAAATCAACCAACCAAACAACCCCCAACAGCCAAGCATACATCTCTAATTTTTTTATTTTGGTCTTTTCGTTGGATTTTCCCTTTCTTCTTTTTTTCCGGGTTATCGCTCAGTTTTGAGCAAAGGTTTACATTTTTTAAAAATTTGCTTTCCAGCCCGCCTTGATCGTCTAGCGCGAGTTCATCGATTCCAAAAAAAAAAAAAAAAAAAAAATCTCTGGTTGGCGTTTTTCTTTCCTTTTTTTTTTTTTTTTTTTTTTAATATTTTCAAGGGGGAGGAGATTTTCCACAAGAAAAGGTTGTTTTCATGTTTGGGATTCAGGAAAGCATCCAACGGAGTGGAAGCAGCATGAAGGAAGAGCCGCTGGGCAGCGGCATGAACGCGGTGCGGACGTGGATGCAGGGCGCCGGGGTGCTGGACGCCAACACGGCGGCGCAGAGGTGGGTACCGCGCGGGGACCGCGGCCGAGGAGGCGAACGGCGAGCCGGGGAGCTGGGAGGCGGCGGCCGCGGCGGCGCTGCCTCGGGGCCCGGCCGCGCTGGTGCGTCCGCTCCGCTCAGCTCGCCGCCGGGGCTCCGCGCTCCCAGCCGCGCTGCCTTCGTCGCTTGCGGCTGGAGAACCGTAGCTGCCTGCGAGGAGCCCACGCTTTGCCGGCACTTTCCCTGCCTCGTCTGTGACTGTTTTCATTTTGTTTTTAACCCAGAAGAGGCGTCTCACCAGCACGATGTTGGATATCTGTGTTTTTATGTGATCGCTCTTTCTTTCCCGTCCAGCTTTCTGTTCGTTTCTTTCTTTCCCTTTTCTTTCTTTTTCTTCCTTCCTTCCTTTCTTTTCTTTTCTTTTCTTTTCTTTCTTTCTTTCTTTTCTTTCTCTCTTTCCTTCTGTCTCTCTTTCTGTTTCTTCTCTCTTTTCTCTTTCCTTTCTCTTTCTTCTTTCCTTCTGTTCTCTTCCTTTCTTTCCTTTCTTCCTTCTTCCCTCCTTTCTTTACTTTATTTCCTTCTCTTCCCCCTCCTTCTATATCTTTCATTTTCCCTTCTTTTCTCTCTTCATGCATTATTTCCTTTCTTCCTTCTTTCTTTCATGTTCTTCTCTTCTTTCCCTCTCCTTCCCTTCATTTCTCCTTCACTCTCTTCCTCTTTCCTTCCTTCCTCCTCTTCTTTCTTCACACTTCCCTCCTTTCTTCTCTTTCTCCTTCACTTATCTCCCTGTGTCTCCTGTTTTCTCTCCCCATTCTCCCACCAGTTTTCTCTTATTTCTCCTCTCTGGTTCGCCCTCTCTTTTAGTTTTTCTCAGTCTACCGGTAGGATAGCAACTCCCAACTTTAAGTCTGAGATCTTCTAAAAGTCTTCCCCACCCCCTGTCACCATGGTCCCTTCCAGCCCCTCTCCCACTCGCAGCTCTGAGACGCTAGACTGGGTGGCCTGGAGGCATTGCCCTTGGAGGTTGACCTGAGGGAACTTTCCTGGGCACACCCAACTCCCTTTCCGGGGGCTCCGGGTCCCAAATGTGGAATGGTCTCCCCCTCCCAAGGCCACCAGCTGGCTTGGGGGAGTGGGAGACCCGGTGGCCCCAGGCCCTATCGGACTCAAGAGTGCGGAAGGGGAAGAAGGAAGATGACTAATTATATCATCTCCAGCTTTCCGGGGCAGAGGACCAGTGTCCCCAGCACTGTTCACATCCCCACTGAGCATAAGGATGGGGGTGGTTGGTAGTGAGAGTGAACTGGGTAACCGGGCTGGAAGCGAAAGTGTGTGTGTGCGGGGCGCACGCGTGTGTTTGTGTGTGTGCCTGCGCACGCTTGTGTCGGGCAGGTCGGGCTGTCAGTGGCCACCCGGCGCCCCTGGCGCCCCAGCTTCCAGTCCCCGGCGGGCGCGCCCAGCCAGCAGCCCTGGCCTTTAGGATTTCTGGAATCAGTGTGAGGATTTCTGCGAAACAGTGAAACTTTGTCAGGACAAGTCTTTAAAAAACACCCCAGTTCCCTTTCCCAGAGCGACCACCCCCTATAGCTCTGAGTCCCGCCCTCGGACCCCCTTCACATGCTTTTTGGGGGGAGGAAATGTGGTTTCCCGAGGCCCGGCACCCGCATTTGGCCGGGGCGCTGGGGGTTTCCTGGAGGGTGGCTGCTGCAACGAGAAGCCGAGTGTGTTCTCCATCCATTCCCCCCTGCCCGGGTAGCTGAGATGGGAGTTTCGAGGGTG
The DNA here is from genome assembly GCA_028533085.1 of Varecia variegata. Taxonomy (NCBI): domain Eukaryota; kingdom Metazoa; phylum Chordata; class Mammalia; order Primates; family Lemuridae; genus Varecia; species Varecia variegata. Next base: position 14,460,700 of record CM052447.1, read on the forward strand.
TCTGGAACTGATTCCCGTGCCCCCTCCCTCTAAGTTGTAAACCCTGGGCTCTATTCTGAGAACGTGGTTTCATCTCACCCACCGCCACTTTTCTTCCTCCCTACGCAGCGCGCGTCAGGTCGGGGTAAATTCTTATAGCGTTTCATCTGGCGCGCAAAATCCAAACAAAACTTTCACACCTCTCAGGCGAGTTCTGAGGACGTCCCTGTCCTTGGGAGGGAGGAGGACGACCTGCAGGGGAACAAGTGTATCCCGTCCCGGGGCGTCTGAGGGGGCGTGAAGGGCGCTCACTGGATGCTTTGGGGGCAGAGGAGGTGGGTGTTTGAGGGTTCGCACGTGTGTTCGGGGTGACAAGGGGGTCGCAGGTCGGTGTCCGGCTTAGCCGTCTAACTCTGCGTCTTTGGCCGCAGCGGGGTGGGTCTGGCCCGGGCTCACTTTGAGAAGCAGCCGCCTTCCAATCTGCGGAAATCCAACTTCTTCCACTTCGTCCTGGCCCTCTACGACAGACAGGGCCAGCCCGTGGAGATCGAGAGGACAGCGTTTGTGGGGTTCGTGGAGAAGGAAAAAGTAAGTGGGCACAGAGCTGTCGCCCCTCGTCTCCTGTTGGGGAGCAGGCCCAGGCGCCTTGGGAGGCGCGCTCCTCCGTGAGTGCAAAGCATCAGTAACACACTCCTGTTCGGGGTCCCCCAAGCCACTTCCCGTCCCAGACCAACATCGGCCTCCGCGTCCACTGGGTCCTGCTCCAAAAAAGTTCGCACGGAGCCCCCAGAGCTGGAGAGAGGCTAGCCAGGCTCCACACTCCAGAGCCATCAGTGCCCGGGCTGAACCCGCCCTAGACCACCAGACCACGCAGAGCCTGCCTCTGATGGCCCAGGCTCGAGTCCCCAGGCCCTGGGGGAGGAGGATCGCCCTTGCGCACCCCACGGAATTTTCTGTTAGGAGAGAAGGAGCAGAGAGGAACGGGGGCGGAGGGGGGTCGGGCGCTGAGGAAGATCACAGTTGGTGGCACTTTCTGCTGCAATCGGGGGCAGGTTGCCGGCCGGGGGTCCCAGGCTGGGGGAAGTTGCCTCAAAGTTGGTCCACTCGCTCACGCCGACCTCTCTTCTCGGTCTCTTGTGTCTTTGCGTCCTGCTGCAACCCAGGAAGCCAACAGCGAAAAGACCAATAACGGAATTCACTACCGGCTCCAGCTCCTCTACAGCAATGGTGAGGCTCCGGTCGGTCTGTGCTCGCCTCCTCGGGCTCCGGGTCTGGGCAGGGGCCGCGGAGAGCTCCAGGTGGACGAAATCCCCCAGTGAAGGCCAGTCCTCCGCCATCCTGGAGGGGAACCGGCTTCTCCTAAGTTTCACCCAAGGAGGTTTCACAGGAAGAGGCTCTGAGTGGCCCGAAGGAAGTCCTGTAGGTCCCCGTTTACCTGTGGCCAGGTGTGGTGCCTCAGCCCTCCATGGGCCACTTTCATTCTGCCTCCCTTCCCTGAGGCCTGTTCCTTCGCCTTGGCCGAAACTCTAGGCCCCAAACCCCTTGGGCTCAGGGGGCTCAGAGCGTCATGGCCTTGATGGCTCCAGGCGAGCGCAGAGGGGCTCCTGCCCTGGGAAGGGAGAGTGGCCAGGTGGGGTTCCCGCCCGATCGATTCGCAGGTGCTTGGGGTCCGACTGACAAGAGCGCTAAGGCTGGGCCAGCAGCTCCTTTCTGGACATTGGGAAGGGAGGTCCTGGCTGTTTTCTAAGACAGTGGGACTTCCAGTCCGCCTTGAAGCGCCCCCCACCCCCGCCTTTTTTTGCATGTGTGTGGGGTTTGTTATTGTTTGTTTTGTTTACTTATTGCCACCCCCAACTCGTCTCACTTAATTCTCCCTCATTTCCACATTTTTTCTTTTTTAGGGATAAGGACGGAGCAGGATTTCTATGTGCGCCTCATTGACTCCATGACAAAGCAAGTAAGTTTCTTGATTCCGCGAGGCGGCGGGGGTGACCTTAGGGCCACGAAATTCGGGGGAGTCTAGAAGCTGGTTGCTCCGCAGCAGGAGGGCTGGGACTCGAACCGTCAAAGTCAAGGCGGACCTCGGACCCCGCTCCGGCGCAGCCTTCCGGTGTCTGTACGCGCACTTGCGCCCGCCGCGTGGGGGTGATGGCTCGATGGCTCCTTCTCTCCGAGGAACGGAGGCCTTGTGAATTAAGATCGCGGGGTGCTGAAGGGAGAGAATAAGGGCTGAATTTCCTCTGAGCCGGCAGGGGAGCCCCAGAGGGCGCGTAAGGTGCCCGGGGACCCGGTGCAGAGTGGGCTGAGTCCCAGCCAGGCCACCCCGCGAAGCAGCGGGGAGAAGGGTGGGGGATGGGAGGGCAAAGGCGGCTTCCACGGGAATGGTGAGATGGGTGGAGAGAGCAGATGACCACTCCAGAGATTTTTTTTTTTTTTCAAGAGAGTAGTGGTGGAGGCAGTGTTGGAAGAGGGAACGACAATTGTTAGAGGATATTTTGTAAAAACCCTCCAGCTTTTGCCTCCAAGTTTGGCAGGAAGCCAGGCAGCATGAGTGAGCTTGCAGTCTTAAAGGTACATAGACGGCATTTTCTTAAGCTCCCCAACACGCGGGTGTCAAGCAGTGTACATTAAGGTTGAGTTATGGTTTAAAATATACAATTATGAGCCGAGTCAGAAAAGAGGCCTGACGTTTTAATGAGACACAGGACCTTTCTTCTTCTTCTTCTTAATTTTAAGAAAAGTTTAGTTTCAGAATTAAGTAACTAGTTAGGTAGTTGGAGGACTCAGTAGCAGAAAAAAGAAGACAGCTTTATTGGGTGGGGGAAAGAAATCAGAACAAAGAAAAAAAGTTACCCATTGTGTACCAGTCAGCAATTTAGTATGAAGATTGAAATTTATTTACTTGATTTTGATTTTAGACTGTTCCCTTTCACATAAAGGGGAAGTGATCTTCTTTCATAAATACTGGCTTAGAAAGTTTCAAATTAGGATATACATGCATATTTAAAAATGGTTTTTAGATATGCCATGGCTTAAATATGTTGTACAAATTGCACATAAATAAACTGTTGGGAGTTTTAAATTCAACCCGGCAAGAACCAACTTAATAACAGCTAATTTTGATTATTACTTTCATATTTCATTGTGATCCAAGTAGAAAACAGGAGAATATGAAATATATTTTTAAAACAGTAAGTAAATATCTATTGAAATCTATTTCATGTTATTTGCCTAAAATATTTGGCATTCTTGAAGATCTGTTTTCTTGGTTGTTTGCTCAGAATAAATCCCCATTTACACCTTTAGTCTTGGTTTTATTTTCTTTAATGGATTTAATTATTGCATAGAATAATTCCCTTCCATTTGGACACTGTATTTTGTTAATTTTTTTTTCCTACCAAGTAGAAACATAAAAGCCGGATTTCAGTAACTTTTTTTCTTTTACGATATCAAAACAAAAATGTCTTAAGTGGAGTTTTGTTTTCAAAAATTGTCTTTGATACCCTGTATATCCTTTCCTGCCATTCTCATCAGAGGAAAAAAAGATGGGAGGAAGAAGGGGAAGGTATGAACTCTAATACATATTCCATATGTATTTATCAGAATTCACTTTTTAAAAGATAAAGAGCACACACACACACAAATCAGTACATAAGGCCTGTCTGTGTGCACATTGACCACTTAATTATTAAATTCTAGGCAACACTATGAAATGAATGATTGTAAGGAGCACAAAACTAAGACATGTTTTTTGAAGTGATTAACTTCTGTCTTATTTAAATCTCCTCAAAACATTAATTTAGGTCTCTCTAAACAAATAGTGCCTCCAAGAATTGATTTTTCTCCTTATGAAATCAACTGACTTTATACACTCATATAAAAATGGTGGAAGAATAATCTTTTTATTTTTATAAAGCAACACATCAAATATCATTTTACTAACAAGGTCATAGAGCTTAAGAAAAGCGGCAGCTTAAGGTTTTCTTTGACTGCTTGGTATCATCATAAATTCTGTCAGCTGAGACAGAGACAGAAAAGAGAGAGAGAGAGAAACAAGAACAAGTTATAGTTTATTTTTAATAATAGCAGGTATGAGAAAGCACTTGGCTGTAATATGACATCTCACTAAAAGTTAAAGTTATAAATGTATGCAATTATTTGTTTTGGTGGGGAGTGACCTGAGAAAAGATTTAATAATTATCTAAGTCTAAAAATATCAAGAAAAAGGGATATTTCAAGATCTACCTGTTTGCTTTCATAATAATTGTTTAAATAACCACCTCTCTTTAGCTTTCACTTTGAAAGGCAATCCCAGCTCATTATCCAATTGCTTGTTCTTTGATTTCGTGCTGTAAGAGTTTTGGAAGTAGGTTAGCTTCTTATGTACACAGTTAATACAATAGTCTCCAAAAAGCAGATAGATCAGCGTAAAGAAGCCTCACTTTCCCCAGCTGTATCATAAACAAATAATAATTTATGTTTAGCCTTAACGAGTAAAACAGTGGATCCTCATCTAGCTTGAAATTTTTCTATGATAATTAAATACCAAGTCTGATTTTAAATTTCTTAAATTTTATTTTCATGACTTAAATTTCATTTTAGTTAAACATGCAGTGGCCCTTTCAATCAGAAGTCAGACTTGACATAAGCTGACTAATTAAATGGTTACATTTTTCCTCCTGTGAAATTCTTCCTGACAGACGCTGCATTTTTATATTTATTTGGAATACAGAATGGAATACTTTTGGTGATGTGATGAGTCTTAATGACATCGTCAGTTGTGGAAGGAATACCTAGCCACTGTTCAAGTGTCTTCTCTTAGCTGCTTATTTATCATAACAGTTTTCATATAAGAGATTGCAGCTTTATGCGTGTGATGTCATATCCTTGACTCGCAAGTGAGGTTAAAACTCAAAAGGAATCTTCGGCAAGCAAAATCCAAAGCTAGCTGTGCATTCTACATTTTCATAGACTGTTCCTGATCTTGGGCAGAATTAGCAGCATTGAGATCAAACAGAAATGTACTCAATCAACCAAGATGTATTGGTATGACACAGTATTTCACACCTTTTCAAAGTGTCTCGTTAGACTATTTTGGGTAATGACTCTTAATTTTTGGACTCTATCAGGAAAGATGAAGCTTCATTAGAAGTGAATGTGTAAGAACATGAGACTCCTTATTTCTATCCCTCCCTTGTAAAACACACAGGATATAATATTTTAAAAATTCATCCACCAACTAGAAAATAAGAGGCTTGCTTTTGGGAAGGGTTGTTCAAAACCAAGTTTAGCTGGACTAAAAATAGTTTGTTTTCGTGTCATTGCTGTTTTTGGTATTCCATTAGTGAGCATGCAAAAAGCCCTGTAGGATCCAGAAGTTTATGACTGTTGTATCCAGAAACAATATCTACTGCAGAAGCTCAAATGAACCCAGTGGGGGAGGTCTGAGGTTTAATGGGTCTCATTTCAGATTTGCATATAGTATTTGAAATATGATTACATTCTCTGATTGCTTCAGTGAATTATTTATCTTTAAATAGCTTTTTTAAAAACTTAGCTTATCTTCCCTCCTACCATCTTGCTTTAAAAGAGTGGTATTTTATAATTCAAAGAAAGGATACCAAATATTATAAAGTTATCAAAACAAACACTCTCTGCCCCCGCCAAGCTTTTTCGAAAAGGGAAAAATAGTAGTCACATAATCCTTGTATGTATAGATTTGAAGGTAGGTGATGTGGTGAGGGGACCTTAAAAAAGTGTGGTCCCAGCACAGTGTGGGGTCCAAGGCACAATAATCAGAAACGCTGTCAGGTTTCTCTTCCCAGCTAGACTTCTTTATATATTTGTTTTGATGTTCCCGGTACTTTAAGTTATCGATGCAAGTGCATTTTTTTTTCCTATTGATTGTTTCATTGTATCCTGCTATGGCTACGTAGATTTGATTAACAACCCTTTCAGTTCATGGTTCTTCATTGGTAGATAAACACATTTTTAGTCTATCAATAAGTTCCCAAGGAATTCACTAGGCCAGCAGAGAGGTTCTTTCGTATATTTGGGGGAATAAACAAACAAAAAAGGACAGAGCAAGTTTATAGACAGAGGCCATATTTCAGCAGCTTTCTTTCTCCTTTGGTAACATGTCAAAAATGCAGGTGATTTAAATTTCCTTGCACATAGAGGAATGAAGAAGTTTGGAATTTTTATGCATGATCAGGACCTGTGTTTGGGAAAATGTAAACTCATCACAGTGGAAAATGTGTTGTTTGGAGTCTGGGGGTGAAAACAAAGCTGATGGTTTTGGAGAGATTGCCGGAGCCAGATGGCCTAGTACTTCCCCAGTCTGGCGGTCCAACTGCTCCCTCCTGGATAATATACAGCCATTTGTTCGGGGATATTTACGCTAGAGCTGTTTCCATGTGAATGTTTGAACAGCATTAAAAACGAACATATTAGTAGAGATGCTTTTATTGAACTTGTATGGCTGTACAGATAGTCTGTTTTCTCCTTCTTTACTTATATTGCTGAGAGGAATGAAGGCGTATTTGGACATTGGTGAATTGTTTACATAGTTGTTGAGCAAGAATGATTTGGTCTTAGTGAGTAATTAAAATATATAAGTGTTTGGAATCTAACTAATGGAAATAATGGCAGTGCCTACCTCGAAGCTCTGTTGTGAGAATTAAATGCATTCATACATGTGTAAAGGACTTAGAACAGTGACTGGCAAATATTAAGTGCTTAATAAATTAGCTGCTTTTATTATTTATTATTATTATTGCTCCATTAAGTTGACAAAGCCAATTTTATCTACTAATATAGATACATAGTTACCATATGAGTGAAATATCTTTTATTACTGCTAGAAAAAACTATAACATGGGATTGTTAGAACGATGTAGTTTTTTTCCTGGCATTTGACTAATATAAGGGGTTTTAGTTCTTTGAGACATAAAAGACGCATTCTAAAGCTAATTGCTTTTGATACACGTTCTCTTTTTATTAAGGACTGTGATGTAACTGAACAGCATACTGAATATGATATCATTCCTTTGCAACTTTTCCTAATTCACTTCTGAGCACAGGCCTGCTTAGCTGCTGAGCTGAAATTACATCTTTGCAATTTGTTCACCAGTAGCCAAGCTGCTAATTGAAGCAAAATAATTTTTTAAATTTTATCCCACTATTAACGTTGGATTGCTGTTTGACACAATTGTTTATGAAATGTCAGATTTGTAGTGTTTTCTTTGGCATGGTTTAATTTTTAACTAGCACTCCTTCACCTACTGGAAATTTCTAGGACCACATTAGCTAGCACCTTTTTCTTTTTTTTAAAAAAATAGCAACCAGTAGAACTTGGTGGTTGAATGTAATGATTATTATTACAGTGTGTTGATATTGTGGGTGTTCATGTTGTTTTTTGATTAGTTTAATTCTTGGTAATTTGCTACCAAAGGCTTGTTGACAGTTTGCATTCAGAGGACATTCCACTTTTGGTTGAAGGGAGGTACTTTGTACATTCATGAACTTATTCTCAAGGTAACAAATTAGGTTTCACCTTTTATTTTGTAGGTAGAAAAGGAGTCACATATTTTCAAGGTTACTGTCTTGATTTAAAAGAAAATTAGGAGTTTTTGCTAATTATAGACCGACCTTCCTTCCTTCCTTCCTTCCTTCCTCTTTCTTTCTCTCTCTTTCTTCTCCCCTTCTTCCTCCGCTTCTTCATCTCTTCTTCTTCTAATGTTGTTTCCTTTTCTTTGGTTGTAAACCCAGAAAGACTCCTAATGAAAACATTTTGTTCTTAAAACCCTTCAGATGTTGCTGCACCAAAGTCAGAAGTATTCTTCTTACTCCCTTTATTTTGGCATGGAACACAAAGAGTTAAAACTATTAGAAAAGTAAACACAAAATAGCCATGCTCAATTCTCTGTATTTCCTTTGGCATCCTATTGAAGTGTGATCCTGGTGTATGTTCACTGTGTATTTTTTGTTTTACTGTGTGGTCTTTATCCATAGTAAGTTTCAATTAACTTTTTAAGATTCAGTGGTATTTTAGAAAAGCAAGAATGAACCATACTTCACAAGATGCCTTCTAAAACAGGAGCAATTGAGACAGGTTTTATATATTGATTGATTGATTTATTTTCAAAGATGTTACAGGTTAATTTATAAATGAGCATTTGAAATGATGGCATTTTAATCCATTAACAGTAAAATTTCCTGCATTGTTGTTGTCTAAGGATGTGAAAGTTTTAACAGTTTCTATGTTTTCTTCTTCTTTAGTTAACTATAAGAAATTGTTCTGGAAAACCCTTGAACTGTAAGTGAAGAGAGTTTTACAAAATAATATGCAGTATTTTCTGTCTGCTTATTGGAGTACAACAGTAGGAAAGGGAGGCTAGTATATAAAAATAAATAAATCTGCTCAAACTATGTCCAGTTTTGACAACTTGTTTATCAATTTCACCAGGTTTTTAAAGTTGAGATGAAGTTAATGCTGTTTATTATTTAAGTTTTCTTCCTGTACCAGCATTCCTGCCACCTTAAGAAATTTATTTGCCATTGGCAAGATTAATTTAAAGTTCATTTTCTACTTGATATTGCAGTTTTTGTTTCTTAGGTTACAAATCTCAACTTGATTCGCCATCAATTGATTTATTTAAATAATATATTTTATATGCTTCTCTCCACCTCCCGTCCATCTATGTGGCAGGCCTCCCATCCTCACTTCTGATGCACACATTGATTTATTTAAACCACAGTTGTCTTTGTCCCTCTCACAGCAGACAACCTTCCTCACAGTGAGCAGACGCATGATTTACTATGGAGGATGAAAATAAGCCTTCTTCTTGGTGCTCCATTGTCTGGGCCCTAAACCAGCTGTCTAGTAAAATGGTTTCACTTAAAATAGTCAATGCTGTTTATATGCTTCTGTGATCTCCCAGCTGATCCAACCTCAACCAGCTTCACTTATACCCCACAGAGGCACATATTTAAATTAGGAGGAGAGGCAGGAACTTCACCCTAAGTTGGTGTTAGAGGATCCATATCCTTTTGGGCTTAAAGTCTGAGTTTGCCGAACTGCAAACGCGTCTTGATGTGTGTGCTAAACGTAGATGGTAGAGATTCGATATGAAGCTATTAGCTGGAGGGACAACTTGGTGGCATTTTAAAAAACTCTTATTGTTGTCCCTCTGCATCAGAGACATTCGCCAAAATAAATTTATCATATCTTCTTATACTGGGTCTCATCACAATGTTGATTTCTGGACCCTTACCTTCTATATGATGTGTGTGTGTGTGTGTGTGTGTTTTAACAAGCTGCTTTTTCAGTAAAAAAAAAAAAAAAACAAAACTGTTCGCATGAGGTTGCAGGTAGATCTGCCTTTGACTGAATTCCACTCTAGAGCTAACCCCAGTAAACGGAGGTTCTAGTTTAACTCTAATTACAGAATTTTTGCCCTACTCCACAGTGGAGTTTTACTTGCTTTTATTTCAAAAGTTACAGAAGCAACATTTCTTTCTCTGCTTTTATGTGCTGAAAAACATTGTTCTTTGGAGGCCTCAAGGAGAAGAAGAGCAGAAACTCCATGCTTCCACCCCTCCCCAGAGATCCTAGCTATTTCTGAGCAAATCCAAACCGATGGTTTCATTTTTCTATGCTTGATTTGGAGAAAGATTCTCTGTTTTGACTCTGCTGCCAGAAGCGAAGTGGCGGTTTGGTATTTGGTAAAGAGATGTATTATGGAGGCTCTGGTCCTTAAACAAGTCACGTTCAGTCACCAAAGGAATAGCACAGGAATTCTGGACGTCTGTGTCATTCACTCTTTGGGGGAGTCATGAGCATATTTGCATTGCAGCGTGTCTTCGTGTCTTGCACTGAACATCACGAGGGGCCCACTGATTTCAATGGAACCAGCAGTCTCAGTAAAAATAATATTTCTATCATCTAGAAAGAATCAAAATGAGAACTTCTGATGTAACTGATAATCCCCCATCTTCCCAAAAAACCAAACTTTTTTTTTTAGAGTCGGGGAAACCCCATTAATATTTGTGAATATATTTACCAAGGTACTTGTTTTAGTTTAGCATGACAAATACTAAAGTTGAAACAGAGGTTATCAAGAGTATTAAGAGAACATACAAACAATTTAGTGATAATAGAATTTAGCAGAAATGCGTCATTAGAATTTTTTAGCACCATGTATGAGATCTAATCAGTAATTTACTGTAGGTTTTCTTTTTTATTATTTTTCAGCAGTGATTGCAGGAAATAAAGCAGGCAGATATGATTTTTGGTTTTCAAAACATTTTCAGTTAATGTGTTTTCTTGAGTAAAGGAACTTTTTAGGAATTTGAAAAGGTCTTTTACGAATACAGGAAAGAGCCATCTATGCATGCTAAAACCAGTGGATGAAAATTTGAGGCATAACAGGATATTAACATAATGTAGATCAGCAGTCCCCAACCTTTTTGGCACCAGGGACTAGTTTCATGGAAGACAATTTTTCCACCGACTGGGGTGGGGGGAGGAGGGGCATGGCTTAGGGATGATTGAAGTGCAAAACCTAGATGGCTCGCGTGTGCAGTTTTCAGTAGGTTTTGCGCTCCTATGAGAATCTAATACCACCACTGATCTGACGGGAGGTGGAGCTGAGCTGTGGAGAATGGCTGTAAATACAGATGAAGCTTCTCTTGCTAGCCCACCACTCATCTCCTGCTGTGTGGCGCGGTTCCTAGTAGGCCACAGACTGATACCAGTCCTTAGCCCAGAAGTTGGAGACCGAAGATATAGTTTATCTCCCCAGAAGAGAGTTATAATTACATAGGGTACAGTAATAACTTTACAGTGGGAAAACCTGGATGATAATCTCTGGTAGATGGCAGGCACCACCGTAACCAAATGGTCAGAATTTACGTTGTCAGTAGTGGAACTGGAACTTGTCGATAACAGGATTTGATATACTGAGAAGAACTCAGCATCACCTCTGTTGTATTCATGCCCTGAAGTACATAACTTTAATCTCAGCCTGAGGAAACTCAGACAAACCCAAATTGAGGGATGTTCTACAAAATAACTGGCCTGTATTCTTCAAAAATATCAGTGTCATGCAATACAAAGACTCAGGAATGTTCTCTATGAAAGCATACATGACCACTGAATGCAGTATTGGATTTTCTTTTGCTATAAAGGACATTATTGGGTAATTGGTGAATCTCACTAGCGTCTGTGTATTAGATTATTGTATCATATCAATGTTAATTTTCTGATTAGGGAATTTTACTGAGTTATGTAGGAGAATTTCTTGTTTTAAGGGAATACATGCTGAAGTATTTAGGGCATGTTTGCAATTTACTAATAAATGATTCAGGTAAAAAAAAAAAAAAACCCAGGAAAGAATAAAGTAAATTTAGTAAAATGCAAATATTTGGGCAGTCTGGTAAAAGATGGGTAAAGAGTATCCTTGGAATTCTTTATATGTTCTTATAATTTTTCTATAAGTTTACAATTATGTCAAAAAAATTTAAAAGATAGAGGGTTATGATAGGCTAGCCATAAAAAAATGGTTTTGATGGGCCAATGGTAGAGAAATATTTTCTCCTCATGCAAGTACCTTTCCTCATTTTTTTAATTTGTTGCAATGTTTATTTTGTAATGTGGTCAGATATCGTAATCACAGTCTGCTCTGAGGATCTATATGCACTTGGTCTTAAGCTGTGCCCATCATTTGCAGGTTCTGAAAGTCTCAGGTTCAAAAATAAAGCATATTAGAGCTAAGTACAAGTTAGTCACTGCAACATCTCTAAGTATTACGTAAGAATAGTCTCTGGTTAATTTAAGTAGTTTTGTCACCAAGAAATTGAGGGTTATAGGAATGTGTGAAAGTAATTTTATTAACAATTTGAAGCTGTGTGATATTAGCATTATGCAGTGATACAGTGTTAAATTAGTTAAATGGATCCCAGTACAGAGCACTGCTCTGCTAATAGCTGTGTGATTTTCTTTGGCCCAGGTATTAACATGTAGCTACATGAGAAAGCTCAGGTCCCAGGAACCTTCTTGGTGTCCTTAAGCAAAGCATTTATATACGCATTACAAAAAAAAAAAAAAAGACAAAAACATCTTGGCTGGTGAGGCGGTTTGGTACTCCAGATTTTGAGTCAGATGTAATTCTTAGTTTAGGGAGATAACTATGGCTTAAGCCCACACACACAGCATATGCCCACAAGTGTTCCTGTTTGGGTGGGTGTACACGCAGTGAGAGCACATGTTTTCAGCCTATTGATGGAAAGAGGGATTTTCCCTGATTGATGAATCATTTCAAAGATGACACAGTGAGTGAATAGACTCATGAGCTTCCCCCACATTTGTTTGCTACTCCTCAGCACTAGAACACTAAATTTGGGGCCTGGAAGTAGGTGGGAAGGCAAATCCATAGCATTTCAAAATCAAATCCACAGGGTCTTCTATATTTTAAACAAATAGCATCTCAATCTGCTAAGCTTTCTGGGGTTTTCCTCCTGTTGATGAGAGTTACTTTTATTCTGTATTAAAAGGAGGATGGTGGTTGTCTTGACGACAGAAGCCCATGCCACACACTGGTCCAAAGGTGTGCATGATGATGAGGGATTGGCAGGGCTGGGAGGAACATAGCCCATTCCACTCCATTTGGGTTGATCCTGAAACAATCAGCCCAGGAGGCCTTTGGCTCCCGAAAGCTAATTGGTCCTCAGTTGTGGTGAAGTGGTCAAGAACTCCCTAGTGAGAGTTTGTTTTCTCTACTTGGTTCCACTCTTAGCTAAAATCATGCCTTTGCTTTCAGGCCATAGTGTATGAAGGCCAAGACAAGAACCCAGAAATGTGCCGAGTCTTGCTCACACATGAGATCATGTGCAGGTAAGAAACACTTGGGTCTCTCCCTTTAATTAACAAAGAGAAGATGAATCTGAAGATGAATTTGTGTTTCAAACCAAGGTGAACTTAGGCCTATTTTGGGGTATACATTTATTTTGCTTCTATTCGATAATCTATAAAGAACTGTTAGACGTGAGTGTTTGGTGGAAAGTGTCGGGCATCACAGTAGTTCTCGATTATTTATTAGATTTCATCCTGAAAGACGTACATTTCCATTTTGATATCACACTGGTAATGGGCACAAAGCAGTACCTTCTCCTTCTCACTCACAATCGAATAAAATAGAATATAACCCTTTTAGTGTTAATCTGTGCACTCAACTGCATTGCCAGTAAAGTGAGTAAGAATTCTATTGATGTCAGCAGAGGCCTTTGTTTGGGTAAGACTTGAAAGTTATAGTTCCCCTTTTTCATTCTCTCACTTAAAAATATGACCATCTGTACCTAGGCATCATTTCTCCTTAAATTGAGTATGAGTTGCTTTTGGTTTTTTTTTTCCCCTTGCATCTGATCTCTTAATTACCCTGTAGATAACTCTGACAATGTAGCTAATATTTCTCATAGATAGTGAGCTTTTGGAAGGATGGTAAAGATGAGTCCCTAAAAGGTATAAAATTCATGTTACCCACGAATGACTGTCTTTATTTTTGCCTGTAATCAGACCAAAGCTACATTTGGAAATAGGCAGATAGACCAAATTCACTTCCATGGCCTCAGCCTGGCCTCCACATATGGGGAAATAGACCAAGGCATAGCCTTTTAACTTATGTTCTTATTCTTCATAAAATAACACCAGCACTTTGCTCCCAATGTATTCTGAGTAATTGGATAAAGCATGAAGATGCCACTGTGCATCAGAGAAAGGCTACTAATTGCTTTGTTAGCCATGCAGGCTTTTCCTGGCACAAAGCTGGCTTGGCTACTGACTGCTGCTGACCAGTTCATTTGGGGCTTCAGCTGCTGCTGTGGCATGGGTGGGCTTTACCTGGTATTCACAGACTTGTGGGGAAAGCAGCCTTTAAACTCTACAGGTGGAAATAAACTAAAAAGGGCTTAATGTACTTTTGAGTGAAATCCCAAATAGTAACTTCTTCTATGTCTACGATTATATATATGTATATAACATTTTCATTTTTTCCTTCCTGGGAAAAAAAACATGCTTCTAATATAGTATTCTAAAATATACAGGAGTTTCACAAGTTTTCACTTCAGTGATTTGCAAAACTTGTTAATTATTACAAAAGCCAGTTGTTTTTCTCTAATCTTAAAGCAGTAGCAGAACCCCGAAGTGTGGTCCTGGATTTCTTATATTACTAGGCAAAAAAATGAGTGTTATATTGTACATAACAATTGTACAACAAAGGTGAGTTGCACCTTTCAGAATTAAATAAGGAAAATTTATTTTGAAAAACATTAAAACATGACCTCCTTCATCTTACTATTTTTTTGACCATATCTCTGTTTTAGCTTCTTACAATTAGCATGTCATTAGAATGAATTTTCCATGTTCCACTATATGTGATTCTAGCAAAATGGGAAACAGACAGGAAGATGGATCTCAACCAATAGGCCAAATAATATCTATATATCATAGATTTGCATCTCATATTTGCACATGTTTGGACTATGCTAGAAATAATTCTATTCTTGAAATACTTAAAGATATATTATGCCTTTCACACACAGGCCTACCCTCTATTAATGCAGTTTATATTTTTCTTGTTTTTAAAATTCATTGGTCCAAAGTACTTTATTATGCTGGTTGGTGTGCTTTACTGCTGATGTTATTTCTGTTTCTCAGAAACATAAAAATTGCAAAAATAAAATTCTCAAGCCACTGAAGGCAAATGATGATGTTTGTACTGCTTGGCTAAGAGAGAAAAGCCATATTCAAAATGTCATCCTGCTAATGTTACAGATTATGGTTTTCCTGGCTGCCTATAGATGTGTAAGGGGTACTGTTTGTTTACCAGGCCGCCATGACCCTATTACACAAACCTGTCATCTATTGTGTGGCTAACAGTCTTTTAAATTGCAAATCTGATGCTCTTTAGGGGGCTTTAGGAAAAAAATTCTCACTTTCCACACCATCCTATTTCTCTTGATTTCTTGCCTGTTGTAAGTGGAAGTTGGGATGTGCTGAATTTGCACCAGGGGTGCAAATGCAGGCTCAATTATAAGCATAAAATTAGAGTCTGTTCACCATTAATCAGGCTGGCTAATTGCTATGCACCACCATTAGCCATATGGTGTGAAAGACAGCTTGCTCTCCCCAAGATGAAATTTCTTCATTGCAGACATGAAATAGTGAGGGTCCTGGATTTTAAAATAGCTTGTTTTAGATATTTAATTTCTAAACAACTTTCTGCAGTGCTTTTTATCAAAGCTAACGGCACAATAAAACTTTGTGTTGATGTCACGAAAGCTGTATATTTATAGCATGTTGGCTATGGAGAAGGAGACACAGAGAATTTAGATTGATGAGACAGGGCTTGGTATGATTCTGTTTTGTTGCAGGCAAAGGGGGGAAAAAAAAAGAAAAAGAAAAAAAGAAAAACACCAGAGAGTTGTGTCTCAGGTGGTTGCAAATTTTAAAAATCTATTGCGTTCTGTTGAGAAGGTGAGCCTGTTGCCTGGGGCTGGATAAAGGACTAGCCACTACTGGATAATAATTATTACCACTCAGAGACAAAATCTCTTGGCCTTGATGACATGGGGTTCTTTCTGTGGAATTATGAGTTTCTGCCTTTTTGGTAAACTGGAATCTGTCACACCGATCATCATTACATTTTGCTAATACCTAGTGGTTAAGTTCTTAAAATGATATGGCCCCATAAATGATTTTTGAAAGCATGATTCCATAGGGGATCTGACTATAAGGAAATCCTGACATCCTGTGTTTAAATGTGGATGGAAAATAGGAGCTATGCTTGATTCGTGAACTGGTTCCCAGTGCTCTGTTTAGGAAAGCACTCTTGTTTCATTATCAGTGCTTGCTTTCTTGTAGGGCCGTGAGTTCTCAGGGCTGCCTGGTCCCCTGATATGCCTGTTCTTCCTCCTCTACTGGCTCATTCTAATTTCATCCTTCAGATTCCCACTTATGCATGGTTTCTTCAGGGAAGCATCCCTGGCTCTTGGCCTGAGTCAAGTCTCATTGTTGTGCAATCCTGTATACAGTAGTCCCCCAATCCATGGGAGACACATTCCCAGACCCCCAGTGGATGCCTGAAACTGTGGATTGGATTGTACTGAACCCTATAGATAGTATGTTTTTTCCTATACATACATACCGATAAGGTTTGATTTATAAATTAGGCACAGTATGAGATGAATAACAATAACTAATAATAAAATAGAACAATTATATTATATATTGTAATAAAATAAAATATATTGTAATAAAAGTTACGTGGATATGGTCTCTCTCTCAGAATATCTTAATGTGCTGTACCACGGGTAACTGAAACCGTGGAAAGTGAACCCACGGAGAAGGAGAGTCACTGTACACTGTGCTTTTCCTTCGTAGCCCTCTGCACACTTGGAACTGTGTGCCCACAGTCTGTCTTCCTTTGCAGTACTAATTGCTCCTTGCAGGCAGGGAAATTACTTGGTTTTCCTCTGTGCCTCTGTTGTCCCATTTGTGAAATGGGGGGGATAATATTCCTTACAGGGTGGTGGTGAAGATTAAATACTATTATCCCCATAAATGCTTATCACAGTGCCTGCCTGACACATGGTAAGTACTGAATGTCTATTGTTATTAATAGTAGCAGTATTAGTATTGAGAGAATCGGTGGCAGCAATAGTCACAGTGTCTAGCAAAGTACCTGGCACATAGTTGCTCAGCAGTGATGGTAAGAGAACATTGAGAGGAAGTGAAGTTATACAATGTTAATGTACTTTGTCCCTTCTGGTTGTGGTGTTTAAAAATGCTTTCATTCATTCTTTTAGCACCTACTATGCGCAAAGCACCGTGGAATGCAAAGCCTGAAAAAATGCCAATAGGAGAGCTTGTGGCTTAGCTTGGGAGGTGAGACCTGTTGGCAGACAGCTGGACTGGACTCTAGAAAGGGCTCAATGTGATGAGAGGTCGAGGCAAAGGGCTTTGCCTTTTCAGAGAAGGGTGGACATACTGGGAGCTGGGTAGTAGCAGCAGGAGTGGAGAGGGGTGAGATAGGAGAGGGGTTTTAGAGGGTGCATGAAGAAGTGTTTGGGCACCTTTGTTGGCGGTCCAGGCAGGGATTCTCTGTGGGGAGATCTGCAGGTGGGTAGACCCGAGGCCCGGAGCTGGGAAGAGAGTCGTGGCCAGAGAGAGCCGACTTCAGAGGTCTTTTCCCCAGAGTGAGAGTGGAAGTTGTGGGCTTAGATGGGATTGAAAAGGGAGGGAGAATACAAAGAAGGGAGACCATAGATACATCCCCTGGGGAGTAATCACATTGAGCAAGGAGGGAGGGCCTGTTAGAGAATCAGGAAAAAGAATCTTGAGCATACAGGGGTTAGAAATAAAAGGAAGGTGTTTCAAAGACGGGGAGTCATCCTTTTCATAAGTGCTAGACAGATCCTGATGGATGTGAAGACTGAGAACGCACCAGGTCACTAGTGAACTTTGAGAGGAGATTCAGGGCGGTCCTGAGGCCTGGATGCCAGGATTAGGGGGTTTAGGGAACAGGGAGTGATGGCAACTCTAACAGGAGGGTTGTTGGGTGGTGCAGAAACTCAGAGAAAAGAAGGAACAATGTTTTTTTATTTTTTTTAGAAGAGTGGGAAAACTTGACAATGTTTGTAAGTTGAGGGAAAGAATTAACTAGGGAGGGAGGAGTTGCAAATGCAAAACAGGAGGAATCGCTTATGGGGCAGGTCCCAGCTGAGGCAGAAGAGGAAGGCCCTGCGAGCTCAGGTGGCTTGAGTTAGTGTTATGAGGACAGAAAATTTGATGTAAGATGTGGGAGGAAGATAGAAGATATAAGAGTCTGTAACGTATACTAGATTCTTAAACAGTAGTCATCCTTATAACTATTAATCGGACTATTCTGATAATTCATATATCTCATTCTGTAGCCACTTTGGTTAAATAGTAAGGCATCTTTTTTTTTTTCCTTTTAAATTGTGAAGCTCAGAGTTTGAAATGTTGGTTTTCTCCAGTTGAGAGAGCCTCTACTTCTAGGTAGAAGTTCCATGCCCTTCTGATGAGGATCTGCAGATCCTACGACTAAGAAACATTTAGGTGTTCCTTGCCCCAATTTGGGAAGCTGTGAGTCAGCGCACTAGAAATCCGCCACCTGTGTTAGGCTGCTGAGGAGGAGACTCATCAGCTTGCCTTTCTCTGGGTGTGCAGATTGTGTGGGAGACACACGATCCTGCCAAGGAAAGGGCTGCTGTTTAGAGTCCACAGTGTGCGTACCACACCAGGTGTTAGGTACCCACTCCTGTGACTGGCCGCATTGTTCTCCTGTCACTTGGGTTGCAGGTTCAGAAGGGATATGAATAGGGGTGGCACCTGCTTGCTTTTAGAATCCTGCTCTGGTGACAAAGCAAATGAGGAAACTCCAAGCCCCCCAGTAGATGCCTGGTTTGGGGAGCAAATGCCAAGTCCATGCTTGGTCCAGTGTCTGACACACATAGTAGGAGCCTAAAAAGTATTGTTGTGAGTGGGTGAAGGTCCATGAGTCACACAGTAATGAGGACATAACTATCCTTGTGATTTCTTTTATTAACACAGTAACTTTCCCTTTCAGTGCTTTTGCATCCGTTTCACGTACTGAGTTGTTTCAGCATGAGCCCTCTTCTGCCTTAATCATAAGGGAATTTGTTCTCCTTACAGCTTGTTCTTCTTGGTTAATGCCTGTTTTACGTACAGTAGAGGTTGGCACTCACCTTTCTTGGTTCTTCTGGGCTTAGTAGAAAGAACTAGGGGTAGTTCAGCTTGCAGTGAGAGAGCTGACATGGGCAGGAAAGACTTGTGGGGACAAAGGACATGTCCTTGCTCTGCTTGGCTCCAGGAAGCCACAGGGGGCTAGATGGCTCAGTCTAAAGGAAGACCTGCCTTCCCCACTTGTAGTTGATTTTTAATTTTTTGATAGGAGAGTAATACTGCAGTTCAAAACAGAACACTTCAGAATTAAGAAAATAAAATGCATATCCTCCATTCTTCTTCCCCACTCCCTGTAAGTTAACTCTTTGAAGTTCCTATTCCTTCAATCAGAAGATATTCCCCGAAGGCCTACTGTGTGCCAGGCTCAGTTCTGGGTTGCTGGAGTTGCAGGAGTGAACAAAACAGTCTATGACTCTGTCCTTGTGGGGCTTATATTCTAGTGAGAGAGACAGACAATAAAAGAAGAAGACAAATAAATACAACATATACTGTGGTGAGCACTATGAACACAAATGAAGCAGGGTAAGGGCTTGCATGTTCTGGGCAGCCAGGGAAGGCCATTGTGAATCCTCCCTTCCTCTTTCTCTCCTTTCTCTTCTCTCTCTCTTTCACTCTTTCATTTTTCTCCCAGAAATGGGGCCGTAGTAGACATACTGTTCTGCAACTTGATTTTCTCAATTCACAATATAAGGTGGACCTTTTTCCATGGTAGTGCATCAGATGCTACCTTCATTCTTTTTAATGCTGCACAGAATTCCATAAATGCGTGTATATGTACACACACATATACACACCCATTGTGTACACACATATGAACATATATATATGTGTATGTACATGTGTGTGTGTATACATTTAATGAGATCATATTGTAGACACTATTTTGTAGCCACTGAGATGCACAGCAGAAGCCTGAGTATCCCATTTTGGGAATAATGACTGTGTGTGTGAGATGCAGTGATGTGATCCAAGAAACAGAAAACCTGTTGGGCTATTTTTTCATACTTTGCATAAAGTTTTCCTTATATGTTAAGTGAACTTCAGTCTCTTCATTCTTTTTTCTCTTCTTTTCCTCATTCTGCCTGTTTTCTTCCTATTCTGTCCTTCCTTCTGCACATCTGTTCTTTGCATGTCCCCAGGTCCCTTGGGGCACTGCATAGAGGCATGGTTAAATTCATCTGGCTGCTCTCAGGGGCATTTTTATTTTAAGGAGTTGAGGACCATGCTTAAGTCCAAGGGCAAATCTCAGGCTTAGTGTGGCACTTGCTTGGGGCAGGTGGTTTGGTGTATGGAGTGGGGCAGGGTGCACCTTGCTTCCATCTGCAATGCCTGCCCAGAGGGTCAGCTTGGCTTTTTTTATCTGTCGTCCTTCTCTTTTCCTGGATTGTATTCCATGCCTCCGCCCTGCCCCCAGTACATAACACTCATTCATCAGGTCATTCATTCATTCATTTATTCAATCAGTCCGTGTTTGAGCTGTTCTATTCTACCTCATGCCTTATGCTACTCACTAGGTAAGGAAAATTGACAGTTTCTTCCTCTGTAAAGCCTATAGGTTTAGAGGGGGAGGAGAATGGGAGGGGTAGAAAGATAGTAATAAAAAATACATAAATAAATACATAACAATATCATTTGCATTGTGTTATGTGCCCTAAAAGGAAACCAAAAAAACAAAACCCAGGAGGCACCTGAGTTAGATTAAGGGCAGGTGTCAGGCCAAACCTCTCTGAGTAAGGGGCCTAGAGGCGGAGCTCCAAGGGTATAATAGGGGTTGACTAACTAGGGGAGGGTTGGAGGAGGGGCTGGCCCGGGCCTGAGGTGAGATTGAGCAGGGTACATACATCACCGGGAATGAAATGGGCCGATGAGGCTGGAGCTTGGCAGGTTGGAGGAAAGGGCAAGGGGTTGGGAGGTAGTCTGGCACCGTGTCATGCCATGGATTGATGCTGAGTGCAGTGGGAGCCATTAAGAGGTCTAGGCTGTGAAGCCACACAGTCCCACAGACTCTGGCTGCCGTAGGGGTCAGAGTGAGATCAGGTGGGAGGCCGCTGCAGGGTCCAAGGACTTGGATCAGGATGGTAGTAGTGGGGAAGAAGAGAATCAGATGGGCTTGAGATGTAGGTTCTTGTGCACAATTACCAGTAAGCAAGTTGGAAGAGTCCCCGGAGGGCATTGCATCCAGGCTGGACTGTGGTGAGGGTGCGGCTTGCATTGCCTGCGTGCTGTTTGGAAAAGGAAAATGAAGGAGAACTAGGCCTTCCCACACATCAGTTTTCCTCCCTGGGTAAAGGAGACTTGGGCTCTGTCAGTGGGCTGCTTTTGGAGATCTGCTGCCTCTGCAAAGCACAGGACAGGTTTGCTCAGACTTGGAGAAGGAGAGAACTGGAGGAGGGAGGCACAGGTGAGGATGATGCTGCCCTTCATGGGCCCTTAGTAGGGCCAATCACGGAGCCTGTTCCTGAGCACTTGGAGGTGGGTGCTGCAATTGCCCTGTTTTACCAGTGAGGAAACTGAGATCCTAGGAGGTGGAGTGCCCTGCTCAAGGTGACACAGATAGCCCTGTCAGATTCCAGAGACAGTGTCCTTAACCACCATGCTATTCTGGCAAGCCTGTGAAACGTAGGTGTAGGGGATCAGACTTCAGGGATGATGGAGTTTAATTTTTAAATTATTTTGGGGCATGCATTCTAATTACTTGTACTTCCCACTACTTCAACTACTTGTTTCATTATCTGTCTCTTAGCTACTGATATCTAAGACTTTCTATCCCCGAAATAGTGGTAGAGCAGAACTGAGGCCTAGAGGAACTGGTTCCCTCTGAATCAAAAAGTGAAAGGCTGTACGTTGGATGGAGTGAGTTTTAGCTGGGGCTTTGACAAAGGAGATGCAGTTGTTACTGTTGCTCTTCTGAAGATATGAGAGACAAATAGAAGTAGCACCAAGTTCGGCAGCTGATTCTCTTCTTGGAGATATAGTTATGGCAAGGAAACAAACTTTCCAATTTTGGTGAAAGACTCCCTAGGCAGAAGTATATTTGTGGGTCCTGAAAATGAAGTTCAATGTTTGGTTCTCTCCAGCAGTTCCCTAAATTTAGGCTGTATGATTTACTAAGTTGCAAGTGTGTGTGAGAGAGAGAGAAGTGCAAAATACTTGTGCATAGTGAAATATAACCCTGGGATGACCTCCCCACCTTCTTGACTGGTCAACTATGTGCTCTTCTATTGTGTCCCTGGGTGTAGACCTCGTTTTTATTTGCAAACAAGGTTTGGATGGATAGTCTTCTGTTGACCATAGGTACTTTTCAAAAACATGAATGTTTCACCCTTTAGAAGCATGTCAGTTTTAAAAAGGGTTGGGATTTTGGTAGTGGTTGCTTTTCTTGCCCGTTGCTACTCTTTCCCTAATAAAGAGTGCCCACTTTGAGGGCTGTGCTAACCATTGGGTCCACTGTCCATAATGCTACCAGGAAACTTAAGTGGTGGCCAGAGCAGGCCATAAAAGCCAGAGGGATGTGAATCTCCACTTTCTTTAATTTTGCCTCTTCCTTGGCTTAACTATTATGTTTTACCTTTATTCTCATGGAGATGGTTCAAAAGCAAACAGACACAGCTGTAGGAGTTTTGGAAAGGCTGTGGTTGAAGGAAATGCTGCCCATAAAAGAGAAAGGAGAGAAAAAAGGAATCCATTTAATACAAAATGACTGGAGGGGGAGAAATCACTCATACCTCATTATTGACGCGTTCCACACAATTAGTGTGATCTTGAGGGAAGAACGTTTGAGCCACCCACAACCTCGAATATTCTCATTGGGTAGATGTAGTAATAATGCACTTCGCAGTGAACTCTCCCTACACCTCGGGCAGTGATGGGGAGACCCCGTCTTAGGGCTCTCAGTCTTGGCTCTGGCAGAGCCCCTCTCCCTCCCTCCTTCTTTGAGCAGGGAGAGGTTAAGCCTGGCCATTAACCCACAGGTGACCCATATAGCATTTTCTGTCCCAGGGATCCGTTGATTGCCAGGTATGGCTTTGTGGTAATTCTAGCATTTGCAACCAGCAATTTGAACCTTCTGTCTGCCTAAATGATGATTTTACATTGTAATGGTTGTACTAAATCCTCTCGCTTTTGCTCCATAGCCGCTGTTGTGACAAGAAAAGCTGTGGCAACCGAAATGAGACTCCCTCAGATCCTGTGATAATTGACAGGTAGGGACCACTCTTCTTTCACTGGGTTCTTATTCCTCGTTATAATGAAACACCTGCCCTGTGTCGCTCATGAGCGAGGGTTAGGAATGCATGTGGCCGAAATTTGCCTGTTGGTCATGACTTAAGCTGCGCCGAGTGATTGCGATTCCTGGGAAAGCCATATGGAATGTTCTTTTGGAGGCCTGTTTCTTGGATTGCTCTGGTTTTGCGTCTGATTCATGCTCCTAAAGGAATATTTTTTTTTTCCTTTCCTGACTTTCTGTGGCTCAATCCTCATGCTGTGCCAGGAAGCTTCAGAAATAAAATAGTAATAGTTTGTGATTTATGAAATGTGGTTGGGTGCTTATAAATATTTAACTTTTATTTGAAAAATGTTTGAATCATTATCACTTTTAGCTACAGTAGTTCTGTTGGACATAATCCATCTACATTTTGAGGTTTTATTTATGCATAAAAGCAGTTTAAAGAGATCTGTGAACCAAGATTTTCTACTGTTATTTCCCGGGTTTGATTGCAGCTCGTACTGTATTGTAAGTTGATTAATTTATCTCGCTTGTCTTAATTATTGTGTTTTTAAACAGATCCATATTACTAATCTGACATGACCAAGTAAATCACTGTAGAACAATAAATCTGTTTTAGTTGTTCCGTGCAATTTCAAGTCAGTGTGTGCACACATTATGCAAAGTCGCATTCCAAATATTCATTTTACATTTTAATTATTGAAATTCATTGTATGGAAACATGTATGATAAACCATTTGTTACATAGCATTACTCATTGAGAGTTAAATGGCCTGGAAGGTTTATAGATACTGTCAATTGTCAGCTAGGAAAAGAGCTAGCATCTTCTACTAGCCGGAAAAAAAGTCTTGCCAATAAGATTAACCGAGCTCATTGAGGAAATCAACGGCTGAACAAATGGTTCCTTCTTGGGTTTTGGTGTTAATTGATTTTTGACGACAATAACAACAACAGCATCAAAACCAAAACACCTATCTGTCTTTCCAATTCTTCACCTTTTTTGAGTTTATCATTTTTCAGTTAACAAAGAAACTCCAAGGTGTCTCCTTTGAGTCATCATTACTTATGTCAACAGACTGATTGTTGATTTTTAACCTATGTTTTTCAGACTTAAACCCAATATTGATTGTCAGTTGGCTTTATAAAGGTTACATTTCAATCAGATATTTTAATTAAATATTTCTTGCTACTATTCACTAAAATATACATTTTTGCTCTATATACGAGTATTAGTATATTTGACTCAAAGTTAAATGATGTGAAAATTTAATGTATAGTGATGCATGCTGTCTATAGAAATAGGATAGCGTATTTATCCCTGAAAGCAGATATGCTGTTCATATAATTGCTTTTTCTGCGATGGAAGATAAAAGTCTTCAAATAAATAAGGCCAAAAACAACCTGAACCTTTATGCTGTTCGTTTTATTTAAATATCTCTCTTCAAAATACCGTTTGTTATTTTAAGCAAGTTTTTCTTACTCTTCTATTAAGAAGAAAGTGTACTGATGAAAGGACCAGCCTAAATAGCCCCCCGAACTTTGAAACTATAAGCAGTTTGTTCTACCACACAGTTCCTTTTGGTTTAGATGATGACAAGAACCTTACCTTGCCACTTGCAATGAAAACACTTTTTTTTTTGGCTTGAGAATGGGTTGAGCTTTTAAGTTCTTCATCTGGTTTTAAGCTGTGACTTTGATATAGAAGGTTGATATGACTGTGGTTTGAATAACACTTGATTTTGACCTGTTTCTGTGGGTTGCGATGGCATAAGAAACTTAACTCAGCAGCGCTGTAATTAGCCCGGCCCCTGTTTTTGAAACAGGATTGTGTTACCTGGGTTGCATTAGTGTGGCTTCTATTGTTGCCGCCTTGCATCTGTCCCAGTAGGGTACTTAAAACCTTTCCGTGGCTGGGGTAGTTCAAACAGTTTAGGCAAAATAAGTGTGCACTTTATGCTGTTGGTGGCTTTAGAGATATTACTCATGACATTTATCCTTTTTATTTTTTTCTCTTTTGGTTTGACAAAGTAGAAAACAGTGTGTAGCCAATCATGGTCTCTTCAGATAGGAATACTTTAAAAACAGCTAAAACATAGTGTATGTGCACAAGTCCCAGCATATGTTTATTTGCTGGCTGTTGCCGTTGTCTCTCATGAACTATCTTTTCATGCAGTGATGCCAGTTGATATGCAAAACCCTATTTAGCTATTTTTATTTGCATCTGAGTTTTCAGAATTTATTTGTCCTTCGGTCTGCCAAAGGTTTTAAACGCTCCAGTCCTGTCTGTGCTGATATGTGAAACTTCCATTTTTAACAGCGAGAGAAGAGAATAACAACAAGAAAAGAACTTATGCAAGGAAGGGCAAAATAGAAAAGATTTTTCAATTCCATAAAATTGCTGCAAAGGGGAAAAAAATGATGGCAACCGTGTTTGAATTTCATAGTTTCCAATTTGATTCTATATTACAGATTGCATAATATCTGTGTTACGTGCTTAGGGTTTGATTTGCTTTCAGATTTATGGATGTGAATCCCTGAATATTTTGTAAAAATAGGCTATGGGGCCTGCATTGAGTAGCAATAGTAACTGTTGTTACATGATGCATACAATATGCAATTATAGAGCTGAGGATACAGGCAATCCTTGCATTAGGATTTAGCATAGTTTTAACACGCGGTCACCTTTTGAGCACCAATGATTTTTAGTTCTCTTTGCTTGTCCTTCGGAATTTGGGAGAACGCTGCTATTTTTATCATTCAAAAGACTTTTAGCAGTGGTTATTCAGGAAAACTATTTATAGGATAGAGAGAAGAGGCTTTCTGGTCATACAGCAATGGAGCAGGGCAAGCTATTTCTGTATTAAATTTTGACTGTATTATTTGTTGCCAGTGATTTTGGAACATCAGCCTGGCATATTCTATCAAAAAAGTGGAATTAAAAAATCAGTGATTGCATCTTGTGATTTAGAAAATGGATTTGTAATGACATGCACAGACTAAGAAAAATATGACCCAAATTCTTCTTACAATTGTGACAATTTGTCAAGTCACTTCTAAAAAGTTTATAGGAAAATTGCTGTAAATGTAGGAAGTATACTTCTGGAGTTGACTGCCAGGTTGTGTGGCTGCCTGACTCCAAATAGCTTGATTGAGAAGCACAAAACCCAGCCTGTGCCCAATGATCTAGGTATTTGGGCTGCATAGACAGGAAAAAGTCAAATGTGTTATGTTTAATAGCAGATGACCAGGAACTAATAACAGCAAATTTCATTATTGTTGAGGTAAAGGGCTATGTGTGATAATTATTGTTAAAGTAAAAAGCAAAAAATGACTTCCAGTTATTGAATTATTGTGGAGATTGATTTAACATATTCACATAGTAACTCATATTTGAATTTAAAAGGTTTGCAATAAACTTCATGTTTAGAAATTGAATAAATTGTAGTTTTATTACCACATTGGATATCCTTGCGTCCTAACCTTTTTCCTTGGAGTTATCTTAGTTCAATAAATAAAACCTCATTAGACTATTCCCATTTCAACGAGTTTATTAAATTTTGCAGGAGTAATTAGCATAAGCTGTGCTAATTTTTCTGGAAGACTAATGAGGGAGGTTCTTAATTAGGTTTACTTTGTAAGAATCAGAAAAGATGATAATGACAAAAGTCACACAGGGTAGTCTGAATTGGGAACCCAGTTTTTCTGCATCTATAAAAAAATCTTCCATTTTCTATATGGAAAATTCTTTATAAATGCTTGAACTGAATATATGAAGCATGCAGCCTGTTATTCCATACTAGTTAGGATTATCATCCATTCTTGATTTGCTTCACAAGACTCGTTATTTTCCTAAACTATCTTTGAGCAATGACATGGATGAATACAGATGGTCTTACAAAAACATTTCTTTCTCCAAATTATACTATAGGATTCCTTTCACACACAGCTCTGAAGTTTCTGGCTAGATTTGTGTTGCTTATTTCCAGTAGGGCAGGATAGGGGCAGCTCAGTATTTGTTTGTTTTTCAATTTAGGATCAGTGTGATTGGTGAGATAGTTAGATCATTAAGTAAGAGATGACAGTATGAGTCCAATTCTTCATTTCCTTATACTGTGAATACTTAGCTGTTAACAAGTGGAATTTTTTTAATAGATAGAAATAACAAAGGATGAAATTCCTACTCAAATTAGGTTCTTCTGTCTCCTGTGAATTTAGATGTAGTCCTTTCGGAATATAATGTGGCCCAAGTACCTGCAAGTTTTGGGGTCCTCAAAGCCAGTATTTGAAACATGGATTTTTTAAAAGCCTATCAACTATTATAATGTACCTCTAAAGATTTTGAGTTTGTTTATTGTAATCTTAACAGATTGCCATGTCTTTATTTTGCATTTATAAGAATCCTTATGTGTATATTTAAAGCTATGAGATCTAGAACTTGACATGTGACATTAAAAAATACACAAATTTTATAAAATGAAAAACCTAGTCTGTTTGGAATTACTTTAGGCCACACTTTACCCAAGGGTCTCCTATAAAGAAAAAAAAAGCCTATATTTGTTTTTTCCAGAATTGTCTAAAGATCTTCCACATTTAGAAGATCACTTTCATTTAGGTAACACTAATTGGGTTTGTTTTATGATTGTCTAAAATAGAATGTTCAGTAATGAAAATATTAGAATGCTCATTTTGCCTGTTGATTTTGCATGATGTACATCATATGAACAGAAAACCTTAACCATATTAGTGTTGTTCAGAGAGACAATTTTATTGAAGATTCATTTTTCAACTAAGATGTAGAAATGCTGTGGTAAGACTTCAGAAAAGCGCAGTGTTGTCTTATCATCAGGCTAATTTTCTTGATTAAACCTACCCCAATATATTTATGTAACATATATGCCCATCAGTATAATAGGAAAATAATAGAAAAACTTTATACTTAGGATATATATATACATTCATACACACACATACACACACATTTTTTGCCATTGGGTGGGGTAGGGTATATAGTTTCCAAAGACTGTGAAAGCATCTGGGCATCTCAACAATAAATGACTTCCTTCTCTGTCTTTTATCATCAGAGGTAAATCCTAAAAGTATTAAAATTTTTTTTTGTTGTCCATGTAACGTCTTCAACTAACATGAACATAAATATATACTTTTATTAAAGTTGCAAATGAGGCTTTTAGTCAGAGTTTCATGACTTCATTTCATTGCCCTTTCAACTCCTACTATTTTGGTCTCCATCTGGTTTTTAGATGGACCAAACATCATCATTCTGTACCACACACCGGCGGCAGTCTGGGGCATGAAGAACCAGAGGTGTAAATACATTTCTCAGAGCTCTGATAAACCTTTTATACCACCTGATTTCCTAACATTGAGTACTTGGTTAAAATAAAAGGAGGAGGAATTCACTCTTTAAAATTGCCCCTGGTGGGATAATTGCTGTCTTTTTGGTTGCTTTGAGAGGTTTGCATTTTTTCAAAAGTGAAAAGCCAGCATCTACACTGAATGTACGGTTGTTTATTAACCCTAGTATGTTTAAACATTTTTCTTCTCAGTGGGAATTCATTTGTGATTATTAGCGATGAGACTTATGTGAGTATCATTCTAAATTTTATCGCATATCAGATAATACCATTCTGAATATGAGATGAGCCCGGTACATTTGTGTGCAGTTTGCTACCATGATAAGAAAATAACTAATACAATAAGCTAATAGCAGTCTATATTCCATTTGCTATCAGCTATTCCCAAATACACAACCAGGATACATTAAAATGCATTTCAAATATGCTGACAATATATCATAATGCAAAGTACTTTTACATGGTATAATACTACTACAGACACTGTATAATGAACAACAGTGGTTTTCCTGTAAGGGAAATAATGGCAGCAACT
Organism: Varecia variegata; assembly: GCA_028533085.1. Classification (NCBI taxonomy): domain Eukaryota; kingdom Metazoa; phylum Chordata; class Mammalia; order Primates; family Lemuridae; genus Varecia; species Varecia variegata. The sequence goes on from CM052447.1 coordinate 14,489,595, forward strand.
TCCAAGAAATGTATTTAACAGAGCTTCAGAGAATCAGCAGTGGGTATGTGTAGCATGGTGCGGGTGTCAGCTCATTGTGTAGGTTTTTAATCCCATGTCATCATAACTTTGCTTTTGTAACAGTTCTGGAAAAATACAGAAAAGCAGTACAAAGTCCCATGTGTGTCATGTTGGCAACTTTGCACAATTGTTTTGTGATGAGAATATATCACTATATTAAACAGGCTTTTACTTTTCTAAAAGTTGTTTAGAATAAAGAGAAAAAACTCTCCCCAAGTGCAACTCTCTGTTGATAAATTCCCCTCATTTCTTCATTTCCCCCTACTGTCAGCACCTGACTAACTCTCTAATAAAATTTGACTAGATTTTAAAAACTCTGTTTAGAGATTTCTACATAAAGAAAAGGTACTTTGGTCATTTTAATTTGCATGATATGTTATGAAGTAGACTACTGATTCTTCCTTCTCACCCCTGCCCCATCCCATACCTCTCTTTACAAACTGTATAACTGTCTACTGTCCGGGACAACATAAAGTGACTCAGTACTCCTACTGCAATCAGTGAAACAGGGTGAACAGTACAGGTTTGTCTTTCATTGCTTGCTGCCTTTAAAGGTGTGGGTAGATGAAGAGAAATCTCCCTTGCAAACTATTTCTCCAGTTACAAGTCTTTGTCCAGAAGCAAATGAAGGTTTCAACATGACAGTATTTATTATAATAGAATTTTGTAATAATTGCCCTAATCCTGCTGAGTGTGAAGCTGAGGGTGTATGTGTATGTAGGTGTGTGTGTGTGTGCACATATTCTTCGTGGGGAGGGAAGTCAAGCCAAAAGAAATCTGTGATATTTTCCATTGGCGGTGGGGGGGATAGGGTGGGGGTTTGGAGGGGGTCATACATGTTAAGTGATGCAAACTTAATGAAACTGATTCGGGGGAAGAACATGCCATTGGCATTTCATCTATGTAATGTGTACTCTGCTTTCAGTGGGAACAGAGTGGTCTTCAGTGTGCTTTGGGAATTTTTATTTTTGAAAGTGAAGGGCTTGGGTCCAGTTCCAAACATGCCCTAAACCCTACTTGTAATGACTTCACTGGACAAGCTGGCAAATTATATAGCCTGATCCTACACAGTCACCTCCAAAATGGCACTCGGTAACTATACCATCCTGCTAACTGTTTGAGGCACAATAGTTTTGTAATATAATATAAAGTAATAGTGTTAGCCAACACATCTTTAATAAGATATTGTTCGTGCCTTTGCCATATGCTACAGAGCAGCCTCTCACTCGGTGGGCCTTTTGATTCCTCTCAATAAGATTATTTCAAATACTCTAATCCTGAATCATTGACATGAATACAAAAGCCTAGTGACATCTAATAGATGCCTCTTAGCTTTGCTTTTCCTCTTGTTCCTTTCCTTTTTCTTCTCTTTCTACCTGACAAAAAGCTTATAGACACTTGGGCTCTGTCTCTCAGTAGCAGCATGGGGGGCTCCTCATGAAATATAAAGAGGGAAAAAGGACTGACAGAGGCCCGATAAGCTACAGAGTGAAGGGCCATAGATTAAAAGTAAATGCCAGTAAATCCTACCCTGTACACTCACTCGTTCTTTTATTGTTTTCTTTAACACTTTCAGTGCCAGGGCAAGGAAAAAAAAAAGAGAAAATCATAATCAAACTGCGCATGTGCATTTTTAATCCGGACATGGTCATATTACACACATTATATAGGGCTTCGGCAAGATTCTTAAATGTTGGCTCATGGAAGGGTTGTGCAGGTGGTGGTTTAAAAAAAAAAATGCCCTTTTAATCAATGTCAAGAATCCCTCAAGAACTTTTTTGCTCATTTGCTGCTCAATTGACCGAATATTGCTATCATGGGTAGGAAGAGCCCTTCTTCTATAGGGTGTGAACAAGGGGTCTCAGGACATGACATCGTCGAGGTTGAAATAACTTTTTCTTTTCTTTTTTAATCAATGAATTGAAAACTGTCAGAGGGAAATGTTAGAATATTTTGTTTCTCGCTATAAGCTGCTGCTTTGTCACACGATGTTGCTCCCGCCAGTGCTGTGAGCGCCCCCGTCTATGCAGGGTGGTGCGCGCGGACTGAGACGCGGACGGTGCGTGCCCAGGAGCCGGGACGTGGCTGGGGAACCACGCTGATGGGCAATAGGTGGTTCTTTCCTCCACCTTCCCAAACCAACTGCCATTGGACTAAAGCCCTTTGTCACTCCATCGGAACATCAGATAATCATGCTGCTTGCAATTTCTTTACTCTTCTTCAATAGATAAACTATTCGGATTTTCCCCATCTATTTTTAATATGTTTCCCATTCATTAATATTCTGATCTGTCAGTAATATCTTAAAATATCATTTTTAATAGTCTCAGATGCACTATTGGCTAAAGTCCCCTCACCGAGTGGAAAGTTAGTTTGAAGAACTCTGGACCTGCCAAAACTCTAGGTTTGGCTACACACACACACACACACACACACACACAGACACACACACCCCAAAGACAAAAAGAAAGATAAAAAGTGAGCAGTCTCTTTTCTATTTATTAAAAAGCTTTTTAGAAAAGGAAGTTGGTTAAGAGTTTGCCTGATTATCTTTGAAGCTGTTACCAACAATGTTGAAACCCATGTTTCTCTGTACAGTCTTGAGGTTTCCTAAAGCCAGATTCTAATCTTCAATGTACGGTGTACATTTCAGAATATCTTCAAAAAATTGAGTCTTTCTTCTTGTGGCTGTGGGTGTAGGAGTGCCCTATTGTGGCTCATAAACACCAGCATCTGAATCCTGGCCTATGGGCAGTTTAAAATAAAACAAACAAAATCCCTGACCACTGTTGAGTTTAATAGTAAATTGCACATAAATTGTATTTGCAAAGTTTTAGAGCAGTTTAAGGTATAATATTTCAGAGAATTCTCTTCAGACAAATTGACTCCATTTGACAGATCTGTAAACTGAGGCACACAGCCTAAGGGACTGTCCACTTTATAGTGACAAAGCAACTGATTAGAAACTCCACATATCCTAGCTCTCAGCCTGATTTTTTTTTCTCTCCTTAATTGCACAGTTAAAAACCCTGTTTCAGGTATTTCAGAATGTCTCATTTATTTTATTTTTTTTTGGTATCCACAATTCATCCTTGCCGTGTATTATTCTAAACCTATTTACCTAACCAGTTTTCTTAGTTGATGTCACACTTAAATTTGGGGATTAAAAGATTTATATATGAGACATAATTGTTGTACCATTGCTGGAGTAACGTTTAGTTCTTTTGTTCTCATTTAATTTGATGAGTGAACCATTGTGTATTTCATTGAGGGAAAAGTCAGTAATCCAGAGAGAGATCTGGGAGAAGGCATAGTGTGATGGAAAAGGCATAGATTTTGGAGTCCATTGGCTGAGGGATCCAATTCCTCCACTGCTACTTGTCACTACCTGAACCTCAGAGGGCTCAGTTTTCCCATTTCCAAGATGGGAAAAGTCAATTCTATTTTGAAGAGTTGTGAGGGTTAAAATACCTAGCACTGGGCTTGGCACATATCAGGTGCTTAAAATGAGGCAGCTCTTGCAATTTGAAAATAATATATTCCATGTGATTTTAATGTGATCATTGCCATGGAACTTTCTTATAAACACTATTACCTTACTGAATAGTAAATCATGGTAGCTAAGTCTCCTTGGATAAGGATTCACTCATTTTTTTCTTTCTGCAAATATTTATTAAACCTCTACTATATGCCAGGCACTGTTTTCAGTGAGAAAGACAGATACAGTCCTGGCCTCATGCAGCTTTCTCAGTGTCCCCGAGTTGATCCCTTCCCCTGCAAAAAAAAAAAAAAAAAAAAAGTTGGAGTAGTAATAAAGTGTAAACAAAAAACATATTGATTTTTTTTAATTGAATAATGCTATTTTAAACTGGGATCATGATGCAGAGGAAAAATATCCCTGGGGTTTAGGTTGCCTTTTAGCTCATACTCCATGGTTTTGAACTTGAGCAAACGTGCAGCCTTCTCACACTCTTCCGAGGCAGTCAATACATTGGTTGAGACTGAAGGCTGTGGAGTCTAATGCCTTGGATCAAATCCCAGCTCCGCCAGCAGGACTGCGGGACTGCAGGCGGTTTAACTTCCCTAAGTCTCAGTTTCTTCATCTGTAATGCAGGGATAACAGTAGTTGTTCCTACTTTAGAGGGTGGTGATGAGGAGTAAGAAGATAATACATGGAGAGCCCTTAGCACAATGCCTGGCACATAATACATATTTAATATAAGGTGGCTGTTATTTTTAAGATAAAGGCCAGAATGAAGAGATGGCTAAGACCCTTTCCAGCTGTGGCACTCTAATTTTAGTTTTTTTGTGGTATTGCTGAGCACAAGGAAGCAGATAAACTCTTTAGGGGGTAGACCGTAAGCACAGAGCCTCGATGATCCTGTGTACGAGGTGCTTAGGGTTTGTTTCTGTGAAATGAAAGAATGACAAGAGCTAGAAATGTAATTGTTGGATCTGGTGGCTCATCTCTCTGCCTAAAGACAGGCTTGTTACAACTACACAATAAAGTGAAATGGCACTGCCATTAAAGAATGATGAGGAACAGAAAATGTAAGATAAAATATTAAATTTGTTACACTTAAAAATGTTAATCTTCACACGATTACCATGCAAATCTCCTCATTGCCTAACTGTTTAATTGATCAAGTAAATCACAGAGCAGACAAGTGAAAAACCCTGCTGTTGACATTCTCACAAAGCACATTCTCAAGAATATATTCTGTTAACTAGTATGTCTATTGCACGTGATAATGTAAATTAAAAAATATATATGTATACATATGGCATTCTTTGCAAACCAGCAGATTTCAGAGAGTTCGGGGGAAAGCTTGATTTTTGTAGGGCAAAAACTCTGCCATCTCCCTCCCGTGGTTACGTCAAATGTGGAATCAGTGTTAGGGTAACCTGTGTTTAAGCAGAGTCTTTGTTTTGTATAATGTTAGAAGACATAAGAATTCACCATTTTTTCTTTCAGGCAGGTAGAGTATTGACATGACACTCTGGCGATTGAGGGGTTAATGAATTTTCTTTCTCTCCTTCCCCCTCCCAAATCCTCCTGTCCCCCACCCCCAATCCCATCATGTGCCTGGTTGACTCTGAAAGAAGGGGCTTGAAGTTGCCCACAGGGCATCCCTTTTCCCAGCCTTCTCCAAGGCCACCTGGGCAGACGGGAGCTTGCCTTCTGTCCTTAGGATACAAAATCCAATCAGGCGCTGGGGCTGCCAGTCTCTTTGACCTGCAAGCTGGGAAGAGGGAGGAGAAGCAGAGGCCGCTCACATTTGATAGGCTACATCTTTGTGGCTTTAGGGGGCTCCTGTGTCTACTTGAGGAAGGAAGTTCTCCCTTATTTTCAAGATAAGGTGTCGTTCATGAGAGCAATGTGCTGAACTAATCAGGTTAATTGAGAGGCCCTGAGTGTCCTCAGTGAGCCCATCTCTTCTTCCTGTTAAAGGCAGATAGTGCAGACAGACAGATTACACATATTTTCGTTTTTTTTTTTTCCCCTAAAGCTCATGAAATCTGTAGGTGGGCAGGGAACATAGGTTCAGCCGAATGTCATTCAGGCGATTTGAGCACAGGTTCTTATTGTAAAATAACGTAGCGTTAAAAACAATAATAAAATAACGAGCTCTCCTGGAGATTGAAAGATGGGTGCCTTTGAAGGTCTGATACCCTCTTTGTTTTTTTTTCTTAACGTCAAAGTAATCTCAGTGTTTCAGATTAGCTAAGAAAGACCGTTGGTTGAAGAATCCAGTTAGATTCCTCCCCGGCTATTTTATTTAAGATTGAAACTTAAAAAAAAAAAAAAAACCCCAAAAACCTCATTGTGATGTGTCATCAGTGACAAGTAGCTTCTAGAAGCGTGTTTCGATGCTTCAGCTTCCCAGCCGGACACTGAGGGCTGTGGCCCTGACTAATCGCATCTCCGAGCTCCCTCTGGAGCAGCCAGCAGCCGAGTGGGGAAGAAAACAGAGCAGTTTCAACTGAATTCCTTAAAGGGCGGGGGTTCCTCCTCCCTCTCCTCCACTCAGAATGATTTGTCATAGTTTAATTTTAAACACTATCATTGACTATTCTTTCTTTCTACCCCACCTCTTTCCACCCCTTTTTTTTTTTTTCTTGGAAGTTCCAGGAATGACTTTGATTATCTCCACAATCAAATTCTCGTTGCTGCCTCTGTGAAAGTGTGCAGTCATAGATTGCAGGGATTATTTTCTTTAGCACTTGGGGATAGAGAAACCGGTTGTTTCAAAATGAGAACCAGCTGGTTCCACAGAGCCCTCGTTTAATGGGGGGGGGCACTTTGTACACAAAGCCTTCCAGGCTCAGGTCAGTCATTACGGCAAACCCCAAATCAGCAGTGTTTGGTCTATCACCCTTTATTAAATGTCGAGCGAGGAGTGATTTAGCAGATATGATAATAATAATAATAATTAAGAAAAACCCAACACACTCTGCATCTTTAATTTTGCCTCAGCTAAACACTCAGGTTTGGGAGGAACATTTCTCAAACTTCTTCCTATGGTAATTATCATCATAGACCTACTTTCCACTGCTTTCTCATAGATGGCTGGGGTGTGTGTGTGTGTGTGTGTGTGTATAGCTTTAACCCTCTCTAAATCTAGAAAATAAAATTAAGCTCATCTTTCAACATAATCTTTTATCTGACAAGCACAGTAGATAGATGAAAGGTAGATAGCCAAGTTGTGGGTCCCATTAATAGAACCAATTGGAGGGCAGAGATAACTGCTATTATCAAACATCTTTTATGCTAGCCTGTAAAATAAGGATGAGGGTGATATACCATAAATATTTTGCTGTCTTTCTAGCTTGTAGAAATTGGTTTGTTGTCATACTCTGTTAATCTCTAACAGCACCAAATTCAATTTGAAATGAGAAGAGTACTTTCGCTATTTGACTGTACAAAATACTTCTGAAGCATGCAAAGAAAGAAAAAAAAGCGTAAAAGACACGTAAGACCGCAGTCAATACTCAGTTATGAGAATGATTTGTTTTCAGAACCTAGGTTGCATTTTTACAAGGTAAACAAGTTTTTGGGGTGCAACATTTATTAAATCAGGGTTGGAGGATAAAAAAAAGCAGCTACACTAGATTTTTAAGAATCTAGTTTAACCATATTTTATATTATAAATGTGAGAGATTACTTTGCATTACTAATAAGAATATGTGGCTAATTTTGTTTTTATTATGACATGATTTTTACATTGGCAGCAATGCAATGAAATAATTTGAAGAAAGGGTAAAGATGTAGAAATTTATTCTCACAGGGAATTTGATCAAAAAGCCAAGCACTGTGCTTTTAATTATTTTATTTTTAGGATTTTCATATCGAAACATGGTTTGGGTAGAATCTTATCTAACAATTTTTTTTGTTTGTTTACCAACTACTTTGATTATGTAATGTCTCTTTTAGTTCAAACTGTAATTCTATTGTATATTTCCTATATTTGTATTTTTAAAAATTCTGTGGGTTTTTTAATATAAAAAACAAATAACTGTTATATTTCCAGTCACTCAAATTTGAACTGAATTTTACTTCCTGTTTCAAAGGTCAAGGCAGGCTGACCTCAACAGCAGTGTGGAGGCTGCTGAATTATTCATATCATTGACTTTGTGTCAGCTTCCACATTTGTGGAGAGGGATGTTTTATTCATTTATCTCATTTAGGGTTCTTCTCTGCACCTGTTTCTACCATTAAGTACCCTGTAATTTGCATTTGATGCTAATTTAGTTTCATATCAGCCTGGTCCCCCCTTGTTAATTTAATTTTCTAAGACCCTTTTCATTACAGTAGAACTGTTTTCCTCTTTAAAGCAAACATCTATACAAGTAATTGTATAAACTGCCTTTTAAATAATATCTTTTAGAAGATTCCATCGTTTAATTCTTTAATTCCTATAATTAGCCACAGTTTGATTAATGTTTCAAAGGGTTAAATTAAAATGCAGAATTACTCAAATGCATACTTGAATAATTTCTTATATACAGCAGAGTTAGCATTGTGGTGCTCTTCCTGATAATTCTCAGAACAGTATGTCTTAACAGCAGTAATTTTCTTTATTTAGAGTACTGTTTAGTTTACTAATAGTAGTTTCTTTCAAGTCACTGTGCTCTCAACATTACCCGTGCAATGTTAGTGTTTTTCTTTCATCAAATTGCTGATAGACAGTGGCTTAAAATGTTTCTGCAACATTAATAATAACATACCCAAAATAATCAGGGAAGAATTAGGTCCGATTCCTTGATTTATCATGGAAGTTTGGTATTAAATATAGTGAATTTCAGGGATCTGTGTTACATTATAGATCTGTTTCTCTTCTTACCAGTTCTTTTATTTCTGTCTGCTGCTCAGGGTAGATTTCCTGGGAACTTGTCAGCTTTCCAGACATGGTTTTAGCCAGCTTTGGTTTGTATCTACAGACACCCGTTGGGCTACAGTTGCCACCTACATATTGTAGAAATTAGTAGTTAGTTGTTTGAGGAGGCCGGATGGAAATGGCGGCTACCTTAGCAGGAGTGGCCATTAGCCCTGTAATGTCTGATACGGATTTGCCCGTTAGGAGAGCTAGCAACTCACAAGAACCAGGTACGTAGCCCCTCTGACTACTGGGGAAGAAAATTCTACCTCAGTCTTTTCCCTACAACTGTTTGGACGGTGCTTGACATAAAGGGGTCAGCGTTTATCCTTATAGACTTCCATAGTGGTGGGAATTTAAAACGGGTGTGAATTATGAATTCAAGTTCTAAGGTACGTGGAAATTAACCAGAAGGAAAGTCATGGCTGCCACTGAATGTTACTAAGATATTAGCCCAAGCTCTACAGTGCCCCCTTTTTCCACTGGGTTGGATTAGTTTGCTCATATTCTCTGGGGACACCAAATGGTACAGTTGCTTTGGGGTTCCAGTAGGACCCCAGGTCTTTTGAAACTGGAGTTTGAAGATGGCCTCCCTTTTTCTCTCAGTTATAAGTGATTCCTGGGGATTCCCACCCACAACCTTGTCACCATGGAAATGTGAAAGGGAATCTCCAGATTTCTAGCAAAGTGTCATCTGTCTAGCTTCAAGGTAGGCCCTACTGCACGCTTCTCGAAGGTCCCCTTCAGCTGGGAACTTCTTTAGTGTATCCTCGTCATAGTGGATTTTTCACATCCTGTGGTTTATGAAGCTAGCTTTGTGCTTCTGCTGATGGTCCTGAAACAACGTGAGAGTTTTCAGGAATGAAATATGGGATCTTTATACGTAAACAAAACATTGACTTACTGACTCTTCCCTCCTCCTCCCCATTTAGATATTCTTTTGAGTTTGGGCAAGTCTGTGAGCTCCACCAGAACAGTCTCCTTGAGGTTTGATTAAACAGCTGGGTTTAAAAACAATACGGAATATTTGTGGAGTTCTTAAGAATGCAGGAAAGGTTTTCCCACCCAATTCTGGCCAATGCCTGGAATTCCACTGTCAGAATCTCATCCCTTTAGCTAAGAATCTTTGATCTGTACTGAGACATACATATAACTTAGGAAAGGCTACCACTTTAATTCTATCACTGTATACTTCTTAGCGGGAATGAAATAAAGGTCTTTTTATGATCTTTTCATTTTCATGACAACCCTGTGTGATAGGCAGAGTTTTGGGTACCTATTAAATGGATGTGGAGAATGAATAGTGTAGCTTAATAAAGCACTTAGCTAGGTCCAAAAGGCAGGTTTTCTGAAGACGCTAGATTCTGGTAGGAAGAGAACCAGGTTTCTGTTCGAGCCAAATGGACTCTCAGAGATTACAGTGCAGTCCCTTCATTTTAAAGATGAGAAAGCTGAGGCCAAGAGCAGCACAACAACGTTGCCCAAAGATCTAATTAGCCTCAGAGCCAGGACCAAAAGCCAAGTCCCTGGCTCTGGTTCCAGTGGCTTTTCTGTTACTACTGTGGGCCATCTGAGTCCCACTTCGTTCTCCATTTCACCTTGTGCGAAATCAGCCTCAGGGAAGGGTACAACTTGTATTTTCTGGGTTTGAGTCCAAGGAAACCCCTGAGCTCTGTATCTCTAACAAGACCCAGCATTGCACACCAAGCACAAGTTAAATTGTGTCTAAGATATTATAACAGTCATGGGGAGGAGGAAGCTATGGAATATCCATCATAAAATATTACTCTGTTTTTTTTCAAAAGCTCACGTTTCATTTATATGCAACTGCCCTTGTTCATATGATGTCATAACACTGCAAAAAATTGTGATTTTTGTTTTTGTCAGAGATATTTCATCAATAGTCATCTTTCAGCAGGAATTTTATAAAAGGTCTTTCTATTCCAGACATGTCATCATGAGCAGTTGTCTCTGGCTATTACCTTTCTCTGGAAGGTACTGACATATGTAAATATTGACCTTGGCAATTTTCAAACTAAGCCCTAATTTAAAAACTTATTATTTAAACCTAAACAAATTTAATAAACTATCCTTTCCAAAAATAATAATAAAGGAAATGAGGCATTTTTGCAGAATATAATTCTAAAAAAATTACAGTGAAAGGGGAAAAAGTGCACTGTACTGCCACCTACTCAAAACTACTTTTGTGTACAGTTTTGCCCAAGCTTGAGCAGGTTTGTCACATATTTTGAATTGCCAAGGAAGGGCAGAAGTCATGGGTATGGTGCTGAGAGAAATTATTAGTCGTTGGCATAGTCTTATGCTGAGCTATGAGGAGCAGGAGAATGATTCCAAAAGGCAAAGGGACATTCACCTGGTAAGCTGGAGGGAGAGGTGGGGAGTCGGCAGCTTTGGTACTTTTTCAGGATACCGGGAAAGGAGGAAGCGACAATTATTGAGCCTTTAAATTACAGGCCCATCTGGTCTGACTGTAAAGATTGGGCTGATTTGGAAAAATGTACACTTTCTATCTCCATTTAAAGATGTGACCGAATGCAGTCAACAGCTAAGTCTTTCTTCCTTGTGTCCCTCCACTGTCTGGTCATTTAGGACCAATGCCCTAATTTTAAAAAGATGGAGGTTTGAATTTATGGATCCTCTCTTTTTCCCTTCCCAAATTGTCTTAAATCATTCAACAAGCTGAATTCTTTTGTGCTTCCAAGTATTTTCATACCAGAACCCAGAAAGAATAATTGTGCTAAACTTATAAAAAAATTGTTTTATGGTGGGGTATTCTCTTGTTTGGAAACCATTGTTTTCATTCACAGAGGTGAAGAGGACAAGCAGCTGTTGAGTTCATTGACCTCAAGTAGGAGAAACAAAAGAACCAGAATGTTAATTTATTCAATAAATGTTCATGAAGCGTCTACTACATAAAATAAGTTGTAGCCCCTATCTCAGATTGGGGACTGCCCCAGAGGCACTTTGTGATACTTTCAGGACACTTACCTATTAAATATTAAGGAAATTGCATTTGGTGTAGAATCCCTTTCTCTTTTTCAAGTTACCACCAAATGCATTGAATCACTCATCTTTCTCCCACCATTATCTGGCCATTCCCAGGCCCTCCCTGTCCCACCTCCAATAAGAGATTTAAGGTAATTAATTACTCATCAGATTCAGTGTGGGTTAATGCCCTACTATGCTAGTTTTTGATCTTCAGGGTACTGTTACCTCCATTATGAACCCAAATTTGAAAATATCCTTCTGTTAAGGAGCAAACTTGCTTTCGTTCTATGATAAGCCTGACAAGTTAAATTGCTCATTCTGATGTTGGATTTTTCATTCATAATGAAAATGAGAAGCAGCCTGGTGTAGAACGCTGCTGAACTAGGACACAGGAGGCTTGGTTTTTAATACTACCTCTGTTGCGATTTAGATATGCGAGCCTCTGCAAGTCTCTTAACTTCTCTGGGTTTCAGCTTTCCCATTAAAATGAGAGAAGTGGACACTTAGGATCGTTAAAGTTCCCTCTTTCTCAATGGTTTTAATCCTGTCTACTCCTATAAATCTAGTCACCTCTTAGATCTAACATTGGACAGTAGCCTATTAAACGTTTGCTTGAGCGGCATGTACTATAAGGTAAATAACAACCTCACAATCATAACTGAACAACCAGCAACATCATCAACCAACTTTCACTCCTTCTACATTACCTTGTCAAAGGGATCAGCTAAGGTAGTAAGATCATAAGGCAGTAAGCACAGCCTACATCTATTGCTAAGATTTACCTTAAGGCAGGAAGCTATTGGGCAAGATCATTAGATGATGTACCTTGCAAAGCTAATTGAGTTGGTATATTTAAATTTATTGGTAGCATAACTTGGGCAAGATGGGGAAGGGATCTAGTAAAAAGAATATTGTAGGCTTGTAAAATGTGAGGCACGTGGACCAACACATTTATCTACATGAGATAGTAACCCCAAAAGGCTGTCAACAGAGGCAATCTATGCAACATCTCAGAGCTGTCTAACCAGATTCATCTGGTTCAGACTTCTGGGGATGAAACAGCCTAAATGGATATACAGGAAATAAACACTGAGTTGCACATAGTATGTGCTCTTTAAATAATTGTTCTTTGTCAGCATATTCACTTTGTATCTGTACTTTTGTGGTGGATAATTCCTTTTAAGGCCAAATAACTCTGAATATGTTTAGAATAAAGCTGTGAAATTATATGCTTTGCTAGTATCCTGTGCTTGCGTGTGACAATACAGTGTATATGCCTTAAGCTTAAAGAAATGAGAATTTCACAAAATCTCAAAAACATCTTTTTTTTTTTTTTTTTGGTAATACAAAAAATGTATTTGTAATATGCAGGGATGAGAGACTGAGAAACAAACCTTTGTCCAGGGTGGGAATAAGATCTCTCTCTCTACATGTATTTTAAATTCTAAATTCTCCAGTCTTTACATATAAACATTATAATATTTTGACATATCTCTGAAGAAACAAAATTGTAAGTCCTATGGATAATGATTTTTGGAGATTCCAGGTACAGGATAGGCCCTCTCAGGATTTCCTGTTTTTTGTTTGCTTTCCTTCATTTCTTATTTTATGTCCAATAAACTTTTACTTTAAGCAGTATCAAGTGTTAAGACAAACCAACTACAGAGCTAATGTATAGAACATTAATTCCATAGAAATGCCCTATAAAAACCAAAAGAAATAAGACTATTAAAAGAAATCCATATGTCTCTGGAATTTTTATTTAAGTTTATATTAGCAATAATGACCTTGGTTCCAGGGAATTCTGTAACAATTAATGACCAGCAAGGGGTCACTGGCCCCATGGTGCTTTGGGCCAACAACCCCTTCCAATGTGGACAAGAACTGGCCATTTATCCCAAGGAAGTGCCCCAAGGCGAGGTCCTTATCCTCTTGCCATCTGATTGTAATTTAACCTCAGCTTTTAAATGGCCCTTAGGATCAAAGATACAATGGGTTGTGCTTTCAGTATTTTAAAGAGTTTATTTTTTGCCATGCAGTGCATAATTGAGTATCACCGAATAGAGTTGTCAAAATAAAGTTGATAATTATGTTCCTTTCATTCTGGGGTGCATGTACTGATTTTGTGTCTGTGTATCTGCCGGCTTGTCCTGGTGTAGTATGTATCTACACAGAAGCTTACGCTCACATTTCTGTGTCTGGGTGTGTGTGTGTGTGTGTGAGAGACAGAGAAAGAGAGAGAGAGATATTGAAACACTCAATACTGGATTAACAGAATAAATAAAATTTGTATTATAGAAACTTCAGTCACACTAGTTTTACCTGCAGCTTGGCAAAGATGTAGTTCCATAATATGTAAAGTAAGGCCCCAGAGGCAGAGTAAAATTAGTCTTTTCCTGGGTACAGATGACTGGAGTGGCATAGTGACTGGCATTGGTGTTTGCATGTTCTATGTGTTACTGTTGTAATTGCTGTAATTACTGTTGATGACGAGGATAATAGCTAACATTTATTAAGCTACATCTTTGCTAAGTATTCTCTCTAAATCTTACAACTCAGTGTGGTGAGTATTCTTATTTTTCCCATTTTACAGATGAGGAAACTGGAGCTTTGGGAGGTTAAATAACTTGCCCAAGGTCAATACAGCTATTAAATGGTGGAGCTGGGATGCAAACCCTGCTGTGTCCGACCCCCGAGATCAGTGTCTTAATCTTGACACTATGCTGCCTCTATTTAAAAACTAACATTTCCATTTTCTAAGCGATGCCTTTAATATATTCATTTAGGCAAATTTCCATCCTTTGCTGGCATAATCGCTATTCCTTTTGCTGGTCATTGTTCCCCTGGGCTTCTCTCAAACATGGTCAGAGGTGCCCCGGACTTTTTAAAGATGGAAGAAAGGCCACATGGCCCTGCATAATTTGACCGAGACAGCTGTGCAGTTGGTTGTCTCATTTAAATTACAACCACAAAAAAGATGTGCCAGGCTTCATTGACACAAAGCTAAGGGCAGGAACACGGAACCGTTTCCTGAACCTGCCCTGGGTTACTGCCAAAGGTAAGCAGCCCCGCTCAGCGGGGTCTCGCAGACCACTGAGGAGGCAGTGAGCTTCACTAAAACAATTATCCCTCCCCAGGCCTCCGCTGAAGGTTTGCAGCTCCAAATTCTCAGGGCAAAGGATCCATCCGTCTGTCCCTCTGTCTCTTGATTCCAGCTTGGAATGGCTGACCTAGGCAGAAACTTGAAGACAATTCGTCTGAGAATTAGGGAGAGAAACAAAGGTGTGGGATTTAAAAGGCTAGTGTTGCAAAGGATCATCTTGACAGGCTCTAGTTCAGATTTAGAGAAACCCCAAACTGATTTGCTGAGGGCTGAACACCAAACCTTGTAACCACAGACCAGGCTTCGGGGAGGTATTTCTGAGACCTGACAAGCCTACTTTTAATACTGAATCTGGTACAAAGTTTCATGTGTGTGTTTTTGCTGTGGGTTTTTTTTTTCTATACCTTTTGGAACTGAGTCTGATAGGCCAAAGGGTAGTTTTCACTTGCAATATTTTTTTTTCTCTTTGCTTTGAGATAGTTAGGACCTTTTTGGGGGATTAAAGCAATAAACATATGACATACAATTTCTTCTTTGTTGGTGGTGTTCTTAGATTGCATATGTTTTTCTCTGCTAATTGATTTTTAACATCAATTATTTTGTTTCCTAGTGCATCTTTCCAAAACTGCATCCATGTTAGATGCTTCCCAAATAAGGTTTGGTTTTATTAAAATTATTATGTCTTTCTGAAACAAACGTTAAATCTTCCAGAAGCGTCCATAATGATGATATAATTTTTTTTTGCATGTGAGTATATTATGAGCCTGCGTGTGTCTGTGTGCACCATGTAGGTTTGTGTGCACATATGTATGTAATATGACTTTTCTATTGCAACTATTAATGGCACAATAAAATATTTAAAACCTGTTGGGTTTTTAACGAATTATGAGAAGAGAGAGGTGGCAAAGATGACTTCCCCACTCCTCCTTAGGAAGAAAAAAATTACAACAAAATTAATGGGGACAAACGGCATGTGTTGGCTGCGAATGTGAGCGTGCACCACTGCAAATGGGATCGGCTGGGATGGAGGCCCACGGAGCGGGAACACCCCGTTGCTCGCCCTCCCCCCCTCCGAATGCCTCTCAGTAGTGGCATTGTGGGGACTCATGAATTACTTCTTACAGTCGGGGCTCCTTGCTATAAATCCAGCCGTGGTGCCGAGCGCACTGTGGGCAGCGGAGCACCGAGCGGGGGCAGGCGGTGTTTGTGTTGTTGTTAGCGACACGTAGCGAGTTCCTCCAAGGCGGAAAGGCCCCGGCTCCAGTTTGTCGCCAGTGAAAGCCGAAACACGAGTCGCACATGTGGAGCGGGAGCCGTCGGCCGCCCGGGGCGGGGGTGGCTGCGGGGGCCAGCGCCCACGGGGGAGGGGGCAGGGGGGAGGGGATGGGAGGGAGCAAAGAAAATAGCCCGAGGGGAACCGGGAAAAGGATGCCCTGACCCCTCAATGTTATGTCCTCCCCATGACATCTCACTCCTTGTCTGCATATTCGAGAGAATGGAAAAAAAAAAAAAAGTCCCCTTTGTGGTGTGGTGTGGCTTCAGAATGGTTTTCTTTCCCAGGATATCCTGTGTCTGTCTTTGGGTGAGCTTCCCGTGGGTTCGTTTGTTAGGAGACGTCTCCTATCCCTTTAAGAGGTTAAAAACACACAAAAAAATGTAAATGTAGGGACTTTAACACTTCCCCCCTTCCTAACATTCATATAATTGCTGTTAAGCCACATTGAAAACCCTGGGGCCGGGTGTTCACCAGGGTAAAGTTACATTTCACAAGCAGAAAATTGACTCACCACTTAGGAAAATTGGCTACCAATTATGTGTCAAAGGCTCTAAAGTCAGACCTGAGGTTTTCTTTTTGCCAGAATGTGGAATTAAAAAGAGCACAGGCACCCAGCTTTGTCCCCTCCACTCCCTCCCTGGAGCGACTTCTTGCTCAACGGCTGAGTTTCTGAGTTTGCTTTGGAGGCTCCTGGGCCCCCCTGGGGAAGGTGGGCTCGGGGCTGGCCCAGGGGAGGGCCCGACTGGCTAGTGGAAGGGCAAGGTGGGAGGAACGGAGTCTTGTCAATAGTGAGAAGTTAGTCCACAAGCAAGTGTGTTAAATACGTGCTTAGGGCCAGTGGGGAGAAGATGGTTCATGCCCTACACAGCTGACCAAAGGGCTGAGGGCTGTGCCTGAGACTTGGGGGCTGAGCGCAGCTGGGGACAGGAGGGGGTTCTGAAGGCCAAGTCACAAGAGTCAGGGGAGGCCTGCTGTCTCCAGTGACAGGGTCGTCACACCCACACCATGTGCAGAACCCATTCTGGAAACTCATGGATCCCTCCTGTTGTAGGAGGAGCCGCCTGGACAGGACGGGAAACGTCCCAGGTGGAGGGACCATCGCTGGTTCTGGGTGGGTGATGGTGGTTCTGGGTGGGTGACACGGGGGTGGAAGGCAGGAGACAGACAGGGGTGCAGAGCCACAGCCACAGGGGCTAGGGCAGAGCAATGGGGTGGGAGTAGAGAGAGGGAGAATCGGAGAGAGGGGGAGACAGTGGTGGGGAGGGTGGAGGGGAGAGTGCAGGAGAAGAGGGAGGCAGAGGAGGGTGAGAGAGAGATAGAGAACCTCCTTTGTCCATCTGCCCCTGCACTGTCCCTCCTCTCTCCTGTATACACTCTCTTGACACACTCCTTGCCTTCTTCCAAGGCCTGTTTTCTGTTCCTGTCGGAATGGCTTATCCCTGGTTTTATTTTTAATGCCTTGAAATTAAACCTTATTTAGTGCTTCATTTTCTGCCTCTAGAGGGAGAGAAAGAGAAAGCGTTAGGACCCACCAAATTGAATGAATTTGCTGTGCTGTGTCAGAGAGAGTTAGTTTTTTGGGACACCTAGGATGCGAAATCATACTGGAGATTATCCCAAGATAAGCACCCCTCCCCAAAACGGGGTATGATATGTGATCATTTTAGTGAGAAAAACCATCCTCATTTTGCCTTCTGGGAAATCTTAGGCTAGCTATTTCTGTTTGATTCCAACTTTGGACAATTTCCAGTGTTCTCAAGAACCAACTCTCTTAAATCCTCAATGATTTTGATAGAGAAGACTGTTTTGTCTAACGGACAGCAAGGCTGGTACTCGGTCTCACCCAAAATATCTAATTTCAATTTAGTCCTGACTTCTTAGCTGGAACAGAGAGAAAGAGTTTATACTCTGCAGAATATTTAGTTCACCTCCAAATCTTTATTGGTTTAAAAAATGCATGTATGTGAGTTTTTCCTTATTTAGCAGTCAGAATGCATGTAAGTTTATGTTTTGCTAATCAACACTCAAACATTTTGAATGGATTATTTTTTCCTCCACCATCCTACATATCTGAGAGATCTTTTGTAGTTTTAAGAATCTCACAAACTCCCTCAAGTGATGCTTAATTAGAGAAGGTTTCTATCCACTAAGTATTTTCTTAAATGTATAATTGATTGTGCAAGGAAGGAAGAGCTGCAGGAGTGGAAATCATACATCATTTCATTATTAATGGCAATGTCTAAATAAAATGCAGACTTTGTCATGCTAATGGGTAGCTGAGTATGTTTAAATCAGAAGCTTTTTTTTTTCTTTCCTAAGATGATCTAGGATCATTTTAGAAAGTTTAAGGAGCATTTAATATGTTGATAAGTACATTCCAACGTGCTGGGCTGAAGTTGGAAAAAGGACCCAAGTCTAACTCTAATGAACGCAAGGGAATGGGATGACAAAACGAGTAATTCAGGAAGCCATACACATTACCCCCTTTTTACTACCTGCGGACAGGCTAGATTTTTTACCTGGATTAAATTCAGAAGACATGTATTTAGTACTTACTGTGTACTGTTTCCACTGCAACATTCCACAGATGTCCTCAGAGAACAACAAAACTGAAAAGTTGCTGAATGGCCCTCACCCAGTTTTCAGTGTGAAATTCACCAGCCAGAGGGAAAGAGGGTCTCGTGGATCCTGAAGTGGCTGGTTTTGATCGGAGTCTCTCTTAGTTTGCAGTTCCCCAGACCTGAGACCTTTCACAAGGTAGTTTATGTGGGCCTGACTCTAGGAAGCAGGGGATGAAGGAGAGAGGAGTGTGAGAACAGGTAAGGAAGAAAAACTAAGGCACCGGTGCATGATTGAAGTCACTGCTGTGACAATAGGTACTTGATCCCATTGGGATCCTCTAAGGAGCAGAGTAAGATATGCCTCCTTGCTCTGAAGGACAAGAGGCTAGAGCATTTGTCTCCTGGCTCCTGGCTCCCATGGGTTGAGGATTGTCCCTGGGCACCTGTGAGTAGGCCAGACAGCTCCTTCAGAGTTGGCATGATGTGGAAGGAAGCCTTCTTGTGGTGGAATGTAGCCAGGGTAAGATATGTGGCTGCAATCAAAGGTGGGCCATGGACATATGAGTCAGGTATGAGAGGCATCTGTTACAGAAGCTGAGTATGACAGTCCTATGCAGAGGGAAGCCTGATAGTCCATCCTTTATTCTTTATTGAGTACCTACTGTGTGCTTGGGCATGGTTGGCATCCAATGACTCTTTGTTGAGTCCATCGATAAGTTCGCAAGTGCTCATTGTATGTCTAGAGACTAGTCCGTCTTCTTCCTCTAAGAGTGTTCATGCTGTCAGACCAGGTGTTGTGATTTTGTTTTGGGAAATATAGTACCTACCTCCTGACAGGTCCAAGTGATACAAAGATGAATGAGACATGATCTGAGCTTCATGTCTTCAGGCTGAAGTGCAGACAGTTCTAGGGTGGGCAGCTCTGTTAGCTGTTGAGCATTGTCCTTCACAAAGAAGCAAAGATCAGAAAGCAGATTTTGATGGGGGATTTGAAAGAAGGAATGCATAGAGGAGTCCATGAGTTTCCTACAAGGTTTACTGCTGAGGGGAGGGAAACAGTAGTACATAGGGTAGGGGGCCACTGGTGGAAAAGGTTGGGGCTGGAGTGTGGAGGGCCTTGGAGGCCATGAGAGGAGGTTTGAAGGTTTTTTTTTTTTTTGTAGGGAGTCATTTTTACATAAAGGGGGAACATAAAATCCATGTTGATGAACTCAGTGTCCGAACATAAACTCATTTTCCTGCTGTTACTGACAGATGTCTCGTCCCTTCAGTTGCAGAAACCTGGGAATTATCTTTGCTGCACACCCCCCCTCAGTCTCTCCCACAGCCACACCAGATATCTCTCAACTCTGTCCCCTTTGCACCATCCCACTTCTACCACCAGACTCCTGCTGTAACTCCAGAATAGTGTCCTTGCATTCATCGGGCTTCTCTAGAAACCATTCTCTACACACAGGAGCCAGGGTAAGCTTTGCAAAATTCTAATCTGATCATGCCATTCCCTAGCTTACAACTCATCAGTGGCTTCTTGTTCTAAGGATAAAGGCCACCTTCCTTATTCATATGCTGTTCCCTTTGCTTCTCTCAGGGAAACTTCTTCCTCTCTTTGATAAGTTCAATTCATCGATCAGATTCTAGCTCCCTTCTCTTCAGTTCTCAGAGACACCTTCATTATCCTTCCCAGCTGGGTTGGTTCCCAGCATAGGATGCTGTAAGCTCCATGTGGCCAGGGGCTGTGGCTGTTTGTTCACTGTTTTATTCCTAGTGATCAGCACAGCGGTAGACACTCGGTATTCAATAAATGTCTATTGAATGGATTATTGGATGAACGGGAATCTAGCTTGTGGCTGTGGGGGGTATGGATCCTATTTGGTGTGCTGGAGCTGGCTTGTGCAGATTCATGAGAACCAAAAGAATGAATCTTTTCCCAACTCTGTTCAGTGATGCCACATTGGCAGCTTGACATCATACATGGTGGGAGTATTTACGCCATGGAAATAGGCAAACACAACAAAGCAGGGCTCCCTCCACCCACTTTACTAAACACCACTGACGCTGTCAGCCATGATTCTTATCAAAACTTATGTTTCTCAAACTTTCCTTCCACAGTGAGTCTTTGTCATCAATTTTCTGGAGGATGGAGACCGCATCTTATTAGGTTCTGAATTATCAACCTATAGCAGAGTATACAAATCAACAAGCATTTGTTTAAAAAAAGAAAGAAGCTCACCAGTAGCTTGAATCTCCAGTCCTGTTGTGCTGTCTGTCCTACTTCATGTGCTCTTTGAGAAAGGGATTTTGAAAATGATACTTTGGCCCATTTGGGTTCTCTTTCCATACATCACTCCCCTTACTTAGGCCAATGGCTCTTACACATTCTACTCATGTTGTTTTTTTTTTTTTTTTTCTTTTCTTTTTTTTCTCTGTCTAGTATCAGAACATTCTACTCATGTTAGAGAAGCATTTTTTAATAAGCAGGATTCTTGTCAACAGGCACAAATTGACACAATTAAGGGAATATCTAAATCCCCTAGTAAAGCTAGTGGGTTCAATTCAACAAGATTATGGAGGACCTCTATTGTGGGAGACACTATTGCTCCTATGCTAGTGAAACGGAGGCATTTCCTGCCCTCAAGGGTCTGTGCACTGAAAGATACAGACATATGCAGACAGAGTGCTAATCAATAAGACAGTTAGATGGTAGGATAGAGTGTCAGGGACACCTGTATCAGGGACTGATTAATTCTGGATGGGCATCAGGGAAAGCCAGGGAAAAGGGATATTTGAGTTAGACTTGGAGGGATTTAAGGAGAGCTGTAGGGAGTGGAGCCCAGGAGCAAGGAGACCAAGTTGGGAAGTTACTGGAGTAGGAATGGCCCAGAGATGATGAAGTCGTGATAGCACTAGTGGCAGGGAGAGAGGGGAGTGTGCAGGGAACAAAGGCCAGGTTGGCTACATGGAGGTGAGGGAGAAGACAGTCAAGGCAGACTGCCTGAGTCATTTGCTCTTCCACTCCTTTTTGTGGGGGGAAGATGGGAGAATGGAAATGATCTAAAGATGGCTTCTTAATGTTCATGTTATCTTGCCTAATCTTGATAAGACTTTATGACAACTTTATCTCAAGCTGCTGCAGTTTCAATAGAAATTGGATTGTAGGATGCACAATTTGATTTAGCCTAACAGCTTTGGACTTGCATCCTATTTCATTGTCCCTGTGTTTCATTACTGTCATTGTCTGCAACCTAATTCCATTTCTATTTGAATCACTCATTAAGTACCTAAAAATTATGCATGTAGTAAATTCACAGGATAACATATGCAAATAAGAGGCACCCCCTCACCCTAGTCCTAAATAAACATTGTGGGTTTGTTAAATAAATTTGGGAGTTTCAGATCATTTCTTTATGTAATGAAATTGTAGCCTCACACTTCCTATACAGCTAGGATTCTTTTTTATCTTCCTTTAAATGCAAGGAGAAAATAATAAAAATATTTTCACTTTGAGTCAGAAAGAGGGTGTTGGGGAGAGAGATGAAGGGGAGGGAGGGACTGTATGTAACTTCTCGTTTGGGTTTTGGCAAAAAAGGGTAGTTCCCATCAACTCAGCTTGGCTAAGAGTGGCCTCTAGATAAGAATTCTTGAGATCTCTGACTCTTCTCCACATAAAAATTTTTAAAACTAATAAAAAAAGAAGAAATTACAAATTATCTGGTCTTGAATGCCAAAAATCTAACCTTTGATGTTGGCTTTTCAGAAGTTAAATAATAAACTACAGTTTCTTTTTTTCCTTTTTTTTTTTTTTAAAGTGGCTACTTTATAAAGCCTGTCTTACTTTATAATAAAAAGGAGGAAAACATAAATAAAAGGCACCCAAATATGTATACAGTTATTCAGAGGATTAAATGTATTTGGTAAGGTCCTAAGGTTATTTAATATTTTCCCCTTCTTTTGAGTCTTGTTTTTAGCTCTGGTATATTGAGAATATTTTTTTTCCCTGAGTTTTGTCTAAGAAAATTAACTAATTCCCTTACAATTGGTAAGAAGTTACTTTAGGAATATGCAAATACAAATGAATGAGAGAAAGGAGATATAATATAGATGAGATGAAATATTTTCACTGTAACTTTGCTTGTCATGTTAACACTGCTCAGTTAACACTGGGTATTATTGAATAAATGACCAAAAAAAGTGAGTAATAGGCTACTTATTTGACTCATAGATAAAAATCTCAGGGATCCCATACTCTAGAAGAATATTATTTTACTTTAAGTTTTTATATTTCATGGATAATCTGTCTGTGACAACATGCATATTCACGTATTTTTTCCCACATGACTTAAACTGGGAAAGGAGGAGAATGATTAGTTTATGTGTTAAAAACACAGTGAATTTTTATTTGTTATCATTCTGGGTGAGTTCTGTGAACTTCCTCCTTCTTGCACACCAGCTAGGATTCTCTTGGGAAACAAACCAAACTTTTCTTCATAGTTTTGGTTTGTTTAGTTATATCAAAATTTAAATATCCAGATAGTAGATTAAAACAACAGCAATAGCAACAGCCAGGACAACACCTGTCATAGCTTAGGGTCCTTCAAAAGTCTAGTGTTTCCAATGTTGTAATTTGTTAATTAGTAATTAGGAGATTAGACCCGAATACCCGCCACTAAATTGCCGTTACTTTCTACTACGGATGAATTAAATTTCTCTTAACAAACATTAATGAATTTTCTATGTAAACATTTTGGTTAATAGATAATTAATTTATATGTATTGTCTCTTGGCCTTTTGGCTAAGATCAAGTGTAGTATCTATTCTTATCTTTACGTGGTATACACACAACATCATTTTCAGATACAATAAAACAGTTATGATAAATATAGTTTTATCCAACAATTAGATGTTGTATAAGGCCCCTAGGGGAATTGTACAAAGTGGTTTTTTCTCTCAAAGAACTTCTCACCTAATGACATTTTTCTGTGATTCAGAGGATACCTTGGTGACTTGCTGTGAATTAGGGTCATAATTATGACTATCATTTATCATTGTACTGTGACTGCACAAGTGCTGGTTAATAGAAGATTCAGAATGATAGAATGCAGAATAAATCACATCACCTTCTTCTGGAGTAGTGTCTCGGTGAGCCGAAACAGAAGCAGAGACCGGATACTGATATCATTTCCATCTGCAGAGCCCTCGTGACGTATGAAGTGCTGTGAGACATTTATGGCTTTGTTGCTACCATTAAGACCTTTGGCAGAGTCCTTAACTTATTTCAGTCTCTCTCTTTCTGTCTTTTTGCTAGCTATTTCCAGCTGTTTATTTTTATCTGGCTTTGAGATGTTTAAATGAAAGACATAATTTGAATCTAAATTGTGGTTATTATCAGATCTGGCTAGAACAATAAGACAGAACAATTTGGGTTCTCCTGGCTATATATTTAGTGCTGAGTTACTCACAGGGAAGGTAAGTTGGAAGCAGTGGCTTATTCATTCATTCAGTGAGCACCTACTGTGTACCAAGCAAAGACTGTTAACGCACTTTGCATAGACTTTACAGTCTAGTGGGGGAGACCATCATTCAAAGAATCACATAAATAAAAGTGAAATTACAATTGTGTTAGGTGCTATGAAGGAAGGCGCAGGAGGATAATATGCATGCATGTACCAGGAAGAAGAACTAACTTAGTGAGGGCTCTGGAAATGTGCCCCCAAGGAAGGGACAATCAAACTGAGAGCAAAGCTCTTATGCCTACATTTTCCACTTAGAGTCCAGTGTGGCAGAGTAGAAATAGTGTAGCTCCTGGAATCAGACAGGCAAGTATCCCTAAACCTCCAGTGCTGCTAACTAGCTGTATAACTTTGGACAGATAACTTTATCTCTTTAAAACTTAGGATTTTTCCCTGCAAAATAGAGAAAGCAACATCCATCCAGCTGGATTGCTTTGTGCTGTAGAAACAATATATTCTTTAAGGGCCTGGTTCAGTTAGATGAGGTGCATAATAAATATCAGCAACAATTATTATTTCATCTATGGTGGGAGTTATACAAATCATATAAATCAGGCCTTGCCCTCTCCAGAGAGATCTTTTTAAAAGGGGTCTTTTCTGACAGCATAACCTGAAGCAGCTACCTAGTACCTCCCATCAGGATATCCTGTTTAGCTTTGCATTTTTTTTTTAATGTGAATACTTGACAAATAAAAAGCAATATCTCTAATACTTATGAAGTTGTTTAAACATGTGAAACTTTACTGAACTTAAGAACTTAGACTTTGAAAAATTTAAGATATTAATAAATACGAGATTTATGGTACAATTCTGTTTAGAAGATGGATTTTTTTGCTTTTTAAGTAAGCCCAAAACTTATTTTGAACTTCAGTATAGTTTTTGTTGCTGGGGAACCAAAAAAACAAACATCCACACACATACATCCACACAAGAAAAAAAGTTTTTTTTTCCCTTTGGGAAAACAGTAATATATCTAAACTGGTTTGGAGGAAGTTGATTGTTTCCCAGCCAGAATGACATTAAGGATAATATTTGAATTGGTTGATCGTGGTTTTAGGTAAATAAACGCTGAACAGGGTCAGCTTTTAGACATATGGAAGAGGAGCAGCTCTGGACTGAGATAAAGGAGGGAGGCTAGCTTCTGGGCCTGGCTTTGCCTTTGATGGGCTATGTACCTGAGACTTACTTATTTTGCTTTTCTGGACTTCAGTTTCTTTACCTCTATATTGAGTGGATGAAATGACCTCCAGGGTTTGACAGTCCCTCAGTCTGTGCCCCTGTGACCTGTGGTCTTCTCGGATGCAGGTCCCTCTGTGAGCAGAGGGTGCAGCCTGCAGGTGTGCGTCTCTTAATGCCAGTGCACTGTCTCTGATGGGTTGGCGCCGACAGCAAGCTTCTTTGCATGGGAAAAAGTTCCCTTCCAATTACACAGCAGTTTTGTGGTGGCTGAGGGCTATAATGGGAATGCTTTGCAGCCAAAGTACTCTCATTCATAAATTCCACTGTGCCACTTCTGATTTTTTTTTTCTTTTTTGGATAGATCGGTATTCTGTGGTTCCTTCCACCACAGCCATGCAAGCAAAAGTGTGTAGTTAAATATCATCATGGCCTTTAAGTCTCTACAACACACAAGACACGATGGTGTCCATCATAAGCAATATTTGGTGCAGTAAATAAAAGTGAACTGACCCTTCCAATATCTGTTAGGAAGCTGTCTTTAAAATGAAGTACAGGAAGAAGCTAAAGATGAGAGCTGGTCTGTTTCTAGTTTATGGATTTCTCTGGAAATAGCTATTTTATCCTGGTAAGAGCCCTCTGTTCATCACTCACAGCTAGATGCATATGCTGAATGTCAACCTCTTTGTGCAGGTGTGAATATCTACTGTAAATTATGGAAATTTAGGCTGCTTTTAACAAAATATTTTCTTCATCTGTTTTTGTAACTTGCACTATTCCTGGGTTCCTTTTTAGGAAGTGACTAAAATGCAGAAAGAAAATCAAAGTACATGTGGTTCAAAGAAATGAAATATATAAAATAACCACACAGACTCCATACGTGACACAGACTATTTTAGTATTTATTTATTTTTCAAACATGAGGAGTATATTCTGTTGAAGCCAATGTATCAGTCCCTTTAGTGGTGATCTAGAAGATTTATGCTTCATGAAAAACCTATTCCTCTGAGAATCTATACCTCGTGTTTGTGTAGGTATGTGTATTGCACAGAGCATTAAAAAGTTAACATTTGCCTTCTGCCATGTGGTGTTTGCTATGTTTTCAGGGCAGGGATGAGGGATATCGCAATTAGATTCAGCATAACTGTAGTTTCAGAAATACTATTAGCTTATTAAGGCATCGGGGATTGGTCAGGCACAGTTCAAATGACTATGGATGTGTGTGAGGATAGGTACCAAACTGTGGCGTGAACTGTGGATTATAACTCTGCCAAGGGTTTGCCTCTGTATTTCCCTTTAGAAAAAGATGACTGTTTCTCTGTAGATATGTAGCACAGAATCTGTTTCTAAACAGCTCCAATAAAATCTGTTTATTGGTGTCTCTTGTCTACATACAGCCACCTGTCTAAAAGCATAAATTCACATGTATAGAGTGGTCTATTCTCCACTGCATAAGTATATGTCACCCCCATCAGCATCAATGAAAGCTGTGTGCTTACCAGCAGGAGAATAGATTCATATGCTGTGAAAAGGTATGGAATTCTGATTTATAGTCTGTGTTGCTTTT
Organism: Varecia variegata; assembly: GCA_028533085.1. NCBI lineage: Eukaryota > Metazoa > Chordata > Mammalia > Primates > Lemuridae > Varecia > Varecia variegata. The sequence continues at coordinate 14,516,232 of CM052447.1, forward strand.
AATGGATATACCTGCAACAGCCACAGAGCTAAAAACTGTAAGGTGTTAAAATAAAACATTTTACAGTGCAATATATTGCCTGCTTGTTAGTTAAAAGCACTACCAGGGAGCACATTGTAGTTAAATTTGGCTGTGTTTAAAACACATGTGAAATATCTTTGCTTTCTTTTCTTCATTCTTGCTCTCTGGGTTTCCCTGAGGATGCTTTCCCTGTTTTCAGGGACTCACTGACCAGTGACCTGCAGGGCTCCGAGGGTGGATATTCGTGTGGCTTGGGATGAAACTCAAATGAAAGATTAAAGAGATTCGGAAAGATTTCAAGATAGGTCCCTGCCAAGTCAGCTTCAGAAAAAGAAAAAGGGAAAGAAAACTAGTTCCTTGAGTCGCTTGCAGTCTGGATCATGGTCATTTTGGTGGTGGCCTCCACCAAAAGTAAAGATGTAAAGTAGATAGTGCTTTCAGACCCTTCATGGCTCAAAAGCCTCTGCAGAATCATGTATTAAATATTTAAGTGTTTCCTCTTCCTGCCTCTCACTCACCCACAGAGAAAGCCTGAGAGAGCAGCATTTTCTAAGCCCAGTGTAGGACCAGGGTACCCTAGGTTCACAGGCAAGGGCCAGCTTTGTTTTGGTTGACTCTCAAGTAGCCAGCACCCCTCACCCCAGCTGCAGGGTTGTGGGGGGATCATTGAAAATGCAAATAAATATACAAATAATGAAAGTAAATGTCCTTGTGTGGAGTCTTTCATCAAGATGGCATTTTAAAGAAATTCACAGCACTTTAGAGAACGGTTAATATTACATTTGAACAGAAAACAATTTTAGGCATAAAATTTAGGATTACCTCAAGCCAAGCTTTTGTTTAGTTTTGTCACCTTTTAGAGGTGCTCCAGGAAATATTTTAAACCTAACCATATACATCAAGGGTCTGCGGGCCTCATTATTGGAAATGCTGGGTTGTACGCATTTGATATTGTATTCCTTACATGTTTTACTCCCTGCCCAAGTGTTGCTTTTAGGTGAGCATGAATCAAATCCAAAGGGACATTTTTAGCTTATTCCAAGAGCTCTCGAGAAGGAATAATAGTATGTGTTGGTTTTAAGTTTCATGCTAAAACCGCTTTTTAATATTTAAATAATTTTTCTTCTGAAATGGAGAACTTCAAACAAGAAAGTTATTTAATAGCTAAATTACTTTAGCAACTGGCTTCCCTATTTCTTTCTTTCTTAAAATCTGGAATGGTGCTAAAATAAAGTATAACGTAATATTTAAAATAAATATATTTAGGACCTGTGAAAATCCTGCTTCACGGCATTTGTAGGGAAATGTAATGCATGCAAAGGTATACAGTAGTTTATATAGTAGTTTTATTTTAACTAGTACACTATAACAACCTGACATGCTGTGAAAAATAAATAACTTTTTGAAAATGCATTTTCCAAGTATGAAAGTAATATTGAAAAACGACTGAGGTAATCACTTTTGTATAGATTCTGAAAGTAGAAGAGAGGGGGAGAATAATTTATGCTTTAATGCATAGAGTTATACAAAGGTGTGAAAGGTTTTCTTTTCTGTGGGACCAGGAAGAATATGCTGTGCCATTTTGCAAGGAGATCAGGGAACGGGGCTGACTTGGGAGCCAGTGTTGCAGGCTTGTTGGCCAACTCATTTATTCCACAAACTGTCTTTGTTTTGGTTTTGGGATTAGCAGATTGAGTAAATGGATTTCTTTTTTATTCCTTCAGAGGAAAAAAGACTCTTTTGGCTGTTAAATTCCAATTTTCTGAAGGAAGTAAACATTCCATCTCAGGCTTCTCACACATTCAGATAAACAGACCACTTGGAATTGTAGAATGTTTATCCTGGAAGGAAACAGCCTCTCCATTTTATCGATGGGGGCCCAGGGAAGAGGCGACTTGCCCAAGGTCCTGCAGCTAGTGGGCATCTGAGCCAGGACCCCTTTCTACCCTGGTGAGAGTCAGGGTGGAGTGTCTGAGACTCCCATAGGAGATGCGGTGCCCAGACCCTAGATCTAGGGGAACTTTGAAAGTGTCACCCATAGCCTTGCTAATAGGTCAGGCAAGCCCTAAACAGCACAAATATCATTAGGTCATTGGCACTACCAATGGTTTAGGGATAAGGTCTTAGCCTCCCTCCCCCATAGTCTCTGTCAGCTACCCCTGGTCTTGTCAAATAAACATACAATCGAAGTTAACACTGTGTTTGCTTGCTGTGGAGTGTAGCTTCTTTGCTGATTCCCCTCACTCTGTACTCCCCGACACAATCATATGTAAACTCCTCTTCTACTGAAACACACATGCCACCCTGCATTAGGTTTTATTTAAGTTGTTTCGACCCCGAGTCTCGATGTCTCTCTTTGGTATGAGTAGCTAGTCCATCTTGATTGGAGAATATATACATAAAAAAGTTATTTTCATTGGCTCTAAATGGATAAAATAGCTGGGCTGTTACCTAAATGCAAAGTAGAGAAGGGGGTGGGGGGTGAGGGGACAGTGGGTTTTCCTCCTCATTTCCCTCCACTGCTTCCTACAGCTTTTTGACTTTTTGCCATAAAGTCTGTAGGTCAGAGGAAGAGAAAGGAGTCTGCTCTGCTATCTGCCACGGAGGTGGTGGGCCACAGATTAAGGGAGAGAAAAGGGACAGCTGAGGTAGGAAGTGAAAGGATTGTGAATCCCTGGGACAGCAAAGAACAAGGAAGGGTGACGGATGAAGCCAACACACTTCCCTCACAAGATCCCCAAGAACTGTGGTAAGGACTTCAAAAGTAGCCTTGGCAGCCAGTCTCCTGCCACCCTGGCACTGCCTGTGAGCCTAGGTGATGGCATTTGTGCAGAAACAGTCCTTGCAAATTGACTCGGACCCCAGTCCTATTTTCTAGGAGATCTGAGGGTGGCTGTTGGGGCAGATGGGAAGGTGACAGTGGTCCCCCTTGCGGAGGAAACTTGAGGGATTCAGGAGATGAGCTTATTTATGTTCAGGAATCAGAAGCGAGGTACCGGGAAGTGCCAGCCATGCCTGATGAGACAACTGAGCAGCTGAAGCACAGCTCTGGGATCCTTCTCTACTGGTCTCTTACTCACTTTCTTCAATCTGTTTTCCTGTGTCATAAACTCCAGCCCTCACTCTGCACCCATGAGGCTACTACTCTCCAAGAACCAAGTCTCTCCTGAGCAGGGCAAGGTGATATGAATAGAATGAAATAGTTTCATATTCTTTACCCTGAGCGTGGGGCAAGGAGAACTCCATTTTAGATCTTTGGGGAGATCAAATCAAGGGCTGAACCTTTTTTTTTTTTTTTGTAAATTAGTGTACATAATAGTTGTGTATCTTTACAGGGGACATGTGATGTTTTGATACAGGCATACGATGTGCATTAATCAAATCAGGGTAATTGTGGTATCCATTACCTCAGGCGTTTATCATTTCTTTGTGTTAGGAACATTCCAATTCTATTCTTTTAGTTATTTAAAAATATACCCTAACTTACTGATGATTATAGTCACTTTGTCGTGCTGTGAAATAGTGTTCATTTTATCTAACTATATAACTCTATTTTTGCACCCATTAACCATCCTCATTTATCCCTCCCTTCCCACTACCCTTCCCAGTCTCTGGTAACCATCATTGTACTCTCTGTCTCCATGAGATCAGCTGTTCTTAATAATTAGCTCCCACATATGAGCAAGATCATGCAAGATTTATCTTTTTGCACTTGGCTTATTTCATTACCATAATGTTCTCCAGTTCCATCCATGTTGTTGCAAATGGCAGGATTTCACTCTTTTTGTGGCTACATAATATTCCATTGTGTATATATACTGCAATTTCTTTAGCCATTCATCTGTTGATGGCCACTTAGGTTGATTCCAAATCTTGGCTATTGTGAATAGTGCTGCAATAAACATGGGAGTGCAGATATATTTTTGATATACTGAATTACCTTCCTTTGGCTATAAACCCAGCAGTGAGATTGCTGGATCATATGGTCGTTCTAGTTTTAGTTTTTTGAGGAACCTCCATATTGTTCTCCATAGTGTTTGTACTAATTTACACTAGCACCAACAATGTCCAAGGGCTCCCCTTTCTCCACATCCTCGCCAGCATTCATTATTGCCTGTCTTTTTGGTAAAAGCCATTTTAACTGGGATGAGACATCTCATTGTAGTTTTGATTTGTAGTTCTCTGATAACTAATGATGTTGAGCATTTTTTCATATACCTGTTGGCCATTTGTAAGTCTTTTAAGAAATGTCTATTCAGATTCTTTGCCCCTTTTTAAATCAGATTAGTTGATTTTTTCTATTGAGTTGTTAGAGCTCCTTATATATTCTGGTTATTAATCTCTTGTCAGGTGAGTAGTTTGCAGTTATTGTCTCCCATTCTGTGGGTTGTCTCTTCACTTTGTTGGTTGTTTTCTTTGCTGTGCAGAAGCTTTTTAGCTTGATGTGATCCCATTTGTCCAATTTTGCTTTGGTTACGTGTGCTTTGGGGTTATTACTCAAGAAGTCCTTGCCCAGAACAATGTCCTGAAGCATTTCCCCAATGTTTTCTTTTAGTAGTTTCATAGTTTCAGGTCTTAGATTTAAATCTTTAATCCATTTGATTTGATTTTTGTATATGGCGAGAGATAAGGGTTTACTTTCATTCCTCTGCAAATGGATATCCAGTTTCCAAGGACTGAATCTTTAATGGTAAATTTCAAGGTCCTCTAGGTCCAAGAAAGATGCTGGGGAGTGGGTGGTTATCACAATACTTTTTGCGTCTCTACTAAACTGGGAAAGGCAATAATTTGGAAGGTGAATTCTGATTCCCCACATTTTTCAGTCTCCCCACTCATAAAATGAGACTGAAAAATCATTTCTTACCTATCCATGTAAAATAATTTCAGATCTGATGAAATTACTATAGCAGCCAACAGTACTTATTACACGCAGGACAACTATTGTCATCCTTATGCAGAGATGAGGAAAGCTTGAAGCTTAGAGAGGCTAAGTGACTTGTACAAGGTCTGCAGCTAGTTGTGGGAAAAAACTGGAATTTGAATCCAGGTAGTTTAACATCAGCGTCTATGTGCTAAACCACTATTCCATACCTCTCCCTTCAAATACAGTCCGAGATCTTTCAGTCTTGTGATTTATAACATTAAATTTCTGCTGATAACTTACCCTTTGGTATCATTTAATACCTAGAGTTGGCAACTGGATCTCCTGAGTTGAGATTCTTAGCTTCTTCCTGGCATTTGCTTTTCACTTCTTTCTGTAATTTTAAAGGATGTTCCATGTGGTCAAAGTAAAACTGAAAATGTTCGGTGATTTAGAAATTTTTCCTTTTTCATAAGCTTTCAGTGGTTGATGGTTGACGAACCTTTGTATTCATTGCTACCCCCGATGAAAGAAGCAGTGATCTGTACTCAGCTGGCTTGGTTCTCTCTGTCTCTGATGCCTTCAATGAGTCGATAATATAATGAGGCCACAAAAAATAGAGAATACCTATGGCTTCTGGTTTATTTTTGATTTTCTAGTAGGAAATATCCTTAGTCCTTGATGTTCTCTTGCATATGTTTTCCAAAGAGCACCATGATGAGCCAGGTTTTATTGAGTGGCTTTGTTTTTATGAGGGAAAAGATGGGGATTGGGTACTGTCCTGAGTGGACCAGGTAGGCAGGAACCACAGAGTGGAAGGATTATGTGCTTTGCTCTTGGTTTTTATTACCTGGAGCTCCATCATGAGTCTCAGGGTGGATTGAAATCTTATATTGAGGCCAAAAGTGAAAGGAAAACCAGGACAAAGAAATCTGCAGGGCAAGGGGCGGGGCTTGCTTAGCAAGAGCAATGGAAAACCACGACGATGAAGTAGCTTGTAGCTGCCTGATATGTGTAAAGCGTTGGTACAGGCAAGATGGAGTTAATTCAATAAAATAAATATAAAATACTCTCTCCTCTGTCAGGCCTCGCTGGAAGCAGGTCAGGGGTCACTGAGCCGCTTCACTGGAGCACTAATCGATTTGCTGTCAAGGTGGCCTGCTGGGGTTTCAAGCGGGAGAGGAATTGAGAGGCGCTCTGGCCCAATTTCCATAATTGCTCACTGCCTTTAGTGTACAACCTTTTATGAAACACAAAAAATATATCATGGAATTGTATTGATTAGCCATTGGGCTGAATAATTCACTTAGTATTTATTACCTGACCCCAAGAGGTTAAATAAATCCACTATCTAACTTGGGTTTGTGAGAAATATTACTTATTCATTGAAATGTGGGCTGATTATTGCACAATAGGCCTGTATCTTTGTTTCTTGATTTTGCAATCAAGATTAACCCCTCTTGCATTTGGGGGCCAACAAGTCAGCGGGAAAAAAGAGTGGTTTGAGTGCTCCCCGAAACAAGCACAGTAAAATCACTGCTGAATATCACTTTGAAGCAATTTTTTTTGGTGTGCAATTTTTTTTGGTGTGCAATTTTAATCATTTGACTCAAATTTCAAAATGGCTCCAAACAAACTTTATGGATGCCAGTGAATTGTAGACACAAGCCTGGTTTTCATTGTAAACACTACATTTTATAATAACAGACTTAATAATGGTGATGACATCTAAGTCCATTTTTATTACACCATTTTTGGAAAGCTTATCGTATTACATTAAACACCCATAAATTAAGTGTCCCTAGAAACAAAAGGGTGTTGGATGGTTGGGTAGGATGAAGAAGACTCTTTTGGTCTTAAAGATGAATCAATCATGGACAGATGACTGATATTTATTCCAGAAAAGATAATTTTAAGTAATTTGAAAATAGGATGGAATTTCATCTGTGAGACATGTTGTGCATTTGTAAACTTTGGGGAAGTCATTACTTATTTACCGGGCAGTGGCATTTGCACATTTCTGTGACTCTGAATGACTGAGCAGTAAATCTGTTTGGATGTGCTATACATCCCAGTCACAACTGCATGGCATTCAAATCTAATTATGTTCTCAGTTGCCATGAGCTCTCACTGTCAAGATACAATCCTTCTTTACCTCCCTCTGAAAAATATGTTTTTAACTTTTGTGTCAAGTCTTTCTTCAGTTTCCTGTCTGCATCCTCCAGCATCTCAAAGCATTGTTTTTGAAGTTTAATGGAATTTGTTGTAGGTCAAGGAAAGGAAGCCATGTGAAGCTTTTTTTCCCCCCTCTCCCTTCAATGAAAGGGAAAGGAAAAAAAATTCATTTGAGTTCAGTGCAAACTTTGTGTTTGTTGATCATTTTACATTTCTGTATCCAGGATCTAACCTTACGATTAATGGTAGGAAAAGCCAGGGTTCTGGGGTTAGACTCAGAGTCTGCCTTTCCTGTGCTGCAGAGTGGAAGGAAGAGATGATGGCTTAAAGCTGGGTAAATGTGCGCAGGACTTCCTTAAGCCTGCTCAGGTGTACCCTATTTCCTGTCTTCAGTGGGGCCGCTGGTGTGAATTTGGGCATTACATTCCAATTTTTGTGTTCCCTGTTACCATGATTTGTTGATTGCCACTTTGGAAACTTTCAAGTTCAGGTTTTGATGTTTGGTGTCTATATTTAGTTTGGGGGTAGGGGTGGATGTGGCAGGGTGGAGAAGGTAGGGGAGGGAAGGAGAGAGAAAATAGCATACTTGAATTGTTTTGTTTTGTTTTTCTTTTTAAGTGATGTCTTAAGTCTTGCTTTCCTTCTCCCTTTTGTCTGTGTGGGGCTCGGTTAAATGGAGAACATAGTTAACGAAATGACTTGAGAGCTCTTGATAGCCTCTTGAGATAATTTGGTTGTAAGCACGGAACAAAAAATGCATTCTCTCGATATGCTCATTTCAAGTGCTAATCGTGAATGTTACATTTTTAAGGAAGCCAATGTCATAATACTGTTCATGGCAATTCCAAAATAAATATTAGTGAGATGCTTTAAAAGGAGGGGGTGGTTTAAGAGAGAGAGAGAGAACGACAGACTCTGGTTTTTGTTTCTATAGAATTCTTGTATAATTTAACTTGGGCTCTGCCATAAGGCACAACACTTGCCTATGCTTAAGAATAATAATACATAGACAAGAGATTTGTTGAAAAGGCTAGAAATAATCACTCTGTTTATGCAGCTTTATGTAATAGTCCAAGGAAACTAGTTAAGAGCTGATCAAGGAACCGGTGGCATGCCTTTATTTCTAAGTATGACTGTTTTGAGTCGATGAGGGAAATTTCTTCTTATGCAATAAATTATATTATAAATATAATGGGAAGTCCTGGGTTTGAATACTGGCTGTTACTTGTACCTGGGCAAATTAATTAAGTTACCCTGCTTCTTAAATTTGTATGGTGGGGATAATAGTACCTTCACAGGGCTGTGTACTAATGAGTCAGGATTCAGGATTACAGGAGATGATTTTGGCACATAATTAATGTATAAATAAGTGGTAGTTGTACTACTATTACTCTTCAGAAAATTGAACAGGGACATTGTTGCACCCACTGGTATTGATTAGACATTTTAGGACTGCTCTTGGTGGAGATGCTAAACCAAAAACAATCTACACATACCAGAGCATCCTAGAATGTGTTCACCAAGTAACCTAAAAGGAAAATACCGTTTGACATTTGAAAATTTTTTGTTGTTATTTTTTTCTCTTTCCATTAAAATTCCTTCAGAGAGGGGAGGAGTATGGCAGATGTTCAACTGCACCCACAAAAGATGGCGGTTTTGTTTTTATTTTAACTGAAAGTGGCCAAGATTTCCCAACTGTTCTATTTTTACAAATTTTAAAAGTTTCATGGCCGGGTCAGATTTAGGCCTGTGTGGGAAAGGGCGATTTCTGCCAGCAGTGCAGCAGGGTCCCTGCTGTGTTGCGGTTTCCATGTATTTTTACATTCCATGCATTGCTGAACTGTGTATAGGAGGGAGCTCTAAATCACCGGTGCTTTATGCGAGTTTGCGACCTTTTGATTTGGGCTTCAGAGTGAATGCGTTATTTTAAAACTGGAGATGTTATGCTAGTGACCGTGCCACAGATTGTGCCTCCTCCTCTTCTCCCGGCTCCACCCTTCACTTCCCCAGCTGAAGTCAAAGGTAAACTTTATATAGCACAGGAAACATTTGGGGCTGCTAATAAACAAATGTCAGAAGGAGGAGGCCTTAATTGTTGGATGTGCACATGCATATTTAGGGTGTTAAAGAAAGCCCGGTGGAGACACGGAGGTGAGGGAGGAGCATTGCTTCCCCCAAATGTACAGATTTCTTAAGGACGGATTATATGTCTCAGTGGATTCTGGGCGTGTTGTAGGAATTCTACAGAGTCCCTTGCCGGTTGGAGGTCCTCTTCTAGCCATTGTTTAGGCCCCTGGTCTCCTCCTTGCCTCCCAGCTGGGCCCCGAGCTCTCCTCTGCATACTCCACAGCCCCACGCCCTGCGTGGAATGCACACCACAGCCACGCTAGGCTCCAAAGAGTCTGGTTCTGAATGTGTCACTCTGTCGCTCACAAACATTCATTGGAACCCTCTTGCTCTGAATTATTTGGCCTGTGGGCTCAAACCACCTTTTTAGCCTCCATCCTCTGGGTGCCTCATGCTTCTGCAACCCAGACTTCTTCCTTTCTCCCAGACACGTTCAGTACCTGCCCAGCTCCAAGTTCCGGCTCTCCTTGTTTGTCCCTTCTGCCCAGCTGCCTTTCCCACATGGCCCTCCGCTCAGGTCTGGTCCTGTTGACCCTTTAAGGACCCACACAAATGCTCCCTTCTGCAGGGGGGCATCCTTTAGCCCTTCTGGAAGGAAGCTCTCCTGCCTCCCTCTAGTGCTTTATTCCTGATCATATCTTAATTAAAAATATATCTATTTACTCAACAAGTATTTGTGGAGTCTCTCTTCTAGGCTAGCTCCTTTGCTTGATGTTGGGATGCAGAGATGAATAGTAATACACCGTCTCCTGGCCATCGGGATTATTTTTAAACATTTAAAAAAATAAATTAGGAAAGTAATTTAACTACATTACAGAATAATTGGAAAAGAAATTAAAAAAGGGGCCGGGTGCGGTGGCTCACGCCTGTAATCCTAGCACTCTGGGAGGCCGAGGCGGGTGGATCGCTCAAGGTCAGGAGTTCGAGACCAGCCTGAGCGAGACCCTGTCTCTACTAAAAAATAGAAAGAAATTATCTGGCCAACGAAAAACATATATATAGAAAAAATTAGCCGGGCATGGTGGCACATGCCTGTAGTCCCAGCTACCCGGGAGGCTGAGACAGTAGGATCGCTTGAGCCCAGGAGTTTGAGGTTGCTGTGAGCTAGGCTGACACCACGGCACTCACTCTAGCCCGGGCAACAAAGCGAGACTCTGTCTCAAAAAAAAAAAAAAAAAGAAATTAAAAAAGGAAAGAAAAAACCCCATACTCATTATATTACATTTTTAATTCATGTGCATTTTTAACATTTTAAAGTTATGATGGTATGACTACAATTTTGTGTTTCTTTGTTTTAAATTCTTATATATATATATATTTTTCTGTGTCTCTACATAGCTCATATTTAATGGATAATAAATTATCTTCTTATTAAAAATTGAGTTTTTTTCATTTTTCACTATTTTTAAATAATAGTGATGAACACATTCATATTTATAGTTATTTTTATAATTTGGACCACGTCTTTAACATAGTATGCTTTCTTTAAAAAATTAAATGTCAGAGCTCCTTTTTCCAGTAAACTTGAAACAGAATCTGAATATCTAAAACAGAACTGTGCTGGTTGTCAAGGGTAGGAACCTAAAGCCCTACTTGTTCTCCCTCTTTCGTAATCATTCCTGGGACTTTGCTGTCCAGAGGTCCTGAAGCCCTTTGTAGAATCCTAGGGCTTTGCAGAAAATACTTGGAAAGACTTGTGATAAATCTCAGAAGAAGAATTACTTCTTCAGACATTATAAACATTTTTATGGCTCTCAATACATAACGTCAAATTGTTTTCCAACAACTTGAGTTCTGAGTGTTCAATTCTATTGGTTATTTGTGAGAGTACTAGTTTACCTATATCTTTGCCAACATTGTGTGTCTACCATTAAATTTACTTTTACCTAGGTTAATAGATGAAAATTGGACTTAAGTGTATATTTCTTTTATTATGAGTGTGGTTGGGCATTTTCCATATGTGCATTTATTATTTATGTGTCTTTTTTGGTAACTTCTCTATTTCATTCCCATTGACTATTTCTTTATTGGAATGTTATTATTTTTCTTATCAACTTGTTTAAGTGCTTACGTATTAAAGATAGTAGCTATCAAGAATGGGAGAATGGGAGGGGGGCGCGAGGGATGAGAAATTACTTAATGGGTACAATGTACAATATTTGGGTGATGGTTACACTAAAAGCCCAGACTTCACTACTATGCAAAATATCCAGGTAACAAAACTGCGCTTGTAACCCTTAAATTTATACCAAAAAACCCCACCTTTGTCAGAAAAAAAACCCAAATAGCTATCAAAAAATAATGTCTTGTACGTATTTTAGGGTTGTGAAACACACATGATTGATTCATTTTGTTTGCAAAACAAACACCTATGACTTCATTTCCAGCACCAGCCACCACACTCCAGCCTCACTGGCTTTCTTCTGAAATGCCAAACCTGTTCATGCCTCGGGAACTTGTCTTTCCTTCTTTCTGGAACTTTTCCCGCAGAACATCCATGGCTGGCTCTTTCTTGTCTTTTAGCTCAAATGTCACGTCCTCAGAGAAGCCCCTTCCTGAAGGGGGCTAAAGTTCCCTTCTTCCATTCAACCATCCAGCCTTTCATTCATCCTTTAACAAATGTCTGTTGAGTCCATGTACGTGCCAGGCACTGTACTTGGTGCTGGGAATACAGCAGTGAACAAAACAGATAGGTTTTGCTTTCATGTGCAATATCTTACTCTTATTCATGTCCTTTTTAATTGACACCCTCATCCTTACCTGTAGAAAGGCAATTCCGTGTGAACAGGTACCTTATACTTCTTGCTCACGATTATTTTCCTGCCCTATGCATGCTAAATAAATACTGCTGAATGAATGAATATTTCAAATGCTGCCCCCATCTCTTCCTCCAATATGGTACCATTTCAATTGCTTGGAACGTTGATGGCATTTTTTCAGAACCTTAGACTTCCTTAGCCTAGCAGTCTATGGTAATTGGTTTTTTTTCTCCCTACCTGGTCACCAAGTTTCTGGATAGAATGAAGTTAAGGATTTTCCTTTTTCCCCTAGCCCCACCCGAGTCCTCCTGTTCCCATCGTGTTACCACAGGGTTTGACCCAGAGGGTGTATTTTTTCGTTTAGTGCATGAGCCCAGCTCCCATTAGTGTTAAGGAGGAGGCTGCTTTCTCATCTAGAGCCTGCTGGGATTTTTCAAGCACTATCTACACACTTAAAATAGAGGCACTTCAGCAAGTAGGAAGCAGTTGCACAAAGCCTCAACTTCAACCTGCTTTTAATAATAGAAACCCTTATTTGCCAAGTCCATGTCATTTTTTCCCTTGCAAGCTTTATTTGGAAGAGGAATGGGCTGAAGTTCATTTTTCCAAACGAGAGTAAATGAAAGATCCATACGAGCTGGGGGAACCCTGGGCATGACAACCTTGTGTGTACTTGTACAACTCAGGAGCTGCAAACATCTATGCAAGGTTCAGCTCAGGTTTACCCTGCTGAGCAACAGTTGTATGAGAGCTGGAAAATTCCAACTGGAGGGGCAGGAATCAGAATCAGCATGATCTTGCTTCAGCCAGTAAAGTGCCTGCCAGCCACGTGCTAGGCACCCTGCTGAGAAGTGGGGAGCAGCTGTGATAAGGAGCTAACCTTTGGGGATCACCTCGGTCAAATGAAGATTCCCAAGCCACAGCCAGAATCAGATTTCCTGGGGACAGGTGACTGGGAATCAGCATTTTCAACAAGCCCTCCTTAGATTTCTTTTGCATCGTGAGGGGTGAAAAACACAGGTCTGGTAGTGTGGGAAAGAATAACAGCAAATAATGATTTGAGTGTTGCGTGTTAAGTGAGGTGCTAGGAGAGGGTATGTCAGGGTAGCCTAACCTGGTCTGGGAGTGAGCAGTGCCTGGGAAGGCTGCCTGAAGAAGCCATATGGCAGTAGTGACTTGGAAGGGCAGAGGTTAGCTAGGAGGGGATGGGGTCTAGGCCTGGTCTTGGATCAACTATATATGAACAGGAGGAGGAATTCAGTACTTCTCTGAAAAGTGTTCAGTTTGTTAGAGTAAACTAACTCAATGTCCATGTGTCTATGCAACCATCAGGAATGGGAGTAATGTGCAAGTAGGAATTTCTCACTCATGAAAAAAGTCAGGCTACATAGTGGCCCTGCACCTGCTGAAATGTTGGACGTACCCTCTTCCCGTTTGCTAATGGAGGGACGAATGGATCGAGGCAACCACGAGAATATGCACTAATGGTCCAGATAGATGCCAACTGGACGGGATTAATGGCAATTAGGCAGGTCCCAAATGAAATAGATCCTATCTCTTCTTTCTCTTCACTTTTTGGTTTGTTGGATTCCCCCTCAGTGGAAATGTGTTTGTACTGCAGGCAGATGCCTGTTTTCCCCCCTTACCTTAGAGACACGGGGTTTGATGGGTAGAAGATAAAGTGACGCCAACCCTTTGCTTGTCTACTGGGCCATGTTCTTTCCAGGTGGAGGTTCTAAAAGCTATTTGCTGGTCTGATGCAGTCGTTTTCAATATCTAGGGCTGCGTTTAGCTTAGGGAAAGAAAAGTCTGATTTGAGAACACACATGACTTCTAAGGCTTGTAGTTCTGGGCTTGTACAGTGCAGTGGAGAACTGTGAGTCCAGCTTGGGGACTTCTGTGCTGTAGAACAAAGGCTTGTGACATCTTTGGGATGGTAAGAGCAATGGTGGCTCGCCTAGGACTCTGTTGGCTGTCAGGTCAGGTTTTCCCATCATTGCTAGTGGAGTATGTTATTTTTGCCCCCATAGTTCTTAACTCCTAATGTTTGCTTGTTTGTTGGCGCTGACTGGCTTTCCTCTCTGTCCTCTTCCTTTTCTTGTGATCTGAAATGTTCTTACACTGATCTGGCTATTTAAAAGCATGTATTTCCTCATTTGGGGATATTTGTATTCAACCTGGAATTTTTCTTCCCTAAGTGTAATTTATAAGAAAACCAGTCTTCATTAACACAGAAGGCTACTCACCAAAATACTTACTAAATCTGGCTGTAGAATTTGACTTCATGACCTTTCAGGGTGGTGAATGTCAAAGACTGAGCCCGGGGCAGTATGAAATAATAAACAATTGGGCCGTAAGATCCAGCTTGACGGGCATCATCTGAAATCACCTCCCTGAATTTATTAGAGTTAATCAATCCAGGCTGAAAAACAGAGCTAGGAAATCTCTCCCACCCTGCTGCATTTCATTCACACTTACATCAGGTAATAGAGGTTTGTGAGTTTCGTTTCACTGTTGTATTCCGTCAAGACAATCAAATGTGTCCCCAAATGGATGCTCCTCGGATGTAACTTGAAAGGTGATAAAATGCCCAAGAAGAAAATCACCAAGTTGTTTCACTCGAATTGCTCAGGGCCTTTTTCCGAAGGTAAAACTGATTCTTCCTTTTCCAAGGTATATGTTGGTGGTGACAAAAGTTAGCAGGAATCACAGCTCATTTCAAACATCCAGACGGACCTGTAGAGATCCATTAAGGAGACAACCCATTGAAAGAGAAGTACCTATAGAAAAATCTTACAGGGTTCAGGCTAGGGCAGCTGCTTGTGACCTCAAAGATTGGAAATAAAAAGCCTGCTATTAGTTCCACGTCGGTTCTCAGAGTGAATGTTGCAGAGTGATGGAGGGTGTTAAGCTGTCAAATACCAGCAAGGGTTAATAAGGTTAAGGAAGAAATAAAAGCTGGTCAACAATAAAGCAGCGTGGATAAATCAGCTCCAATAAATAAAGCATGTCACGTCATGTATACACAGTGCGGGAAAAACAAAAATCATAACTCACATGCTCAGGCAATAGTTGCAAGATTTCTTCAATGGGACATCCCCACATTATTTCGCTGGGCATCTTACATGCTCATTTGAACACCTTGATGGCCCCTTTTCCTTTCTGGAAGTCATTTAATCGCTTCCCTCGTAGGAGAATTCTCTGACAGCAATCAGAGAGTGTAAAATATAAGAAGAGCAGAACCAACGTAGCTTAGCACCTGATGTCAAAGAAAGGTCGTTATAAACCACCACGCCAAGGAGGTGATTCACTTTCAGTCCCCTTTGACCTCTGCCCTGGAAAGGGAGGTCAGATAGATGCCTTCTGTGTGGGCTGAGTTTGCCCAGCTGACCGGGGAGATTCAGGGTTTTGGTGGCAAAAGAATTTTACAGATGATTCTGTACATTTGTAGACTGCCCATAAGTCGTACAAGGTCTTGGTAACTCTGCATCTAAAATGCTTTCACACCCATAGACACTTGCTATTAACAACAGCAAGGTCTCAGAAAGGAAATTTTGCAGGCAAGGTGGCTCTTTTTACCTATGTTGGTGTGTAAGTGCCAGGTTCTAGCTCAGTTTTAAATGGTTGATAGCTGGCCATTCCAGCTGACCTTGGAGCCTCACTTTTATGGTTTCTTGTCTACTTCAAGACCCAATGGCTGTGGAGAATGCTTCTGATTAGTGGTCACTTCAAGGTGATTCCATAAAGCATGAGTACAAAGAGTCATATGGAATATTTGTTTCTTAAGGAAGCATACCCCAATTACACACTGAAGTCAGTAGTACCCTTTTGAGAAGACTTGGGCTTATTTCATTGCTTCAAACCTATCTCACCCCTCAGTGTGTGGCATATTACTTTGAATTTCCTTCATAGTCACAAGTCTCCATCTTTGGGGACTGTGTTTGAAAAGAGCCAAATGTGAGGAGTCAAACAGATGACCAAGTGGGATAATTGTTCTTTGTTGTATTAGGTGATAAAGTATGAGCACTGATTTTTTGTTTTGGTTTGGTCTGGTTTTCCGTAGGACTGTTGAAGGCTTTCTAAAAGAGAGATTCCAAAAGTCTACCAAGCAATGGCCATAAAATTGGAAAAATTACATAGTTTCTCCAAGATTTAAGTTCTAGCAGACACACGTGCTGGTTAAGCCTCAGCCTTATCATTTTATAGTCCTGCTTGTCAGTTGTCGAGCAGCTCATGAGTTTATGAAGGTGAGGTTTTTATTCTCAGAAAGAGTCTTCCAGCGGGCAATTAGAAGTCTATGAAAAGTGACCTTAGCACTGTGTCTGCTTGGATGTGTTGCGCTTTTGGAACTCTAGAAATTGGTTTGTGGTGTGCACAAAGGTTCTAGGATCTCAGCATCAGGGGTGGCCCAAGTCATGGAGATTTTTGTCAGAGTACTGTCAGCTCTCCCATTCTTAGGAAATAAGGTTCGGCCAGCAACCACTATTTTCACCGACAATTTGTCTTTCCTTGCTTGAGTAATCCCAGTAGCAATCTAAAGAAGGATTTTGATTCCAAAGAGACACACTCATAAAACTGTGCGTTGTTAAGAGAACACGCATGTTTCTCATATGCCCACCTCCCCCTCCACCCGTTTCCCACCCTTTCCTCCAACTCCACGTTCAATTTAGGATGATTTTATTTAGACATCAGCAATAATACGATTGTTTTGGGCTTTCTCTGTCATACTTCATGCCACTTCGTGGTAAGCAATACATTCGTGACTCCTTTTAGGATAGGTCTGACTTTCCCTATACATTTGAACAGGGTGAGTGGCGTGAAAACTAGCTGCTAGAGTTTTGTTTTTGTGAGTAAAAGGCAAAGTCATGTAAGAATTAAATAAACGTCTTCCTCTCCTATCATGATCTGCCTGTTATAAACCATGTGGATTTGTAACTATGCCAATGTCATAGGGTGGGGGAAGGGCTTCTCCATTCCGAAGGCTTAACTCCTTGGGAACAAGCTTTTTGGACACATAACACAACGAGATAAAAGATATCACTCTGAGGCACAAGGAGAATGAAGACACTAATGAAAAAAGCCAAAGGTGGGGATCAGACAGGACTGGGTTTAAATTTCAGCATTTTCTTTACCAGTCAAAAAGCCTTGGTTGGTTCGGTCTGAACTTCATTTCCTTATCTGTGCAGTGGGCACAATTCCTGTTTCATAAGGTTAGTACTGTATCTATCATGGAACTATCATAGTACATGATTAAATAAGGGCCATCAGTGATATTTTAATTCTCTTTCTTTTGTCTAAAGTCATTTGCATAAAATGAAGTTCACAAACTTAGCATTTTTTTTTTTTTAGTGAGAAAATTCTGGCACTTGACACAGAAAATAAATTAATATTTGCTTATGAGTTCTCTTTTCTGCAATGAAGCACAGTTTTGACGACTGTAAATGGCTCCAAGCTTTCACACTTCCCAAAGCAGAGAAACCAGCCCAAGAACTTTCCTAGGTTGAAGGGAGAACTGGGAAGGCAAGGTCCCAATTCGGGCCATGTGGAAATATCATTTCATTTTCTAATTCCTTTCCACATCTTAATTGGTGACTTAAAAAATATCTTTAAAAAGTCATCATGCTAAGAAAAGGGAAACCTTTGAGTACAACGTTCTTGCATTTTTCTCTTCTTTTCCTCTTTGTCCTTCTGTCTCTCTTTGAACACTGTTGAGCAGAGGAGGCACTTTGAGAAACACGTGACATTTCATTGCCTTGTCCCAATGGCCAGTCTTCAGAAAACAGAGAAGACTCCGTTTTTTTTTTTTAGTCCGTTTCCTTCTTCATTATTTCCAAACCGCAAGGCAGAAAGCCTTTTTGCCTGTCCCTAATTCCTTAGCCCATCCTTAATTAGTGTTTTTACGGCTAATCCCTCCCATATATCTTTAAGAGTTTCACATGCGTCGGCTCCCTACAAGTTTTATGGCGTTCAAAATAGAGGCAAGCTGGCAGTGTGTGATGGTGGGAATATATACAGTCACCAAGAGGGGGTTGGCTGTTTCTCGTAATTGATTGCTCACTGAAGCCTGCCCGCGCACTTTACCCCGAGGCCCGGCTTCGCTCCATATGCCTAGTGTCAGAACTCGGAAGCCAGCTGGTCGGTCAGCGCGCATCCTGTGGGAAGCGGCAGACACAGGCGGCCGGGTAGCCATCAGCCTCCCCGAGCACATTTCCTCTGTGTTTTCATAATAGTTCTGTAAGCTTTAATTATGCTGTGTGACAACACATTCATGAACTATCAAAATAAATCCTTTGAGGAGATGGCTGCTAACAAGTTTTGAAGCAACAGTGCTTGTTGCAAAGAAGTAAGGAGCGAGGCAATCAGATTTTGCAGGAACCCCCTCCATGCTGAAACCAGATGAAACGTTGTCTTGCCTTTTGTATCGTGCTGACAAATGCTCCTTTTAAAGCTGTGCCCTTAAGAAGTTAACTGAAGACACTTATTGCAACACTCGAGTGTATCCAACTCAGTGCTTTACAATTAGCAGCGGTAATGCAAGCATAAAAGCGGTGCCCCAATATCAGTATATAATCTGAAGGAACACCACAGGGTCCATTAAGGCCATTTACAGTTGGGACTGAGACTAATGGTATTAAATTATTACGGCTATTGCTAAAGGGGCATTATAAGTGAATCCCTTCCAGCTGGGTTGGTTGTATATGCTCTTTGTCAACAGTACACTCCTTTAAGGATATCCTTATTGTTCACGATCGTTTAGACGTGATGCTGGGAGCTTTACTGAAGGTGTAAATAACACCCGACAGAAAGACTGGGAATTAGGGTTTGATTAAAGTTGGCTTAGAGTTAAGTGGCGCTGGGTAGTTGTTGGGCAAATCCTACTTGTCTGTATACACACACGCGCCCGTGTGCTCACACATGGGATTGCCTGCGTTCATGAACCGCATGGACAGCATTCCCTTGCCTGAGCACACATGAGCAGATAGATCCATAAGTCAGAGTTGCTCGGATTGTGCCATGTGATTGTTCTGTTTGGAAGTTGGCAGAATTTAGGGAATTAGTGTTAGAATGTCAGAAAGAATTCTATTTGGAATCCACATTTTTAAGAAGGAAGAGCCATTTAACCACCCTCCCCCACTCCACCCCGGCCCGAATTAGTCATTTATTTATTTATTGTTATGAGTGTGTTTGCCATTTATTTGGGCAGGAGATTCTCAGAACCTCCTCCCAAGTTGGCAGCATTGTTAACTGTTAAGTTATTTTAGCTCCCCCAACTCCCAATCAAACAACAGGAGACTGCTTTAAAGAATAATTAAGCACTAGGGCCTTCAGTTTCAATTTACTGAAGTAAGGAAATTGCAAATAGAAATTTGGGAATAAATTCGAAGTTGCTACTGAGCTTTGAGTAATGAATGTGGTGTGAATTAATAACTCCAGCATTGTCGGGGGTGCGAGGGAGAGAAGACTGAAGCACGCACAGGCGCCTGTCTTCTCAGGAAGAGGTCAAAGATCAGAAGGTGTTCATTGCAGATAAGATCACACAGGTTGCCGTGTTAAGTATATTCATATATAATAGCTATTATGCTATATGTATCTCCTTCCTATTATGTAAATTACATAATTATAGATAATTGAATAATTGTTATGAATTACCCCCATTGTTTGCCTTGATCAGATGTATTTATTGAGCATCTGCTTATTTTGTGTCTTCTGCTGTGCCAGGCACCGTGGAGGGGGAGAAGGGTGGTATCGGACGTGACTCAGGGAGTTTACAATTGAGTGGTGAAGGATAGACTGAGAAGAAAAACTTGCTCAGAGCTAGATTATATGGTACTAGTTATGAATGCAATAAAGGTTTAAGGAAGGGGTAAAGTAGGTGAGATAAATTGGCAGCAGAGTGTGGAGGAAATGGGGCTCATGCTGGGATAGGACTGAGGAAGGGGGAGGTGGGAGAGGCAAGGAGAAGACAGAGGCGCCCACCCTCTCAACTGCAGGTGAAGGCCCAGAGAGGATTGTGTGGCAGCAGGGGTTGGGACACCTCAGAGGCCTGCTGGGTTACAGCAGAGCCTTGTTCCTGCCAAGTACTGTTAGGTTCTGGGGACACAAGTGCATAAGACATTGTCCTACCCTCAGGGGACTTAGAGCCTCGTGCAGTCATTCTCAACCTATGCACCTTTCTACTAAAATAAAATTTGTTTGCACTGAATTAAAAAAACTCATGGCCCTTTGAAGCCTATCCATCAACTCCTTGACCCAAGGTTAAGAACTGCTGCTTTATGGGAATGTGGACCATACGTTTAAGATGGGCTGGTTTGCAGGGGTAAGGTAGGGAGACTTAAAATCCTGGCAAAAGAGTTTGACAGACATGGAAGGCAACAGGGAGCCTTTGAAAAGACCTACAGAAAATATTAGAGATGGGCCATTGTCCATCCACCTCATTTTGCAGTGGGGAAACTGAGAGCCGGGGCTGAGGTCACTGCCCAAGCCCCCCAGTTGTTCCTAGGGGCTTCTTATTATCCTTTGCTGGATAGAGACTTCCTGCTTGGATCAGACTGTCTCAGGAATTATCAGGGTGGCAGCAAAGGGTGCAAGATGAAAAACTGACCTAGGTTAGCGTCTCCTTAGCAGAGACGCACAGAGAACAATCAGGGGCAGTAAGAGAAAAGGAGAATTTAGGAGGAAGGTAAGAACAAAGGATGGAGCCACTGGCATGAAAGAAACTCCACCAAATGTAGTTTTAATGCACGTTGCTGTCGGCACATGAGACACTTCTTAGTGAGAAACCTCTTCTTGAACTTTGCGATAAAGCGGAGAATCTTTGCAATCTTTGAAACCTTTCACTTTGGAAATATCCACAAAACAAATGGGAAAAACAAACATTAATGAGGCAGATATAAAACACTTCGGAGAAAAAATAATTTAGCATTTTATAGTTGCTATAGAAACACCTCAGCCCTCACTCTTGCTAATTAGTTGGATTTTACACATTTTATATTTGGAAATGCAAATCAGTTTTCATAAATTATTACTTATTTTTTCATTTATATTTACATTACTGTTATGCAGAAACACACAGAAGTCTAGGATATTATTTGGTTATATAACATGACATAGTTATATGAGCCTGACATTTATATCCGCATGACGTGTCTTAAGTTTAAATATTCTCCTGTTAAATGTTGTGGGAAATTATACAGAGATTTATAATTTTTACAGAAGAAAATGTAAATTATGTGGTGGCTTACTAAAGTGCTTTCTCATGGAATCTTGAGGGAGAAGAGGGGAGTTTTACCCCCAGTAGACTCTAAATAATAAACATTTAAAAATGTTTCTCTAGTCGTGGGAATTACGGTTGGTTTGGGCGTCTTCTGAACTTTTGGTACTAAACATGCGCCATCTGTAAACACTTACTGGGCTCTTAATGATCGGAGAAGACACAGAAATGTTTGGAGGAAAGAGAAAATAGGATAGCTCCAAGATCTGGGGTGGCTTAAAGTCTTGTGAAGAGGAGGTGAGTGAACACTCAGATCGGTAGATGGGGAATTCTACATACATTTGCAGCTTATGATCACGAGACGGGAGGAGGGAAGCTGTAGACTTTGGCTTTGCTGTTGAACAAAGGTACTCTTTGAGAGACCTGGGTTCAACTCTCAGACCTGCTGCTTTCCAGCTACATGATTTGGGGCAAATCATTTGACCTCTCCCAAGACTGTTCCTCTAAAATGGGGACAAAAAGAATGATTCCTACATCATAGAGTTTTTGTGAAGATCAAATCATGGAATATTTATAAAGTATTTGGTTCAGGACCCAGCCCATGAGAAAGCACTTAGCCGGTGATACCTATTATAAAATTATGATCGCAGTCATTTCTCATTGTGCATGCATTTATCCTTCTGATTTCAACTACGTGTGCTAGAACAAAAAATCAAAAAGAGAAAAGAACGCTAAGAGAAAAAGAACAGTTTAAATACTGTTCTTCATTTCACTCACTGAGTATCTGTCTCCTAGTAAGCACGAGATGTAAACTTGCTGATAATCAGACCTTTGTATATAAATATTAATATATAAGGCTGTAAGCACATGCATACTGCACTCTGTGTAGTGTAAGGGATTTTCAAGGATTATTTTCACTTTATGTAATTTTTTCCTTCTTCATCGACTTTAGATGCTAACTCCTGAGTCACAGTTGAAGCCACTGTGCTGTTGTTGTTGTGTTGATAATGTTGTTATTGGCCTGACGTGAAGGGACATTTAGGGTAGCTGATGGAATGACTCGAGCTACGGTTGAGAGCTTGGATTAAATCTGAATGTCCTTGGATGATTTTGACAAGGAGAGAAAACAGTGAGCAAGAAGAAGGGGTGGACGATCCTTGAATGTCCAGTGTGCAGGAAAGAGGGGAGGGGTTGGGCTAAAGGTGGCGGGTGCCTAGAGGGGGCCATGACCCCTTGCCAGGGGGCCACAACAGGGGTGGCAGAGAGAGGAAATGAGGCTGTGAGAAATGAGAGCCGCAGAGAGGAGACCGACCTGGGTGCTTAGCCACATGTGGGAAACAAGCAGCCCAGGGAGAAAAATGTTTATATCTACACTAGTATTTTTGGAGACTGTCCTTTCAGTGATGCATTTGGATAATAAGGTGTTCTAATGCTCCTTAGCCGCCTTCTCAGTCTTGTGTCTTCAGTTATTTGAAAAACAGTAACCAGGATCACTTCCTTCCCTAGGCTGATTTCCGTCTTTTCCTGAATCAATAAGCAAGGATTTGTTTCTTCTTTGTGTCTATGACCCCATTTAAATTCAGAGTTCACGGTAACATAAATGGTAACTGGTAGGAAAACAAATAAAGTACAAATGCATAAATACATTTCTTTTTCAAAATTTACCACATTAAACAAGCCAATAGTTTTGATGTTATCTCCGTAAAGTTGTGGCTTGGCTATTTCTTAGACCTACTGGGATATGTCCAGGCAGGAAGTGTACGGTATTGAGGGAATGAGAGGTGACACTGATGGCAACCGGGAAGTGAATGCTCCTTCTAAGGGGAAGGCCGCAGCCCATTTGCAGCTCTGCTTGTTGCTGTTGGGGAATTTGAACCCAATGGTACCAGATATGAATTTTCAACAGAGGCCAGAGGTTGGTATTTTAATGTCAAATCTGATTTTAAATGATGGCAACTAAACAAATCACCATGGAAGCCAAAACAAAAGTAGTTTGTGGGTTGCTAGTTTGCCAACTTTCATTTAGGGCCACACTCTCCAATATGGTAGCCAATAGTAGGTATGGCTATTGAGCACTTGAGAAGTGGTTGGTTTGAATTGAGATGTACAGTAAGTGTAAAATACACACTGGATTTTGAAGATTATAAAGTACATTAATAATTTTTAATATTGATTACATGTTAAAATAATACTACTTTTGCATATGATGGGTTAAGCATATTATTAAAATTAATTTTACTGGTTATTTTCTCTTTTTAAAATGTGGCTACCGGACCATTTAAAATCTCATGTGACGTGCTTTTGTGGCTTGCATTGTATTTCTAGTGGACATACTGCTCTATAGAGTTTGAGCTGTGCTTTTTTCTCTAAGGCCGTCGCTGAGTGTGTTTGTGGTTTTCTGTGAATGAAGGTCCATGAGCTTACTTACTTGTCCTTTCCTCCTTCTTAGCCCAACCTAAAAGTCAAGAAAGGTCTGCCTTTTGTGGGGGTCCTCCAGCCAGATCAGTTTTGATCCAGGGGTAGAGCTGAAAATGGATCTCATGCCTTGAGCTCAGGTTTTGGTTGGCTGGTGGGTATGTACCATCCAGCTGTCCTCTCCTGAGTCCCGGTAGTGATGACCCTGACATTTGGCATCCCAGTCATGGGCATGGAGCCTTTGGCACCTGGGTTCTTCAGAAGACATGGTAACTTCCCAGGAACCACATTTCTTTTGTTTGCCATAATTTTGCTTAAAAGCAGACACTTTAAGTTTTCCCGGGTGAAAATAAACTTTCACCATTGCCACTGGAGTTACAGTTTAACTCACATTTTGAGTTAAACTGAGGCTCAGATTTTAACTGACTCAAATGACTTAGTAACTGATCAAGTATCTAAAGACTCACTCCAAGAAGCTTAATCTGTGAGAGAGCAATTTCCAAAGGTAGGAGAGCGGTAGCCAGTCCGTGGGGCCACGACTGAGAATAGCAACCTGGAAAGATGGGATATGTGGGTCCCAAAACTAGGTAGCCTTGGGACAGGCTGTTTCCCCTTTCATGCTGCCAGTCCACTGCCACTTTGGAAAGCCACTGGCTACGTTCTCTCTGGCTTTTCAGAGAACAGTGGATTTGTGGATCTGATCAAGTAAGCTCTAGATTCAAATCCAGGAAATATTTTTGACTGACTTTCTAGGTGCTAAGTTCTGTATGGATTGTTTTCACAGGCATTCTTTTATTTAATTATCACTTCATGGAATACATCTGGTAACTTCTACTGAGATTTATATCAACAGAGAGAAGGAGATCACTTGACAGTCTCCACCCACCCCCAGGCATGCTAGGGATTTAATAATTTTCTTAAAGACAAGACAATTTGAATGCCCAGATATGAGCATATGGATTTCCTTTTTGTTTCTTCCTTAGTCCAGCTCAGAGATTCTCAAATTTTAGTAGGTCGTAAATACAAATCCACACGTGTGGTATTTTATGGGCGATATAAGTGATTTTTTCAAGGGTAATTTTGAGTATGTGATTTTTGCCTTCCATGCTAACTTTCGGACCTGACTTCTTGGCTAAGATGGACCTTCTCTAGATGTGCTTGATTCCAGGTGGTTGGACACAAAGATGGGGGATAAACACCCACTGTCCCCAATGTGTGTTCTTAATGTGGGCTTTGGTGGTGTGGGGAGAAAACCCAACAAAGTCTAGACAGTCTCAGCATTCCTGAAGTTAGAGGGCAGAAATCTGGTCCGTGTAGGGGAGGCCTTCTTTGGAAGTGGAGATGGTGGTGGACAGGCAGTCTGCAAGGGAAACAGCCCGTCCTGAGGCTCCACCTATCAGGCTATCTGGACCCACACATTTCGGCTCTCTCCAGGCACTTTCGCTCCATTTAAGCCATGCTCATGTTATCTCTCGAAGGACCTTCAAGATCAGCTCCACGATGATCTCTTGCAACTTCCAAAAGTGTCAGTTATGAGGCTTTCTGATTGCTTTGGAAAAGAATCCAGTGAAATTCATCAACTTTGTGGGAGTTTACCGTGGGTTCTGTTGTGCGAGGAATACAGTGGTAGTAAGCTAACATTTATTGAGGGCTTATGATATGCCAAAGACAGTGCTAAACATTGCAATTACGACCTATCACATTTAATTCACACAGTACTCTGAGGTAGGTATTACTTGTCCTCTTTTAAAGATTAGAAAATTGAGAGAGGTTAAAAAATTTGCCCCGGGTATCATGCTTTTCTTTAGAGGACTGCATCAGCTATGGCTAGATTTGGCTGCCAGTGAGGAACCCCTGGCTTGACCCAAAATAAAACAAAGCAGTGGCCCAAATAAGACAGAAGTTTATTACTCTCACATAAATGAAGCCTGAAGTGAGCAGCCTAGAGCGGGTGGAAGCTCTTTCCTACAAAGCCCCTCCAGCCAGGCTCCCTGTCCTACGTGCTTCTGCCATCCCTGGAGGGTGGCATCATCCCTGCTGTGCACAATGAAGCTGTAGCCATCACAGTGATGTTCCTACTAGCAGAGTGGAGGGAGGAAAGGGGTAGGCAGACTCCTCCTTTCAAGGACACTGTTTGCATATTGCAGATAGCACTCTGCTCTCATCTCATGGGCCAGACCTTGGCCATGTGGATACCCAGCTATAAGAGAAACTGGAAAATAGTTTTATTGTGGGCAGCTGTGTGCTCAGATGAATATCCAAGATGTGATCACTACAGATGAAGAAGCAAACAGATATCTGAGGTTGGCAATAGACTTTGGTCACCACAATGACCTTGGACAAGTCACTTAGATTCTTTCTAATTTCTCCATCTGTTAGATGGACATGATGATGATTAGCAGGTCCTAACTCTGGGGACGTTCTGAGGAATAAGTGAGGCTCTTTGGAAAGCCTGTAGCATAGTGCCCTATAGCTGGCATCATTCAAAACATCGTAGCCCTTTTAAATTATAACATGACGAATCCTTCCTTATTTCTGTTAATTTTGTGACTGTGGTAACATAGTCACGAGAGAAAGATGCTTGTTTTCTACATCTTCTCTTTCGTGATCTATTTTCACTATTAAACAATATTTTTGACTTCTGGCTACCATGTAACTTTTGTTTAATATCAATTTTCCTGACAGACTGAGGCGGTAAGATTTACTGATCATGAATGCTAAAAGGTTTGGAGAAGCAATCATAAAAGATGATGTTAAGTTGACTTTCTCTTTCTGTTGATCCTCTCACAGATGCTCTCTTTCGCTTAGAGAACTAACTCACCACTGTATTTGATTGGCCTAAAAGAGGGGCTTACTTTTTAAGCCAGGGGCTTCTACTCTTCTTTGGAACACTGAAGACTGTCATTCCAATTCCACACGTTGACTCGGGAGGATGAGAGCTCTAGAGATGCGCATGGAACAGAGAGTGTTAAGCCTTTAGCTTGGACCCGGTCTTGAGCAGTTAGTGCAGAAGATAGGGACGGATTGGTTATTGAGCTAAAATTCTCCACTGGCTTCCCATGGCATGAATCCATCCTGACTCAGTCCCTAGTGCACCGCGAGGCTCTGGTGATCTGCCCTGCGCCCACCTCACTGGCCTCCGCCTGGACCGCAGGGCCAGCATTCTGGACCCTCCAACCTCACTCGTGCTCCCTGTCACCTCGGGGACTTTCTGCAGTTGGATCCCTCTACCTGGAGGGCCTTCCTCCCCTCTCTACCCACTTACTGTGCCTCATCCTTCAAATCCCACTTCCAGGAAAGCCTCTCTGAGCCCCCGAGTTGGTCTGACTTCTGTGTTTTCACTCTCATGACACTGGCCGGTTTCCTTTAGAGTGCTCATCTCAACCATGACGACAGGCTGCTCAGGCGACTGTGATTCATGTCTGCCTCCTCCTTTAGTCTCAGGGAGGGCCGGGACAATGCTACTTTTGCTCACACCCCGTCCCTTATGCCTGACTTGGTGCTTCACAAAAATTTGCAGAGTAAATCAGTTTGACAATCCATATGTTACCTGTGGATCATCCTCTGGTAACTTAGAAGGCCTGCTTAAAAATGAAATGAGGGGTTATTTTTGTGAGGTTTTTTGCCTTTGCCTTCTTTTTTTTTTTTTTTTTTTTTTTTTTAAAGCTGAGCAGTTGCATGGTGGGTATTCTAGTTTTCTAGGGCTGCCACAACGAAGTCCCACAGACTGGGTGTCTTAAACGACGGACATTTATTTTCTCACCGTTCTGGAGGCTGGAAGTCCAAGATCAAGGTGCCCTCAGGGTTGGTTTCTTCTGAGGGTCTCGCTGCTTTGCTTGTAGATGCCGTCTTCTTCCAGCATCTTCAGGTGGTATCCCCGCCCCCTGCACGTCGGTGTTCTAATGTCCTCTTCTTATAAGGACACCAGTCATATTGGGTCAGGGCCCACCCCAGTGACTTTAATTTTAATACCTCTTTAAGGATCCTGTCTCCAAATACAGTCACGTTCTGAGGTACTGAGGGTTAGGACTTCAACTTGTGAATCTGGGTGGGGGGGTGACAAAATTCGGCCCACAGCAGTGGGCTCACTGGGCTCTGACCAAGACAGAAGTCTGATGTCTTCAGCTCACAGGTCAGCGTTTTCTTAGCAGAGACCAGGGTCCCGGTGGCTATGTGGTCCACATTAAAGGGCAAGATTTGTTTTCATTACATTTTTTCCTAACTGAGGCCATCTTATCTGGTTAGACAGGCTTCTTTAGAACCAAATTTTGTTCTTTGTGACATTTGGAGTTAATATGAGGAAATACTCTTTGTATTGTCTGGTATTGAAAATGTCAGTAAACAAACACAGCAGTCAAAGGAGGGGGTTTAGTAACAAAAGACATTGTTTCATGATGCAGGAGGCAACAAGAGTGTTCAGAACAAAGGTTTTCTCAAAATAGGCTTTTTAGCAAACTTTGGAGCCCGGCTCTTGTACCCCACCCGCCTCTATTCTGCTGAAGCTGCGATGCTGATGATAATACTTATTATTTTAACCAGCCCCCCAACCTACCAACACAAACACGCTCTTAATTTCAGGGCTGACAGCAGGGCTGGGAAGGTCCTTATAGGATCGCAAAACAACTCGGGCAGTTGAGGGCTTCCGGCAGCCAGCTAACAAAAATATACTCTCAGAGGATGCAGCTCAGGGAGGCGTGGGACCCGCACAGCAGAGAGCCTGAAAGCCGGCCTTTCCGTTTTTTTGCAGAGCTTCACCCTCACATCTGGCGGAGCTGTGACAATCAGTGTTAGACCATTTTAGAAATCAGATACCCTGGGTACCAGGAAGTTGATTTGCCTTCAACTTCCTTAAGAAAACACGCATTAATATTTAAGCTGGGTTTTCATAAAAGAGGCGTTGTGTTGGAGATGTGAAATAGAGTTAGGCGCTGGGAAAACTCCCTCAGATATAGTGAC
Source organism: Varecia variegata (assembly GCA_028533085.1). NCBI lineage: Eukaryota > Metazoa > Chordata > Mammalia > Primates > Lemuridae > Varecia > Varecia variegata. The sequence continues at coordinate 14,544,757 of CM052447.1, forward strand.
CCTGGTGCAATTCAAATCATCCTCCAGATTTGCAAAGGAAAAGGAGCAGGACTTTGCCCTGCCCCCAGGTCTCTGTGGTGTGCTGTATCTACTGTTCTATGGCGTGTGTCTATCATTTGCAAGGAACCGGACTTTAAGTTGTAACTTCCTTCTCTGTAAACAGAAGTTGGACAATCATGAAGGTTACCTTCTTAAGTGATCCCCAAAAACACTGTTTATGATTTCCCCTCCGTATTGTTTCTTTGCAGCTTTTTTCAATTAAAGAGCTGTGTGGCATACAGCACACCATTGTAAAGCCCATAGTGGCTCTTGCTGTCGAGGTCCAGCCTTGTGCATTTTCCTGTCCTCCTTTGGATCCACTCCCTGTGGAGCTGACATTGAGATTGTGTCAGATAAATCAGGCACAACAATCCTGATAGTGCCATCTTGAATGTAAAGTGTGATTTTGGTAGGCCTCTAAAAGAGTTGTGGAGACAAATACAGTTCTTAAAGGGTGAAAGGGCTTTTTCAAAGATCAGTGTAAATGGTTTACTTTAAAAATAAACATTTTAAATCACTTTGATCTTAGCTGTCCAAAAGATGCAAACTAGTCATGCTTTTAGGGGAGTATTTTCCGGGGTTTTAAACCTAGCATAGACCATTTCCTCTTTGTGAAAAGATAAATAATTTTTGGAACAATAGAACACATGAAGAAGCAATTGTGTAAGTAACGGGCAGGTAGAATACTGAAGGTGTTGTAAGAGCAGAAGTTGGTGTTGCATTTGCCAATGGAGATTTTGGTAACCTTTTTAGGTAAGATTATTTATCCAGATTTGAATCCTGCAAACCGCATTCCTCTTTCCCACCCATCCATCTCCATCTCATCTGCAAGGATATCATGACCATTTTTTGGTCAGATACTATATTGAAAATAGGTCTATGCTGGTGTGTCTTCAGTTTTAGACTTCACTCTTTTGGACAGTGTCTTCACCAGGCAATATTTCTTAAATACAATTCCAGCATGAACTTAGTATCTATGAGTGTCAAGCTCTGTATTTGGTGTTTTGGTACAATGGGTAATAGTTTGAGGATTCTCTGAATTTTAGATTTTGATTAAGTAAAACATAATTGCAATGGGAGTAAGTCCTGATGGCCTTTAAAAACCCAGCCATGAATTATGCAAAGATAAACTGAAATGATTTTGAGATTTTCCACGTTTACTTTGCATGGAAAAGCAAGTGTCAGCTGTACTAATATCACATATTATTTAGTCTTTAAACTTTTTTTTTTAATTTTGCTGGTTTTAAATGTGATGCTTAAAATGGTTATCTGCGGGATAACAGGAAGTTTCCTCAGTAGATCAGCCACCTTTTTCATATTGATAGTATGAATTGTTACTCTAAAGATTAAGACGACAAGTGATCATTTTCAACAATGTTTTAAGACCAAGACTGGCATAGTAAAAAAAAGTCTGATATTTGATTTTTAACTGGCTTCTACTGGCATTTCTTAAACAGGGCTCCTTTGTCAAGTTCTGCGGTCACAGAGTTGGGGAGGTTTAGGTTTTGGAAGAGGAGGTTCTGTGCGAGACAGTTTGGGTGGTTCTTCGTGGGTTTCTCAACACTCTAAAGCAATTAACAGAAAACATGTGCTCTTCTTTGGACAGACAGAACCATGGAGTGGACACAGGCTAATCCGAATGAGGACAGTGAGTTCTAATCTGAGCTCTTTCACTACTAATAAGCTATGTGACCTTAGGCAAGACCTTTAACGTCTCTGGGAGGTTTCTTCATCTATAAATTGAAAAGGGTTTGACTTGAGAGCAAGTTAAAAATATATATATATGTATAGAATAAAGGCAAAGCTACTGTGATTGAGGAAGGAGGACGTGAGGCTGGGGAGCCTTCCCAGGCTGGGCTGTCCCTCAGCCCATGTCACAGTCACCTCCTACTGCTAGCATCTTAACATTCCTCCAGTCTAAAAGCGATAATGTTAATTAGAATTTAAACTGATAAGAGCCCATTTTGACTTTTTTCAAGTGGCCCTTTGCTGATGTCACATATTGTAGAAAACTTGGAAAATATGAAAAAGTTTTAAAAGGAGGCCAAAATAATTTATTAGTATCCATACTCAGAGACATGCATTTGGAGTACATTTCTTTTCTTTTAATTTTCTTTCTTATCAGTCTCTCTGTTTCTTAACTAATGTATGTGTAGAAAGTGTATATAGATATGTAATTTAAGAATCCTCATTACTGGATATTTTGATATTTCTAGTTTTTTATGGTCACACACATCACTATGATGAACATCTTCGACTCTATATGTCTGTTGCTTTGATTACAGTCTTAAGAGAGATTTCTAAATGTATAATTCCTGGGTCAAAAGTCTGACTTCTTAAACTTCTAGTGATCTCATTTTATTTTATTTTTGTTTGGTACCATTTGTTTTAGTAGAAATAATCTCTTGTTCTTACATATGGAACTTTGATGAGTTGTTCAGACTGTTAGGTGAAATAATATTCTGAAAAGTAGTAAACATGAAGCAGCTCTTGCAGATTAGAGAATAAAATATATTTCCCATGTCATTATTAAATGGATCATTGTCTTTATTGAATGTTGTGGCAGAAAGTTGCTTTCCAATTTGGAGAAAATAACTTGTAAAATCAATGCTAACATTTGTTGCATAACTGGGATCTCTCTGATTACTAAGATTTTTTTTTTCCCCCTTCACATCTCATGATACTTACCATTGGTTTAAAAACACAGGACTTATGTGTTTCCAACACCCTTCATTTCTGAACTCCTATTTTTTTAAAAAAATTGGAACTGTGCATCTTAGGGGAGAGAATAAGCATATATTTAAGGTATGAATGCTTCTTTCAGGAATTGATCTTCATCTTGGCTGGCCAATTTCTCAGGTGCGTAAAGAGGCCCCGGCTACTTGGTCATTCACAGAGGAATATATTTTAAAAATGCTTTCTTGACCCTGTTCTAACTTGGAGGCAAGCACATTCCTCACTTTTTCCCAACCAAAGCGAACCAAATTTTCATGTGCAGAGAGTGTGTTTTCAGTGGATTAGTCCCAAAGCTATGTTGTTCTAGAGGTCTTAGAACTGCTTATATAGTGCACAATAAGCTTTGTAGCACAATTTAAATGTTGATTTTAACATATAAACAGTCATCCAAAAGCATTTCAGAAAAGCTGTTTTTAGGAGTTGGCTGGAAAGTGTATTGGATAATGATTTCTCAAGCATGTTTATTTTTTTTTTGTCTTTATTTAGTCATATAAAGTTTTTCCTTTTACTGGGACCCCACAAAGAAGTTCTGTGTCCCCTTTTTTCTTTCTCTGTGCTGCTTCCTTTCCACTTCCAGCTGTTTCATTTATTCATCTGAGACATTAGATGACATTCTTTATTTTGCCAACAATGACTTATTTATAACTAATTGCCTGGGTTCTGGTTTTGTTAGGAAACTGTATTGACAATGATAATTTTTGGTTGTCTCACAATGAGGGTACATGAATTAACACAGATCCTAATCAAAAAATGGCAAGTGAGAAACAAAACCACCACCAACGGCACATTTCTGACATTGCCTTTGTTAAGTGTTGCATTAATAGGAAGGTGACATTCTTTTGATAAGTAAAGCATATGTAAATAGGAAGAGTTTTTAAAAATAGAATTCTGCAAGTCAGGTTCATTACTATGGCTTCATTAGACAGAGAATAAGTTAGACAGAAACCTTCTGTTGATAGAGAATAGAACTTGGACTTGTTTTTTCTGCTTCGTTTATGAACCAAACTTTCTTATGTGTTGGCTATCGCTGGGTATAGTTGGGTATAATTGGGGATAGTCTGACATGAGCCCAAGAGGTTCACATGCCTTTTTTGGGCATGACGATGATTAGTTATATGAGTTTGTGAAATTGTAAATCTAATTTCTGGGCAGCATCAAAGGTGGGATTACCTGAAAGGGATTCCTGGGTTGCTTTGTGATTTGGTAATTATGGTTCTTGACTTATGTCTGTCTCTAAGAGGGGAATAAAAGTGCTACGCTCACTAGTGACCAAATTGGTCAGTTCCACTCATATGCCCATCGCAGCCTCTTTACCATTAAGCCTTTTCAAAATTCATCTATTGTAAAATTAGAATTGTAAAGATGGTCAGAGTTGCCACCACTCTGGGACAATGGTGAGGGACTCATGGTGTCAGCCCCACCAAATACTCCAGTGGAAATCATCACACAATTATTTGTGATGTCACCTAGTGGAAACCATCATTACTTGTGGTGTCACCAACTCCCCAAAGAGTTTGGCTTCCTGTCCAGCCCCAGTTATCTGTTGGAAATGTGACCTTTCCAGTTTGATTGCCCTGGGAACGCATTGTTTTCTCTTGATCTTGATGGGTAAGCGGCTCTCTGAAGGTCTGCGTTTTAAGTAGCAAAGATGCAAAAGCAGCTCTCTGGACAGAGTTTCTATTAATAATTCAGTTCTCCTCTATACCATCATGCATAAACTGAGTAATACTTCCAGTGAAGAAGAGGGGAAGAAGGTGTCAGGGGGTTCGGGTTCCAGTAAAATTTAAATAGTCACTGCATTTGCCATATTCAACCATGAACACTGCCTGACTCTGTTAGCACACAGGACAAGTCAATCAGATGAACTGATTGTTTCATGATGTTGGGGGGATTATACTTCAGGGATTCCTACCTATAGGTAATTCAAGATTAGATTTCAGGGATGGGGCTATGAAACTTTTAAAATTGATGTAACATTTTTTATTAAGCAGTAGACATTCTCCTAGGGAGAGGCTTTTATCAAATTCTCAAAAGGATCCACGCCTGTAAAAGGTTAAGGAACCACTGCCTTCTATCTTCGTAATTTTTTGTTTTATTTCAAAAGTTGATGTCCTGTTTCCTTTTACGCAGAAGAGACAAAAAGCACACGCAACTCTCATATTCCATGATCTTTAATTCCTTCTCCCTACTGGATGTCCTGTAATAAATGTACAGGAAAGAAATATAAAATGCTATCCAAACTCAGTTAATAGCTCCGAGAAATACGCATTCAGAGTGCTTTAAAATCAGGTTACAAATATAATTTTCAATTTGCTAGGGAGAAAATAGGAAAGAAGAGTCCTTTGGAATACAGAATAAATTCATTGTATGTACATTATCGGTGTTGGTTCATTATGTTCTTCATTGGCCCACAAGTCAACACATCTTTAGGAAGTAGAAAGTACACACACCCTCCCTACTCGTGATACTTAGGGGATGGGCACACACTGTTATCTACGTGAGTTGGGTTCTTGTAGCACAAGAAATGACAGGTGGTTTCAAAATTCTAAAGATGAGGGGTGTTATCAATCGTGACGCTTTTGAGATTTGGTTGAGAAATTTACTGCTCTTGTAGATTATTTCCTCCTTTGTGGAGTGGGGTATTCTGGATGAATATCAAGGCCTGGCCCTGACAGATTTTAGAAAATACGTCCATCTTAATTTGCTGTGAAGCTATGGGAAGCCTTCCATTGCAGTCTTTGGGCCATTATGGCATGTGAAGCCTAGAGTTTGTAGGAGGGCACTTTTCCCTCTTAAAAATTCTCCATTTCCCACAACTTTAATTTATTATTCTGTGACATGCTGGTATAGTGTTGCATGGCTGCGACTATTTAAGCAGCATGGGCAGGTACATTGGTTATTGGCTGCTTTGGGGAAGGGTTTTCCATTATGTTGAATCTATCTGGCTGTTGATTTCAGGCAGCTTCACTGCTTCCACCTCAAGCTTCTCAGGGCTCTTAGCCTTCCCTCACCCTAAAGAATCCAGGGTTTCATCAACTGAAGCCTTTGAGATAATATGACATTACAATGGATCTGTACAATACTAAAGCAGAATTCCCCACTTCTGCAGCCAGCAGGGAAATAGGGGATTTATTATATGACAAGCTAACTAGTTGTAAAATGAAATAAGGCAACGACAACTACCTTTCCCCTCAGTGACTTTGAAAGACTTGAATGATTTACTTACTTATCTTTTTGGTTTGCCACTTTATATTAATAACAAAATGATGGTGTGCCAGAAAGAACAGAATTCTGGCCCCAGATCTTCTAGTCATAGCTGTTGAACCTTAAGACAGTCCTCTTAGCCTCTCTGACTTTCTTTTACTCATCTGTAAAAGGAACATAACATTACCTGCTCTGCTGACTTAACGTATAGTAGTTAGGGTGGGGAGGAAATGAGACAGCAAATGTGATATCACATGGAGAAGCATTCTAAAGCTAAGTGGAGATTGCTCTGATCCCTGATAGAAACTCTCCCAACATTTTTGACTTAATTGGAAGCCACATATCTTTGTGGCTCACAGTTCTGGCTCTGGAGTCAGACAGGGCTGGTGAGAATGCTGACTTGTACCTCTTACTCATGTGTGACCTTGAAGAAGCCACTTGTGTAATCTGCACCTTCTGTCTCATCTTTTAAAATGAAAGTAGTGAATAGTTTGCACGTAACAGAGTCAGAGCGTGGATTGAATGAGATTAGGTGCATGGAGTCCCAGCGCAAGGCTTCTTGGAATGTGTTCGGTGCTCCATAAACATAAGCTATCGTCAAGCTTCGAGTCCCTTTCCCTATGTTGCTAAGAACGAGAACATCCTGCAAACAGACCCATGCATACGTGCTCTAAGAATGCACAATACACAGGCAAGCTGTCATTTTAAGAGGAAATCATCCAAGGTCTGCTGGTTAGTCCTTAATAATCACCTTCTATTACAATCAGATTGGATCTTCAAGTGATGGCAGAATGCCAGTTTTTCCTGCAGTTCTCAGTTTCCTGTGCCTTCCCGTGGTATTCAAAATACTTCACAATTCAACTCAAGAAATTTAGCACATCTTCAGAATAAATTATTATTGTCATTAGCACGTTACCACCCAAGAAAATCTGTACAGGAGCAGAATGCCCAGAGTGAGACGCTGCGTGTTCATCAACTTGTGAGTGCCATATGTACGAGGATGTTTTTGTTTCGGTTGTTGCTTTTTGTACACCAAAGCTAAAAGCGAGACACACCCAATTATGTTTGTTGGTCTTGTGACTAACAGAGTTTGCAAAGAGCCAATTAAAACAGTTCAAGCAGATGGAAAGATAAGGATGCCAGCACAGAGAAAAGTGACAGGGCCAATAACCTCTAGATAAAAGGGCAAAGTGACCAAGCTCTTACCTTTCTTCAGCCTATGAGTAAAGAGACATCTAAAGGGAAATCTAGTTTGGTTATTTCCAAAATACTTCCTTTTGATGTGCACTGATTTTAATCAGCTTTCCTACCCAGCTGCAAATTAGTCGACTAACTATCCAGCCACTCTGCCTGTTTTTTTGCTTGTGATTCTAGTCATGTGCGGTTTAGCACAGGACAGATCCTTTTTACTTTACAGGTTTCCGAGGGTGATAATTTTTTACATTTTACATGACTATGTATACTAAAGATGAAGTATTGCTTTAAAGTATAGTTTTCGGTGCCTGTATTGCTTTATCCTTTTGAATAACATTCCTTACTCCTTTTCTATATATAAATATTTCAGCTCTGAACCCAGACTAAAATTTCTTCCATTAAAGGGTATGTTCATTATTTACTCTGAGATGAATGCCCTATAGATCCTTAAACCAAGCCTGGAAAATAGGAAATAATTCACTCTGGTTTGAAAAGGGTGGAGATTTCTTTGTTTCTTTTTATATTTATTCAGGAAAAGCTGACAATCGTCCCACATTAATGAACTACACCATCAATCACAGTGTTGACAATGAGCGGAAAAGCGAGGTATATGTCAGGCTGACGGCATATTGCCTTTTTCAGCAAGGGCATGGCTGTTTATAGCACTTTCATTGGCAAAATTCTTTTTACACTGGAACAGAAATAGAAAGAAGCATTAGAAAGGCAGCCAGTGGAAAGAGCTTTATGTTTTCAAATTCTGGAAAAAGTAATAGGGGAAAATTGAGAAATGATTATTTTTGTAGTTTGTATACCTATCCCACAGAACTAAAAGAGTAAATGGAAAATGAGAAAAAAAGGGGTTTCTTTTATTTCTCACCTTATTCTATGGAGCTCGTTGGTTTTCCCTAAGATCAAAGCAAAATGTTTCAAAGATTATGTACATCAACTGCATTGGAACCCCAAGACCATTATAAAAGTGAATTGGAAGTAATTGGTTTTATGCTACTCTAAGCATCCACTGTGGATTAAACACACACACACACACACACACACACACACAGACATGATACAGGAAGTGACTTCGGTGGTCTCAGGAAGTGATAGAATTTTCTCCCATCTTTGGCTCCCACTCCCCTGAAGCACCAGTTGGTAAGAAGAGAGCTGAGCGCTGGTGGAATCATTGTGTTACACAATATTTCTGCGAATTGTGACTATCACTAAGTAGCTATGTGGTCATATAGCCCCTGAGGGGAGTCCACCTTCATCTCTCTTTTGTGGGGGGCACTTTATCCTCTCCTTCAACATCTAAACAGCTTTGGCTAGCATGGAGGCTCACACCTGTAATCCCAGCACTTTGGGAGGCCGAGGTGGGAGGATTGCTTGAGGCCAGGAGTTGAAGGCCAGCCTGGGCAACATAGTGAGACCTTGTCTCTACAAAAAATAAAAAAATTATCTGGTTGTGGTGGTGCACGCCTGTAGTCCCAGCTACTTGGGAGGCTGAGGCAGGAGGATCGCTTGAGCCTAGCAATGCAAGGCTGCAGTGAGCTATGATCACATCACTGCATCCTGGCCAACAGCACAGAGTGAGACCCCATATCAAAAAAAAAAAAAAATCCAAACAGCTTTGATTAAGCCCCACTTAATAAATTGGCCAAAAAGGACAAGACAAAGGTAATAGCAGCAGCTAGTAATTATTAAAGGTTTATTATGTGCTAAGGATGATGCAGCTGTTACTTCATCATGGAATTCTTATAACAGCCTGGTAAGGGGGAATGTTGTCGCTTCTACAGGTAAGAAAACTGAGGCTTTGAGGGATGAAATGACTTGCCTGGGGTCGTCACACAGACAGTGAAGGGCCAAGTAGTAATTTGTGGATCTCTCTTAACTGCAGATTCCAGCCTCTTCAGTGGTACATCCGGGCTTCTCAAACCCTTAAGCCTCAGGATCCCTTTACACTTAAGAATTACTGAGGGTCTAAAGAGATTTTGTGTTTGTGGCTTCTATCCATCCATATTTACCGTGTTATAAATTAAAATGAAAACTTTTAAAACATATTCATTTCTTACCCATTTAAAAAGTACATTAACAAAACCATCACATGTGAACATAAAAACCCATTTTATAATGATAAAATAACTTCATTTTTCTGAAACAAAAACATTTAGTGAGAAGAGCGACACTTTTTACAAATCTCTCTAATGTCTGACTTATTAGAAGACAGGATTCTCCTGTTTAGCCCCACATTCTGTTGCTATGTGTCATTTCGATTAAAGTATGTAAAAGAAATTCAGCTTCATAAATACATGTAGTTGGAAAAAGGAGGAGTGCTTTAATAGTTTTTTTCAGATAACTGTGACTGTTCTTCTTTGATACTACACCAAAACTTGACAAGTGGTAATTTCTTAAGTTAGTTTGGTATGGTATCTGAAACCGTATCAATAAACTTTTTTATTCTTTACATTAAAATCCATTAGTATATATTTCACTTTGAACGGAACTCTAGCCATCATCATTTTCTAACATCAGACATTGGTCATTTGGAAAATGTTGGTTCAGAGTTATGTTCATGGAGTTGTGTAACATAGTTTGTTAAACATCAAAAACTCCTATTCATCATTATTGCCATTGATCTCATCAGAGAAGGTATTAGGAAGCTGTCAAGCACATAGTGGTGAATGCAAGTTTTTAAAAATCCAATTTGTACTTGAAAGCTTGAATTTTATCATTGGCAACGCATAATGTCAATTGTTTTCTTTGAAGTGACAGTCTCACTTTTTGAGAAAATGTTTGCCAAGTACTCAAGTCTGAATAACCATAGCTTGTCAGTTGTACTTTCAAGTAAAAATGCTGTTCTCTGGGGGAAAAATACTGACTAGTTCAGCTTATAACTCAGACAATTGCACAAGTGCTTTCCCAGGACATAACCATTGTACTTTGGTATACAGCAGAAAGCTTTATCTGTAATACTCATTTTATCTCAGGTAATATTGAGAAGATGCAAGAAGGGCTAAGATTTAATAAAATTTAATATTTTAAAAAAGTTTATTAAAATTGATTGTTTTACTACTTTATTAAGAACATTCGTAAGTGAATTGGCTTTTATGTTTTCAATGTGTGTGTGTGTGTGTGTGTGTGTGTGTGTGTGTGTATTTTTACTGCAATTTTATGAAGGTGAAGAATACAGTGACTACTAAGGATGGTTTGGTGTTATTGCCTTGATTCTCACAAGACACAAATTGCTTAATCCATCATTGCTTTGTACCTTGAGTTCAAATGTCATCTCAGGAGTGTTATCAGGAGAATAGTTTGACCTCATGCACCCCTAAAAGGGAGTCAGAGACCTTCAGGGTTCTGCGGGTCCACATTTGAGAACAGCTGCTCTGTATAAAATACTGTCTCTCAAAAATGCTAGTGATGGATATACAAACAACTTTCTATAGTAAAACAGCAAGACAGGCAGACAGGAGGAAAAGACTTGAATATTATTATTCTTATAATAAAGTTTTAATGCATGTATTCATACATGTTGTCTGTAATGGCAGGTAGATGCTTCGTTAAAATGTTGGTAGGTTTTTATTTCTTATTGAACCTTTGTGCTTCATTTCACATAAGGAAGGAAAAACTCCACTCTGAATACTTTTGAAGCCATCAGCGACTGCTGACCTTAGTTTTCACTTTTGCCATGTCAACATTGGAACATACCAATTCTCTGTTTATAATCCTGAAGACCTAGCTATTTGGAATAGATTTAAAATATTTGTGTATGGTTACAGCATTTTAAGAGGCAAAAACCCACCAATTTCTCACGAATGTTTGGAAAAATTTCTTTTCTCTAACTGAAAACATCTCATGTTCCCTCTTAGCCAAGAGAGGGAAGGGTTTGAAGACAGATCCTTTAACTGGATGTAAGGAGTTTTCTAAAAAACTAAACAACTCATTTTGAAAGTGGCTCCTCTTAAAGAAGAGTCCTGTCTTGGTCGAAGTGAAGGAAATTCGGGATTTTTATGGAAACTTGTTATAAGTCCTAATACTTACGAAGATATGTCTCCATTGTTTGGAATGACTGTTTGGTGAATTGTCAATGTCTCAGGCTACAACATAGATGAAACAGATGAATCTCAGAGTTGAGTCTCTGGGTTAGAGTCATCAATATGGGTCTTTCATTCTGTTTCTTTTTCTGTGAGAATTTTTTTTTTCTTTCAAAGAGAAAATGAAACACAAAAACTCTTGTGTGTGCTTGAGGTTCAGTCACTGCAATTTGAGGAGTGTGGTATTCGGGCTGAGCCTTTGAAGCTTCCATGACAGAGAAATGCTCAGGGTGTAGGCACTACATTTTTCAAGTTGTGGATATTTTTTAGTAGTAGGTGAAAAGCATGCATGATATACTCTACGATCTGGCACATTTGGAGAATCGGAGATCTGTCTGACAAAACCAACAGTTATTTCTCAAAGTGTGGTAAGTTATCAGTAAAAGCTCCAATGTTGGCCTGTAAGATGATTTTAGGAGATGCACAGACATTTTGAATTTAATAATTATATGCCTCCTTTTATGGCTCCCTTTAGTCTATTGGTCTTCTATGTATAATTTCGTTTTAAAATAATTTTACTTAAATAAAATCATGAGTCAATTTAAAGAAAAGTTATTAAGCAAGTGACAATAAGGGCGGTAGGTGGTTTGATAGAATGATAGACACATGATTGAAGTTTGAGGAAGCCAAAATAGTTCAGACTTGTTAGTGCATTCATTTACTTATTTAGCATTATTTATCAAATGCCTGTCTAGATACTGTGGATTCAGCAGTCAGTAATAGAAGCAAAGTCCCTGGCCTTGTGGAGCTCCCATGCTAGATGGGGAAGAGAAAGAAAATGCATGATATAATGTCAGGTAGCTAATGTTATAAAGAAAAATAAAGCAAAGGGTCCTGTTTCAGAGAGGGGTTGAGGAAAGCTTGTTGAAGAGGTGGCATTTGAGCAGAAACCACTACAAATTGAGTTTAGTTCCTTTTGCAAGCATGCATGGGGTGCTTGCTCTGGAATACAGATATAGATAAGACTGGTCAGAAGCAGCTCATAAATTGGGAGCGGAGGTCTTAATTAAAATTGAGTAAGATGGAGTGCAATAAAAGTGATGTAAGTCAGATACTTTGGGAGCATGAAAGAGGGGAGTGACTGTCCTAAGTGATGGGAAATGATATCACATCATGGAAGGTTTCCTAGAAGAGGTGATTGTTTTCAACTGAGTCTTTTAGAGTGAGGAGGCAATAGCAGGGGAAGGAGATGGTGGAGTGCAGGGCCATTTACAGAAGAGGGAGCAGCATATACAAAGGTAGAAAGCATTCCTTGTGAGTGGCACATGGTGGGCTTTCAGTACATGTTTGTTGAATGAAAAAACAATGTGAGGAGTGCTTTGATCTTGCGAGAACACCAGGATTGAGGCAAGGAGAGTAGAGTTAGCAAACGCCTTGTGTTTAGGAGGCTTGGACATCTTCCTTTGAGCTATAGGGATCCACTGGAGGGTCTTATGAGAGGGTGACTTGTGACATGCACTTCATTCATAAACCACTCTTGTGTGAGTTTGGAGGATAAATTTGAGTGGGTTAAGGAGAGGCACCAGGGGAAACCAGGAAGGGGCGGTTGGAGAGAGGTTCAAGAAGACCCAAAAAGGAGCCAGGGGAAGAAAAGAACTATGGGGTTAATTGGATTTGGCAGAATGTGCATCACTGGGGAATTTAAAGCAGCTTAATTTGTGCAGTGAGGGTGGACTCTGGATTTTGGGGCATTGAGGAGTAGATGGAGGATGCGCAACTCCAGGTATGTTAGCAACTTTTAAGGATTGGGAAATGCAAAATACTTAGCACTAAACTATGTAGAATGTCCAGTGTTCACTCAGAATGGGGCTGAATGTCCAGCATCACTCATAGACCCGGCTAAGGGGTCCTCTGCCTGGGCTCTGCTCTTTAGTTTGTCTCTTCCAGTGTGGCTCTTCCTCAGCTATCCCCCTCCTCATGGGGTGAGAACCCTGGGGCCACCTGGAACCTGCCCATCCTTCTGGATCACACTCAGTGTTCTTGGAACCCAGGAAGCCACTGCCCCAAAGGCCCTGAGCCCACTTTCAAGGCCTGGTTCTGCCTCTCCTGGGGGAATGTACTGATGTGTCCCTCTGAGTCTTGAGGGGTAGACAAAGGCCGTCTGTGGAGGATGAGGAGGGAAATTGGATGTGCGGACTGGTGTGTTCATGTGTGTGTGAGAGGCCGCTGCAGATCTGGATCAGAGCCACAGATGGCAAGAGAAGGCAATGGAGTGTGGCTGGGGCCGGCCTCCCTGTGTGCCCAGAACTGTGTAATTATAATGCTAGGATTCTTGGCACTGCCAGGAAAGGGGGCATTGTCAAACCAATTAAAGTTTAAAGTTCTTGAGCAGTACTTTGAAGAGCCTGAGAATTCTAAAATCAAACTTGGCCTTCTAGGTTGTTATGAAGGAGTATTTGTCAAGAGAGACGGTATAACGTATGTCATTGAAAATTTGTTGGTTTGTTTTATAGCTTCGAAATATTTAGACATGTGATATGTGAGCCTCCTTTTATTAGGAATGGGCCTGAGTATCAAAGTTCTTTGCCTTTCTTGCCTTTAAGTTAGAAACACAGTAATAATTAGTGGAAGTATCCAGTTCCTATAAGGCTATTTAATACTAAATATGAAGTTTTTTCAAGAAATTGTGTTAGGATTTGCCTTACTTTCCACCAATACTCCCCAACATTCCATAAATATGCAAATTCAGAATTGAATTAAATAATCCAGAAAAAATTCACATTTTAAAGTTACTTTTAGAAATCAGATTTGGAGAAAGTGAAAGAATCTCTCATCTCCTTTTGGGATAAAAGACAGAAATCACAACTTTCCAGACCCAAAATCTAGACAACAGTCTTTGTGGTTAACCCACAGAGTGAGAGTTAATTAAAATACTTCATAAAAATTAGGAAAAATTATAGCAAAACCATCGCTAATTTACCAAGGAAGTACATTAAGAAATTATATACTTACAAGTTATTTATAAAGTCCTGGACATATTCTTGATCTGATTAAAACAATACCAAGTACTTCCAGAAAAATTCCTTTCTAGATAAAAAGATCCAAGAAATCAGCATGATCATCAGATTTATCCAATAAAAGAAAGGGCGTAGGAAAGAGTGAATTCCAGATAAGCCCTGTGTAATTCTCCTGAAATCCATGAGGTCACTAGTAAATTAAGGTTGGATTTGGGGCCCAGAATCTGTTATAGCCATTTCTATTCTCCAAGACTGGAGGCCAGACTGCCAGAAGCGGGGCTGAGATCTTCAGGGATGCTACGTCCTCTTCACTGCAGCACGTGAACCATTATTGCACCCCTGGAATTCAGCAGGTTTCATGAACGTGTTTTGGGGGGCTTTGTGCACCATGTGGTAAAATTGCATTGCGAGTCTCTGACCGAAGATGAGATCATTTTTCTTAGCTCATAGTTTCGGGCAAGGATCGCCCTGCCCATAGGTGGAGTAGCACAGAATGCACTGAGACATGATGAAGCCAGGAGCCAAGATTTTATCATTCAGCTATGCCGTGCCAGGCAGGGTGCTGGGTTCTTTCTGCAGAAGTCCCGTTAGTCCTCCCAACAGCCTTTCAGGAGGGTCGGAGAGGTTTAGGAATATATCTGAGCTCAGAGAGCTTAACAAATGGCAGACCCTGGAGTCCTTCCGTTCTCACGTGGTACCCTGTTCTGGGCTCTTTCCTTGACGCCGCACTGAGGGGTGTGAAAAGCCTCCTCTGCATTGGAGGATTACCTAGTCTCCTGGATTCGGGCCTCAGAGGGACTTAGAGATTATACAGTGGCAGAATCCCTCTGATGCTTGCACACCCCACTGCAGTCCTAGTAGTTCTAAGCCGAACATATCAAGGGCCCCCTTAGCAGGGATCCGCTACTCTGCCCAAAATCTTCCCCTTCAGTGACTATTCCACACTGAACCATTGCTTCCTGTTAAATAAAATGACTCCAGGAAGATACTGTTAATACATAGGTTTGGATTATTTTATGCCACCAGTAAGAATCTGAGGACAGGGCCATATTGGGGAGAAGAAGAAAAGGGAAAATCTGATCCCTGGGGAAGGCCCCAGCAGACCCTTTCTCCAGTTTCATACCACTTGCTCCTGTTCCCCAAATTCTCCATCAAGGAGGAGATGATCTCTGAGACAGAAGCTTGGCCAGGGTATAAGAGGATGCCTTGTTGGACGAAGGAGAAGGCAACTGACTAGAGGGCTCTGGCTTCTCTGAGTTGATGGCTGGTAACCCATCAGGGAGCTCTGTGCTCTCTGCGTGTACTGCTGAAGGCTGAAAGTGTGCTTTCATGTCGTTGATGCATGTCTGAAAGGTTAAATCTAGAATAGATTTTCCAGAATCAAAATGAACAAGAAGAACGTGCTTCCAGTTAGGAATTTTTGCACGATGGGAAAAACCAGCTCTGAATTTTTGGCATTATTATTATTAATTTTCAAAAATCAAAATAAACTAGGGGAACCTTGTCATTTAGCACTGTCTAGAGTGAAGAATTCTTACCTAATGAAAAAAGTCATCTATGAATTTTCTGCCTTATTAGTTTGAGCAAAACTGTGGATTTCTTTTTCTTTCTTTGCTTTTCTGGTGTACTGGGTCTCTTAATATAATGGTGTATTTGGGATTTGGAGGTAGAAATGAATTTCTGATAAAATAACCATTCAAATGAGGAAATGTATTAATAAAGTGGTAATGCAAGATTAGTCATTCTCGTTATGAGGCATCAAGCTAATATGATCATAAATGTTACAGTCAGACAAAACCTTAGATAGAGAGTTCCAAGAAATACCATACTTTATTCAGAAGGAGTCCAAGTGATGTTCCAGAGTTGTCAGTGGTAGAGTAGACTGATGCCAGGAGACATCTCCACAGGTTGTGTTTGCACAGCTCCCTAGAACAAGACACATTCAGAGTTTTTAATGGTAAATTTTGTAGGTTGAAATCTCCTCTGACTCTAAGACCAAGACAAAGGTGGCTTGCTAGCTGGGTTTGGGCAAAGCCACTCAGAACAACAACCGAATAACATCTGCAATCAGATTGCTCCTTGTGGTCATAGAAAAGTGAGTTGTGCTTTGGTCTATCCATATTGTTGGCATTTCCCTTTTGTCTTTCCTTGGTGGGGAAATTAAAGCAGAATCTCACAGTCATTTAATTTGGTGGGCCCAAGAGAGCAGAGATGTAGCTCCTGTTGCCCTGCCTCTGAGACACGCCCACCTGCAGGAAGGTGGTACCCATTACCTATCCCATGAAGGGTGTGAGTGACTTTCCTAATACCTGCTGTCTCGCCCCCTTCCTACTGGACAGGAGGTTTGGCTGAGGTGTGGGAACCAGTATCAGAATTGAGAGAAGAAAACCCAAGGAACTCACCCCATCTTCCCATTTGCTGTGACAACAAACTGGGGTCATTTTTCTGCAATGCTAAAAGTGAGGGAGACAATCACAGGCATTTGCAGGTCTCTTATCTGCCCACTTGTTTACCTAGGACAGGCTTACTTTTTGTATGGGCCAGTTCCTCCTCAATCAGACTGGAATTTGAGATTTTCAGTCTGGTTTATTTAATTCCTTGGTTCTGACCGTGATCTAAAGCAAAGGTTGTTCCTTGGTTTTACTTTTGCTGGTTTGTGATAGTGGTTCTGCACTTAGGCTTAGAAGTTGCTTTACACATTGCAAGGTGCCTTCTCCTTATTTCATTTTAAATTCAGAGCAATCTCTTGAGCTCATAGGGTGAGTATTATTAGTCCCAATTTATAGACAAGACAAGAAGGCTCAGAGCAGTTAACGGACTTGCCATTCAGCTAGTTGGCATCTGCCTCCAAGTATTCATTCCACTGTTTTCTCCACTAATCATGATATTTTCCATTTACCACTGCTATGTCTGTGAGTAGAATTTTTATCCCTATTTTCAGCTGGGAAACACCGAGACTTTAAGAAACTTTTTCCCCTTGTAATCCATTGATTTAGTAGCTGAGCCAGATACCAGGCAGAGACCTCTTTGTAGGTCACACTCAATCCCTAACAAGTCTAAAGGCAACAGCAGGGCTCTTAATATACCCCTTAGTGTAGATAAATCCTATAAAATTACATTTCAGCAGCAAAATAGACAAGCACAGTAATTTTGGTGTGAAATGTGCAAAGTCTTACTTACAGAACATCTCACGATGCTGTTCCCAGATGCCTTTTTAAAGAAATTTTTAGTTACATGCAAAGGAACTGAAAACCAGGAATATAATTGGTAAGAAACGTAAATCTGTCCAAAAAAAACAATTACAACAACTTGATGAGATATATATTTTCTCAGCATCAGCATAAAAGAAAGAACATTCTGATCCAGAAATGGTATGTAAGTAAATAAACTTTAATTGGTTTGACAATGCCCCCTTTCCTGGCAGTGCCAAGAATCCTAGCATTATAATTACACAGTTCTGGGCAGACATGTGGTTTCCATTAAGAAAGGCTTGTGATTGACTGAGTTCATGAGGCATGTCAGAAAAAACACATCAATGTCTTTATAAGAAGGGAAGAGAAATAGATCTAAATGTATTTATAACTTCACAAGATACACATTCATAAATAGTTTCAAAAGGGCATACATTTCTTTAATTCTGATGAAAAAAAAAAACCATTTGGGAAAGCCATTGAGAGCATTTTGGCCTCTGCTGCTGCATGAACACAACACAGTGACTGGCATTTAGGTAAAAGGGATACCTTTTTTTGCCCTTACAAGGATTTATTTAAGGGTTCTGCAAGGAAAATGTTGAGCAAAGTCTTAGTTGAGTAAGCTGTTGCTTCGTGGGTTTAAACGCCTCCCCCCTTTATTTTCTTTAAATGGCTTTGCCCGTTAACAAAAAGATTTTTCAGACCCATTTTCTCTTAGCCCTGTGTGGTGAGCTAGGCAGGGCTTATATTATATTCCTCAGTCAACCCTACCCCTACCTCAACGTTTTAATAGAAGAGGAGACTGAAACTTGGGAAGTTAGTGAGTTACTGAAGGTCTTACAGCTAGTAAATGCTTTTAATTTAAAATGTGTTGCAAAAACATCGGAGGGGGTGGAATGGGCAGGCGGGGAGAGGCATTTTAGCCCTTGCATTGTACAAGTGCCAGTGCTCCACAGGTAACACAGATACATCTTAAGAAACAGTTTGGGATTTTATATGCAGAGGATAAACCCAGCTATAGGTTGGAGAAGGGTGAATTTCCTCCAAGAACATTTTAAGCTAAAACCTAATGACTTGCCTTAGTCACCTAAACTGACTAAAATATTGAGTAGTTTATTTTCTGCTTTTGCATAAATACTTTTCAGATGACAAACATTTTTAGGTCTGCCAAATACTGTCAACTTTTGGCAATGTTAACATCTCAGGCTTGATGTATTTTCTTGACAGCAGAACAATTGTGTGTGTGTGTGTGTGTGTGTGTGTGTGTACACATGCTTTTTCTTTTCTTGAAAAACATTTTGTCAAAAAGTAGTGGCAAAACATGTGGTAGTGTTTTTAAAAAGACTATCTCTACAAAGGCATCTCTTGCATAAAATATGAGATTTTTTAATTTAAAAAATAAGCCAGTGACTTTGCTTTATTCAATGGAATGTCTGAAACTGTTTTGTGATTCAGATATTTTTAAGCAATCATCTGGTATGCTAGAAGTGGATATGCAAAATATTGTAGTCTGAAATTAATGAAACAACAGCCTATGATGTCATCAATAATGAAAATAACAATGAATGGTAGCCTCTATTTATTGAGTGCTTACTATGTGCCAGGCACTGTGCTCTGTGGAACATATTTATTTAATACTCTCGTTAGTGCTGGGAGGTAGGGACCGTTAACTCTAATTTAAGATTCAGTAGTAAATTGCCCAAGATCACACAGATTATAAATGGCAGAACTGGGATTTACCACCCCTCAGCTCCCCATGACGTGTTAGTCTTTCTGCAATTTCTGGACATTGAGACATTTAGCAAGTCCTCTGACTACGGCTCAGTGTTGGGGTCCCTTTATTCAGTTCTTATACACTGGCTCTTGCTATCACCTGGCTCATCAGTGCTGAAAAAAATGGAAAGTGATGGATTTCATTGAGATTAGTCAATGTCTAGAGTTAGATTATTTCTGACATAGAAACTAAGAAAATAAAGAGCCTTGGAAGACTGCATTATAGAAGCAGCATAATTCTCTTATGAGCCTATGTTTTTATAGTTCTCATAAAAAAGTGAAAACACATTCATATGTGCTCATTCCTAGCAAAAATTCCAATTAAGAGTCACTCTGGGCAGTGACGGACAAGGAGAACAAGGCACAGGGAGGTTAAGGGACTTGTTGGAAGACACACAGCTAGATTTTACTTGAATTGAGGCTAGACGCTAGGCTTTCTGACTTGGAGCGCAGCTCTGTATGGAATCACATTGCTTCTCAAAGCCAAACCGGAGTTTATTTTCCAGGATTGTACTAGTGACATTACAATGAGAGCCAGTCTTTGTGTTACAACTTACTTTTTGGTGCCACAACCTTAGTTCAGACTTGCCTTATTGCATTGGCCTTCTAACTTGACTTCGTGCCTAAAACAGTTTCTCCTTTAATCCGTTGCCCCACACTGCAGCTAAGGCCTTCCTTAAAGTGCCTCTCTCCAGGGAAGAAGCTTGGGCTAACTCTACAGAGCCAAGATAGCTGAATGTTGTCCCACGTCCTTCCTGATTTGAATCCGGGGCCTGGTTTACCTGGGACGTCCCCATAACACGCTTCATCTGCAAGCAGAAGAGCGCCATCATGGTCTCATGGTGGTGTTTTTCTGCGTATGCACTTTATACTGTTGCATATGCACTTGACTGCTCAGCCCCGAGTCGGAATCATTTCCGTCTTCCACCGGGAGGCTCCCGTTTTGCCTTCTCCTTGCAGTTTCCTTATCCATCTCTTAATCCTTCCCTCCAATGGCTCCTCTGAAGCCCTGTTGTTTTTTATTTGGATCTCTCCTCTCACTCATCATTTTCCATCTTGTATTCTAGTCATTTTTTCTCTGTTTTATGCCTCCTGCTAAGATTGTAAGCTCCTGAAGGGCTGTGCCATCTACAGTTTTGCGCAGAAATAATATGCCCCATAACACTTAGCGGAGAAGGTCAGGTAGTCAACAGAAAATGTCTGTAATGAAGGAAGGAGTGAGTTATAGCATGTCTTGAATGCTGTTGTAATGAATTAATATGTCTTGAATGAATGAACACATGAATGAATGGCTGAGATAGGCACTTGACCTCTCATAGCTCCGTCCATCATCTTGAGAAAGGGGAGTGAGAAGGGAAGTTCTGAAGTAGTTACTGCTCATCTCTCTTCTTACGCTGCTCTGCTGCCCGCGAGTTGGGTTTGGAGCTGTGCGCAAAGGGAGGAAGACTTTAGTAAGAGAGGCTGCGTCCCCCGCCAGGTTTCTGTCTGCCTTGATCACAGGGATGCCTGCATTTGGCTTTAATTGGTGGTGGATTACAGCGATCACTGTGACTAAGCACTTGTCTGAGGTTTTCTGAGAGCCTCACGGCCATTTGTATTCATTATTTGACGTGAAGAGGGTTGTGTCTGCCCTCTCGTCTGGCAAGAAAATGCCCGTCATTTGGCACAGGAGCAACAATCTCCCGTCCCGGCAGTCTGCATGCAGGCCAGGGAAGCCCAGCTCTCTGACCTGGGGATGGAAGAGGAGGCTTTGCAGAAAGCCGTCCTTCTCTAATTTGTCTCTTCCTGTTTCATGCTGGAACAAGAGAGGTGCGGACTAGAGCTCTCCATCGCTGTGATACTGAGGGCTGTGGCTCAGTTAGGTGTTGGAGTTGAGGGGGAGGGTTTACTAGGTATCAGAGAGCCAGGAAGTCAACACACATCTCCTGCTGTGCCTCAGAGGCCTGGAAGCTCACATACACTGTGGCAGGACATTGCAGTTCCTCCCAGCCAAAAAAGAGGGCCTAAGCCTGTGGCGGTCAAGACCAGTGGCTGCCAGAGGGTTTTCTGCTGGAGTTGTGCAGGAGCTGGTTCAAATGACACCTGCAGAATGAGGCAAAGGGAGAAGACCCCTTCAAGGGTTTAAAAAATCTTTTTTGCCTTCTCTCTGTGTTACTCTATTGGCTATATTTTACTCAAGTCTAAGCCAGAAGGAGAGAAATGGAACAAAATATTTAAAGCAGGTATCTCTCCCTTGCATCAGCTAGGGACAACCTTAACAGGCTATGCACTTGTTCTCTATATTTATATGATTATTGGTAAGTTCCGGGAGGTAGACTTGGAACAATGGGTCTATTGAAAGCCTCTTGGAATTGCATCTATCGATACAAAGCAACCTTCTCCCCCAAGATCTTCCCTTCAAAGGTAGGGTGGTGGGCGTCAGGCAGGGTCCTGTGGGTACAAGCAATAGAAACTGATTCTTGACAATTTAAGCAAAGAGAATGGGATTATTGGAGAAGTAAGGGGTGAGCTTAAAAGTGAGAAGGAGAGTTGAATAGTTAGGTGGTGTGAAGATGAGGATGGAAGGCAGCCCTGGGGGTGTGGGGCATGGGAGGTCATTGTGTCTCAGGATGCTGCCCCCCCAAGGCCTGGACTCCTGCTCATTCCTCCCCTCGGGCCGGCTCTTCTCAAGATGCAGGGTCCGGGCAGAGAGTGGGACTGGCCTGACTTGCTTATCAGTTCCCCTAAGGCCAGAAACAATGAACCAGGGGTAGTTCACGAAAGGAAAAGTGCACTTACAAAGGAAAAATCACAGGCATCCACGAGAATGGGGCAGGTCCCCTGCAGACAGGCTGGCTCACGGCTCCTTCCGTCTTTGTGAGCAGAGGTGTTCACTTGTTCATTCATTCATTCACTCATTCATGCCACCTACTACAAGCACCTACTATGAGCCAGATAATGTGCTAGATGCTGGAACTACAGTACTTAATGGTTCAGTTGACCATGTTGTAAAAGGTGCTCCAGAGACAGAGGAGTTGGAAGTGTGACCTGTTTTCCCTACAGAGCTGTGGGACACCATTCCCAATCCTAGGAAGTTTGGGACATGCACAGAAGGAGCCCTAGGCCCTTGACTGTTCTCGGAAAGTTCTTCATATTTCACTATCTAGTCATGTTAGCAATTGCTTCTAGTAATTTTTTCCCTACAAGTATTTATCCACGTAATTTGCAGTGTATTAATTCCGACTCATTTATGTTTCTTCAGAAGTGTTCTTATATCTTTTTCCTGGGCAGTTAGTTGTGTTATGATCCTTATTAAATATCCAGGCACCCATAGACACATATAATGTTTCTATTCTTAGTGGTCTTCCCTACTCCCACTTCTTCCTTGGAATGTCCAATAACCAGAGGAAAGCACAGGGTTATGGAGCCTGTCTTACCTGTGTGACTTTGCAAGTCCTCTGGACCTCTCTGTGCCTTCATTCTCTCCTCTGTCGTACAAGGGAATCCCTGCCCTCCCTACTTCATCAGGTTATTGGGAGGATCAAATGAAATAATGGGTGTTAAAAGGCTTTGAAAAATTAAAAATGTCCTTAAAGCCCAAGGAAGTATTAGGATTCCGTGGCTTTAGGGTAGCAGGCTGAACATGAGGAATGATGCCTCATAGTAAAGATTATAAAATAATAACAATAGTAGTGCAGCTTTATCCAGGGTTTATTATGCTCCAGGCTCTATGCTAAGCCTTTACGTGGATTATTTCACATAATGCCCACCTGCTAGTGGGTGTAGGAGATCCTAGTGCTGTCCCCATTGACAGATGAAGAAACTGAGGCTTAGAAAAGTAAAATAGTTTGCCCAAGGGCATGTGGTTGGTACATGGGAAGCCTGGATTGTAATGAAAATCTGTCCACTTTATCTCGCCAGCTAGACTGATAAATATTGTCTCCTGTCCTTGCAGTGGGAAGCTCCACTGTAAATGCAGGATTAAAAGTGTGGATGCTGAAATCGGCCAGCCTCAACTTCAAATTTGTCTCTAACACTTCCTAGCTGTGTGGTGCAAGTCGAATTATTTAGTCTTTCTGGGCCTCAGATTCCTTATGTGAAATGGTGGCAATAACTGTACCTTATTCATAGGGATGTTTAGCAGAAGCACACAGAAAAAGTTGTAGAAATAATAGTAATAATTATTATTATTTGGATGGTGAGTGATTGAATTACTAAGCTGAGGTCCAGGCAAGGATTATATTAATGTAAATCTGGCAAACCCTATGAAATGAGAGGGATTAAATTCTTAGGAATTTTCTCCCACTTCCCCCAACTTCACAACTTGGAAAAGCCCCCAAGTGGGCAGCTCCCCAGCTTAATTCTGTCCTCAGATGCACTTGGTTTGGTCAGCAGAATTTCTTTAAAAATTTGAATTTGATGCTAACATCATGAAATCAGATTTCACATTCAAATCCATATATCTGACTTTTTTTTTTTCATAAAATTGGAAAACATATAATCAAGGGCTCACACGCCTGCCTGGGAGCCCCCAGCTGTTGCTGACCATAGCTGCTCTCTCTACGTGGAGATGCAACACTTCCGTGTGTTCCTGTTGGTGTTTGAGTTTGAGACCCCTGCCAGAGAACCACCAGCGTCAGCCTGGGAGAGCTGGGGGAGGAGATACAAGTGACTCTTTTTAATTAAAGAAAAAAAAGTCTAGTCCTGAAATTGTACCTGTTCCTAATTTTGTCCAGGACTGGTCAGGAGCCTTCATTTCCACCTGCCGTGCTCTCAAGTAGAGAGCAGCCCCCTACTGCAGACCTAGGAAGGGGGAAAGAAAGGGGAAAAGCAGAGAGGGAGGGACGGGAATCATGTTGCTTCTTAATTAAGCTGGGAAGGAGACAGGGGCTGGGAGACAGCGTGGCTTGCGGCTCAGCATTTATCACGCCATTGCCCCCTGACCCGGGGGCCGTGCTGGACAGGAGAGCCAGGCTGCTCGGAATGGCTTTGCTGATGTGCCGTTCCTGGGGCAAGTGGTTATTGATGAAGGGGCTTAAGTGGTATGTGCCCTGGAGCTAATGCTCTGGGCCTCTGCAGTGCAGCCCCTCTCCTGGGAGCTTTGCTGCACAGTCCTGCCTACTTGGACTCAGGGGCTGACCTGCATGGGTCCATTGGCACCCAAGTCGAGGAATCATACCTTCCTCCTCCTCTTCTCTCAGACACTGGGCTAACAGTGACAAATCAGGACTCTGTGTCCAGGCTTTCTGACTTTAGACTCTGATGCCTGTGTTTTAATGACTTTGTTACCAATCAGAGAAATAAGAAAACAGGACATTCATGGTTTTTGTGAATAATGGTGTTTTGGAAGGGATCACATAAGCAAAATTCAGAAGGAATATAGGGATCCAGAACTTTGGGGAAAAAAAGAGGAGGGAAGATTAAAAACAAAAAAGCAAATGCAAGAAGAAAGTAGACTTTTGCATTTAAACATTTTTCTGTGTGTGGAATATTAAGATTCAGAAGATTTCAGAGATCTTCTCTCCCAATGGTTCTCTGCCTTGGCCTTACATTAGAATTTCCTAGGAATTTTTATAACAAATACTGATGTCTAGTCCCTGCCTCCAGAGATTCTGAAATAATTGGTCTGAGGTAGAGCCCAAGACTTGGCATTTTCTAAATCGCATCATGTAAGTCCTGGGTAATTGCATTGTGCAGTCAGTTTGAGAACACTGATCTAACTTCTTCACTCTATGGTCAAGGTAGGTGACTTTCAGTGACTTTCACATGGTCACAAAGCTGGCTAGTGGCAGAACTACCACTAAAAATCCAGGTTGTCAGTTTCTCAGCCCAGAGGCTTTCTTTAACTCAGGAGTTTCCTTGCAAACACCATTCTCCTACCACTGCCATGGTTTTTTGCCATCTCTTTGTATCATCTGCACTATTTTTAAAAATAAACATATTTACATCAACTCACTCTTTAAACTTGAATTTATTTGAAAAGGAAACTTTATAGGGCTGTAGTAAGTGGCAGTTCATCCTCAACTGCTGTAAATGGAAGGTAACCACAAAATACACACAATGGAAAGAAAGCGGTGTGCTGTATTTTAGCTGATGCTATTGCCTGCCAATGACTCTGCTAAACACGGAGATTGGCAAGTATTAGATGCTCAAGAAGTGCTAGCACCAGACTGAGACTCTCTCATTGACTTAATCAGAACAGTTAAGAGGAAATTGAAAAGGAAACCACTCTCTTGCTCT
The DNA here is from genome assembly GCA_028533085.1 of Varecia variegata. Lineage (NCBI taxonomy): Eukaryota > Metazoa > Chordata > Mammalia > Primates > Lemuridae > Varecia > Varecia variegata. The sequence goes on from CM052447.1 coordinate 14,570,158, forward strand.
GTGATTCCACATTACTGAATGCTCTTGTGCTTGCACCACTCAAGTTGTCCTGTATACATTATTGGTACTGTTTTATTTGCCTGAAAAAAGTGATGGTGATACTTATATAAGTAAAATAGTCTTAAAAAAGGGCAAGTATTCACAAATAGGAAAATGAAGTACAATCTCACTGAGGTTATCAGATGAGAGACTTGAGAAACATAGCAAATAGAAGAGATACCTGAAGTTATCATGACTAGCATCATAGAAATCAATTTTCAAACCAGGTTGGAATATCAGCATTTAGGACTTTGGCTTCCATGGGTATATTATTGTTGGTAGACTTTGTAGGCAGTGGTCTCAACTAACACAATAAGCTGAATTGAGAGGGGCTGGAAACTTTAAGAAGTTTTCCTTTGGATTTTCTTTTTACCAGTTCTTTTGAGATTCCAGGGATGATTTGGAAGTTTATGAGATTCGTGGGAAGAAAGCTCCCAACTAAAAGACTCAAATATTCTAACAGTAACCAGCGTTTTGATCTTATTTTTTATTATTAGGTTTCTATTTGAAGAGACGTGATCCTATTTTTTTTTTATTTGGTTTTACACACACACACACACACACACACACACACGTTGCAGGATGAGAGTCTGCCCAGATAAAGCAGCACTAAACTACTCTCTGGTACTTGTGAAGATTGCCTATCCTAGGCCTAGAACCTATTTATCCTAGGTTTTGATTGAGACAGTATCTCAGGTTTGGTTGTCCTGTCCTCCCTCCCTCCGTACCTGACTCCCACCCATGTGGTAGCATTCACGTTCCAAATTGAAATATTTGCTTCACATTCCCTTTGATTTTCCAAAGACATTAGAGCTGATAGGGAGTCTTAGCCATCCGTTCAATACCCTTTGATACATTTACCTAAATGGTATGTTCTTCTTCATGTCGCTGCGTCCACACAGTAATTAAATGTACCTTCAAGCAGCATTGAAGGTAGGTAGTCTTTGAGCTTATTGCTTAATTAGTTCAGGTTTGTCCTATAGTTTCCCATCACTGTGCAATCAATACGACTCTAGAGAACATTCCACCAATATTGGAAAAAGATGCCTCCTGCCTCCACGTGGGGATGTGTTGTAAATGAGTCGTATTGGAAATATCAAGTCAGTCATTTCAGAGAGCTTGATAAGTGAATGTACCTCTTCAAAACACACTTATATGCACACAAAAAAACCCCTGCCTGGTTCCTTGGGGCCTATTATTCTTTTCTTCTTTCATGTCTTCAGGTTACTAAGAATTTCAACCAAATGAAAGATAGGGCTTTTTCAAGGCTTGCTGCCAAAGGGAACCCTTATACTATTTTACCGCCTTCTGGGCTGTCACAGTAATTTGATTGAAATGAAAAGCTGATATTTTTCTGACAAGAGCTCTGCCAGGGAGCGGAGAGAGTAAGGGCTGAGGGAGGCAGGAGCCTCCAAGATGGATATGCAGGGCCTCTGAGATGGAGTGTGGGACGTGGAGCCTGGTGCCAGGGGCAGTGGCCCTGCAATGGCTTGCCCCATGACGTGACAAAACAGTCCCCTGGCAGGGGACCAGAGCAGAAGGACTCCATAGTTTCTGACCATTTGTTATGTTGGATTTCCTTCCAGGGTAATTCTGGTTAAATCAAGAACTTCATACACAGGATGCTGGATGGAAGTTTGACCCTTTTTTAGGCAACAGTATATATCTTTTCCTTTAAATACTAGTGGGATTATGTGCGCCGAATCAAAGGATCATGGATATTTTATTAGATTACTTTCAGCTAGGGAGGAGTTTCCAAAAAGAGCAAGCTGGATTTGCAATTAAGAACTCCGAGTACTGTAAAACAAAAATAATTAGACTGTGAATGCCTTGTCAGTGGGGATTTTTGTTTTGTTATTAATTCATTGATTCAACAAATATTTATCAAGTATCTTTCATGTGCCTGGCGCTATGCTAGGATCTGGAGATACAGTACTAAAAAAGTCAGAATAAAAAGTTACGGCCCTCGGCTAGCTTAGTTTAATCTTCTTAATCTTTGCATCCTCCTCGTTGCCTAACACAGTGTCTGACATGCAATAGTCCCTCCATAAATGATTGTTAACGTGACTATAAAGTATGCCCAAGTGCATCCTTTTCCATCTGTGTTTTTAAGCTTTGGTCAATCTGCACCTTTGAGCCTTACTGTGCAAATAATACTATTAGTAACAACTGTAGCAGCTAATATTTATTTAACAAATGTCAAACGATTTACATTCATTAGCTCATTGTCCCAGAGTACTTATTATCTCTTTGACCTAGAATTTCTAAAGATATTTCTAGGCATGTTTAAAACCTATCTACCTTTTTTATAGAGTTTCAATTAGTGTGGTTTGGTCTAGGCTTCTGTAACTTATTTTGTATCCTCTTGCCCAAGTCATACATGGACAGTTAAACCCGAGGTATGTAGCTCATTTTGGGCACATAGTAGGCACTGAAATAGGTTCTGGTTGAGCGAACTGGGTACAATTTTAAAACAATGTTATCAGGAGCCTTACCTAGCTAGATCATAAATAAAATATCTTAGATCTTTAGGATAATGATTTGAAATCATTATTCAATCCTGTTTTGCTATATGTGTCTACTAGACTTTTTTTTTTTTCAACTAAGATTCTAGCAGTACTGTTTTGATGAAATATTTAAAACAAAAACGATTATAATTGTTCTAAGTCTGTCAGTACAGTCTGCAAAGAAACGGTAGCCTTCTTGCACTATTTTGCCGGCAGCTTGTACATTATATCATATGTACAGCAAGAACATAAAACCTTTAAAATATAGAACTCAGAGTACTTGAATGTTTATAAAGTATTTTTAAATTAATTTTTAATGAGTTTTAATATTTTAATATTGTACTGGATTTTAAGTAAGAAAGTTGTTCTTGTATTAGGCAGTGGTGTACAATATTACTTCATGGGATAACGTTTAATTAAAATACACTAATTTATGTATTTGTTTATTAGCTTTATCCCTAAAGCAGAGAGAACCTCTGCATGATTTTATGAAAAATGTAAATGAGGGTTTTGGCATCACTAATAAAGTTAAATTAGAATAGGTAAAAATGTATGCTTTTACTTTCATAACTTTATAAAAAAGAACTTTAAAATGTTGATTTGACATATAATAAAGATCACTTTTCAGTGAAAAGATTAAACTCTCATGAAAACAACCTTCTATTTTTCTAATTTCCTTTAGGCTTTATTAGGTTTTACCTGATTTGTTCTTGTCTCAAAACATTTTCCCTTATTTCTGTAATTGCTGGAGTCATTTTGATGCAAGGATATTGTAGTAAGATTTTTTTTTTTTTTAACATTTGGAAATAGTTAGCTACCCTCACCGAGTATGGCCCCCTTGGAGTACTGATGTAAGAAATGAGAAACACCTATTGAGTAGTAGGTATTCTTTGTTGATTTTGCTTACCTCAATTTAGATTTTATGCTCCTCAAGATTGGGGTCTGTTTCTGCAAACTTTTGCTGTGGTTTTGAATATCCTTCATAGTTTAGAAATTAGCAATTATAGCCTTATTATTATGAAATTTACCAGCTTATTTTTCTCTCTGTAGAAACATTGTTTAAATCTCTTGATAGAGTCAAGGAGAGAAAATGAGAAGCAATGTCATACTCAGGTTTTTCAGAGTTTTATTTAAATGTTCTAGATTCCAGTACACAAACACCTTTTGTTTTGACTGTCCTGGGTGTCATGGATATACCTTCAGTAGCATCATATTTCCGGCAGAAAAGAAAATAGATTCAAAATACATTAAAAGGGGGACCAGCCGTGAGATTTTCTCTCCATTCTTCCTTTGTTAGTTATTTATATTCACACTTCTTCACTTCACTACATTCCTTAGTAAACAGCTTGCAGGGGGGTTGATGTTTGTTAATGAACTGTCAATAAACACATGTTCTCCCTGACTTCTTAAAAAAAAAAAAAAGACTATTTTGGAGGTGAGTGTGCTGGTTTCCAATTCCTGTTCACGCCGAGGAGACAGAGAGGAGTCTTGGCTGCAGATCCGGCCTCAGAGCTGGGCACGGCTCACGATCACGTGGTGGAAGCACACCCTTTGTGCAGGAGGAAAGTGGCAGATTTTGACGGAGAGCATGCCAGCAGTTATTAGGAAGAAATCGGGAAGTGTTTGGAAACAGGGCTGCTAGCATTCCCAACAAAGCCGGAGGAGAAGTCTCTCCAAAGAACAAAAGGCAAACACACACTCCGGAGTGAGGACTTCTTCTCTATTGACATAAGAGACCTGAAGTGAGTTCAGAGGCTGACCCAGGTTTGGAGAGAGGACAAATACTATCTTTGTTGAAGGAAGTGAGGTCCAGTCATTTTCTTTTCTTTCTCCTGCGGTTATTCTTTCTTGGCCTCCTTTTTTCTCTCTGTAGCTAAATATGTCCACTGAAGTGTCTAATGAAGTCCTTCTGATTATAAAATGCCATGGAGAAGAACTTCAGTCGTTTGAAAAAATAACACTTTCTTTTCCACGGTGGCTCACCCCAGTGACTTGTGGGCTGAGGGAAAGGAATGACACTGCACCCAGAGGGTGGGCACAGGGAAGGGGCCAGAAGCATGAGCTTTTGTTGTGGGCCCAGTCCTAAACTACACATTAACGAGAGAAACTTCGAACAGCCTTGTATGAAAACTGTAATTTAATTAGTATTATTACTGCCTTCTATTCATTTTGAAACAAATTGTCCCAAGAGCAACAATTCTGGAAATTTTTACTTTGGCAAAGAAAAAAAAACTGTTGAATTTCCCAGTATCCTTGTCTGTTTTTTTTTTTTTTTTCCTTAAAAATTTCATGCATTGTTAGGGAAGAAAAGTCTAGTCTAACTCACAAATGCATCCTTATTCTCATGTATATTTGATACCGGCCCCAGTCTAATCTGATAAAGTGCACTTTGCCTGTGGTGTCTTACAATAAGCTGGCTGCATTAGTGCCGGGAAAAATCAATACCGATTTATAATTTACCATCGCAAAAACCTATCACTTTTTATGACCCTCCATCCTGGCTCATTAATATTACATTAAAACACACACACCCACTGCAACAGGGGGAAATTGCAGCTTGTCAGGTTTACAGTCATAAAGAAACCTTTAATTGGGCTTAGTTTGGGAATTCAGGCAAAGATTTTATTTGTTTTATTTTTAATGTATGATGTTTACCTGGGTGGATTTTAAGATGATGCATAATATACCTATTTCTCTGAAAAGATAGAAGAAAAGCATGTTGCAGAAATTCTGAAATACACTTTCACGTAGCTCTTATAATATACATTGTCATAGTCCCTAATAGTATTCTCTGTCCATAGTCTCCAAACCTTTTTCACTTTCTTCTCTTTTCTTTTTGTGTGAGTGTGGGATTTCTTTCTCTGTGCTGAAACATTCGGCTGATGGTATTTCTCTTATCTTTTTGGCTTGTCATAGTTGATATTTATTTTCCCCTACCCCACCCCACCTCAGATCACGAAGACGCTAAATGCCATCTTTTGCATTGTCTGTCTCCAAAAGAAAGGATGCATATTTGATTTTTCTTCCACATTGAATGGAGAATATTACACTGACCGTGCTTGGAAACCGAGCTATTCTCCTAGTGCTTGTTCTTTCCCAGCAGAGAACTATAGACTCGTGTGTGTGTGTGTGTGTGTGTGTGTGTGTGTGTCTTCAATTATTTTAAAGAAATAAAGAAACCCCCGAAGAAAAATTAAACAATAGTCGTTCCTTAATCAACTTTATGAAGCAGCTTTGCCTTCATGTGTTTTTAGACTTAAAAGTCTTATATCTAAATTCTTTCCAGATAATGTAAAAAAAAAAAATGACGTCACTGTTTATGTTGGCAGCGGCAAGGTGCTCTATTTATTTCATACTATTCAAATAGTTTCCAGGGAATTTTTCCTGTTAAAATCATGAAGAACCCACCTTACCACATGGCTTGCCCCCTTTCCTCTGCTGCCTTAAAGGTTAAGGCTTTCCCCCAACCTTGCAGGAAGAGGCAAAATGAAGTATACAGCAGAGCCAAATAAATAAATACGGGAAGGGGGAAATTCGGTGTGTTCTCAAGTGTGCAGTAGATCCGCACCGTGCAGCAAATACATGTCGTGATTGGGTTTTTAAAAGACGTCCGCCTCACCCCTGACTGACAGGGCCTATTGATTTTTTAGGTTTCTGCCGTCATCGGTTTCCAGCCTCACAGCGGCCGCATGTCGGGGGTCAGGGCGCACCGGGGCGCAGTGAGCCAGCCCTCGCCACTTCCCAAAGTGAAGGGCCGCTGAAAGAAAATCAATCATGTCATAAGTGAGAAGCATCAAAAATTTTCCTCCCGTATGGCCAAGGCCCATCAGCCTGTCTCCACTCAGTAGCTAAGGTTAGGCATCTGTCAAGTCAGACTAGGTGAAAAGTATTAGAAATGCCAGTTAACCCATGGCTAGACCATGTGAGCGGCAGGCTGCCTCTCCCCTTTGTCTGGCCATCCTGGGATGACGAGGTTGGCGTTTTCACTTAATTTTTGAGCCAGAATCACCCATTTTCCCTCCCATTAGCCTCTGTGTGTCTTTCTCTCCTGCCTCCTCCCTCCTCCCCAAGGCAGGATGGATTGAGGCCTGGTACCCTGTTTATTTAAGAACCCGTGAAGAGTCAAAATGGATGCTTTTCCTAAGCAGCCCACTGGCAGGTCAGCGCTTTTGCATTTTTTTTTTTTTTTTTTTTTTTTTACCAAATTGCAGAGTGTATTTTCCTCAACGAAGCTGATTTTTTTTTTTTTACCACCCCTTTCATATCTTGCTTTGGAAATGCACATGACACGGATAAGTTTAATTGTGAAATTAATTGTGCACGTCCCATGGTAGAAATTTTATCTGGCCATCGTGCTGATGTTTCGGGACGGATAGGACACTAAATTTCCTTCCTGTTCCACTAATTGGGAGATCATACATTTTCAGTTCTCAGAGAAATGATCAGGAAGATGCTGTTTATTTTTAAACACCTTATTATATTTCTTACGTTCCAAACCCACATAATGAGGTTGTATAGTTTGTCAAAAGAAACAATATTAAATGTCTAGATTGAAGGAACTCTTTTACCTGTACCTTCTAATTCTGTGTTTGGTAATTTACTAGTGTGTAATAATGGATACCTTTTAAGATCTAAATCACAGATTATGTGTTCTGCGGGAGAATGATAGGTTTTCATTCTTATATTTTAGATTATTGTTATTATTTTAATCAATAAGTTTCAAATGAATAGTTTTGTTGGACAGGAAGGGTGGATTGGAGCTGGCTGCTAGGCTGGCCTCACTTTGTGGTTTATATCTACTTAGTGCCTCTCCCTTTGAGGGGTGTCTCTGTTGGTTGATGCAGGTTCCATGGTAGTTGCTGGCAATTGAAGACCAGTTTGAAATTTCCCAAGAAGAGCTTCTTGCTGGAAAATCTGCAGGAGGAGTTCATTTGTGTGTAGGGGGAAGATTCTAGCATCTCCTTCTCTGTTTGGGATGACTACTGCAGGAACATTACAAGAACCTGAAAATGAACTGAGAGCTATATTGTAACTTTCCACCCTAAATTGACATTCACTGCCTGAACCAAGATGTATACTCACTAATAAATATTTTAGCTCTCTATGCCTCAGTGATTACCCTGGCCATTCCATACAGATAAAAAGACAAAATGTTTCTTTAATCAGTACTGTGATGTGAGACCGTTAAGGTAATAGTGCTTGAAACTATTAGAATCGCAAAGATATTGACTGGCTTGCTTTTGGCATGGCAATTATAATTACATTTTTAGGTTACATTTTATGGGTTTATACTAGTTATTCTAACATAAAAGAAATTGCTGTCCAGAATTTTAACAGAGGGGAGAATGATCTAGGCTGAAATCCTCAGCAGTCCAGACATCAGGGGCTGCTAATATATGATCTAATTGTGATCAATACTTTCTTTTCTACTTTCTGTAATGACAAGGCCTTTGCAATAAAAACACTACCATCTTTTTGAAATCCACAGAATGATAAATGACCCAGGCCAACTTGGGGGGGAAAGTGTAGTGTATTTTACATTCCTAGTGATTTATTATGGGTTTGCGCACATAGCCTAGTGTGGATTCAAGCTGTTGGGGTGGGTGGGGGGAGGAGGAGGAAAAGTACCCAACAAAGAAACCCATTCTGCCTAAAATGCCTAGGTTTAAGTCTGTTACCATTGATGTGAGCTAAGTACTTTCATCAAGAGGCTTAGGAACCCTTGAGTATTTAGATTCTTTTTGTAGCATTACAGGAAGGGGGAAAAAAGCCAACACAATGAACCACTACTTTGCTATGTATGAATGGCTAGGTCAGCCTAACTCATGTGTTACATAAAAAGGACCAATTTCATTCTGTCTTGACAATAAATGAAAGCGTGGCTGTGAAGGTACTCTTAGCTGGGTCTATTTGCTTTCAGAGACAGTCTATTGGACAGGCTCTGGGAGGCAGGTTATTTCAGGTGTAAGAAAGGAAATCTGCTCGTTTCATTAACTATTAGGGACTTAACTTCCTTTGGTGTAAAGCCGAGTCCAATCATCCCAGACCTTGAACAGGGGTGCATTGCTGTCCTGATCAAACCCAGCTGGTCATTTACACCCGACAGGTACAGTTTTTGAGAAAGCCCAGTAGAGATTTGTGAATTCTATTGTATAAAAATGTGAAAAATATGTCAACATGACCCTCCTGGAAGCTCCCCCCACCCCAGTTGTTTATGTCCAACAGTGTTTCTCATATGGCTACGGTTAAGTTTCTCCACCTTTCCATTTCTGACTTCCGGTTACAGGTTGCCTGTGACATTTTGCTTCAGGCAGCACTTAGCATATAATGTTACAGATGCCTGAAATCTTTCCATCTTTCTTTCCTTTCCTTCTTTTCTTTCTCTCACTCTTGCCCTCTTTTTTCTCTTTCTCTCTTTCATTCCCCCCACAACTTTTTTTTTTCCTTTACAAAATCTGTTTTGTTTAAAAAAGTTGGAAAAAATATGAAGGCACTAGACAGCATTCACAACTTTAGGACTGGTCCAAAATATTTTTCTGCCATTCACCAGACCCAGAATTTTTTTCTATGAACCAGAAAATATCTCATTTTCTTGCCTCAGTAATCACAGTGTACAGTAGGTGCTAAGTATGAGGACTAAGCTTAGGGCTCTTATTCAAAATGTTTTTTTGTTGTTGTTGTTTATTGGATTTTTTTTTTCTTTACTTTTTTTTTTTTTTTTTTGGTCAGGACTGTGGAAGGAGATACAGGAGGTATAGGAGACTAGGTTTTACATGAGATCGTTAATCATTTCTTTTCTCTTGAATCAGGCAAGGGACAAAAGGGATAAAGAGTGTTTTCCCCTCAAATATCCAATTCATCCTATCAGATTTCCCACAGTGACTTTCTCTACCGAGGTCTTAATGCACTACTCTTAGAATGTCTCATCAGTGACCAGAGCTGATGGGGTCTTTGAACATTAGACAGTACCCATTAGTCAAGGTCCCTGGGCTAACATCTCTGGATGGCATTTTCTTCTAAGTGTGCCATTAGTTAGTATAATGGACTGGTGTCTGTCAGCCTTTGGGGCAGGACGGAGAGGCGCACCCAAGACCCTTTGTTAGAAGATGGGCTGTGTGTTTTCTTCAACCTGGAAACATGTTCCCAGCAACAGTTTTAGCCCTTGAGAGACAATAAATGTTAATGGCTTCAGTGAAATCTTTATGATCTCCCAGATCAGAAATCGTTTCCCCCCCCCCACCAAAGTCTCAACTATGGATTTACAAAATACTCTTCAGAACCATTATAGTCTTTTGGGTAAATAGTTTTCATTTTAAAACATTTTTATAATACACACATTTTAAAAAGTGTTCTAAATATGTATTTTTACGATTGATCATGACAGCTCCTTAAAGAGCCATTATCGCCTATCAGGGAGATAATGTGTGTGTGTATTCAAGAAATTGTCTACAAAAAACCATCTCAAAGCTGTGTATATTTCCAATGAGGATTTTTTTTTCCACCAATAAACTGGAAAAAATTATGCAAAACAATTGAAATTTAGGTAGATCATCAAAGTGAGCCAGTTCAGAGTTGAGGATTTTTATAATGCTTCTCAAGTGGCAATTGAGAAATTTCAGAGATGCTGGCTATCTGAGGATGTGAACATAGGCTGCCAAAGGTTTGGGTGATTTGCCAGACTTTCTGCCTCAAGCCTGCATTTTTTAAAAGACAAGGCTTTGATTTTATTGGGCTCTCTGAACCACAGGTTGCCATCCAATCACCGAGGGCTGGAAATCAGTCAGAAGAGGGTAACTACTTGTTGGTTTATTCAAACACATTGAATGCATCACTGTGCTAGGAATTAGAGATATAAAGAGAATTAGATCCATTTATGCCCTTGGGGAGCATGCAGACCTGCAAGCCTGTTCACAGTGATAAAGTCTGCAATGGGGGCATGAACAAATGGGAACACCAGCAAAATGCTTTAGGAATAAGAAGGGGGGTGCTATTTGTAAGATCTGGGTGTCTTCAGGTTTCCTCAGGGGTGCAAGGTGGTGGCAAGGAATTGAAGGTGCTGGGCCAGGTGGGGAGAGATGGTGAGAATCAAAAGATGACATTGTAGGTGATGACAACAATGACAATGACCATAGCTACTATTACCACTTCTATTATTAGGAATTATTAAGGCTTTTATGGGACATATAGCTATGAATAATACATGAATTAATTTTTACTACAGAAGATAAGTTTTTACCTTATTCAACCAACAAATATTTATCCCATGCCTCCTGTGTACTAGTAACTTGTGGGTGTAATGATAATAGGGTCTGCTCTCATGGAACTTTAATGGTGAAGTTGGGGATTCTGGAGCTCAGACATTAAATTAAAAAAATCACACACACAAATGTGAAATCTGCAATATGATAAATGCATATTACAGATTAAAAGGGAGGATACCAAATATTTGGCTGATTTGATGGACTTACCTCATGAAAGCAGGGGGTATGTGTGTGGTGGGTTGACCTTGTTAGGGACGCCAGAGAAACCCCTGAGAAAGTGGTGAAGGAAGAATGTGAGTTGAATAGGTGAAGGGGGTGGGATTGGGTGGTCGGGTGTAGAAGAGTATTCTAGAGAGAGAGAAATAGATGAAGAGGGAAAGAAAAGAGGGAGGAGAAATATTATAAAAGGATGCAGCAAGAGGTCTACTCTTTGTCATATTACAGATCCTTCTTCCCTCCCTTCCCCTCCCCTCCCCTCCCCTGCCCTCTTTCAACAAGCATTTACTGAGTGCCTCCTGAGGTCCAGGCACCGATCTTGGCGATGGAGATTCAGCACGAATGGAGCAGTAAGAATCTCTGCCCTCATGGAGCTTACATTCTAGTGAGGAGAGACAGATAATAAACAAATAGACCAGTAGAATAGATAGTACATCAAATGGTGATGAATTCTACAGAGGAGAATAATTCTGGGAATGGGAGGAGGGAATGTTAGGGGTGGGGTTCCAGCTGTTATCTTAAATATAGTAGCCAGAAAAAGCCTCCCGGATAGGTTGGTAATTGAGCCAAAACCTGAAGGTGCAGAGGGAGCCTGCCCGCGGATAGCTGGGGGAGCAAACTCAGGCAGAACAAGCAGTGGGAGAGGCCGAGGCCCTGCCAGAAGAAGGTGCCTGACAAGTTTGAGGAAGGGCATGGAGGCTGGTGGGCTGGACAGAACACGCCTGGAGGGAGGGTAATAGGTGATGCTGCCTGAGGCTTCGTGGGGGCATTTTTTGGGCCCTGTGAGCCGTGCCTGGGCTTTTACTGAGTGAGATGGGAAGCCGTTGAAAGTGGAGGGTAAACAGGAGAGGAGAAAGTTTTCGGGCAGTGAGGAAGATGTCCGCCCAGTCCTGAACGGTAAGCAGAGAAGTCTTAAACTAAAGGAAAGCGTTTTCCACAGCGGGCTTTTGGTATTCCAAGTCTCCTGGCATTTCCTGAGTGAAACCCTAAAACCACTGCAACTTGAGATTTAGTGTTTTTAGAATGGCTTCTGTGTCAGGTACGCGAATGGGATTTTTCAGCTGACCTTGATTCACAAAGACGCATTTTTGGAACAGATCCATTTCACTTCTTAACGATCCACTTTGATGACCCCATTGCAAAATTCTGTTGTCACTAAACCGTCTGTGTATATGTGACAATTATATGTGACAATTTGGGTAAATAGGCAAGATGGTATGTGTATGTGCGTGTGCGTGTGTGCGCGCGTGTGTGTGTGTGTGTGTGTGTGTGTGTGTGTCTCGTATGGGCAGGTGACTTAAATAAAGTCAGCCGAGGCCTGAGTGACAAGGCGTCCAGCTGGGAAGGTGAGGGAGAGACAGGGAGAAAGAGTAGCGGGGGATGCAGATTGAGGTGGGCGACAAGACAATGGCCTGTCAGGATAAGCACCTTTCCACAAAGGTCATCAGCCCATCACGGAGACTCAGCACGAACACCCGGCTTTTGTATTATCTGAAACTTCATTCCCCAGAGGAGCCAGTGTGATCTCGGAGAGGAAGGTTAAAAATCACTGTGGCAATTTGCAAGATGTTCGAGGAGAAATACTTTGTTCTCCATACATAAGGGATCTTATTCTGTTTCCCTTTCTAGCATTAGGACTATATTCTTTGATATTAATCTTTAATATTAATCTCTCAACTCTAGGAAGCAATTTAAAAATTATGGACTTCAGAATCCGGGCATTTTTCCAAGGTGGAGGTGCGAGAGTGCCCCCCGGAATCTTAGCTCTTGAAGATGGTGCTACATGGGTGTGTTGGTTCCATGGGCATTTTAGAGGCCACAAAAAAATCTTCTGATGTTTAGATCAGAAAGCCGGAAGGGCTTTGGGACCACTTGTGATGTTTCTGCTTGTGGTCTTTTGGTCTTCTCCTTGACAACTTCCTCCTATGGCATTTGTTCTAGAAAACAAAAACATCCTTGTGAGTCTTAGGGCAATCCCCCACTCTTGATTTCTAGTGAAAAGTCACCGGCTGGGAGGGGTCTGGCAATCCAAACACAAGCAAAGAAGACCCCGAGCAGGGAGCCCCTGAGAGCCTGTACTGTTGGGTCCGGGGGCTTGAGGCTGGGAAGTTATTTCATTTATGTAGCTTGTTAAAGTCTACATTTGCTTTTCTTTGAGGCCCTGCTCCCAACTCTAGTTGACTTTTTACTATCACTCGTTTGGCTGGCCACACAGAGCCAGAACTCACAGGCCTCCGGCACAGGCTGTTTCCCAAGACCGATGGGAAGCAGAGCAATGATGACTCGCTTAGTGACTTCTGTCATCCCAGTACTTTCTAAATGTGAACTCATTCTTCTCTCAAGAATCAGGTTCAGCGCTGTTATCACCACTTTACGGATGGGCATACCCAGCTTTCATTATTGCAAAGACTGATTTTGAGTCTATGATAAATGTACTCAGCATTATAGTAAATTGAAGATGAAAAGATCTAATAGGTCACCTGATATTGGCCCTCCCTCTGTCCACTGCCACACGACCGACCAGAACAGGAAGCTCCGACAATCTACTTTCTAGAGCTTTGGTTTAAATGTCCCAGGGGTACCTCCCTATAAAGCTAACCATGGAGAAAGAATCTCCTTCTAAAAGCTGCTCTTGTGGACTCAGGGCTGCAACCTCCTCTTCCTCCCCAGCTGAAAGGCTCTTGGTTCCAAGTCTTTTTTCCTTTCTCTTGGGAGAATTGCAAATTCCAAGAGTCACATGTGCATCTTTTCCTTTTATAGTAGATTTTTATGTGCCTTTTTAGGTTTACTAACAGACATACGGGATTTTGAGTTACAGTTGGGACATGGGCTCGTGAAATTAGTCTTAACTGCTTTAACCTGTAGGTGCTCGTGTTTATGGAATAAGTAAGTCATAATCGCTGACCACAGCCATTAAAATCTGATGTGAGTCAACTTCAAGTACAAAGACTTTCTATAAGCCAACCCTCTTGAAGCAGAAATGATCACAATTTAATATTATGAGAATAATTAATAAGGAGTGTGCCAGTGACCTTGAATATTAATATTGTTTCCTTTTCCTGTAAACAAACTGGGCTATTTTATTATTATTTTAGTGTGTAATTTGGCATAAACACTCCTTTTCACATAATTTCCCCAGGTGACTTTTGTCTCCTTGGCAATTTCCGGCTTTAATAAAGAAAACCTAATTAAGAAGGAGCTGTTGATTGGTTTGCTAGTGTAATTAACACAGGTGATGCTAATGAGTTTCTATGAGACTGGTGGTTTATGGGAAAAATAAACAGACCGTTGTTGCATATGGGCCCAACTGATATCTGCACTCTGGAAGAAATGATGATTTCCAAGTCTCCTGTGAGTGGTTTGTGGGCATGGAATAGGCAGATAAAATATTTTATAAGATTCATTAGTGGAACTAGACCAAATTGGGAGCAAAAGTCTCGGTGTTAGGCGATATTAAAAAATCTGATGTCTATTAGGTCTGTCTTTTTTCATGTACCTAAAAAGGGGTCGATTTCTTTTGTTAGGGGTGTGTTTCTGATTTTCACTATAGGCATTTTAAGTTTGCAAAGCCCCCAGCGGACTTTCTAGAGACATTATAATTTTCGTTCTCTTTTCCCTGACTTTGTCCATTAACCCCTGAGGTTGCTTTGACTGGAAAAGCACATGGGATTGCTACAGAAATTCAGACTGCTGGAAGTCTCATTTCTTGGCCTGCAAAAGCTTCGTAAGGAACTCTTGATATCTGTATTTTTAGTGGCATCCATGCTAGTCTGGTACATCCAGAATGACTTATAAGCAAACTTCCTCTTTTTTTCTTTCTTTGTTGGGCTGGGAGGGGAAGTGGGGACAGGAATTCAGATAGCATTTAGCAACAACTTTATATAATGAACAAGATTCCTGTGGCATCAGTGCACCTTTTCTCATCGTGAATTTTACTCAAAATACCTAGCTGTTGGTCTTGATAATTTATAAATACCTTGCTCAACTTCAAAATTGATATCTGGAATCGTTTACATAAAAGACCAGGAGATAATATGGCTTTTGTTGTGTACATAGTTTTTCTAGGCCTCTTCCCTTTTCAGGGGTATATTCTTCTTCAAATTAGTTTTTTAAATATGTGTTTGCTCTTCATTTTCATCTCATTTTTCATCATCAGCTAGTTCATTCTCTCTCTCTTTTTTCTTCCTGCCTCCAAAAATGCCTGTTCTACTTTGTCACTCGTCTATTGCTATGTGACAGAGAAACCAGAGACATTCTGTGTCTAGCAGTGCACCTCCAGGGACATCTTTTGAACTCTCATAATTTGTATTTATTGCCACCCACTTTGTAAGTTCACAGTTTAATTTGCCGGCAGTGGCAGTGTTAGGCCGACACAGTAAAACAAGATAACGTTAAAATGTCAGAATGAGAGGGGGCATGAATGATGCATTACCCCTACCAGGACTTGCACTTGTCATTCCTTTCCACCAAAGTGATGTTAACTACCTTTTGAGAGCTTTATCTGACTGGTATTACTCCGAAATAGGATCATTAGTTCACTGTTCTGATTAGGAAGCTGCTATGCTCGATTAACTCTTCTTGGACTGGGATCTCAGCGAAAGCATTAAATGAATCGCACTGACTTAGACATCTAGAACTAATTTATAATTATTTTTTTGCAATTATTTGTAGTTGTTGACATGTGTTTTGCCATGATGTGGTACTTAACAGAGATGAGTTAAACCTACTGGAGAAAGACAAGCGTGTTTGAATTGCATGTTTGATACACATTTCAGGAAAGGTCTTCTAGATTTAAGAATTTTTTTTCCTGTGGGCAGATGCTAAGCCATCATTCTTAATAGTATCTACGTGTAATTCATTCATAACCTTTTGAAATTCCCGAGTTTTGGGAATTGAGTTTTGTAGTTTTTGCTGAATCATTGTCCTAGGAGGAAACCAACTGAATTCACGTTTATTCACAGTGGTGACGTCATGGGCAAGAAGCAGGGTTAACATGTATCTTGAAGAAACTTCCAAAGTGATGAATCTAGAATACTGGGACAGGAAACCCCCCTCCCGACTTCCCCATTCCCTAAAACCACCTCACACTGTTCTTTCCTTATCTCAAATTTTCTTCCCAATCCTGCTGCTCTCTGTAATCTTAGCATATTGATTCTTTGGCTTCTGACCAACTACTTAACTCTCTGCCCCATTCCGTACATACACACCCAATACTTACACTTCAGTATGGATGAGTTTTAGATGCTCTTAAGAGCAGGTTTTGATAGGGAAAGCATTGGAAGGGTGGGAGGTAGATATGGGAGCAGCACCAAAGAGGAAATTTGTCCTCCAACAAGGATCTTGATGGTAATGAAGACTTAATTTGTGTTTTATAGAAAAGGGCTCTATTTTACAGTAAAGATAACATATTGATTCTGGTCCACAATTCACGAATGAAACTTGCACTTTAGTTTAGCCTTTCTAAAGTAAGAATATTTTTCATCTTCTAATTCCAAAGAGAAATAGAGCTATGTGGAACAATCTGAGAGGGATTGGCATATCACCTGCACCACTGTGCCTACAATGCTTAGCCCTTCTAGGTGTAAATTGAATGGATGAAGTTATCACGATGGAGAAGTCTTCCCCATCCCCCATTTGAGGACTTCCCCCAAATGTCTTATTTCCTGAAATGGCTTTTTAGCTGTGCAGATCCAGAAACTTGGGTTGTTATTATGGATGCCTCTGATGAATCTGGGGTTACCCTGAGCATATTAACAGCACCCTCCCATTATGTTCTTTTGTCATATGCTTCACATCTGCCCTAAGTTACTCTCCTTAACTATCTGGTTAAGTTGGCCTTTGTTCTCTTTGGAGATTTCTTGGTAGCTAACCCATGGCTGCAGGTACAGATGAATTGGCCTTCAACTATTTGTATTAAAAATGTAGCCATAGTCCAGGCGCGGTGGCTCACGCCTGTAATCCTAGCACTTTGGGAGGCCGAGGCAGGAGGATTGCTTGAGGTCAGAAGTTCGAGACCAGCCTGAGCAAGATTGTGAGACCCCGTCTCTACTAAAAATAGAAAAAATTAGCCGGGCATAGTGGCACATGCCTGTAATTCCAGTTACTCAGGAAGCTGAGGCAGGAGGATCGATTGGGCCCAGAAGTTTGAGGTTGCAGTGAGCTATGATAATGCCACTGGACTCTAGCTGGGGTAAAAGAGCAAGACCCTGTCTCAAAAAAAAAAAAAAAAAAAAAGTAACCATGACTTTCTTGTGTTTGGACCTTATTTTCAAGAACAAACCAGGTGCCTATATCTTTGGGGGGACAAGTTTAATGAGACAGAGGAAGCTGAATGGCAGTGTACAAATTCAGAAGGGAACTTGGTTTCAGGGTGTTTGTACCTAAGAGGTACAGGAAAAAGAGTGTGTGTTTGGTTTGAGTTTCTTGGGTCTATTAATCACCTCTAAGAATATACTTTTTGTCAGGGTGAATCATTTATAGCAAATTCCACTTTATTGATATTTTTCTCTGTGAACCTATTTTCCTGTGGTTTTGCCATGTATTGCCAGGGAACTGATGCTTGCTTAGATTTGGCTGTAGTGCTGCTTTTGTAGAGAGGGGAAATGAAGGCATAAAAAAATAAATAGTTTTCTGTAATCTTATGTAAAAGGGAGTCATCAGATTGAAAGAACTTTTTTTTCCCTCCTCTCATACCTCTATGGGAGAACATTTTGATCAATATGGGTCAGGCTTAACCAAAATCAACTTTATTTTAAAATTGCTGTCATTTGGAAGTTCCTTTTCCTTAATCTTTCTTAAAAAGGAAGGTGGGGTGTAAAGTTCTAAAAGAAAAGCTGTCTGGCCAAGAAAATATGAAAAATTTTCCCCACCTCAGAGTCGCACATAAATGTGTGTGCTTTAGGGAGCCAACCAGTGTGACTTCTCCTGGGAACAATTTTTGTAACCGAATTCTGATTACTTTCCCAAATCTGCCCCTCTGCAGTACTCAAGGTTTCCTGTGTCCTGCATTGTCCCAGATAGAAAATAAAATGAAACTCTCACCAATTTTGCCTACCTTTTTTTTGCTTTAAGCCAAGGTTTTGCAGCACCATTAGGATGTAGATTATCATATTTAAAACCTGTGATGACACCGTTGTACCCATCTGAATGATTAATCTGCTCATTAAAAGAGTGCCGATGGGCTAGTCTAATTGGAACATGGATCTTCTTAAAGGACGTTACAGGGTCGGGAATAGGAAATATTACTCATAACATAAAGTAGGGATTAATTATGCTACTAAATACTACTGTGTGAAATTTACATATGGGTCTGCTTAGAGACAAGGATTAGAAAAAGTGTAGCATCCCATTTTATAACATTTATGTCAACTTTAAGACAGGTGGTGTATTCCTAAGTTAATCCCAAATCTTAAATCAACATTTGCAAAAGCTGTTATAAACTCAAATGCCACAGAAGGCTTAGAGGTTGGGATAAACACAGAATTTGCATCAGTGAATCACTGTGATTTAACCATATGGATTTTTTAAAAAAAAAAACAATTGCAAAGATCCAAAGCTGCAGAACAATCTCTGCTCTTCTGTTAAGCCCTAAACTTCTGGATGATATTAATCTTCCTTAGGAGTCAAAGTACAATTGGGATCTTTAAGAAAATAGGCAAATCCACTGAGCAAAAGTTTGCAAGCTTTTTTTCTTTTCTATTAAATAACCTTTTTTAAAACAGTGTATTTGTTTGTTGCAAAGGGGAAGGGAGATTTGAAGCTCCACTTAGAGCCTTTGTGCTGCAGGGCTCCTATGGTCACACACTTAGAAAACTACCATGTAACATGGAGGTGGATCCTAGAGTTTTGGGGCTGAAAAGAAGCTTGACAATCTTTTATTCTATCTCCCTCATTTTAAGGCAAGGGAGCATAGAACATACACAACTAGTTAGTGACAAGTCAGAGCTAAAAAGCAAAGTTTCTGACTCATAGTCCAGTGCTATTTTCAACAACATCTCTAGTGTGGTTACCAAATATCTTGACACGTTGGATTATTTGTTTGACGCATCATGTCTTAAGATATCTCTGTTTACTGAAGTCAGATCTGTTTGACAAATGTGAAATATATTCTTACACGTCTTGAGGATTTGTTGCATTTCCACTACTTGGAAATTCGTATTCTTTTTTACTTGTAGGCAGATGTCATGTCATGTCATGTGTGTAGTGCAAAATGGAAAGTTGCTACTCCAGAGTGAGCACTCTACCATGCCAGCTGGTCTAGCCAAAAAAGAAATGAAAATCAGGGCACTTGGTTGTTAGTGGGCCCCCACCTGTTTGAGGAACTTAAAGGATTACATGTCAGTTTTTTTGGGTGCTGCCAAGCTTGGAGAATATCCTTGAGCTTTGGAGACCATATGATATTTCTGGGATTGGAGAAGCCTTAGGCAAAGAATGCTGAACTTGAAGGTCCCTTAACAGGGTGTCAATTCAAGCTTCTCCAGACCTCTGGACTCTCTTAACCAACTCTCATTTTTGTTCTCTCCTCTCCATTTTATTCCACTTGTCTGACTGAATCGAGTTCATCATCATCTCTCTTCCAGATGATTAGAATAACTATTTCTTGTGCTTCAGTCTCTACCCTACTCAATCAGTTGTCTACACAGCAGCTAGAATGCTCTTTCTGCCCCTCTGACACCACTCTTCTGCTTAAAGCTGGCTATCACTGGGACAGCCTGGCTCCTCCTTGACCCAGAGATAAAAGTCCAGCTCTTTAGCATTGCCTACAGTATCCTTCCTGGCCTCATTTCTTCCTTCTCTCCTCTTTATACTGGGCTACCTCACGCTGATGCTAACTTGCCCTGCACTCTGAGCTTGCTTTTGTTTTTACACTGTTTTTCCCTATGTATACCCTTCTTAGCGTTCTCCTTGCTTCAGCTTCTGTCCTGGCTTATCTTCAGGAGCGAATTCAGTGTTAGCTCCTCAAAGAAGCCTTCTTGGGCCCACCAACTTAGGGTACAATGTGCACTTACTCTTCATCACAGCACTCTTCACACGACATGGTAATAACTTATCATACAGCTTCCCCACACCCATGTGCTCCTTAAGGGCAAGGAACATGCTATTGTTATTTTTCTATTTCTGTGTCCCAGTACTATGTCTGATTCAAAGGAGGAAATCCATAAATGTGGGAGGGAGGAAAGAAAGAAATGAACACTGACAAAAATTTATACTCTAATAAGTTGTGCAGAGGAAATGTTCTAACATGGTTAGATATTCTGTTATATACTGTCTTGCGTTAATAGCTGAGTAGGTGCCTTTTTATGTCAAGTTTAATGTCTTGGTTTGATATCTTCATTTTTTCCCACAATAGGGATCAGCCGACCACTACTTCCCCTACTAGCACCTTTTAAAACACCGGTTCCCTAATCTTGTTCCATAGTGGTTCCACTTTGCATGCCTTATAGTGTTTTGCATGTAGGCAGAAGCCTATAATTGACAGAAGAGGTAGGAAAGTTGATTTTCAGTTGGAGAGAAAAGACTTTGTTGTGGATTTTCGAGTATTCTCTAAGCTTCAGTTTTGGCATTCTTAGAGGTCAGTTCTGAAGATGCTCTTACTGTAATCTGATGTAGGAGATGAAACTTTCAAAGAAGCCTGTACTCTCATTCTGTGAAAGTTAATAGCAAAGTGTCATTGCAAATCTGTTGGAAAATGTTTGTTTTCTGTGGTAGATCTCTGGACATTTTTAAGACTCAAGAGTAGTGTGCAGAGAACCTTTCTTTAGAAATTCAGATCTGGTGGAATACCATAATGGTTTAGTGGTGGAACGGACATTTGAACATAGTCTTCTTCTGTGAATATCATTCGTTCCTGGACCTCCACAGTTTGCAAGTGAAAATATAAACTGTAAGTCCCCAAGGAAGTTAGAGAGACACATTAATGTAGTAAAACCTGGACTGGCCACAGTGCCCAGGAAATGGGGTGATTTGTAAAGTTTTTCCAACCTTGCTGGTGCAAAAGGATTTCATGTCTTCTTTGGTATACAGTAGTCTGGCTATAGAGAGATGTTGTACGAGGCACAGGAGGTTGGGCTAGATGTGAACTCACTCTTGAGTGTCCCAAAGTTGTTTTCCTAAATTATAGAATTGTGGCCCTTTTGAGTCAGTATGGAACTTGCCCACAATCGGATAAAAGCTGACCCTTAAAGTAGTGGAAACAAAGGCTGCAAAGATAAGCCAACTGGCCTGAAGTCCTATAGCCTGCTGATCCTACAGATGGGATTTCCACCTGGCCCTTGGGCTTCTAATTCATTATTCTTTACCCTATACTGTAGGGCTTTGTGGGTGTTAAAAAGTGTTTGCTTTTTTTTTTTTTTCCTATTGTAAACTCAGTACGGAGAGCAATGCTAGTTAACTGAGGAAAGTGAATAGATTGTATTAAGTTGTATTCTGTTAAAACAAAGCTTTACTACAGTGACACTGTTGATAGCACTGAGAATCTTCGTGATTCTAAAAACTCTTCTTAGGTAGTGTGCAGAGTCAAAGGTTGCACACTTGGCCTGGGGACGCATTCTGTATGGCCAGCATGGTGCCGTCACCTTGACGATAGGGTATACGGTCTTCTGCCTGACTCTGTCCCCACTACTTTTGGCATCTTCACTCCATTATCTTATTGGCCTGGTCTCAGAGGCTTTTGAATCAGAAGCTCTGAGTTTAATGTGATCTTTAGTTTTATTTGGGGCTTACGGGAAGGTAAGCAAGAAATGTCCATTTTATTTTCAAAACATCTGAGAAGGGGGCTGCATTTATGGGATGGGCTGGTTGTTGACAATGTTGTTTACATATTTGGGAGCACACCGCCCCTCAAGCTGCCACCAGCTTTATCAAATCACTTAAACCAAGTCCCGTGCTACCATCAACAGCAGTCCAAATCTGTCACAACTGGCAACCTTCAGCATTTGTATGAAAAGATGGTTAACCAGCCTGTGTGTCGGCACAGATGCAAGGCGGGAGCAAATGCGATTGTTGCATTTGTGCCACTAGCCACTCAGGTTTATATAAGAGAGATCAAGGTTTTTCTGTTTTATTTGGAAAAGGACTTTCCAGGATATAGAATTTTCATTTCTCTCTCTCTCTCTCTCTCTCCCCCTCCCCCTTTCAGAAACTTAGATAAAATTATTTTTTAAGTAGAAATGACCTCCAGAGATCCACAAATGAGCATTTTGCTGGGTGGTGGGTAAGGATATCATTTATCTCTCGTTCCTAAAATGATTTTGATTTTTTAAAAAATAAAGGAGTAACTTATGTTCTCTGTAAGAAATTTGAAAGAATACAGGCAGGAAAACAAAAATTACATTTTATTCAAAGACTTGGAAAAATCTTCAACATTTTCTGGTTTTTTTTGTTTTTTTTTTTTGCAGAATATTTTCTCTGTATGTATTAGAAGCATGTATTTACAAAATTGAATTATTCTGTTTTGTAACTTGCTTTTTTCACTTAATATATTGTGAATATCTTAATGTATCTCATAATTAAAAAAACATAATTGCACAGGGTTACATCCTATGGATGTCTTATTTAACCATCACTCTGTTATGGAATATTTAGCCTGTTTTCAGTTTTTTGTAATTGTTAAAATGGAACAATGAGCCACTTTGTGTATAAATCTTTGGGTTGCAATCTGATTGTTTTTTCTTTAGGCTAAATTCCTCAAAGTGTAACCTTTGAATTAAAGGAGGGGACTATTTTTAAGCTTTCTGGTACCCATGGCTAAATTGACCTCCAGGAAGGGTTATGCCTGTTTACTCTCCCACTGCCCAGGTTCAGAGAGCAGTTTACCAGCATCCTCAACAGACCACATTTCAAAACTTTTACTAACTTAGTAAACTGAAATATAGTATTTACTTCCTTTGTTAAATTTGTATTTTGTGATTGTTGCCGAGGTGGAGTATTTTTCTTTGTGTTTTGATCATTTATATTTTTTATTTTTTGGTGAATTACCTATTCATTTTCTTTCTTTTTTTTTTTTTCCTATGGGCTTTTACTTACGTTTAAAACAATAAACATTTACTGTCTCACAAGAATTCGAGAACAGCCGTAGTTATCTGAAGGTTTGACCACGGCTGGGAGATCTGTTTCCAAGATGGCTCGTTCACAAGGCAGTTGGCAGGAGGCCTCAGTGTCTTGATACCTGGGCCTTTCCAGGGCCGCCTGGGTGTCCTCAGGACATGGCAGGTGGCTTCCCCCAGATTGGGTGAGCCTAGAGAGAGCAAATAAACTGTAATGCCTTTTTGACTTAGTCTTGGAAGTCACACACACATTGCACTTCTGCCATATTCTAGTTATTAGGAACAAGCCCCTAAGTTCAGCCCACATTCAGGGGAGGCAAACTAAGTTCCACTTCTTATTACCCCTTTAAGAGTTTGAGGACATATTTTAAAACCACACAGAGCCTATCCTTTTTTTTTTTTTTTAATACAGTGTATCTTTCAAATATTTTCCTCTGTTGGTTTGTCCTTGAATTTTATTTTTTTTTTGACAGAGGTTTAAAATTTTATTGTACTTAAGTCTATTACTCATTTCCTTTTTTGGAGTCTTTCTTTTCATTTATGCTTAGCAATGTCTTCTCTATTCTAGAGTCAGGTAAATCTTCACTTTTATTTTCTTTTAGTTCTTTGTTGATTTCATTTTTTATGTGTAACCTCTTTAACATTTCTAGAATTTATTTTTAGTGTATGGCATTAGAGCAAGCATTTTTTTTTGTAAATCATTAACATTTATTGTAGTGGTAATTTTTGAATAAGCTCACTTTCTCTTAATGATTTACAGTGCGTCTTTTATTATCCATAAATACAAGGTGGATCTTCAACAAATACAATATGGTCATAGTCCTTATTAAAATCTTAAAATGCTTCCATGCCGGTTGGTAAATAGTTGCTGCCCTGAGCTGCCCAGCCCTTCCTTCCCCCTCAGTTCAGACCCTTCTTTGTCAATTAAAAGGGTCTTCTCTGGCACATCGAAAGGGGATGAGTGTAGTATAGCGTCTTCCAGACTGGAGCTCCAGGGACAATGTAGGTGTCAGTTCTGCTGTTTGGTATATCGACCTTAACTAAGGATTTATAGGCACATGGCTTTTTATTCTGTTCCATTGATTGGTCAGTCTAGTCTGAGTCCCTTACCGAATGATTTTAATTTCCATGGCTATATACTATGTTTTAATTTTATAATCCCCCTCTATTTTCATAACTATTATTGCTTATGGATTCTTGTATATGAATGATAGAACCATTTATTAGGTTAAAATAATTCCTTTAGTATGTTGAGTAAGCTATGTGAAAGTCTGAGGAAGCTGACATCTATGTTACGTTGTCTTTCTACCTTGAAGGAACGTGTGTGTGTGTGTGTGTGTGTGTATAAATTTATTTCCATTTATTTAAGTCTTTAATATGCTCAAGTAGGATTTTTCCTTATATTTTTGGTTGATTTTATTACTGTTTATTTTATCTTTTTTTGGTCTTTTTTGCAGTTATAATGGAATTTTTCTAAAATATTGGAAAAATGGTTATTACTATTATTGTTCAGATATGTTAATTGTTCAGGGGTTCTTTAAGATAGTAATTTTCTAAGTTTCACAAAATGAACATTTACTGAAGTCCTTTAAATAACCCCTTCTCCCACTAGAATTTTGAATTACCTTGATACAATGCCAAAAATTCTAGTCACTCACGTTTTATAAATAACCAGTTCACCATGACTTTGGGACAACTTGAGCGATGTATGAATCACATGAGCAATCATATGTCATTGCTATCCAAAATACCAGCCTTTAAAAATTTCCTTTTTTTTTAAGAATATGTCTGCTTGAAATTACCCATGGTTGAAAATGCAAACAGGACTCGGCATTGAACCTGGGAAGTATTGTTAAGTTCTGAGTGGGACGGTTTGAACGTTGTGTTTTCTGGTTTTGTAAGATTCTCTCATCTGTATCTAAAGCTTATTCCGGGGAGTACCAGGCCTTTACCAACTCCCCGCCCCATGTTATGAAAATGATTGGGTGACTGTTAGCAAAGCAATAATGCCAGTGGGATGTGGATATTAACCTGTCTGTGGGGGGAAAATGCTGAGAGCAACAGGCCTATAATTTAGGTAATAGCGTTAGTCTATGAAAAACATGCTGCTTTTGCCTTGATGCTAATCAGGAAACCATCAGACAGTCTTCCCTGACTGAGCACGGGCAGGGCAGGAAGGAAGTCAGCTGTCATCATGTTTTTGAAGAAGAAAAAAATGAGAGGTGAGCTGAACTCTGTGATCGGTACCTCACTCTAAGGCTGCTTCCTGAATCTAAAGGTGTGCTACTCCCATCAGCACCACAAATTGGAGGCATCTGATTTGCATGGATTAACAGGAGTGGGTCACAACCTCCTGACAGGTCAATGGCACCACTGGGGATTTGAAGGAAACTTTGATTCTCCCTCTTTTGCCCCTCTACCGTGAAGCAGTCATGCTGTTCTATTGTAAAAGAGGATCCCTTGCTCAGAGAGCCAAGCTTGTCATTTAAATTCACCCAAGTTAGGACACCACGGAGCTCTGTCAGATGTCAGTCTCCATGCAGCAGGAGAATGTTTTTCAACAGCTTTCTAACCTCTTTGCCGGGAAACACAGAGGCCTGGATCAAGGGGGAGGGGCGGCCAACGGGGCTTGAAGGATTTTTACAAAGACAAGATTGGAATTTTTCATTTCAGGCAGGTTTTCTTTTTCTTTACGTTTTCTTATTATTATTATTTTTTTCCTTTTTCCCTGTAAGCCTCCTGTAAAAGATATTTACACAAAGGGGGAAATGAAAAAAAATCAGATTGGTCGAAGGACCACTTCATTTGAGGGTCTTCTTGAAGGCATTTAAGCCTGGGAGTGATTGTGGTGTTTTTCTGGATCAGAGGTAGTGGCTGTTTGCCAATCACTTCCCTTGAAAAATATTGTTTGGCTTTAAGGGAACTATGAAATGTTTGGCAGAGGAACCATCCATGGACAAAAAGAAATGGAGATTTTCTGATTCAGCCCATGGTGCCCAAACTCAATAAAAATCAGAAGCAAATGCCATCAAACTGTGACCCAAGTGAAGGGTCACACCCTCAGTCAAGGAGGGTTCAAATGGCAGTTGCAGAGTCAGGACCATATTTTCTTGAACCTTGATTAACCAAATGCTTGGGATATAACATGTTATGGGAGTTCTGATGTACTCACTTGACACTTATTATTTTCTACATTTATCAACAACTGTGTATTCAACATGTCTTGTAGGCCAGATATTGTGCCAGGCCCTAGAAACCCAACTTGCAACAAAATGGACTTGGTTCCTGTTCTCTTGGGACTTCCTGTTTAGATCTGTCTCATCAGTTTTCTTTTCTTATGTGGCTTGATTTCTGCCATTTGAATTCCAGAATTTTCTTGTATCTACGACAGTGGTTAGCATTATAATACCTTACAGTAAGGTTGGGTAAATACTTTCCCTATTGTTTCCTTGACTATTTGTGTAATGTTTACACTTGTGAAGCCTCAGTTTTCTAATCTGTAAAATGGGGATATTATTATCTATCTCACAGGGTGGTTGTGAAGAGTCAGTGACATAATGTATGTAAAGCACTCAGCAGAGAGCATGGCGCAGGGTATTTACATAGTATTTGGGAGCTGCTAGCATTTTTCATTAGAAGAAATGGTGTTGTCAGAGATAATGATAGTGGTAGTGCATGTTTAATATCTAGAACCTTCTGTCTAGTTAATTCCATTGGGATCTTTCTACAATATTTTCAACTTCTTTCTTCTTTTGGTAAGCATTGTGTCCTTCAACGAATCTCATTATTTGGATGGTTGAAGATAACTTAGAAGACCTTATGGTTGTCATTTGAAACAAATTCTCAAGGGTTGTTGTAGAAGGAATATCTGAAGGGGAGGGAGAGGGAGAGAGAGAGAGAAAGAAAGAAAGAGGGAGGGGGAGAGTGTGTGTGTGTGTCTACATGTTCAGGTAAGTCCTGTTATTAAGCTTCTAGTTAAAATTCCAGTTTTGAAAAGCTTCTTGAACTTCTTTTTGAGTTCTCTTTCCTTTAATGGCACAAATGTCCTTTCAGAGGTAGATGCTCTCATTCTCTTCCTGGTGAAGAACATTCAGAGACCATTAGGCTGCATCTTAGTGACAGGAAACAGCAGCATGAGGTTTGATCTGAAAGCCTGTGACACACCACCACCCCTGTGTCCTTCCAAAGTAAAAGCTTCATTGGCAGAATAGGATTGTGGACTGGGCCATGTTGCTAGAGTTCAACCTGGGTTCAAATCTTGCTTTTACTATTTATTAGCTTTGTGATCCAGGGCATGTTTCTAAATCTTGAAAACACACACACACACGTATGTGCATACATATTTATATTAATTTATTAACTTAATGTGGTGCCTGGCACATTCAAGCAGGAGCTTGTAACAAATAAGTAACAACTGGAACTAATAAGTATTTGTCCTACGAATGAATGAATGAGCACATTACTGCAGCTATTCTTCATCAGTAGGCCATTGCTAAGCATGTTTTTGCAGCTCCTCTTCCCATCAGTTGCTGGCTGAACCTGCAGCACCCTCTCAGGACTCTCTTCAATGGTAGCACACTTCCACTCTTAGTGGGTTGATCTGAGTTCAGGCAGCAGTAACTTGGTTCCAAGCCTGGTGTAAAAGATCAGTCTATTAAAGACCATTTGGGGTCAGAAGTGATGTGTGCCAGTGAGGGAACTGTACTGAGTTGAACTCATAGCATGCTGCCTGGATTCTAAAGACGAACTGCAAATGCTCTCGAGCAGAGTCTCCCAAAAAGGACAGATTGGAATGGGATGGAATTCATTTTGATGTGCATTTCTAGTTTGTTTAAAAATTAGTCACACATCAGGTCTCACTCTGGCCAC
This sequence comes from Varecia variegata, assembly GCA_028533085.1. Taxonomy (NCBI): domain Eukaryota; kingdom Metazoa; phylum Chordata; class Mammalia; order Primates; family Lemuridae; genus Varecia; species Varecia variegata. The sequence goes on from CM052447.1 coordinate 14,598,094, forward strand.
TGTGCTCTGGAAAGGGAGGAACAGTGAGATATGGCTCTTGGTGATAGGAACAGTGGAGGCTAAAGGTCCCAGGCTGTTGAGTTAGTCCTGAGTCCGAATCTTACCTCTGCTGCTTACTAATTATGAGGCCTAAGGCTTGTTACATAAACCTTCTACTCTGCAATTACTTCTCTATGATTTTTTTCCCCCTGGGGATTGCAGGAAAAAAATGTGCTTGGCACATAACACTCCATGGTAAGTTTCAAGATTATTTCTTCTTTTTACATTATTTTAGTTTCCTTTTCACATATACTCAGGGATCTCTCACATTGCTTGGCTCCTTAAATCCTAGAGAAAAATGATCTGAGAAATGAATTCACATGAAGCATTAGTGACTTAGTCTCTTACCCTTCCCATGAATATTTGTACTCACGAGATGGTACCCAGAAAGGCAGCGCCTCAGGGAGAGGAATATGTTTCTAATTTAAGCGTCTCAGGCATAGTGAGGCTGGCATTTGAGGTCGAGGAGGCCACAGGGCCACACTACCTACCACACTGCTAGCAGACTCCACTAGGTTGATAGAAAGGTTTAGGTTCCTGAAATCTGTTCCCCACTTCTCCTCACCCCCTTGTTAGTTAGTAGCCAATACCAATACCAGTAACCAATACCAATACCGGTAACCAATATCAAATATGATTCTGTTGCTTGACAGAGGCATTATTAAATTGGAGCACCCCTAAGACCAATTCACTGCAAATAATTGTTGGCACGTTTGTTCTCATGGCACAACTTTCAAAAGCAAATTAATTATAAGCTGGTTGCAATTTAATTCAGTTTGTCTGGATTATGTGTTTGCAAGGCCTAGAGTACATTTGGCACCGTTGCTGGCACATTTGGATTTTAATGTCTTTGACAAAGCCACAGCTTCCTTGGCCTGGGTAAACGGCCTACTGCCATGTTGTCATTTAACTAGCTTGTGCCAGAGTGACTCTAGCTTCAGGGTGGATCTTCAGCTTGCAACCCCCACCCCACCCCTGTCAGCCTCTCATGGATCTAAACATTTACCAAAAAGCTGAAAACTGAAAGCTGCCTACAGAATACCCTGAGAAAATGATGCTTAATCGTGTAGAAAAGTTTAACTATTTGCATCAGCACAATAATACACAGGCACAGAAGACTTTCAGTTCCCCAAAACTAAGATGAGGTTTAACAATCTTGTGTGAAATCTGACATCCTGCTATACATGTAAATGTAAAAAAGGCAGGTTGGGAAAAATACAGTAAACTCCCCACATTTGTGCAGAGAACTGTGCATATGTTTTTCCCCAATTATGGAAGATACCTTTTTGCTTTTTTTTTTTTTTTCTTAGCTTGTGCTTTCAACTTGCTAAAGAAACTCAATTATAGAACCATGGGTTAAAAATCCAGTAAGGTGACAGGCTACACTCTTCTTTGATTTTTGGGCTCTTGAGTACTTCTTACCCTCTGCTACTGGCTCATGCACTCCCTCACTGCCTTGAAAATCCGCACCTCTTATAAAACTTCCAGCTTTGGTGTACCTCTATGATGCAGAGTGGTAGCAGATTAGTTAAGGACAAAGAAGGAAACCCATGGACAGCACCTTAATCTTTCCTAACTGCGACTGGATCCTTCTCCCCGAATCTTCCCTTCCTTCTTCCTCTGCTCCTCTCTCAAAAAGGAAGTGTATGATTGTCAGTTTTCTGGGTTCAGGACAGTGATGGATTAAACTGGCTTTACTGAGGTTTGAACTTGTGACTCAAGGCATTGGCTTTTGTAAAAGAGGCCCAAACTCTCCAGGCTGGACCTTGATTGAGAGTTTTGGGGCCTCCATTGCCTTTTCCCGCCAGGATGATGGTCGCTGGCATTTATCTATCTATGAGGCTTGCAAAATCATGGCCTGTCATAATGGTAAATAAAATGTGTTAAAGTTAATATGAAGAAGAAAGGAGCAATTACAACTGCTTAAAACAGTCTTCAAATATACTTAAGCAGAGGTTTGCCACGTAAACACACAATTAAAGCAGGAATTTGTGATGGATGCAAGGGTTTGCCGGGCCCAGACATACTGTTTACTAGTGTAGTTAGCAGATGGATAAGTCAACTGATCCCAGATGTGCAGCTTATAAATATAAACTCACGTCTTACTAGTGATGTATGTCTGCAAGTAGCAACAAATTACTTCCTATTTAACTCTTGACTATTTGCTAGGGGGAGCTTTGTGATACTCACTTGCTTTACAAAAAAAGGATTTTGAACGGGTTTCCTCTTTCAAAAGTGGTAACCAAATATCTAGAAAAAGGTACTTTTGTGCAGTTGTTTTAAAGGACAGGTTTAAATAGGTTGACTTTTTTCTTTTAAGTCCAGATATCCAAGCCTTATATCCCTAGCCACAGTTTTCAGATATTTGCAGCTAATTAATTCTTAGGAAATCTAATCTGAATTGAATTAATTTTCCCTTTTAGGGCACACGGAGCAACTTTTAGGTAAGAAAAAAAAATGAAAACAGCTTTTGTTGCACATCCTTCTTGCAACTAATGAAAAGTAATATTGCGGTTCCTTTCAAATAATGCAATAACAAAACACCAAATGAGAGCATTGCATTGTATTGTTATATTTGCTGTTTAAATAATTTAGCTGCAAAAATCTGAAGGCTGCTTTAGCTGTAATTAATTATTCATTAATGACATGCTAATTGCACGATACCTTTGAATATTTAACAAAATGCAAAAGCCAGGCTCTGAAGTTATGTTTTTAGTGCAAGGGGAAAAAAAAATCCTTTAGTCCATCAGTGCATCAGGAGGACAAAAAAAGTCCCTTTTCAGATGTGAGGTAAGGTAGTAGTAGTGGCCTACTTTCCATTCACCATCTCAGTCACCCTTTGTGCAGTGGAATATAATGTCCTTATCTAGACTTAACAATTGACAGGGTGGTAAATCCCTTGACTTTTGTCCAAATGATTTCTCTACAAAAATGGGTTAATTATCGCCTTTCCCTTGCTTTTTGACTAACAAAAGGCCCTGGATCTCTTTTTTCCTTTCTTTCCTATTTACTGTAAGGAGCCCTTTGAAATGTGATAGTTTAATCGGCAACACCTTCTACAGGGGAACACTGAGAAGCCTGCCTGGCCCTGCCTGGGGCTCAGGTTGCTGTGTGAACATTACCGTGGTTAGGAGATATGACCTTTATTATGCCAAAGCCATCCTGGACTTTCAGGATGAAAAACTCCTGAGTGCTCGGTAGTCGACTTCATTTGTTTCTGCTAATAAAAGCTGGCGGGTTTTTAACAGTGTCTTTTAGTGGGTGGGATGACTAAAGGGCACGGTGTTGAACTGGCTTAGTTGTGTTTCATTAATTCCCTGCAAGACGGGGAGTTTGCATCTTTCTGCACCCTGTCTCTGTTTCTAAGCTTCAAAGCTCCTCATTGTCTCTGACCTGTAAGTCAGGGATAGTCTTGGTAGTGGATAAGCAGAGAACAGGGACTGGCTTTTTTGCTTTTTATTTGTCATTATCACCATCTTGGTCCAAATCAGAGAATTACCAGCCCCTAATTTAGTACAAGGCAGTGAGCTGTGTGGCAGCTTGTCCTTGTGGTTGAGAATATATTTCATGCACTAGGGCCTACTTACTCAGTCATATTTTGCATTTGACTCCCATTACTATTAATGGCATTTATGAACACACATTGGCGGGAAGAAGACCCCATTGAATCTGTGCATTATCGGAGAGATGGGGAATTAGCATACTCTGTGTCTGGTCCATGATGGATTTTCCTGTGCTGTGGAAATACTTAGCAATTAAATGAGAAATCACCATTGTGAACATGCACCTGCCAGGAAAAAAAAAAAAAAAAAAGAATGGAGTAGAGAAGGAGAAGCATTCACTCAAGTTGACGCCAAGTTCCCTCTTTTGCCTTTGTATTCTCTCATTTGGGAAATGCTACATCTGCTTGTGGCCATTGTTCAACAGGGCAATGTATAATAGTGTCCCTGTTTAGTGAACTCATGGCATCACAGGCCCACCCAGCCAAAAGCGTGTCAGGGTCAAAAGTTTTTATAGTCAATTTGGAAGTCACAGCTAGCAAAGTGAAAAGTGAAATCATGTAAAAGCAGTGTCTGATTTAGTGCCACATGAATCAGACAGTTCAGGGATTGCAAAGTGGCAAACCATGCGTTCAGTTCAGCCCAGTCAGATGCATCTTGCTTGGCTTAAACTTTTTTCTTTCTGAGTTTGAATTAATATTTAAAGATTGGGAGATTTGTATAAAAGTCCCATTTTCCATCTTCTCTTAAAAAGCCAGAAGGTCTAGCAGTGTGGCACTGCCATTCCCACATGGCAACGATTGGCTGGAGCTAAGTACCCTGGGCTTGCATTCTCCTTTTGAACACCTCGCTTGTCTAGTTCCTGTGGACATTCGAGTTTCCTACCTTGGGATGGGGATTTGAGGTAGGAGTGACTGGGTTAGAATGGTCAGGGAAGATTGACTTGTGCACAAACTCCACCAAATAAACTCTACACACTGCTGTGGTATTCAGCCATGATGAGATTTCAGATGGTTCACATCACTCGTTTATAGCCTTTTCCTTTCTCATAGTAAAAGATGTCACACGTAAAGGTTGTCTCCCAGGCCACTGAAGAAACAACTTCTGTTGCTTTCTGCATGGTTCTCAGACCAGTGCCAATTTCATCAACAAGACTTCTTATATTTCTTTTTAGATCTCAAAATAACTTTTATTATGCTGCTCCTTTGTGCAAGACATTGGGCTGGGCACTGTTCACACGAATCAGCTCCTTTGCAGCCTCAGAAAGACTAGACTCCAGCAGCAGTCAGTGGAAAGTGCTGGACTGCTACAGTGGAACGTTTGCCCGGCCTGAGGTTTTGCTGGGAAATGGCAGTAGGAAGAACAGGTCACTGTTCGTTGGCTACTGACTCTGGGCCTCTAGCCTGCCCTGAGTACCTTTTCTTGGGTGCGTTCACTAAGGATTAATGAGTGATGTTGTTACATAAAACCTTGCTTCTGCCCAAGTCCTGAAGTGAATAACATCTAAGGGAAATAGGCAGGAGTGCCAAGAGAGCCAGTTTCATGAGTGTTAATTAGAGGCCTTTGGGCCAGGAAATAGAAAAGCATTGGTAATCCATTTCTCCTTAGCCCATTGCCTCCGTGGAAGTCAGCCTGAAACTTTCATCTTACTTAGCAGTATTAGGGAAACATCTGTGAACAGGCACCACCATACACCACTGGGAATTGCTTAAAAGTGATACAACATGAATCTGTCAAGTGAGAAATACTGCTGTGGGGAGCTTGACTTATAAACCGTGAGAACACACGAACCCTTCTTCCTAGGGGTTTGGATGGAGCTAGGGAACAGTGGGTACCAGGAGAGAATTTGTTCTCCTAGTGTGAATTAGGGGATGAGTATCTAACACGGGGCAACTAGAACGTGGAATTCTTGTGTAAATACGGGTAGGGTGCGTATGACTTAGGACCCATTTGAAGTTAATGTTTGCGAATACTCGAACATTTATTGAATATAAACAGTAGGCAAGGCCTATATTTGATGAGAGGGGCATATATAGACATCTGAACCAAAGTCCCAGTTTGGCCAGGCATGTCTAGATGGGGAATGGGTCACTTTTTTTTTGTCTTCTAGGAAACTGTCTTACTTGTTGAGGTAGTCTCTGTTGGAAAAAGCCTGAACATAGTGTCTCCATTGTGATCTGTTCTTTTTCCTGATGAACATGTTTTAAAAGAACAAGAAGAATGGTATATGGGTATACCATCAGGGTGTAGGAACTAAGATGATACAAAAATGAAATCTGCTCAGATGCTTTTATGGATGGATAAGAGACAAGTGACGATGGATCAGGCTGTTAATATTCGTCCATATAAAGAATAAGTTGGGGAATTGTACAGAATCGTAAGGAGAATAGGAAAAGGCATAAGAGGGGATGTAAGTTACCCTTCCTCCTGTATACACAGACGAAATCACAAATGTCTGGTACGAAAACGGAGGGACCTTGAAATCCATTGGCATTTCCAGAAAATATTCCATGACCTACTCCTGTTGCAAATGTGTCTTTTACCGTTGCAGGGGGATGAAATGCCACGATCCAACTCCAGAGCACAATTAAGGGCTTGTGTGATCCAGCAGGCAGCCATTCCGCGCCTGAGAGTTTTCATTGTATAATTAAAATAAACTGAGGGGCAGGAGGCAGGGAGTGGAGTGGGGGAGGAAGGTCCGGCTGAAGCGTATTCAGACATGACATTTTCTGATGTCGATAACCATCGAGAGCTCGGCTCTTCTGTCCGTGAAGACAAGAATGCCACATGTCAGTCAAAGGCAGAGCCGCTGAGCAGGGCTGGGGCCTGGAGGAAGCCACGGAGGGCCCATTCGGCTCTGGCAGAGTGCAGCCTGGCCTCCTCTCGGGCTTTAATTGCGCTGTCTTTGTGTCAGTGATGTCCACGTCCGGGTTTCCGATGAGGCCTGATGATACAGAGAGATAGCAGGTAGCGCGAAATCCGCTCTTCCCTTTCAAGCTGGGATTCTAGGCCATGCTTCATCCCAGTGGAATAGATAAAAATAACACACCCAAGAAACAATCTCAGAAAGACTTAAATTTTTGAGAGCCCGTATAAGCAGTCTTGGCCCTTATACAGTACACTTGTATAATGCCCCTGTTACAATGGTGGCTTATTTTTTTTTAAAGCATTCCAGTGTACATCCTTCTACCAGGGACTTTGTTGCTCTATTTATATATTGTAGTAAACGCGGTTCTCCTCCCCTGGCTAAGCAGCGCAGCCATTGGCCTGTCCTCGGGCCACCCCTGGCATCTCAGCGACAGGCAGAACCCAGATCTCCCTGAGCAAAGAAGGAACGAGGGCTCTGGCCTGGGAGACTGTGGGCGATACGTTGCCTCCCTGTCCCCCACACCCCCACACAGGAAAACCTGGAATGTCTCTGTTCCCGTGACAGTCTGCCACTCTCGCTTCCTGAGTAGTTTTTAGGAAGCACACCCGCCCTCCAGGAATGGGGAAGTCATGTCTTAAAAGCTCATTACAAGTTCTTCAGAATCTGCTAAAATTTTTTTCTAACTGCAGTTCTGGAGAAAAATACGGAAAGAAGTAGTGCTTTAAAAGCGAAAGCTGGATTTTAATGGAGTAAGGATGGTTTAGCTATTTCGTGAGGGGCTTTTTATAAAGGGCTCCACATTTCTACCGTTCACTGTCCCTCCCCATTTCCGCACGAAATGATTCGCATCCCAACTCTTTACTTTCCTATTTAGCTTCGCACCGACGTGATTTCTTCTCCTTTACGGTTTCTGCTCACTGCAATCCCTCTGTATGCCTCCCAAACTCTAGAATTATAGATTGTCATGGCATAGATTAGAAAGGACCTTAATAACTGATGCATTTCAAATAAGTTTAGTCTCTCTCACTTACACCAATCGATTGCTAGTGGCTGCCTGGAGTGCTTTGTTGGGAAGTCTAGGAAAGTGGAGTCTGGCTCAGTGGTGACGGGCGTGATGATAAAGCAGTGATGATGGACAAGCAGGGGTAGAGGTCAGTGTCCGGAATGTCCTAGTGCCAACGTTGCATAATCTTATTTTCTATAGATTATGGGAGAAATGACTATAAGTGACTTGATTGACCAAAACACACAACAGTGACGCTGCATAGAACCATTTCTGCCCTCCCAGTCTGTTTCCCATCTCAGCTGAGATTTCAGAGAGTTCCCAGGAACACAGACTTGTACTTAGAAGAGGCATAGGCATGCTCTTAGGTAAAGTCCACTCAGCTTGTGTCCCCTGATGCTAGAGCCCAGATTGGTTCTGGAAGTTAGGTCAGAGGTCTGGTATGCGGATATCATCAGAGACCTGTTCTGTTTAGAGGCATTTCCGGTGGGATTTGGATGTGATCAGGGATGCCACATATAACACATAACACAACTGGAATTAATTACTTATTTCTGTAATTAATTATTTTATAGCTCTCTACCCTGCTAGATTGCAAGCTCCAGAAATGTTTTGTCTCTTTTGCTGCTGTGTCCTCAGAGCCTAGCACAGTGCCTCGTGTGTGTGTGTGTGTGTGTGTGTGTGTGTGTGGTGTAGCTAGTATTCAATAAACACTTGCTAAATGAAGCAAACGAATGGACATTGGAACACTTTCAGACACTGGAAGTCAGCCTGAAGGTTCCCTAAAGACTATCTAGTTAGAAAGATGACCAGTGTATTTGTCACTCTGGCCACCTTTGCATTGGGGTGACCCCTTGAAAGACGCGAGATTCAGTTTGTCAGATGACTGCCCTGGATTCATTTTTGACTCATGATTAGTCTTTCTAGTCAGTTACTTAGAACAGTCTTTTTTCCTCTTTCTCTCCCTCCCTCCCTCTTGTTTCCTTTCTTCCTTCCTTCCTTTCTCTCTTTCTTCATTTCCTTGCTTCCTTCTTTCCTTCCTCTTTCTTCTTTTTTTCTTCCTTTCATCTCTCTCTTTCTCTCTTTTCTTCCTTTCTTCTTTCCTCTTCTCCTGTCCTCTTTGTTTCACTCCTCCCCCTTCCTCTCCCCTCCCTATTCTTCCTCTTCCTCCTCCTCTTCCTTTAACATTCTTGTAAAGACCCTTTCCTTGCCTTTGCTATGTCTACATTGTCACCTGGGGCTACCTGGGTCATTGCAGAGACTTTCTAGATGGCTGCTGTCCCCGAGCATCTTCCTCTCTTACTATATACTAAACCCCACTGGTTATCCCCCTCCTTCAAAAACCTTCACTGGATCCCTATTTCCTTGTGTATGAAATTAAAGCCTCTGTTTGGAATTCGTGATAATTAGTAATCCAGTCCCGCTTACCCAAACCTAATGTCCAGTGAAGCAAAACAACGTATAGTATTAATAACAACTTCATTAATTGAGATCTTTGACACCATGTGTCAAACACTGTGCTAAGTGCTTTTCCCCCAGGTGATTCTGGCTACTGCTGTTATCTCCAATTTTTAGATAAAGCTCCTGAGGCTTAGAGAGGTGAAATACCTTGCCCAAGGTTACGTGACCAGTCAGTGGTAGAACTAGGATTGAATGGAGGGCCCTTGACAACTAGTTCATGATTTTATGGTTCACCTACCTTGTATATTTCAGATAGGGGTTTTCTATACACAGTGACATAGTACTAAATTTGGTGACATCTTAGAACATTGCTTCACAATGGGAAGAAAGTATTTTAAATAGTACAGCATATATATTTTATTTTATAGAGCACAGTTTCTCAGAGCAAACCCCTGAATGATCTGTGTGTTAATATCTGAAGTTTTACCCACGCTTTCCTTCTTGTTTTCAATATCTGTAGTAAAAAGAATATTGCATATTTATAAAATGCATCTTTTCTCTAATAGTCACATGCTTTTTGTTTCCTCAAAAAGTACTAAAGCAATATCTTATCTTCCATATCAGATGGAAACTATTTGCAACTGTACCAAGGCTTTAAGACCCTTAAGGTCTAGGATTAAGGATCTTTGGATTTTGGGGAGAAGCAGTTATGTTTGGATAATTCAGTGGAAGCCCTGATGATAGATGTGTGTACGCACATGTGCATGTGTGTGTGTTTGTGTCCATATAGTGTATGTGTGTGTATGTGTGTAGGAGGAGGACCACGAGGAAGAGGACAAGGGCAGAGAAACAGGATGAATGAATGTCTTCCTTAGAGACTTACACTATCATTAAGCTTTGACTATAGATGGTTCTGTTTCATGGCTTGCTTTGTCTCCGCCTAGCTGAATCCTTGCCACAGGAAGTCATGCCTGCATTTGTATATGTTTCTGATTTGACGTGTCCAATCATCATTACTTGGGTCCAACCTCTCATGTTACCATTCTTCCCAAAATGTATGTGTCTGGACTGAGCGTTTCTTTCACTCACAGCAAACCTGCGGGTTTGGTGCTTGCATGGCTTACAAAAAGCCCCAAGTGCCATATGTTCGTCCTTTTTATTTTCTGTCCACCCCAGTACAGCTGGTTGTTGTCAGCAACAGGTAATTGTTTTCAGTTTTGTCTTTTCTCGAAGCTAAGAGCTTTGCCCTGACGATCTTCAAGGTGGCTGACATTTTCAATTAAACTCTGCTCAGATAGACATAACTTCTCACAAAAAGCTGTCGGGAGCTGTCTTTTACCCAAATGTTGCACAGATAATGATTATAGTAATACTTGGTTTCAATTCATACATAGGCCGTCCTTTCATCTGGAGTGGTTTTGTTCCAAGGATAATCCACTTGGAAGTGTCCTCTACTGGGATTCACTTTCCATGGGAGTCTGTCTCCCATTTCACTAGTGGGGTTGGTCTGTGCAGAAAGAGCCTGTTTCTTCTTCTCCCCTTATAAAAGGCTGGAGTGAGGTTGCCCTGTATGAACTTCCTATCATCTTTGTCTTCCTAAGAATGTCCCCAGAAATATAGCAACTGAACAGCCTAGCAGAATGGTTGAGATGCTGGGTTCTGGAGTCAAACCTGGGTTCAAATCCCTGCTTCACTACTTGCCATCTGGCCTTGGGGAATTTATTTTACCTCTCTAAGCTTTTGTTTCCTGACCTTCCTTTTCAGGCTAGTAACATTTTACTTTCAGAGCATTGGAGAGGAGAATGTATTTAAATGGATTAGAATCGTGTAGTTCTGTAAACAGCAGTAGAAGCTGCTGTGGTTATTACCACTCCCTGGACTCCCCAGCATCTGATGTGGGGCCTCCAGGTCTTTGGCAGATCCTACCTTTGCTTTCAGCAGGTGTGTAGACTGGTGAAACCAGCCTGGGCACGATCTTCAAGTTGTTCACCCCTCTCCCAGGTGAAGCAGTTTGCAGGTGCCATCACTACCCCACTGTTTGGCTAGTTGCTTTGTGGTTCTCTTACCAGCAAAGGCTTCAGCTGGTAATCCTGCTCAGTAAAACTTGGAGCAAGGAAGCCCCTCCCAGAATGCACCAGGGCAAGGCCAGGCACTGCAGCTACCTGCCAGGTAAATGAAGCACGAGTGTTGCAGTAGGAAGGAGACCAGGAAAGCACCTGGGCAAAGTCTTTGATGAGGAGAGCAATGACAGGGCATGAGTGTGTTCCTTAGGACTGTTTCAGACTCCATAATCCAGGGCATTTTAGCTTGATAGTTGTGTTCCTACGTGGGATCCTGGGTTCTGCAGATTTAAGGAGGACAGATTTCCACGGTGGTAGTTTGTTACTTGATTTCCTAGGTAAGGGGCTACTTCAGAGCCTCTCCCCCTCAGGAAAGCAGACCACAGTTGGACCACCGTGACTACTGACTGTTCCCTGATTGGTTGCTTAAAAAGTGGAAGACTATAGGTTTTTCCCACAAATTGTAATGCAAATGTCCACTTTTCACCAAATCATACCACAGAGCAAAGTCTAATGATGTCATTCCCCTATGTACATAATAAAGCCCAAACTTTACATTCAAGATACTTTGTGATCAAAATAGCTTCCCTATAATTAAATTTCAGTTTATTCCATTTTTCAGCCAGAGGTGCTGGAGATTTTCGGCTTCCGTGCCCTTGCTTGTTCTGGTCTCTCCACCTGGTATACCCACTTTCCAGTCGTCATCTCCACGTTGCCTACCCGCCTCTCTAGGAAGCCTTCCCGGCTTCCTTCCGCTAGGCTAGCTGGGAATGCCTGCCCTGCCTCTGATTTCCCACAGCATGTGCCCATGTCTCCGGGCACTTTCAACTTTGTACCTTGGGATACAGATTATTTAATGTATCTTCTCTCCCTGTCCAGTCTGTAAGTCCTTGAGGATTATTTTCCAGTTCATCTTTGTGTTTTCCAGAAGATCCAACCCTTGTCTTGCACGTAATAAGCACTCAGGTATGTGTGAGGCCCGTGAGGAGCACAGAGTACCCATGGCCCCTACTTCATGTGCTGCTTCTTGATTCATTTATATGCAGAAAAGAACACCTTGTGTGCCAGGTCTTGAGGTTACAGCAGAGAATGAGATGGACACAGCACCTGTGTTCCTAGAGACTGGGAAGGTTGGATGAGTAAACACAAATTGTATTCAGTGATCCCACACTGAAGTCCAGGATGTTGTAGATGCCTATTGGAGGAGCCCTAAGCTAACATTTAAGTTTAGGTCCTGAAAAAGAGGAGGTTTGGAATGTTATGGACTGAATGTTTGTGTCCCCCCCCCGAAAATTCATATGTCAAAGCTCTAACCCCCAATATGATGGTATTATGAAGTGAGGTCTTTGGGAGGTAATTGGGTTAGAGGAAGTTAGGAAGGTAGAGTTCCCATGATTGAATTAGTGTTTTTATAAGAAAAGGAAGAGAGATGAGAGCTCTTTCTCTCTCTCTGCCAAGTGAGGCTGCAGCAAGAAGGCAGCCCTCTGCAAGCCAGGAAGAGAGCCCTCATGAGATGCTGAATCTTCAGCACCCCGAGTTTGGACTTCCCAGCCTCTAGAACTGTGAGAAGCAAATTTCTTTTGTTTATAAGCCACTCAGTCTATGGCATTTTATTATGGCAGCCTGAGCAGACTAAGACAGTACTAAAGATGGGGAGAACATGACAGTGTTGGCAACAGAGGGACCAGCAAGGATAATTCCTGGAGGAGGAGGGAACAGAGCTTGTTTGGACAACACTAAATAACTTACAATGCTAGAGCAGACAAGGGTGAAAGGTGAAGCTACACAGATTGTCCCTGGCCAGGGCCTGGAAGGTACAATGGTCCATGTGAGAAATGTTGGCCTCTCCCCTGAGAACAAAAGGGAGCCATTTAATTAATTCAGAAGATATACTGAAATATCACAATTTTATATCGGCCGCTCAGGGTCCTGCAGTAAGGATAATGAGTTTCTTTTGAATTGAAAAGGATCTCGAACAAAACAAAAACATCAGGAATGCAGGAGTAAAGACGAAGGCACTTGAGCCAGAGTTAAAATTCCTCCTTCAAAGCTACATTTTGCCTTAAAGTATGAACACACCAGGTCTGCAGCGAGATATTATTCTCACGGCTCTTGCTGGCAGCAAGGAGCCGTGGAGGGTCTCTTGAAGTGAATGGGAACGTTTCTAGAGTGGTATATTGAGAAAGCACAATGGCCAAGGGGCGTGTGGCGGGGACAGCGCTTCAGGCTCTTGCCAGTGGGTGCCTGATGAAATACATCTTGGCGTGTCATTGAAGTGCGGAGCCATGCCGCCCTGCGAGGTCACCTGTCTCGCCCCTTGCCCAGGCAGATTGTTCCTCACACTCTCTTCTCAGCTCTTTGTCCACCCCAAAGCGGTGGCTTTGTGCACCCCAAGCCATGGGGCTTCCACCGCCTCCCTGGGGAAGCCATTCCACACGCGAATAGAGCCCGCGCTTAAGACGGTTGGCCTGATATTCAGCCCAAGTTTTCCTTTCTGTAATTACATCCCATTCCTCTCTGCTCTACCCCTTTGCGTGACCCTGAGCAATTCTTTCCCTTCATCGGTGTGCCTACACCCTTGCTCGGGGAGAGTATTTGATCCTCGGTTCTTTTTGTCATCCCTGAGCTTTGCTTATTCCCGGCTGGTGCTGCGGGAACCCTTATAAGTAGCTCCTGCTGCTGTTCTCTTTAATCCTCGTGGCTTCCCTTCTTTGATTTCTGTCCAATTTGCCTATTTCTTTCAGGGGTCCTGAGGGGCCCAGAACGAATCCTAGGTCTCCTGACTGTATTATTTATTAATCTTTTATATGGAAGACCTTCTCAGTGATGCTAAACCAGGTTGGGTGGAAAATAAAAATCTCTTTGAAAGACAGAGCTGATGTGAAGTCCCTCGGATAGGACTCTGGGCACTTCAGAGAAATATGAGTTTGACTGCAAGGAAAAGTCCCCCGCACAGTCCTCTGATATTCATGCACCTGTTCTTCATTGTCCCACTGGGGGCAGAGGAAGCATGAATTTAGGCCATGGAGGGATGGGAATGACCCTCCCCAGTCTCGCTAGACACAGGCTGTTCTCCAAAGCCAGGCTTTTGGGTTCACTCCTCCATGACCCCTTCTTTGATGGGCCCCCCACCCCTACTTTGCTATAAGCAGATAAAAATAATCTCTCCTTCTTACAAATTGCTGTAGTACCTTTGCCATGCTTGCTTTTGTGGTCCTCCCTGTTCTCTATTTTATTCGTTTACCCATTCAGCAAACATTTGGCTAGTGCGTCCTCTGTTTGTAATAATATGGTTCATATTGGAGGAAATAGAAGACACGAAGATTAAAACCACAGGAGAAAACTCCTGCCCTCAAGGAGTTGCCGGTCCGGAGGAGGAAGCCAGTGCATAGCCACAGACAGGTGCTAGGGTGGAAATGTGCGTGGAGAACCGTGGGCTTGTCATTCCCGTCGTGGACTGTGAGCTCGTGAATGTGGGAAGGATCACTGTCTGATTCATCTGGGTACCTACAAAGTCCAGCACGTGCCTTCCACATGCGAGGTACCAAGCTGATATTGGTATGGAGCACTTACATGTGCCAGGCAAAGTGCTAAGCACTCACTTTGTACGTATGAAGTTTTTACAACAACTTTAGGTATGATTATTATCGTCACTTACAAAGGAGGAAACTGAGTCTCCAGGATCTGAAGCAATGAACCTCAAGTCACACAGGTGGCAGGTGGTGGAGCTGAGGCCCTTTGCCGACAGGGTGTTCTTCTGTGCACTGTGCTGTGTCTGTGGATCGTCCATTCGTGATCAGCTGAGATGGGAAACTGAGGCAGGAAACACGGTTCACAAGGTAGCCAATCAAAGACCTTTTTCATACTTTACCCCTTAACACCTTCCCTGTGCTGGTCTTGACAAAAAGCAAGAATGAGAACAGCAAGGCCTTTCGTACTGTCCGACACCTAGGGGCACACACAGATATTTATCACATCATTGTGTGAGAAAGAGGATGGGAAACCAAGCTTCTCCTTTTTTAAAAAATTTTTTTGAATCCAGTAGCATCCTGTAATGCAACCAGCCTATCTACTTGGACTACTGAGAGGCAGAGGGACCTGTCATATCTCAGAAAATGGCCCTCCAGTGCAAAGATAGTGGAATAAAAATGAAACATGAATCATCTTTATCTGGAAATCCTCTGGGTACTTGGCAGATTTTTGGTGTCATATTGATATTGTCTTGTTCTGGTGAATATACCCAGCACATAGTAGGTGTTCATTATACTTTTTAAATGACTACATGGCCACCACTTCCCATACATTTTGCACTTTTGAGGGGGTGAGAGTGACCGTGTTGTATAAATGTGCTCCGACTAAGAAGTAGCTAATTGTAGTGATGGGAATTGTGATCATTTTTAAGAGTCACTAAAGGGAAGAAAATAATAGTGTTGGTGTTTGCCTTTTTATATATGCTGCTTCTTTTACAAATGTGTTTTGGGCAGATGGGTCTAGTTTTTCTCCTGCTTATGTTTTAGTGTAAGGGTGTGTGTGTGTGTGTGTGTGTGTGCGCCCCCAGCAGCGGATAGTGGGTGTTGCACCAGCTGGTCTGCCTGCCCCAGGTCACTTATGCTAATCTAGGAGTGGGACAGCGTCACCTGTGCCCGTGGCTCCCCAGAGGCTCACTGGGCAAGCGGGTGGCTGTGCTGCAGGAAACACATTTGTGTCCCATCTCTGGAATGTGTCCTCAGCTCCTGGGTGCTCAGGGGCTGTGCTCTCCAGGTTCACCTTAGCTGTGCCCTCAGAACACAGCCTCTGGCCAGCTGCTGCCTCCCACCTCCCTCTGGCAAACCCGAAATTCTCATCTTCTCATGGTTAGGGCACGTGCCTGCCTGGGGACACGTGCCTGCCTGGGCACCTGCTTTGAGGCCAAGCAAAAACTGGGCCCATCATTTCACAAAGGCAAATACTAGTGTCAGTTTTTCTTTTTAATTGATTAAATATATTTTAATCTAATAGATTAAAATATATTAACATCTTAGGCTCTGCAGCCAGCCTGCCTGGGTTGCACCCTGGCTCTAACACATTCTTGTTGACTCTGGGGCAAATTAACCTCTACAAGTCTGTTTCCTCTCCTGTAAAATGGGGATAATAATAGTATCTACCTTGTAGACTTATTATGAGTACAGTTATATACATAAAGCATTTAGCTCAGGGCCAAGGCTGTAATTTTTACTTACTGCTTCTCCTAGTAGTGACATTTAGTAAATGCTATGTGCCAGGCACTGTGCTAAACACTTTATATGCATTATCTTACTTGATCTTCACAACAGCCTGCTAAGGACACTGAGGTTACTTGACTCAATAACTTGCAAGAATTCTAATTCAAATGGTTATGAAGTTAATAGAGGAGAAAAGTTTGGGCTGATTATGTTGTAAGTGATATAATGCCGGAGTCTGCACTCTTTCCAAGTATTGCACTGTCCATTGCAAGCCCTGTCTGAGTGTTGAAATTTGAGTGGCTTATCTGAGCTATGGAAAACCTTTGAATTTGGGAGTTGGGGAGGAAAGAAGAAGAAAAAGGTCAATTCCAGGATCTTTCACTCTGGAAACTTCTATTTCTCTCTGTCTTCTAAATGACTTCCCCTCTTATCTCTGCAGAGTAGCATGGCATGCAGTCTTCCAGGTAACTTTAAGGAGACAATTCAGTATGGCAGTGGTGGCGTTGTTCTCCTGAGTGTGTGTGTGTGTGTGTGTGTGTGTGTGTGTGAAGTACACTATACTGCTCTGGCATTGCAGAGATTGTTCACTAAACTAGTATGCACATAAATGACACATGACTCTGAAGTGTGATTCATCTCCCCTAAGCCATTCATGAGAGTCTGTGCCGTCCTCATCACTTGTTAATCATACTGCGTACACATTCGCACACCCAACACACACATACACATTCTCATTTGCCTGTGTAAATGGACACAGTGTATTGGACATGGTGAAACCTTCCTGTGGGTCCATAGTATAGTTTTGAGATCCTGTTTTCAGCAGTATGATAGACACTGAACCAGAGTGAGTTTTGTTTTTGAATGATTCAATGAAAGAGCAAAACGTAAAAAAGAGTCATTAAAACATGTGACATCAATATTGATTGTCCTTCCATGTAGGTGTAAAGCAAAGGAGGTGCTGTGTTTCCTAAATGGTCTATCTATGCTTTACATTTATTGGTTTGGGTTCTTTTCTTTTGGGGTATGAGCAGATCTAATTAATTTGTTTCTGTATGTTTACTTTAAAGTGAAAAAGCCCTTCTGCTGAGCACCTACTACTTCTCCAGCTCTGGGTTAGGTTACTTATCTTATTTCTCAAAGAGTGTGGACAGGCTAAGGGACCATTGGCTCAGAGAGGTTAAGCCACTTGCCTAAAGTAGCAGAATTAGTAAGGAACAGGACAAAGATGCAAACCCTGGTCTCTGTTCTCAGCTCTCTTTTCTTCTCCAAACAAACAATTCATGAATTTTTTGATGAGCAGTTTAAATTTATTTTATTTACTCTCCAGTAGGGGAAAAAAAATCTATATTTGTCCGAGTATCCCCAAAGCCCACATGAATCCGGTTGTATTAAGAATGTGATTGGGAAATATTAGGCAAACAACTTATTGATCTCCTCATCTCCAGCTGACAGGTGGCTTGTTCTGTGCATCTCTTTCTGTGTCTTCATTTTAGCTGTAATTATGTTATCCTTCAGAAGGATGATGATTGCCTATAGTGGCAAGGTTTCTACCTGATGCGAGACTATCTGCTCTTTCCTTCAGTGGAAGGCATTTTCAAACATTTCTTTAGAAAAACAGCCTCTGAGTAAAAGTTTACATGTCAAATACATTTTCCTCCCTGTGCCTTAAATTTTTACTTTTCAAAATTTAAGTAATACCCAGTATGTATATATTGATAGTTTCTCACTGATTAGGAAGAAAAGAATAAGAAGAACCAGGGGAAAAAAAAAAAAAAAAAACGCTAAACCTTGGCCACATGTATCCTGAGCCCAATGAAAGTGAAAGTGGTTTCAGAAGTTTTGAGGGATCAGAGATAACGATGTCCATCACTCTCTAAAATAAGTTAATGAAACCTTTAAGGAAAGTAGTCACCCAGGAGGATCCTGGACAGTGCTATGAAAGGGACTTCAAATGTTGCACTCTTGCCTTACGTAAATCTGCAGGACATCTATGCAAACGGACATAATCACTACAAGTAACATACTCTGGTTATGGAATGTAGAGCAGCTTTTAAAAGCGTGTTGTGGGAGTGCCCTGCTGAGAGTCTCATCATAGCAGTTCCCAGCACTTCACTAATCTCTGAGCTTGAATGTAGCTCAGTAGTTATGAAGTTAATAGCAGAAAAATGTCTGGACTGATTATGTCATGAATTAAAATTCCCAATCATATCTGGGTGCATTCTAAAAAAGATATATTATTGAATTATTTTTACAATTTTAATATGCCTAAATGAATGGTTTTTACTAAGTATAAAGATAAATATTAGAATTACCTTTCATTCCATCTTCCCGAGATAACCACTGTTCACACTTTGGTATCTGTTTTCTACTCTTTTTAAATGCTTACGTAAATAAATGCATGAAATCATATTCGTTATACCTGATGTTACATCTTTAGTGCTCTCCTTTGTTGCTATTTTTATTAATATGTATTCCTTGAACACATGTTTTTTAATGACTGTATTATATTACATCATGTGGATCTATCATCATTTATCTAACCAACCTACCAATGTTAGACATTTATGTTTTTAATTTTTCATTATTATAAATAATGCTTTGATGAGCATCTCTGATTTCCTTGTGTGATAGATTCCTAGAAGTGCAATTACAGGCTCAAAGGATGTGAATGTTTTTAAACCCTTGAGGTAATACCAAAGTGCTTTCCAGTGAGGCCGTGCCAGCTGGTGAGAGTTCTCATCTCACTCTGTCCTCACTGGCACCAAACATCTTTGACATTTTATTAAGGAGCATCTGGGTGGTTACTAAAGTTAAGATGGGAAAAAATCATGAAGACAAGTGTAAATTCCAGACAATAAACCAAAACTGGCAAAGGCATCAGGTTCTTCTAGAAACATCGTTCCTTAATTCGTAGATGAGAGTCTCCTACTTCTAGGAGGCTGTGTCAACATTTCACAGCCTCCTAGAGTGTTACCTGCCCCTAAGCCTCTTGATATGTGTTCTTGTGTTGCATTAGTGTGCATCAGATGGGGATTTAGAACTTTCACCACCTGTTAATGCTTCTGAGCCATTCCAGTGTTTCTCCTATGCCCAACCCTCCAATAGAAAGCAGGTGAGCTCTTAACACTTCTACATGATGCTAGAGCCTTCTGAACTTCCTCTGCAGCTAACTGGTGGAAAAATGGCAAATTACATCAAAGTTCGATTTGCTCCAAATACTAATGTTTACATTTCCTGAGATGTTTTAGGAAATTGACTAATAATTTTGATGGAGACGATCTTTGAGAGTGTCCTGAAAGACTCCACCAGATCATCTCATTCAGCACCTGCCCTAGGATCAAACCAGCCCAAACTAGGGATACCACGAGGGATGAAATCTGTTTTCATTTCTCAGTTACAGCAGTTAAGACAAGTATCTTGAAAAAATATCCCAAACACCTGTTTTTCCTGATCTCTGGCTGGGTAGTCAGTAAAGAATTATGGAGTGTATTTACTAAGAGTTTGCTGTGAATTAGCAGTGCTGTTATTGGAAAAATAGCAACTGCTTCAAGCTATAAAATGTTGTGGGTCAGGATGGATTTCCTTTGGCATTAAAAACAAACTCTAGAAATAGGCAGTAATTACTGTTGGCTAAATCCAGGTAAGATAGGAGACTAGACCTGCTACTTTGGTGAAGAGTTTGCTGTGCACAGCTTTTTGCTAACGGTGCCCCCTTTTACAAAGAAACAGCTGGCATAGAAACATTGTAGAACTTGGAAATTTGTGCAATATAGGAAAATGGGCTATTTATTGAGTAACCTGAGAAAATCAAGAGAGGCTCTTTTGAATTGCAGAGGTGGTGTGACTTGATGAGATAAAGAGGAACAGGGATTATCCCAGTCCTACCTCTGAGCTGGGATAGATTATACTTTACTCAGTTTACCCTATCTGTAAAATGGAGGCATTTTAATGCTTGTTCCCTTTAGAATTTGAAAAAGACAGTTTTAATTCTTAGGAAGAAAGCAGAGCAGAAAGTCACAACGTGATCATTAATTTCCTAAAGTAGGTCGTACAACCATGATTGTATTTGGGAGGCTGGAACTATTTTCAAGGAAAAGGTATCCAAAATGTGCCATCGTTGTTCATATCAAACGCTGAATAGTGTAGCCGCACAGCCTCTGCTGTCGAATGGGGCTCCTAGGCGTGGTGAGGTGGGCAGCTCCGTGTTGTCAGAGCAGTAGAAACCCCTGCGTGATGGCCAGGCTCAGAGGAACATCTTTTCACCCCATTCCATTGATTTCAGCTTTCCTTGATTAGTCATTTGCATGCTCATTTTTGTTCTGTTCCTCACTGGCAGGGTCTGTTAATTACTAAACATGGGAAGCTTAAAAAACAAAACAAAGCAGACCGAGCCTTGTTTTGCTAAAGTTTTGTTTTAGGTCCAGTAATTTGCATTGGCAGCAAAAGAAAAAAAAAAATGCAACAGATACACCTGACTAACTTGCATTTCGTATTTCTAACACTCAAAAGTACAATGCTTATGGTAATGAATTTTATCTATTATGAGGGAAAACAATCACCTTTGATGACATTATAGAATAAACACATTTAACAGCATGCTGAATTGCTGAAGTATCATTTTCAACGACCTCATTAGTGTCACTTAATTAAAACTTCCTGCTCTTGACTTTGATGCTGGTACAGGCAAAAACACAGAGGGAATTGAACAAACAACAAAAAAGGGGGGGGGGTGCATTTTCTAGTGATAAATCGCAGAGGTTGCTAATGAAACCAAATTATGTACCTTTTTCCTGCAACTCCGATAAAATAATATGAAACACGCAGCAACTTTGCATCAGACAAATTAATCAGCTGTCAGCAGATTTGCCTTATAATAATCTTTTGCACTTATTGATCATTTAAAAAAAGGGGGGGCTTTTTTTCTCTGTATACAAGCATTAGGTTGGTGATAATTAAAGCCTCAGCTTCAGAAATGCCATAATAACCGTTAATTAGCAGGATGCTATTTTCAACATAATTTGCTAATTAGGCAGTGAGCTGGTATAGTGTATATACCTAATTATGAAGGGTCTTGTGCTGTAGACACATGTGACTGGAGTGTAAATGACACCATTATAGGGGTCCTAGCAGATTTTTTAAAAATATACTTTGTTCAGAAATGCTTAGTTCTTTAGGGACTTCTTGGTATAGGGAATATTACTCTTGGCTGTTTTGCATGAGGTTTAGAAGAGGAAACATTGTAGAGAAATATATTATTTCTTTTATCTGGACTGCAGACAGACAGGGTCCCTAATTCTAAAGGGGCTTTGTCGCCTGGTGCCTAATACAAGGGCTGATAATTTAGGCACTGAAGTTGTATGTACTTCACTAGCAGAGAATTATTCTCTATTTGTTTGCCACATGTGATTCATCTATAGACCAGGATGCTGTAAATCTTTTAATACCGTATGTCTACTGTACCTTGATTTTTCTGCCACACACTGATAACCTATAACATGTATCTCTCTGCCTCTTGGTCTCTGCCTCCTACGTTTCCCTCCATGTCATAAAGAAAATCTAGACTTTTTGAAAATGGATGTTTATTTCTGCCTGGTTTTTCTCCAGCCCATTCTCTAACTCCTTGGATTTAAAAAAAAAAAAAAAGATAAAAAATTTTTTAGAGAGGAATGATAAAATATAAAAAGTAAGGGTGAGCTCTCATGCAAAAGTCTCAAATTATATGCATATTAGCAATATTTATGAGTTTAAATTTGGCTTTTCAGCAGAGCATAAGCAGAGTGAGATCATTTGCAGATATATAAACTGGCTTCCTGGGTCATAATAGCCGATTTCTTTTAAATGTTTTACCTTGTTTCAAATAAAACTATATTTCTTTATTCCCTTTAAACGAAATGAAAACTTAATTCAATAATAAATGAGCTTCAGAGCAGCACAAGAGTCACTTAACTTAAATCTTTTTGTAGAGGTTCCCACTTAAGCGGCTTGAAAGACAGTAAATCACACTGGAGAACGGACATCCCAATTTCATTGCTGTGCTGTAGAGAGCTGAATTAATGGCCTTCTCTTTAGAATGTATGGATGTGCTTTCCAGCTGCTGAGCCTGACAGTGTTATAGCTCAATTAATGTGATTTTGATGTAATTGCAGATAGGGAGCGTTGTGCCGAAAAATTATTTTTTTTCATAAGAATTACATTTTATCATCCAGATGTGGGCGGAGGGGTGCTTTTCAAGGCTGAATATGATAAGTAATAGGGCCTCTATTTTTTTTTTTTAATAACGTATCTCTAAAGGAGGAGGAGAATAATGAATCAACATAGTCACTTATTGAGCACTTACTGTGTGCACAGCACTGTGCTAAGCACTTGACTCCAACATATCATTTAATGTTCACAAGCCTATGAAGCAGGCCCAGTTGTTATTCCTATTTCACAGATGAGAAAAATGAGTCAAAGAGAGATCAGGCCTGAGATTTGAACCCTTGTGTGTCTGACATCCTGAGATCTTAATTAACCATCATATGGGTTGCCTCTGTAAATTGTCATCAGAGGCCTCAGCCAGAGGATGGTAGGATCCCTAAGTGTTTAAATGCTTTGATCAACTTCCTAGAACATTACAGTATAGTGTTGTGAGAAACAGGTTTTAGCCAGGCTGCCTGGGTGTGAAGCCTGCATCTGCAAATTTCTAGCTGTGTTTGACTTCGAGGCAATCTATTTAAAGGACTTGAGTTTCCTTAACTATAAAGAGAGTATAATAATGGTGGCTTCCTCACATGATTTGTTATAAAAATTAAGTGAAAGGATCCGTGCAAAGTGTTCAGAACAGTGCCTGGAATGTAGTAAGTGATCAGTAAGTGATAGCCAAGATTACTGTTAGCTAAATGCAAGCCCGCAGGGTCAATGGTCTCATCCGATGCAGTTTTCTTTGCCCCATTTTATCTATTGGGTGCAGGCTGCCTCTGGGAACTTTGCTGCCAATGTTTTCTGGGAAGTACCCAGAATGGCATTTAGCATAATATGGGCTGTGCCTACTGGCATTGATGTAAGAAGGCCTTTCTTGTTTGGAGCTGTTTTAATTCCTGTATTTGTAGAATACAGAATGATGCCAGCTCGGAAAATGATCAACTATGCACCTGTTGGTGGATATAACATTATGCATCAGCTCAAGCTCAGCTTGCATGCATGAGGAAGGCACTGGATTTAAGGTACTGTTTGGGACTCCAGGAGACAGTGAGAAGAACAAAGTGGTGGTTTGGGAACTGAAACGAAATTCAGGAAATCTCTTGAGTTCACTGTAGAAAATCCAGTTAAGGAAGGAGCACAGAGAAAGATGATGATGGCAACAGTGACGATTATGATTAACTGGCATTTAATGAATGCTTACTATTTGTCAGACACTCTGCAAAGTGATCTTATTCAGTGCTCACAATATCTCTGCAGACAAGAACTAGTGTTATCCCTATTTGTAGTTGCGTAAAATGAAGATCAAAAAAGTTCAGTAATTTGTTCAAGGTAACGCAGCTGTAACTCTTCCTATGCATCCTCTCACCTCCGCCACTGACCCATATTGTGTTGATGGGTTGAAGCCACCTCGAATTAGCCCCGAGTTACGGGTGAAGACAGGCAGGGTCAAGAGATCTGCGTCACTTTTACTTCGTGGCATTCATCGCATCAACAAGGAAGGCTTTTCCATTGGCACATCACTTTGTAACTAATAATGTCCTCTGTTTGTGGTTGTATTGATTAAGTTGCAATTAATAAATTACAATAGTCTCTATGGACAATTTATTAAACAATCTGTTATATACAAATACTGTACAATAAATCCTCAGCATTTTCATTGCTGTGGGTCAATAATTTAATTTAAATATGATAGTTATTTCTCATAATACACTGGATGGGAACATTTTAATATATAATAATAATCCTAATTTGTATGATGATGTCATTACTTCTTCTTGTTACTTTCAGAATCAATGTGTAAAAATTAACGTTACATTTTGACACCACATGGGATGCGTTTATGTAACAAAAGCACCATCATTTGCTTATAAGTAGACCCGAATAGAAATGAGCTATGGTGCTTGGTATAATTGTTGAAACACAGACAGATATACACAGGTATGTTTCATTATTTTGATAGAAAAATAATTATGAAAATGATATTTTTGGTTAGAGATATAGTGCATATAGTAGAGGTACATTTCAATGGTGAAAGTAAAAATAAAATGTATTAAAGAAGCATTATATGCTTTCCTAGATTTTGCCCTCTAGGAAGCCTCCAACTTTGAAGCATATTGAAAGAAACTTCTTTTGTATGATTTGGATCCACTTTCTTATTTCTCCTCACTTCTATCAAACTTTGTTCCTGGATACATGGGTAGTGGGAGTAGCACCTTGAACTGTGACTATTCATGTTTATTAACACATTGATTCTCTTCCAAGAGCATGACCTTCTTCTATTTTGCTAACAGTGGGCATATTAATTAGGATTACAGTAGGTTGTAAGGAATTTACTTTCCTCTCCTCGCACTATACCCCTACTGCAGAATGGTAGCTTGGCTAAGACGGAAGCTTATTTGTTTATTTATTTCTTCTATTTAGGAAGACTGGAGATAGTCCAGGGCTAGGTGGCACTCCATGGTGTTAGAGCCCTGGCATCTATTTTGTTGCTCTGTTGTTCGTGGCTTCAATTCTGAAGGTCACTATCAATTTCCAAGGTCATCATGAAAGATGGCTGCCAGAGCTCCAGCCTTTACCTCCACATCACAGCCAGTGGAAGGAGGAGGAGGAGAAAAAGGGGAAGCCCCTTCCATTTAAAGACACTGGAGGAAGTTACACTTACCACTTCTCTGCATCCATTGGTCAGAATTAGTCACATGGACACAAAGGAGGCCAGGAAATGTGGGCAGCCCTGTGATCAACTAAAAACCAGGGGTTTTGTTGCTAATAGGCTTCACCCCAATCCATCTCCTCTCTTAGGAAATCATAGACCCTTTGAGACTCTGATAAAAGCTGTGGAACCCCTCACCTGAAAAATACACATGGATGGAATTTTACATGCAATTTGAGAGAGTTCAAAGACTTCTTGAAGCCCTGGTGTTTAAGAATTCCAAATTAAGAATGCCTTGTCTTAAAAAAATTATTTTTTTCATCCATGTATCCAATTATGCATCATTCAGTCATTCAACAAATATTTATTGTGTAATAAATAAATCATAAAGTAAAAATATGTTTGCTTTATGCCTGGCAATAAAAAGTAAACAAGGCAGACAAAGTCCCTGGTCTGATAGCTCTTGCATTCCGGGAGGAAGCCAAAAAATGAACAAGACAAAAGTGATGTGTGCTTTGAGGAAAAGGAAGCAAGTTGATATCATTGAGAGTTGACTCATGGCCAAGGCTGGGAGTTACTTTGGATTGGGCAAAGGTGCCCTTTCCAGAAAGGTGGCCTGACTAGTGAATGCAGTGTGCTCAGGTATGGGGAGGGGTAGTGTTCAGACAGTAGGAACAGTATGTGCAAGGGCCCTGAGACAGGAATGAGTTTAGTATATGTGAGGAACAGAAAGAAAGCTGGGCAAGAGAGGCATGAGATGGCTTTAGAGGAGTGGGCAGGAGCTAGTCTGTGGTAGGGGTTGGATTTCCTTCCAAAAGCAGTGGAAACCATCGGAGGCGAGGTTAAACTGCGAGAAAGGAGCACAGGCATGATTCAGTTTATCCTTTTTAAAAGATCATTCTGGATGCCACGTGGAGAAAGGCAAAGGAAACAGACCAGTGACGCTGTCTCATTTTGCTGTAGCTGGCGTAGGGAGAGAGGGATTTACCCTCCACTTCTCATGTCCGTGTTGAACAAATGAAGGAGATTTTCTTCATCCAGTGGCATCCAGAGATTTGGGTTCTGCTGGGGCTTTATGATGTGGCTTTAGCAACACACTGAAAGGCTTTCATTTATAGAGACAGGAGGTCAACCACATGTAAAACCTCCTTCCCGTCCGCAGCACCCCTGCGTGAGGAAGGCAGTGAGCGTTTGCAGTGAAGAGGCAGGAAGACAACAGGTGAAATGAAAGACAGGTCACTAAGTCATCTGCCTTCTCGGCAAATTGTTTATTCACTGTCATGGGGCAGAGCTGATGTCGTGGGCTGCCCAAGCCCCAGGGGGGAAACCGTCGGGGAAAGTTAGGGGATAAAAAGTTCGTTCCATAACTAAGAACATATGATTTGTCTTGTCATTCTCACAAGGGACAGTGTTTTGTGAATGACACATGTGAGCCATGGGGAAGGTCTCAAGGGCTTAAAATGAGTGATTAAAAAAAACAGCCCAACTCTGTGTGAACTTAGTTTCAAGTGTGATGATTAGAATGATGTTGCTGACAACAAGTCTAAGGCAAGAGGCAGTAAGCAATGCCCAGGCTTCACTTTGGGGCTCGGGGCCAGTTGCTTTTGAATCTTGCTTTTGACTGGTCCGTCCCTAGTTCATGAAATCTGAGTGCTTTTGCTTCAGAATCATTGAGATTTGGATCTGAAAGGGACCTTAAAATGAACCAGGCAAGTCCCTGGTTTTACATAAGGGAAAAACCTGAGGCTCAGAAGAGGTGTGACTTGTCCGCTGTTTCTTGATTTAATGCTGTTTCCTCTAGAGCAGACTTAAGGGAGCTAATAGTATATTCCTTTGGTATAATGTGGCTATTTTCAAATCCCACCCCCTTCAACACTTTCATTTCTTGCCCAGTATTGCAGAAGGTCAGCGGAGCTACATGGCATAATCAAAACTAGATTTCCTGTTTTGAAATCAAATCGACTGAGTGATCTGAGATCCACCCTCCAAAACATGGGAAACTGCCTTAAAATATTTTGAAAAGTGCAATAGTTTCTCCCTGGAATAACTGAAAGGTTCATTTTCATCGTTAAATAAGGGTTGGGAATGCCAGAGAAGTTGTAATCTGTAATTTTGTAAGAAGGGGAGACAGGAGGAGAAGATGATTTTTTGGATAAGGTAAGGTTGGACATATACTTTGTTTCAAATGTGAAGGTATGAAGGCACGTGTTAAAATCTTTAAAAATATTCCCCCCGTCCCCTGACCCCCCGCCACTGGAAGGGTGGTACAGTACTTATTACCTGGGCCTGGAGAATTTTAGAGCTGTAGGAATGGACTGATAATTCTCTGATTCTGAGTAGTCTAGCTCTGCTTTGATGGAGAGGCTCCTAACACTCTTCCTGGGGTTTCTGGAGTCTGTTAGAAAGGCCTCGGGGCTCCATGGAAAGGCTTTCTGCATTCAGGTCGCCCCTCCCCCTAATAGACAACCTAATTGGCTAATTGTAGGCTCAGCCATTCACTTGGGCTGCAATTAGCCACTTACTTCTTACTTTGCAGGCACAAGTGGCCACTTGAATCCTCAAAAAGTCCATTGTGAATTCAGTTATTTGTGTGTCCAATTTCACCTGGACGGAGAGTAGTTAGAAAAAAGAGGAAAATAAAATAAATGATAGCCCTTGAAATCAAATCCCTCTGAAATCTGGCTCAGGCTTTTTCAATTCTGAAGTGACAATAACCGGAACAGATAGTTCTTTTTTCAAAAAATGTAGATTAAACATACACACAAATATCCCATTAACTGGACACTTTATTTTTCTCCTAGTGTCCTTAATGTAGAACAAGATGTACCCACCTGCTGGTTTGCAGCTTCATAACTTTCCATAAATCTACTTTTTCAAAACCCTAGATCCGCTGTGTGTAATTTAATTGGCTACTGTACCTTTCCGTATAAAATGAATGTGCTAATTTCTAGAGTGAAGCATATATTCTCTTTGTTATCCACAAAATTCTGAAGAACTGGAAGATCCCTTTTAAATGTGTGCCCCTCACTGACTCTGTCTCCTAGCAAACTGGAAGAGCTATTGTTTTGAAATACTCTTTTGATGTAGTCGGTTATTGTTATGTTGGGTCAAAGGGACTTACCTGGGAGATGACAGATGCAGACCCTGGGCCACCAGTTTTCCTTAGAAGTGCACAATAGCAACCAAATAGAATCACTGAGAGGATGCTGGGTAGAAAGTTGCTTTTGGGGGGAATTCCAGGAAAGAGAAGATTGTGACCTCTGTTACTGCACAGTGTCAAGGACAGATGGGAAGAAGGTATGAATCAATATATGTCAACTGCACAGATGGTATAGCCATACAGTGTCCACATCCTGACTTTCTATCCCCTGAAACTGAAATTAATAATGCCTTCATTATAGGCAGTAGCTGCCAAGCAGCTGAGAGTACCCAGCGCAACTCGGAGCACAGCTCCGAGCAAGGTGTTTGAAACAGGAGTTATTTCTCCCTCTCTTAGAAGGCTTGCGATGCTATAAATCATAAGGGGGAAAAGAATTTATCTTTTGATGCTGAGTTTTAGAGATTAAACAGACCAAAGACAGGGAGACTGTGGTTGCCTCCTGCTTTGCAATATTTTTATGCCAGCGAATCTTTTCCCGGGTTCTGACCATGTCATAAGGGAGAGGGTTAACTCCACTGTGCCAATTATTGGGCATGGAGTGTTGAAGATCTCAGACCGGGGTTGGAAGTGGAGTGTAAAGTAAAAATAAGCAAACACAAACCGCCAAAACAAGTATTGGCACATCTCTGCAAGCTCCGGCTAGTATGATGAATTCAGTATTCATCACATGGACTAATTAATGCACGCTAACACATCCCAGTGCAATTTGCAAGTCACAGATTGCATTAGGTGATACAAATGACTCATTTGTGAACCTGAAGGATGACCTTTGGCAGGACTATCTGCTGACCTCAAAAATATTAAAGAAAGGTTATTTCACCTTGCCATTGTCTCCAAATGCCAAAATAGCCCAATTAAAAACCTTGACTTGGAACCATAGGAGCAGATGCGAGTCCTAAAGGGCATTAATTATTTTCAGTGTCAGCTGGTTGTATAACTGAGGCCAAATGAGAGTTTGGAAAGCTATTAAGGCACTGTATTATATGCACTGGGTCTAAGATTTGAATTCAGAATAAGGCGTAGATTTCATCTATTTAGGCAAGCTGCATAGAATTTGTGCTGGCTGTCCTGTTAAGGATTAAGGGCTAACGTAGGTGAAATGAAGCTTATCACCCTCACTGGGGTTCTCCCCTCTGCAATCATCCATTTATTTTCCCAAGTCTATTTGCAGAACCATCATTAGTTACCATATTGTGAGGTCAAAAGCATAAACATGTGTTCAGTATTAGCTTGCTTCCAAGTGGACTTTTCTCCCTGTCTACACGTCTGAGCACTACAGTGATCCTGTACCATTTCCCCCCAAATGTGGCGACAGATGAAGATATGTACCCAAGCTAGGTTCCCATATGGCTAATTTCTACATTTGTTTTAACAACACACAGATTTTTTTAGGCAAATTAAAACACAAGGACCTTGGTATTCATGGCATTCTCTCCAGCTCTGCCGTTTTCTTCCGCCAGGTGGGTTTTAGTGAGTCGTCCCGACGGCACAGCCCGCGTTCAAAGGAAAAGGGGCGAGCGCGTTCGTTAGGGGTAATTGGCTCGCCAGACTTCCCTTGGCTTTGTGAGAAGGTCTGCCTGCTGTACGTGTCTTTCAAGTCACCAACTCTCACAGTGGACACTGACCATCAAGGCCCACTGTGTGTCCAGGTGATACAAAACAAAGGTGTCGGAGGGCAGGGAATGACACGTTCTTTTTAGCCTCTTCATAGCTGAAGTTTAAGATTCTGGTTGACCTTCACCTCCAGTTGAAAGGAATGGAAAAGGAAGATTCTACACCTAGAATAGTGTGAATGATGTAAGTAAGACGGAAGAGTGTGGGAGAAAGAAAGTCCAGAGCTTAGGAATCAGACATACCTGGGTTTGCATCCCAGTTTGGCTGCTGAGTTGCTGTGTACAAGTGAGCCTGTCACTTAACTCTTCTGTGATAATAACACCCGATAGCATTGTGAAGAAGAGCAAATGGAGTTTTATGTATAGATTAATATAGATGCTACATATTATATATACATATATCATAAGAAGTGCTAGGATATTGTGGCCTTTGTTTGTTTTACTCCGGGGAATTTAGAGAAGGTTTTCAGAAACGTGAAATTTTCCTCTGGATTTTTCTTTCTGCCCTTTTGTGGGGCTGTGTACAATGTATACGGCCAAAAACACAGCTTAGAAATTGGAGTCCTGTCTTTAGATCCCTCTTCAGTTGGGAAATTGCTTAATCTTGATCAACTTCACATTGCTATCTGTAAATGGGGATAATAATATGGACCATAATATGTTTTTGAGAGGATTAAATGAGATAATGGATGTATATGGTGCTTAGCGTTTGGTAGGTGTTTGATCAATGAGTGAAGCCCTATTGTCCTTGCTTCCAGAATATTCCTACCCTTTCCCCCCCACACATGCTGCAAATGAGCCTTTGGCTGAGACAAGATATAGTTCTGTTTCGTTTTCCCAGGCCAGTTCACTCGTGTTTTATTCTGAAAAATGAGTGCCCTTGTTGGATTACATCTTCCCTAAACATTGATGATTTGTAACTTCTCATTTTAAAAGTTGAAGGAAGATCTGTTTCCCTGTTTGGTGCCTTTATGTTTCTCTATTACTTTCCAGTGCATATTTGGTGATGTGTCCCATATTATAGATAAAAGTATGGCAGGCACCGAGATTGTTCTCACTGGCCTCTCAGATATGGTTGATCTTATCTATGAGATAACCCTCTCCAGGGATTTTCCCTTCTGGCTACTTAGACAACATGTTACCCATGTAACATGAATGCCATTTTTCCCCTGCAGGGTTGCTATTATTTCAAATAAAATTCTGATTTCATTCTAAGATTCTCATGAATGCCAGCAGCTAATGAAAGCAGGTTTATTTCTTGCTCTTTGGGAGGTGACCACCCATGTCAGCGTTGGAGAGCGTCTGCACATCCTTGCAAGCCCAACAAGTGGTAAACAGATGGAGTCTGAATCCAGAGCTGAATCACCAAGGAAAAAAATTCTGTTCTTTCACCCAATGAGATTTTTAACAGCTATTTGTAAAGAACTCTAGGCTATGCTATATTGGGAGAGTTGGCTCCGTGGATAATGAATGCATTAGTTGAAAGGCATACAAACTCTATCAGCAGCTTATTTCTATATACAAGTCCACTCTTAGCTTAAATTTTGAGAAAGCAAGTGGGCCTCTCTAAGTTTATGTGCCGACTTTTTACCAGAGTGGAACTTCCTATTGGGCAGTGACTTGTCTTAATTTTGGTATAATGCCTTGCCCAGAACACAGGATGCTGCTTTGGGTATTTGGTAAATAAGTCATAACTTCCTGGTTACTCCATTCTCTCCAGAAAGGAACTGCATGTAAAGGATGGGTAAGTGTGGGGGGTAGAGACGGATGGATGTGAGATGGATTTAGTTACATGAGCACTAAGACAACCTTATCATAAAGTAGCTTAACCAGACTATAGTTAACAATAACATACAGCTTCACATAGCTAGAGGAGGACATTGAATGTTCCCAACACAAAGAAATGATAAATGTTTGAGATAATGTATCTGCTAATTGCCCTGATCCGATCACCATACAGTATATGTACTGAAACATCACTATGTACCCCACGAATATATACAATTACTATTTGTCAATTAAAAAAGCATTCCACTGAGGGACTACTACATTAGTAAATCTAATTTTCTCAGTCTTTCTCCCTTAGTCTCAATCTCTTTACCTCTTACTAATTCTCTTTCTCTCAGTCTCTCGCTCTCTTATGTAGTCTTGATGGTAATCCACACTTCCACGGTATTGGTTCTCCAGTCTTAACTCACAGCATTGTCACCTAAGAAAGTATTTTAAAGTGCAACTCATTGAACTTCACTCCAAGAGAGTCTGTTTCCATAAAGCCAGGGTGGGCTGAGGAGTCTGCATTTTAACAGAATCCCTTCCCCTTCCTGAGAGAGTCTAGTGTAAATGGCCCTTGAGCCACGTGTTGGGAGAAGCTGTACAATGCTGACGGAGATGAAATGCTTCACCGTAAGCAAGGTTGTAGGGCACAAGAAGCCCGAAACAAAGAGCCCCTAGCAGCTTGAAGGTTTTTTTATCCTTGCTAGTATCAGTGGAGTTCCTTTAAAAATCTCATTCAGTGACAGCCAGGTACACTGAAAACCCAAACCCATCGCCACCATACAATTCATCTGTGTAACCAAAAACCACTTGTGCCCCTAAATCTATTGAAATAAAAAAGAAAGAGAAAAATCTCATGTAAAAATTTTCCTTCAAATGAAATCAGATGGAGAACCCCCAGGTGAAACCTCACCCAAGTGAAGCTGCCCTGGCTAAAGTAGAGGGTGGCCCAGGTGGCCCTCCAGGGGCCCTAGTGTTCTGTGCAGTGCTCCTGGAGTTCATGTCCCCTTTCTTCCCGTAGTGGCCACGATGAAGGCCTGGGGCCCTGTGTCCAGGAGAGAGTGCCTCACTAGGAGATCTGAGTTCCAGCTCCAATCTTGCCCATACCTTGCTGCAAGCCTCAGTAAATTCACTGACCCTTCAGGTCCTCTTCAGGGACCTTCCGTGATCCCTTGAGGACAAAGAGGGGCTTTGGGCTAGATCAGTGTTTCTGGAAGTCCTGTCATTCACAGACTATCCTGTGACTTTTGCTAGAGATGAGTACCAACTGGAGTATTATTTATTTACTCCACATTTGTCTTTATAATAGGAGAAATTCATTCACTATTTCTTACCTAAATATTCACGTGGGTTTTGAGTGAAGCAATGCTATCTGTGAAATCAAAAGTTTGATGAGCCACCTGTAGTTTTTCTTTTCTGATACACACAAAGATAAATACATAATCACTAAAAAAAAGTGTAGTACCTAAAACCAGTGGTGTGTGTACAACCCTTGAGAAATATTGAGCTAGACTGTCTCTAAAGACCTGCTGCTCCAATATTCAGTGAGGTTGGTATCCAGGTAGGTCTATCTGGTTACTACCTTGGGAATTTGCAGATTGGGGGTAGGTTACAGGGAAAAACAAAGAAATCCTCTGGGTGTTGTAAGCATGCGAGAGGAGTGGGGAAGGAAAAAATTGCATGTATTGCTGGGAAGAATGAGGGAGCTTGAGGCTTGGAGTGTATGTACAAAGGATCTAAATGGCTCAAAGAGAGTTTTTAATATTAATTTTGTGGATACATAGGGCCACCAGCTGCTTAATTTTATTTAGATCTAATAGGGAGCTTAATAACCAAGAACATCATTGGTTTCTTGTTTGTTTCTTTTATTGAGTGTCAAAGAGCTAACAGCTTTTATTACAGATCTCCCAGGGCGGAAGTTGGCTAGTTAGGACAGTGGCAATGCAGAGCGCTAGGGTAGAGTCCAAGGAAAGAGCCCTACCCTGTGCTTGTCATGTTTGGAAAACTGAGCCCTAAGTAGATGGGTTTCAAGAGACACATTGTAGGAGGCAGAGGATACTAAAGGCTTGCTTGTGACACACTGCAGAATGAAAGGCAATGTTTATGACCTGCTTATTCCATGCGAATGGGAGACAATGACTCCAAATGTATACCCGCTGAGCTGGCTTGGAAAATGCACGCCGAAGACTTAGCAGTCATGGTGGTCCAGAGCAAGGAAATAAAATTGTAATTGAAAAGTGAGGGAAACTATAGCATAATTAATTATGGCCAGCTTCTAAGCACACAGTTACAAAATGGAAAGCAGCCCGGAGAACATATTAGGTTAACAGCTTACGTGCCAGAGACAGATAGACCTGGGTTCAAATCCTGACTCTGCCACTTCCTGGTTGTGATTCCTTGGACAAGGCACCTAATCCTTCCAACTCTAGGTTTATTTATCTACCAGATGGGTATAATATGTACTTCCAGGGTGACTTCAAGTGTTTAATGACTTAAAGAACTTTGTACAATGTTCAGTATATAGAATAGCTTTTCAGTAAATTGTAGGCACTGTTTTTTATCCTCATCACCATTATTATGTGATGGATTTACTTTAATTCTATCAAATCTAAGGAGGTAGGTGGTATAGGTGGCCCATAGAGATGGAATTGAGATTGCTAAGACTCTGGTATTTCCCCAGAAGCGCCCATGGTGTGCCTTTGGAATGCTGCACTAGTACGACTAGTATTACTCTTGAACAGGTATTACTGAATGATCTTGAGAGAACTGTGACAGTGTCCTTCGTTTTGCCACTTGAACTCTGACTAAAGTTTTAGGGACAAGAGGTTTTTGGATAGATAATGTCTATCCTTGGATTAAGGCACTTCTTGGTGAGCGTAGGAGAATTCGGAAGAAGTAAGGAAGTATGACCTGACTGTGCTCTGCTCTGCCAACATCAACCAAGTTGGGAGCCCTCTTTGTCAGCAAGGAGATCACCCGTGCTTGTCAGGAACCACAGGTATCGAAGGCACGAAAGAGCAGGATCCGCCAGGACGCTGTGAATCAGGAAAGCCAGACCCTTGCTCTTCAGAGACTCCCGTGTGGGAAGGCTCTTAATCAACTTTCTCACCTGCCAGAAAGTGTGAAAGCCCCACATGTGGGCCTGTTTTGATACACCTGGCACTGTTGCATTGAGTTCTGCCATCAGTTTCTAGAAAGATAGTTTATTTTATAAATTCTTTTCTTGTTTTTACTTACTCTGTCTTCATCTTAGTTAAGAACAACAAAGAATGCCAAGATTCTCTTATAGCATTAACCTCTTCACTGCCTCCTCGTCTTCCTCAATGAAAACGCACTGGGCATTTATCTTTTTAAGGGTCACATGATCTCCTTACTGTTTGTGCCATAACTAAGAGTTGCATGTGTGTCTTGAAGAAACTCCTCCCCACTCCCCCTCAATTGCTCTATATAAATGTGTCCAATTAATGCCAATTAAAAAGTTCTTGTTCCTAGTCTGTCTGAAGGAAGAGACAAAGAAGGGAAATGGAGATGTCCCCACTGCCATTGCCATGTCCTACTTCTGTGATGCATTACCAGAAACTTCGTTCCACATGTTTTTGCATTGTCTCTTCTTACATTTATCCTCTGACTATTGTTTCCTTTTGTTCCAGCAACAGCTGGAAATTGTAAATTTGTGTTTTGAGCCAATGTTTTCCTTTGCCCTGGCATTTCTAAACATTTATTTTCCTCCGAGCCAAAAATACCAGCAAAGACGCTTTGGGAAAGATCGTCTTCCCGACGGCTGGCCATCGCCCTCTGAGGCTGTCCCTTTAAATGAGGCCCCCAGAGTTCACTTTCTGAAGTTCATTAGCTTGTGTTATCAATAATTTAGGATAATACTCCGGTGGAGCCTGAGTGCCTGGCCCGCCCCATTTTCACTGTCAGTTTTCTCATAGCCTAGCAGTCCAGTGAACTTGATAAGTGTCCCATCATCCTGTTAATCAAATTACTTATGAACTAAAATTGACAGTTTTCATTAATTATAAAGGATTATTCTAATTGCAATTCAAATTTATTCATTTAGAACAGACGGCATTCAGTAATATTTCAGGAAATTTGCATATTAAATGGAGAGGGTCGTCCATTAAGTATGGTAATGTATGCATATTTCCTTATTTTTAACTTCTAGGCCATATGCACTGCTGCTACTTCAGCAGGTGAAAAACCAGAACGTGCTTAATTTGTTCAACAAACACAGGGGCCAGAGCACATCTTTTGGCACTCGGTACTGGCATCCTTCTACCTTTATTCCTTCTGCTTTTTCTTTTCCCACCTCCCACCGCCCCGCATACAGCCAAAACCCCGGTTGATCTTTCGAAGAAACTTTTTTGATAAACCTGGGCATTCCCCCCTCCTCCCTTTTCCTTTTCTTAAATGTAGGCACAGCTGGTAAGGGTTGATTGAAATGTTTTGCCATAGAAGCCGTGTTCATTAATTTCTTCAAGATGCTGAAGTAGGCATTAAGGTTGCCGGCTGGAGTCCTTCCCTGTGACATGTGGAACAGCAAGGGGCCTAATAGTCAGCCTTGTAACATCAACTGGTTACCCCCCTCGTGCGGCATGAACCTTTCCCCTCCAGTGAAAAATGAACCTGTCTGAGACAAAAGCACAAACCACGCATGCAATGAGACAGTGCCATTATTCACACCCATATAGGCTGTTTTCAGAGATCATTAAAAATCATATCTCCATGATATTAATAAGCACCTTCCCTGATCCAGGTCTCGGGTAACAGGAAAGTATATTTAGAGCTGCCCCCACCACCTACCTAATCTGAGATCATGAATCTGGGAGGAAAAAACTGCGTGGGAGATGAAGGCTAACAAGCTGGTGTGGTAGGAGCCACTAGGCTTTTTAAACAGCTGGTGTGTCCCGGCTTGCCTTACACCAGCCCTAGTGGAGAAAGAAAGGGTGTGGCCCCCAGCAGCATCAAGTTCTTTCTGGGGAGTTTTGCCTCCAATCCTCAGAAATTATTGATACCGGGTCTTAATGATCTGAATAAAGCATCTGCCAGCTCATTCATCTCCCAAAAACTCACCTTGAATAACTGGTTGCTCATTTAGCCTGGTTTCAAGTAGACTTGTTTTTCATTTTCTGCAGTTAAACTAAAAGCTTTGTTGTTTTACATACAGATATTTTATTTGCTGAGCATATTTATTTCAGTCTGTTTGTATAACACTAGCACTCTCGTGGCCATATGTTATTGATTGAAAAGCCTCCACGAACTCGAATTCTGAATAGGCGCTGTGTCCTTGGTAGGGGTCCGAGAGGCAGAGACGGAGGGGCCCGCCTACTGCCCTGCCAAGCCCATACTTGGGGCCTTTTCCACTGCTCTCCCTCCTCTCCAATCAGGACTGGTGTAGAGTCCGATTAATGCTCCGGTTGCTTATGCAACATCTCCCCAAATCTCAGTGGGAGCATGCAGTACCCAGCTTCTTCCTTGTTGGGGTACAGTCATTTCTGCCAGAATCACTAGGAACAGCACAGAGAGATCAGACCACCAAAGGCTATTGTAGAAAACACTGATGGAAAATTCTCAGAAATCGTTCAAGCCCACTGGTGTGTGTTAAGTCAAGGGAAATCTCCCCTCTGTGTAACATCTTGTCCTCCACTTAGTTCAGCTTTAGAACCATAAAGCCCTGTTCTTAATCCTATTTCTGATGAGAGTTAATTTTCAATGCAAGTTTTAAAAAATTTAATTGTCACTGATTACTTTGACATGCAATAGTCAAATAATATAAAAGAATGCCACAAATGATTAAAGTAAAACTTAACAACGTATGCATTAAAAAAAAATCCCATAACTCTACTTTTGTTATGGGAAATATTAAGTTGCATAATGTGACCCAGCGGTACAGGATAATTGCATAAGAAGCTGTATTGTACAGATATTTTGTATATTATATCCTCATGTGCAGTATTTCTGGTGATGAATTGCTCAGCAGAGGGAGGCCCTCTTGAACGGATGTTGATTATATCAGACCGTGGACCAAAAGTGATGCCAGGAATAGAAAGTGGGCACGGGTATGCCAGGCATCCTCTGGAAATATTCAGGTCAATTTCCCAGGAATTGCCCTTGCAGTCAGCATCCATACTATATCTGCAAGAATAACTACCAGATCCCCTCCTCGGTGCTACATATTTGTTGTTGCTGTTGTTA
Organism: Varecia variegata; assembly: GCA_028533085.1. Taxonomy (NCBI): domain Eukaryota; kingdom Metazoa; phylum Chordata; class Mammalia; order Primates; family Lemuridae; genus Varecia; species Varecia variegata. The sequence continues at coordinate 14,635,741 of CM052447.1, forward strand.
GGGGCTGACAGAGAATGGGAAAGACAGGAATACAAGTGATATATGAAAAATGGTGCAGGGCTAATGAAGCAGAGTTCAGCATAGGGAAGGGGGCTAACCTCTCCGAGCCCCATTTATTATATCTGTAAACTGGAGCTAACTTTTGCTCTGCCTCCATCATGGGGCTGTTGGGAAGATCCCCTGACTTCCATCTGTTTCCCAAATTCTCCTGGTCATCAGAATCACCTGAGAGTAGTTAAAAATACACATTTCTGGGACCTTCTACTAAGAGAGTCCAGTTCAGTAGGTCTGGAGTGGGGCTTGAGAATCTGTATACTTAAATATTCTCAGGTAATTTTTATGATCCAGCAAATTTGGAAGGCACAGGTATACTGTAAGTTAAGTAATACAGTACTCTTAGGGAGATAAGGCTTGCACAGCAAATATTATTAATAGAAAGTAGTTCGAGACTGTCCCTATGCATATCATCAAATTTTAAATTGGGTAAAGCTCCAGATTATAGGAATGATAAGCATTAACTACTTTCTGGAATTTGGACTCTGGTCAGGTAAGTTACTAGGGTCTGTTAATGAAAATAATGACTATCTGAAATTTTCAGTGTTTGTGCAGAAATAGGGTCTCTGTTTGTCCATCCAGAAGGATCCATGAGGACAAGCGCTTATTACCCTTACCCCACTGAGACTATAGTCCCGACTAGTTAGATGAGCCCTGAGTCAACAGCAGGTGCTTTTCAACCAAATATCTAGGTCATTCTGAGAATGTTCTTTATAGTTAAATAGACTCTGGAGGTGAAACTGTCATTATTCACCCACTAAGGAAATGAACTTGGAGAAATGGAAGAGAGAGCAGTTTCTTGTCTGTGAAAGCATATGGAAATGGTGATAGAGATCAGGTATGGCTGTATTTATTAACCATGATTGATGCAGAACCACTTCATACCATGTCAGAGTAGAATAAATTGGATAACAATGGGATGACAGCATCATCTAATCTAATATCAGTGTTGCTTAATAGTTACATTTGAGCTGCCAAGGAGGGCACGTGGAGTGGGTGCTGAGATTCTCAGCTCCCTGTGGTTCCAGCCAAGGATGAAAACAGGAGTGGTAAGTGTGCTGTCCTACTCCAAGCACCCCCAGGCCTGGGGAGCGTGGAATGGGGCAAGTGAGGCTTTTAAAGGACAGGGATTATTTTGTTATGATTTGCTCACACTGTATGCCATTGTAGTAGAAAATGTCCTGTTTTCTCAGGTTGTGGTGGTTATGGATTGTAGCAGCTTGGTTTCAAGTGAGATAAAAAAAAAAAAAAAAGATAGGTCTTCTTTTCTTTCTCTCTCCATCCTGAGGATTATAGGCAATTGGGGGGGAAAAAAAAAAACAAAAAACCTTTACCTCTATCCTCATCAAACACTTATTGTTAATCATCACTTTGTAACTAGTGAACTACCAGGCTGGAGAGAGACTGAATGAAATGGTTAGATCTCTGACCTCTGGGAGCTTACAGCTTTAGGTAGTAATACCGAATTAAGCATAAAACACACAAAGATAAATGAGCAAGTCCTGAATATTAAAAGAGTAAATTAAAGAAGGCTTAAGCATTCTGTACAAAATGGGCGTTACATTTCATTTTAGCATTGTGTGATTTCATGAACGAAAGATTTATAGAGGTTCCCTGTTTCCTCTACATTGAGGGAAGTTTTCTGGGAGTTGCTGCAATTTCAGGGTGTGCTTTCCAAGACTGAAGATAGAAAGGAGACCACAGTACACAGGAGAAGGAAATTTTGCTGCTGGGTTCTAAGTACCCTCCGCTGCCCTCCTCCCCAGCAAGGCACACACACACTGCTTTAAAATATAGAGGCTTGTCTACGGCCACAGCAGCCTGAAGGCGCCGGGTCTCGTCCGACCTCGGGAAGCTAAAATATAGGGGCTTTATTTTACTTTTGAATGTGAAGCTCTGGATCAGCAGGTGCTAATTGGAAATAGAGTTTTTTTGGACTACTCAAGGACAATGATGTTTTCTTGTGTGGTCACAAATTGGACTGTACAATTTCCTATTGAATAACTGCAACAGACTTCAGCCAGCCTTCATTTTGGGGGCGTTCTAGTGCTTTTCAAGATCCTGCACCAATTATTGTGGTGAGCATCTAGAAAAGACAGGGCTCACAATCTCCAGGTCTTTCCATAAACCATAAAGCCCTGAGAAATTTGTTCTGAGAAATGCTTAAAGACTGGGGGGAAAATTACCAGGTATTTCTGAGATTAGTCTGAGGGCATACATCAATTAATTTTTCACTGAGCAAAGGAAATCACATATAAACAAAATATGTGGCTTGGAAAAAATCATCTTTGCTACAGAGATTCAACATACTGTTTCTTTAACGTGGGATCTGATTTCACCAAAGTAATTGAAGCTCACAGGCCTCCATGAGACATTTTCAAAGCAAGAGGTGTGTTGAGGATTTACCGGTGCCCCACCCTCCTCAACATATTCTTATGCTGGTTTACTTCCATGAATTTCTAAGAACTATTAATGGAAATTAAATGTGTCTTTTTCCAAGAGAAATATTAATGTTAACAGAGATTATGCTTTTGTGAAAGATAGATCAACACGTGAAGGACATTCCTTACCACTTGGTTCTGGCATCGTCTTTTTCGTCTTTGGAAGGACCCACCGCTTGGTGGGTGGCCACCCTGTTTCTGATTGGAATAGTGAGTATTTATTTCCATTTTACAGATTAGGACACTGAGGATCAGAGGAGGACAAATAAATTGTTTCTGGCCAGTGTTGGAGTCAGTGATAAAATGTCAGACTTATTTCATAGCTCGATTAGGATGGCATGTCTCTTCATTTCAAATGTACACAATTGGGAAATGAGGAAATATACATCTAATTATATGAGAAACCCTAAAATTTGCCCTTTTAGTTCTGTCTCTGTTCTTGCCCTGCTTCTTAACCTGATCTGTAACTGTAAAAGTCCTTATCAGGATCAGTGGCACTTGTCCCGAAGACCATTGTGTCAGAAGAGGGGTGGATTCTTCATGACCCAACCAAATGATCACAGTGTGCTTTGAAGCATGAGTTTTGATTACCCTTAATTTAGTATGCATAACTTCAAATGGTCCTAATGGTTATATAATTATCGGATCCTTTTTAATATGCAGCCAGGGTTCTTGGTCCTCTAGTCCAAGGGGTATTTTTTCATGTTTGGCATTTGTTTCTATGTCATTCTAAACTAAAACAAAAAAAGCATATAAATAACTCCACCAAAGGCAGGGGAAAAAACCCCACCACTACCCTCACCTGAGTGTTTACTGGAGTTCCATTAGAGAAGAAATTCTAACACTTGGTGCAGTTTGTAACACCTCCATACATTTCACGTCTCACATTTCTGTTCTTCTTTTTTTGCTGCTGCCTATGAGTTTCATTTTCCCATGTGCCATAATATTAATGTTTTTCCCTGCTGGCTTCCCAGCCCGGGGGTCACAGCTCGTGTTTCACAACATGAGACACCCAACCATAAATCTCCTTTAAATAATACAGACAGCAGGAGGGGCACTGTGGAGAGCCGGTCGGTCTGAACAAAGTGGCATTGATGCATGGCAAGCGGAGCCGCTTGACCACAGCCCTGCTGGACAGGTAGAGCGTGTGTGGAGTGGCCTGTATGTAAGGGGAGGAAGGCAGGCGCTCTGATGGCTCCAAAGAGCCCACCAGTTCTGGTTCTCAGTATGAGTTGGCTGCCAATCAATGAGGTTTCCCAAGAATAATCACGCCACCTCTTCCTGGCTCTGGCTGGAACACCCGATTAACATAATTTGTGTTTGGAGGTGCAAACGCATCTCCTCCGTTATAAATCTGCATTTCTTGAGGCCTCTTAGCCATATTTAAAATGAAGTTGGGAACTGCCAGAGTGGAAGTAACAATGCACACCTGATCAGAATACACGATGTGCTTGTGGCAAAGCTGTTTCCTTGTTCCAGCACCCAGAGTGGTTAATTTGAGGGGACCGGAGAAAAGCAAGGGTTGAGTTAATTAGGAGCCTTGCTTGCAGAGGAGCTCAACATGATGGGGAAGAAAAGAGACAAGGGTTTACCCAGGGATTTGATTTTGTAGACAAAAATTATAACAACTATTGACACCTATGAGCCAAGATATCATGCTAGGATGATATATCTATGACTACACCTAAACAAAGATAATATATGTGCAAGTCTATATGGACATACAGAGAAGTAATGTGGACAAAGTGTACAAAGCTGGTTAGTGTGTGCACAAAGATAAACGGTGTACTGATGCGTGCTTGTGTGTGTGTGTGTGTGTGTGTACACCTTCTCCCCAACAGTTTGGGAAAGCGTACAAGGTAATGTGTGTTATAAGTAAAGATGAGAATAGTGAGAGGAGTTACAAAGTTTCCACTGACAGGGTTTTTCATGATTTCTGCCTTGCTCATCAGTTGCCAGATGCCAGCTCAGGAAATTTTGTCTGCCAAAACTTGGTGGCACGGTGTTGGGGGGAAAATTAACATCTCATTTTGTTAATGTTGTTTTGGGCTCCTTTTTCTGAAACTGTTAGTTACACTTTTGAAAAATCAACATGGCTCCTAACTTCTCAATTAGTTAACTCATTGTAGTGGTGTTGCCAGAGGTTTCCATTGAAGTGATTTCCAGAGTCTACTGCATACCTGACAAATGCACTGAGAACAAAAGAGGGACCAGAAACCCAGGGAATGATTAGACTGGCTTTGGTTGGTTACACCTTTGAGCATTTGTTATTTTTTATATTGTTGACATGAATTGCTACTGTAATATAATAATTACTCAAAGATACATTTTTGGGTGATGGTAGTGGAGGAAGAGGAGAACTGATTCTGTTCCTATACATTTAAAATAACAAGTGACACTGATTACACAGGAATTCATTTAATGGACCCAGGGCACCCATGAGAGTAGAAAGGTCTTGGTAACATATTAACATCCCAAACTCTTGCTCATGTTCTAAAACTTTTGCTTTTTCAAATTATGTAATTTTACACAGGGCATCTCAGTGATGAGTTAATGTGTTATAAAGTTCCTCTATATGTTAATTGAGTAATAATGCTCTAAAATACATGGACATTTCCCCATATTTGTAAGCTGTGTGCATAATTTCGGTCTTATCTTTTTTTACCTCATTAATAAATGTATGCTTTACATTTTTTTAAATTACTTTTTTTGTTTGTTTCTGATTTTTTGTTTATTTTGGTGACTTTTTAGACCTAAGAGCAGCATAAGGACACCATCCTGCAAGTCTGTGCTCTGGCCATGTGCTACACGTCCATCCCTGTTGCCTTCACTCCTGCCTGTCTGTCTGGGTCCCTGTGGTACTGACTGCTGGGTGACGGCAGAGACAATGTCCGTCTCGTTCACTATCATACCCCCAGTTTCTAGCCACAGTTACTTTTAGGATGACCACCTGCCCCGGTTTGCCCAGGTCTTTCTCAGTTTTAGCACTAAGAGTTCGAACCCCAGAAAGTCCCTCAGTCTCATTGAATCTTGGCACGTAGGTGTGCATCAGTGTGTTCTGAATAAATGACTCCCTCATCCTAAAGAGGGGACAGAGTTATGTGACAACAAAGTGAACTCAACTTCTGTTGAAGATTAGTCAGCATCACATGTCTATACCTCATCTCCCTGGTCCATAGTAAAGAGTGGGAGGGCAGGAACTGTGTCTCTTCTATTTCTTTGAATGTCTCATGATGCCATAGAAATCCCTTTCAGATAGAATTCAATCAAGTGCCAAATGGAATAGAACCAAATAGCAAATTGTTCTGTGATGTAAACCCAGACTCTACCCCTTCCTGGCTCTACAAGGTTGGGCAAGTTACTTGCTCTCTCTGTCATCTTTCTCCGTTATTATCCTCATTTGTGAAAAGGGAACAATAATAGTACCTGCCTCAGAGGGGTGGGTGCCAGGATTCAGTAAGACCAAGTACACAGCACAGCGTCTGCTTTCGGGTAAGCGTGAAGTGTGTGTAAGCTATTCCTCCTCCTCCCCTGCACCTTGCCTCTTCCTTCTCCAGAACATATTAATATACCAAGCATGTTCAGGCAGGTGACAGTGCCTTTTTGGTGGTACATCTTGTTAAACTGATTTTCGAGTTGTTGTATAGAATAGTTTGCCTGGAAAAAGGATACTTTTTTGTGTGTATGATTGGTTTCCGAAATGTTGCATCCATTTTGCCCAGAGTCTATTTGACCTCTTTCTGCATTGCCAAGGTAGGAAAGACAGGCAGCCTGCTTCCAAGCAAGTGATCTGTTACAGGTGGGATAGTGGAGCTGTCACTTGCAATGTTCTGGTACAGAATGAACACAAGACAACACCCAGACGGGCAAAGAGGGAAGCTTTGGGTGGAGGCGTGTGATATATTGATTCTCCCTGTGTCTCTCTCCCTACTGAATAGCCTTCCTTCCCCACATGGTAAAGCTGGGACCTGGGAATGTGGGTGCAAAGAGACTAAAAGTATGCGTGAGTGAGATGAAAAATAAATCAGAACTATTTATAAATAACTCCCGTTAATGAAAGCATGTGTTTCATGGAAATAATCTCGTAGTAGTGGCTGCTCTACACCCTGTATCCTTCCTGCTCTCCACTCACTGGGAAAAGGGCAAGTCTTTCTTTACAGTTTCCTTGTTTTCTTCATTTCTCTCATGGCAAACAGCAAAACAGAGCGGAGTGTCACTGGAACGCCTTTAGAACTTTAGTCATTAAGTCCCCTTTGCCCCAGCCCCAGTGATGCATATTTCAATAATGAGCAAGAAAAATCGTTTTATGGTAGTTTAATAAAAGCAGAAGATAAATGTTGCCCCTGTGCAAAGGAACTGAATTACACACTTCATGAACCAAATTAGTACCACAACATTTGGCTTTGTTTGAAAGGTAATATGCATTTATGGGCCCATTTTTCAGTAAGATAAATATGACACATGCTAAGATTTCCCCGAAGTAAATACTGTAAATAATAAAAGACTCTGCCAAGGAAAGCTGAGAAATGACTTAATCCTCACCCAGTTATATCGCAATCCCAAAATGCCACTGTCCAGACTCTAGAACAAACTGCCCCTTTAATAAACTCATCTCATGATTAAGAGAGTGCAAGGCCCTTTAATTTCCCAATAATAGTCAATATTCCTCAACTCTGGCTTTAAAAAACATATTCACATAGGAGCTAGGGCGTTTTATGGCATAAGCAAATTTGATTACCAAGTAACAAAATATATTTTGAGGGCAGTTGGGAGTCACATGGCAGCAGTGTTTATGGGAATAGGTACAAATGGGGAGATTTTTACAGAAAGTAAAAGCCATCACTCTGAGCCTAACT
>CM052447.1:14643591-14704839 GCA_028533085.1 Varecia variegata
AAAAAAAAAACACAGGAACCTCTTCTTAGGTAAGAACCTGCCAATTCTTCTGGTCCAAAATGTCTTCGCCTGAAAAATTCCCTGCAGAGGTCGGAGGAAGCTCACAGGCAGAAGAAGCATGAGACACATCTGGAGGGAGCCCAAGCCGGGAACCTGAGGGCCTGACCATCTGCCAGAGGGCCAGATGCTGCTGCTGGAAGCCTCTTGCCTCCCAGCTTGTCATCTGGGTCCGATGATGCCATCCAAAAGAAGGACCACAGAGTGGGAGGGCAATGAGCAATCCATCTTCTGCCACCCACAGTTTTTAATTGTGTGACATGAGGGGGAGGGGGGAAGGGGGTTAAAAAGTTTGCCCACAAAACTGCACCTTCCTCATGGAAATTGCCGTCCTAAAACACATGGCTCTGACTACCCAGAACCTATAGAAAAGTATAACATTCAATAGCCCTTTCTTTTCCTTGGGTCTAAACAGTATGGACAAAGAGGTTTAGCTGTGTAGTTGGTAGTGAGAACTGCCATGTTCTGTCAACGTGGGAGTGTATTAAGAGTTTCTAACCAATTGCATCGGTCATTACATTATAGGATTTCCCGTATTGCAACTGTTCTTCCTATTAACAGCTTTGGTGTCTGACTTTGGCCAAAGCAGATCATTGGGATTCAGAGGGACATCCTCTTCTTTTTCCACTGCAGAAGCAATCAAGAGTCTGTGCATACGGTACTCATAAAAGGAAAATGATCAAAACCACACACACAAAAAGGACTATTAAATTCCAGATGAGATTACTGCTTCATGTGATTCCCACCATCCAGGAATGTCTTTCTGTCTCATAATTGCTCACTGACAGACTTACACAAGCAATGTGGTAAACCTAGTAGGGTTATCTCTTCCACTATCGTACGTGTTTTATGCTAAATCCTTAGGCATCCAGCATGGCCTGTTTTCAGTGGTGGTGGTGTAACATATATTTGTGCTCATGCATGTGCTTTAATTTACAAATAACTGCAGTATTTTCTGGGCTTATGCAAGGCAGAAGCTTTTATTTTAAAGTGGCACCTGTTGGAATAGTTTAACATGTAATTTTTAATCTCACATAATTATTCATATACATTATTGTATTAATATAACAAGAATTGGGAGAAGGTCATCTGTATTCAGTAATATTGGAAGCATTGTATTGTATGATTCTAAAATATTGGGCTGCATTTATTAGGGGAATGGCTGGAGCACCTTGGGCTGAAATCTTGTTATCACTGCTCATGGTCAGCAGGTTGGGGTGTCAGTGTGGGGAGGGGGGCTGTTTTAGCTTTATGTCGACTTTTCTTCTTGCAGTGTTGGTAGGACCACTATCTCAGGCAATCTGTCATTGCTTTGTGACAGGGATCCTTCCTAAAGCTTCCTTGTTAGATTGTGTTGCAACTTCTCATTAGAGTTGCTTCTGTAATAGAAAAACAAGGTTCCTGAGAGACAAAAAGATAATCCCTCGCTTAATGTGAGGAAGACAGCCACACTGAATGCCATACCACCAGTGGAAAGTCTGAGGTTTTGAAAATAGCAGAAGTGAGGAAATGAAAATGTGATGTCAATTTATACTCATAATTGTTTTCAATACTTTTGAGGCTAATAAATATCCCAGTTAGAAAAACCTCTAATATTGAATAATTTGGGAAAACAAAAGTTGCATTGGGAAAATAAGAAGAAATATCCTATTCTGAGGTTGGGACCAATGCTTTAAGGCTCGCTCAGTGATGGAAAGAACTTCTGATTCTGGTTGGTGGTTTATCACATAGTTGGGCACATTTGACTACAATGAGTAATTTCTGAGAAAGTGGAGTGAGGGGCAAGGACTTTTCTGCCAGTGTCAGAAATTCTTAAGTCTGATGTCAAATGTGTAGTAATGATGTGAAATAGTTGCCAATGCAAATACTGGTAAAAGGAGAGCACCTGGAGATATAAAAAAAGACCAGGGGCGATTGAGACCCAAGATGGATGTTGCCAGTGTTCTGTAGCTAATTATATATGTACTCTGTAGTAATAACACCATCTTTGATTTTTTTATGTTTCAAAGTATCAAAGGGTAAACTTAACAGTTGTGGTCCTTAAATAGAAAGAGATTAGAGTCTTGTGGGAGACTGGACTCTGGCAGAATATTCCCTTTTACATAGTTTTGAAATCGGCAATGACCTTTCAATGGCAGAGAGTGACAGCGGCATTGTCGAGCACTGCAGACACCTTGGCCAGCGCCTTTTGTGCACCTTCTCATTTCCTCTTCACACAGCCCGGTGGAGGTGCTATTAACATCCCCATTTTCCACTGTTGAAACTCGCACCGCTCTTCATCGTTGGAGACAAGACATTACTCTCCTTTTCCAAGCTCATCATCTTGTAAGAGGAAGGTGAAAGTGACTTGGCTGAAACAACCGTGGGGACAGTGGCACAACTTGAATTTGAAGCTAAGTCTTGTGACTCTTTGCACCACTGGATGGTGGCTTCTCTGAAATTTTGTTGCATGTGGTCAGCATTGTCAATCTGAGCAGTTCATTTTTTATTTTCACACGGATGTTAGCTGTTTTCTTCAACTAGGTGAGAGCAAGAATGATTTTAGTTGTCCTACGGTAGTAGTGAGAGTCTAATAGATCCTCAATAAATATGGACTGGCTGCTCAAAATGTCTCTTATGCTAAATGTGCCTTGGGCTGAAGTCAAAGTGCCTAAGTTCTACCTCCGTAGCTGCCTATTTATATGACCTCAGCACACCTGTGAAACTCTATTTGGGTCACCTGGATAGGATGGGTGGGGGTGGGGGGGAGACAGTCAGATTCTTCCTACTCTCCCAAGCAGAGAAATGAAATATCAAAAATGGAAATTCTTTGGGTACTTTTTTTTTTTTTCCTCAAAAGGTTTTAATGAGCTATTAGAGTTGTTTTGGCTCCAGAGACAATTTTAATGGAGTCATGAAAGAAAGTGATGAGATCATGGGAAATAAAGCAACCACCCATGTGAATTTATCCTATGTGTGTCAATGTGCACAACACATATGCACAGCATCAGAGAAACAAGAGCTTCGAAATGATACAGTTTGGGTCCCAGCCTCTGCCACTTAGCTGTGTGGTCTTGAGCTAGTTATTTACTTATTTACTTATGTATGTATGTACGTATTTCAGAGTATTACGGGGGTACAAACACTTTGGTTGCATAAATTGCCTTTGCACCGCCCTGCAAGTGTGCCCATCCCCCAGGGAGTGCGCACCGCATCCATTAGGTGTGGATTTACCCATCCCCTCCCCCCCCACTCCTGCCCAACACCCTGTGAATGTTACTTTCCATGTCTAACAAGTTATTTAAGCTCCTTGAGCTTTGATTTCTTCATCAGAAAGTTGTGGGAAATAACATTCCCCTAAAACAAGATTAAATAAGAGAATTATGAAAAACAATCAGCACGTAGTACAAATCTTCAGAAATGGTAGCTATGACTATTCTTATTGAATGAGCTATTTATTGAGTGTTTAGTCTTTTAGAAAGGTGTATAGAGGCAAAGGAGATACAAGAAAGAATGCAACAGAGCTTCTGCCCTCTGGAGATTACTATCTAATATGTAATAGTTGAAGAAAAAACAACCTCCCATCATACAGCAAGTTATATTCAACAGTAGATAATTAAGGGACAATTCTGTGAGCTGGTCTCCACATAGGATGGTATCGTGGTCCTTCAAAGCTCTTTATCCTTAAGTGATTGAGGAATATTTTATTTTGATTGAAAGTGATTTGAAACATGCCATCTATGAAGAGTTAACAATCTGTATTATTATTTTCTTCTTTATTGTCTTTGTGTCTAAAGGAGGTTTCCTTTTTCAGCTTGCCTTTGACCTTAATTTTTCTCTCAATTGTTATGTGTTGTGTAGAATAATCTGGAATTTCTGTCCGTTCCCATTTTCTTTTAACCACTCCTCTTCTTGGCCTCTCTCAGTATGCTGCATTTCAAGAGAATGCATTTCAGGAGAAGAAATGCTTGTATGTGTCAATAGTTCCAAAAGTATGACTTGGCTGATCTCGGGAGTTTTATTTTTAGAGCTTGGAAGTTGCATTTCAGCAGCTGATTGGGAAACTCAAGCTTCAGATACGTTTCCAGGCTGGGAGCTGTTTCCACCTCTGTCTCAAGGGATCACAGGTTAGGTGGTTCAGACCGCTAGACTTCAGAATCTCCTTTGGCTGGGTCGCTCCTCCCCATTTGAATTGCTTACCACTCTCCTCTCAGGAAATATCTTGTTTATTGATGGTGCCCAGTAGAATGATAGCATTGTCTTTAGTCCCTGACCTGGACAGGTGACTTTCCTTCTTCGGGCCCCAGTCTCTCTATTCATAGATGGTGCATAACACTTGGGATCAGTCGCTGTGGGCATTAAATGAGATAATGCTTGTAAAATGCTTAGGGCACATAGTAAGCACTCCGTAAATGTGAACTGTTATTATCTTTATTATTATCACCATTTTATTACTGTAAAACATCCACACAAATATTACTTTTTATTGCTTTTGTATTCTTTCAAAGTGCTGTGCAGTGAACGCTCAGTGAATAATGTTACTGACCAGCGTGTCCTGCCTGGCATCTGACTTATTCATGTTCATAGACCTCCAAGGGAAAATGATAATCCATTCTCCTAAATTGGTAAATAAAGAAATTTGGACAAGATTCTTACAGACTAAAGTAGATTTTGGCATTCCTTATAATCTTTGTCCCATTTAAGGTTGATATTCATGTATTTCATTAATGGGTTGTTACATAATATATAGTATAGGTACGATATTACCTTTCTAAAGTCTAAAGAATTCTGAAACATATCTGGCTTCTTAAAGGGTTGAGATAAGGAATTGTGGGTTTAGAGATGTGGGGAAATTTATACTTTTGATGCTTTTATATACACTGGCCTATCTGATTGTTGCAAATGTCCATCGAAATCGGTGGGGCAGGCACGAGCCCCGTTTCGCAGAGGAAGGAATGGATGCCCGGGTGACACAGTTCCCGTGACTGAGTTCCCATGACTGAGTTCCCATGTTCTTTCTGCCACATTCCCTGCTCTTTTCCGTGATGTTGAAAGAACAACGGATCCCGCCTGTAAGACCATGGAGGAGGTGATATCTGGTTTGGGTTTTAAAGGATGAGTCACTTTCTAGATGCCACAAATAACTGTAGAAAGGAAAGAGCCAATGCTTCTTGCCTTGGGACCTTCTTAGTGTTAAGGAGAGTAATCTGCCTCTTAATGTAACTTAACCCAGGGTAGTTTCAAGAGTAGGAGTGAAAAAAGAAAGAAAAAATAAGCCTGAAAAGGATAAAGACATATTTAGGAATCAGGGGAATTTTACTTTATATTTCTCTACCCTTTATCCTATATTTTCTCATGTTTGTGAATATAGAGGATTTTTAAGAACCAAAGAGAAAAATTAAATGCCCTATTTCCTAACTTAAGCTTGGAAAAAGAACTGAAACCAGGTTTGATTCAAAGAATACGTATACTCCCAGCATATTTTTGTATCACAATTATACAGGGAAATTTAAAGATTGTTTCATTATGCTATAAACACCTTGTGGACGCTGCCACTTTTGGCAGGAACTTGGAAGGGCCATTTTAGATAGCATGTTAATTCTTTATTCTAGTGACTTTTTTTCCTTCAGGCATTTGTGGGACTTTTAGTATCTGGGCTAACATTGCTTAAAATACCTTTTAAATAAGGCTTCCCCACCCCACCCGCCTCCTTTTTAATGATATAAGCCTCGATCATTTTAAATGTTTTAACAGAGCTCTTTGAGGAACACCAAATCTCGGTGACATTTCTCAAATAATATTGTCCTACACCTGGAACACAAGCCCCATTTTGAAACGGTAATTTGCTCCCTAAAGAGCCCTTCAGCCTCTGCCCTGCCTGCTCACCCTGGCTCAATTGTCCAGGAAGAAAAGCCCAAGATAAATGGGACTGGATTTATGCAGAGTAATTTAAAGCCTCCCGCCTATTCTTGTCTGTCTGGTGGAGAATACACTTGGAAATGTGTTTTAAGTTTGAAGCATTCCTTGAACACCTGATTTTGTGATTTTGTTTTCTTCCTTTCCCTTGTGGAACCTTTATTAGAAGGCTGACGAACCTTGGCCTCAGCAAAGGATTAAGCGAACAGATTCTTCATGTAATAAATCTAAAGACATATTAAAAGCAAGGAAAAGGGATTTCCCCTGTGTTTTGGGGGGATTTATAAGTGCCAAAGGCTAAACAACTTACAAGAGAAGTAAGATTGCCCCTTTTTCTAACCTGGACATGTTCTAATATTGTGACATAGCGTAGAATTAAGCTGGCTTACTAAGTAGAAACATGTAACATAATTGAAAATGCACAATACAGAGAGGAATTCTCAATACAGCAATGTCCTGTTGTGAAGATTACACTGATTTATAAGGAATGCCTTAACTCCTAATCCCAGCCACGCAAGACCACAGAGTCGCATGGAGTCTTTTATAACCAGAGAAAGAGAAAAAAGGCTTAATAATATATATTCCCAAAATTGAATATAAATTTGGAATTGGTGGTTGAGCAAGCCATTCATTTCTCTTAAAACAATGTAAAAATGAGAACATTTTTATTACATTTTGACATGTGGATTTTCAAAGAAGTTCAGGCATTCTCTATTTCAGAAATGATGGGTATAGCCAAATCACGGAGGAGTAATGAAAATGAATGGTATGTGGGGGAGAAGGATAAATATTGTGGGACATAAACTGTTTAGAAAAGATCAGCAAAGAAGAAAAGTGTCAGGCTGGTGGAAATAAAACCAAAGGAATAACCTTGTATATAAAGTAAGGGTTAGAAAAAAAATTGAGGTAAAAGAGGACCTTGGAATAGGTGCTGAGGGAGCAAAATCATTATGGCTTGAAATTAAGAATAATAAAGAATAGGAATAGAAATTGAGTGCACCATTTCTTTCTTTTTTTTTTCTTCCGTAAAGCATCTTATCAGGAAAAGTCATATTATAAGGTCTGATCAGAATGGGGAATTTTGAGAGCTTGTTTATGCACCCAAGAAACAGGTTCCAACCCTGGCCAAGTTCCAAGTGGTCTGTGGATTCCTCCACTCCAACTTTTTTCCCTTCTTTCTTATGAAATGGGAAAATAGTATCTGTCACACGTGCTGACTTAGATGGTACAGGTTGAGTATCTCTTACCTGAAATGCTTGGGACCAGAAGTGTTTTGGATTTTGATTTTTTTTTTGGATTTTGGAATATTTGCATATACATAGGAGATATCTTGGGGTTGGAGCCCAAGTCTAAACACAAAATTCGCTTCTGTTTCATATGCACCCTATACACATAGCCTGAAGATAATCTTATATGATATTTTTAAGAATTTTGTGCATGAAGCAGCATTTTGACCATGACCTGTCACATGAGGTCAAGTGTGGAATTTTCTATTTGTGGCATCATGTCGGCAGTCACAAAATTTCAGATTTTGAAGTATTTTGGATTTCAGATTTCCAGATTAGGGATGCTTAACATATATATAGGTTCAAGAATGAATATTGTTAAACAAAATATTAAACTTACCAGGAAGGACTGTCACTGTGTGTATGCGTGTGTGTGTGTGCATGTAGGAATGAAATGAAAGAAATGATCTTTGGAAGGTAATATTCCCAGGTATGTTGCACAACCACAGTAATTCTGGATGAAATCAATAAAGGCTATGTGGACTGTAGATCTATATATACTGAACAAGGGGAGCTCTTGGGTGAACAGTAACCAGTGGACAAAAATTAACAAACAAACAAACAAATAAATAAATATTTAAAAAAAAAATAAAGCCAATACTGACCTTTGCCTCATCTGTTTTTTAGTAAGATCAGAAGAATTAAAAATGAAATACCAAAAAAGAGTTATCATTTGCAGGAATTGGAAAGCTATAAAGTGATAGAGAGCTGAACATTCAAAACGTTGCCAAGTAGAATTTACTGAGCCAAGAGATGGTTAATTACTGTTTGTACACAGTGTACATGCATATATACACATAAACACACACATGCAATATGTGTATACATGTATATGGAATTCACACACATATACACATATGCACACAAATATGCACACACATAAACACACATATGCATATACATGCGCACACACACTATTTAGTTCACTCTCAGAAGGAAAAATATCAGAGAAACAATGATTAGCTCAAAGTTGAGGGCCAGGAAAGTGATGGCTCAGGAAACAGCAAGGCTTTAGCACTGGGTCTACTTTGATTCCAAAGGAAATAACAGGGGAGAGCTGCTAGAGAGATTTATTTTTTGCTTGCAGAGAAGTGAGCATTAGGGGAAAAATACACATATATATCAATAAAAAGGGAAGAGGATTTTGCTACCGTAAGAGAAGGATGAGCCCCTTCCCACAGTTACAGGGACACAGTTCCTACTGAAATCAATTTTCATTGCTCAGAGACCACTGTACTTAGTTTTCTAACTTCAGAAGTTGGCAAAATACAGAAATGATGTCTTAAAGCCAAAATAAAGCAGTGGCAAGAGGGAAACATGGGGTTTTAAAAATGCCACTCCAGTCCCCCAAAGCAGAAAGCATTGTTGTACCTAAACCAAACCAACCAAACAAACACAAAACCCCAAGTGTGTGCATTGGGAAATTGTGCACTTTAATGCCCCCTGACTTCAGGATAACTTGCGATTCTTTCGTGGAAAAGAAACTAACATACCTGTTTGGTTTGTGGATCAGCTTCCTGAATAGACAGAAAGTCTATCTTGCGCTCAGGAGTCAAGGTGTTCTATTTGTCTTTAATATTCCAGGCAGGGGGAAGAAAACTAATAGCACCCATAATAAGATAGTCACTAGCCCAGGATGCAGGGAAAGAACATTGATATTAAGTGTCAGTAAATCATGTCATGAAGGCTTGGCTAAAAAGGAGGGTAGCACTAATGCCACCAAAGCTTATTAAGTTTTATTTAAAAATGTTAAATGGAAAACCTACACCTTCTGGAGTGATCCATCCTCAGGTAAAAGGAAAATGGCATAATCTCAGCTGCAGTATATAAAACTCTTGTATATTTGATACCAGGCTTAGCAGCAGGGTGACGAGGGCGGGGGCGGGGAGGGGCCAAAAACAAAGGCAGCAGACAAAATGAAAAGTATAAATAGAAGTATTGAATACACAGTAACCTGGAGGAAATTACTATAATGCTGCTTTCAGTTCTTGTCCCCATTTGTAACAATGAGAAAGAAATGACTGGGGTATGTAAGATAATGCTATAGGAGCCCCATGGTTTAGACAGGAAAAAGGTCTGTGTCTTTAGAAAAGAAAAATAAAAGACTAATAGACTAATAGAGCCTATTGAGAAGTTTGCATGGTTCTGAGAAGCACGTAGAAGAGGCTGACGGCTATTTGTTTTGCTGTTAAATATGAGGATAAGGGCTTTTAAGTGGATAAACGAGTGGGGACCATCTTTGACTTTCCTTGCAGGAAAGCATAATTACCACATTAAATAAAGGCCTTGTGGCCAGACAGCAGGAATTAAACAATCTTAAAAATTAAATAAGTGTAACATTTAGGGGGGAAAAAAACCCCAGTATTGTTTGATCCCTGATAATATCCCTGAGTGACAGATTTAGCTTTACCAAGTTTTTTTTTTTTTTTTTTTTTTTTTACACCTAGCACATATATTTTCATTTTATCCATTCTCACAACAACCTAGGGGATTAGATGGGAGGATATTATTATAGTCAGCCCTCTGTGGGGGATTGGACTCAGTACCCCCTGGCGGAAACCCAAATCTGCAGATGCTCAGGTCCTTTATATAAAATGGTGCAGTATTTGCATATAAAACCTACACACATCTTTCCATATCCTTTAAATCATCTCTAGATTACTTATAATACCTCGATCAATGTAAATGCTATGTGAATGGTTGCTATACTGTATTTTAAAGAATGTTTCTTTTTTATTGTTGTATCATTATTTAAAATTTTTTTTTTATTCAGATATTTTTGATCCGAGGTTGAATCTGCAGATGCACAATCCCTCTGTGTCTCATTTGCAAAATGGGAGTGTCTGAGCAAGTAATTTAGAGGGCCTTTCTGGTCTAAATTCTAGGACTCTGGTTGCCCAGTTTCACCCACAAATTGGGGATAGCAGAGGCTAAAATTCTGTTCCCTCAGCTCAGCATCACAATTTCCTTAGATGCATTTATTCACAAACTTTCTGCTCATCTTTGCCGTCATCTTTGAGGTCTTTTATTTCCTTCTTTTCCCTGTATACATTAGGCAGTAGAGGAATTACTAGGACTAGTAAAAATTCATTTTTTAACATTTTAACCTAAAGAAATCTAAGTAGAATGACAATGTGAGTCCTTTCAGATGTTCCAACTAGAAAGGTAGGCTGAATACTGTCCTTAGCAGAATTTCGAGTCCTTTCTTTCTAGCCATATTCTACGTGCAAATACCATGCTCCCCACCTACTGATTTATATAGCAGTGGTTCATTCAGCACTTATTTGTTGAATGCTTACCCTGGGCCAGGCACATTGTATGAGGTGTTTGAGTTAGCATTACAGAATGCTGGCCACTTTCTAAAAGGTGGGGTTTGAGGTTGTGGGAAATCAGAGTGGTTTGGTTGTGGCACAAGCAGGTCTTTCTCAGTGGGGCACATAATGGGAGACAAACCCTAATACCGTTGGTGGGAGTTGAATGACAAAAGACAGGGGGGAGATTAGGGCAGGAAAGGAAAGCGGGGAAGCAGAGGGAAGAAAATGCTACTTGTGTTGGTTGGGAGAGGACACATCTATTGCAGAGAAGGCAGCTGCAGGGAATTCTAGTGGGAAGGTGGAGAGGAACAAGACGAAGGGAACCTTGGGTCCGTAGACGGAGGTGGTGGGGAGTGTTCCTGGAGGGGCAGAGGCCTGTGGAAGATATGGGAGGGATGGTGGGTGACGAGCAGGGGTACACAGAAGCAAATTCAGATAGAGACACAAATCGAATCCTTTTGGTTTGGTTATTCTTTTTCTAATTGCAGACTTCTCTCCTCTATTCAAAATATATCAGTACCAGTTCCATGGTCTTTAATATAATTTGTCAATTTTTATTGGGATCTGGTAGAGATATACATTTTAAATTGAAAAAAGATACAGTCATAAAAAATGTTTTCTTGCCAACTCACTGAACAAATGTAGCACACTGGGTGTGAAAGCATTCTGTAGCGATGTAGATTTATTACTTTTATGACTCTACACTGGGTTCACATTCTTGCCTCTTAGGAATGTACACAACTTTCTCTGAGAACATTTTGGCCCAGTTATATTTTATTAGCCATAATACATGCTGGCCATAGTCAATACTCTGATATTTTGATTTTGGCTCAGACATTGATTCCACACTCCACACATACACAACAAGTACACACACACACACACACACACACACACACGAAGGACAAATGAAGAGTAAATTTTAAGAGCCTCTTTTAATTTCATCACCAACTGGGAAAAATGGAAAAAGAGCTTAGTGGTAACTGTCAATACATGTTGCCTTTTGCGGGTCTCTTCCCTTATCAGATAAATAATTTGTTAGGTTTTGATGACAAAAGGATGTGACTTCTGCCGAGCCCTCACCTGCCAGCACCGCTCCATGCAGTCTGATTTAGAGATTTAAACAGAGAAATTGTCCTTTCTCCCGTTTCCCCTGGAAACAGAGGGCCCTGCAGTGAGGTTAATCATTTGAATTTTGCAATTCATATTGAGGCAAAACAGAAATCATTCTTCACCTTGGACCCTGGAAATTTGTTGGCAAACTTTTTAGAGCTCAAGGTTAGACATTTTTCCCCTTCGCATCATAAACATGAAATGCTTTAAATATATTGTTTCATAACCCGGTCTCCCACTGAAGTGAATCCTACTAGGTGATATAAAATGGAGTGGAAATCACTTCTAGAATACTGGGTTAGAGTGAAAATAAATAGAGGAGAATAAAAGGAGCTTCCAATCACAGAGAAGCTTGTTGGGGATGAAGGTAGAATCTGCCCATGAAGGTTGTCATTCAAAATGGTAATTCCTCCATACGCTTTTCTGAAGAATTGTCTGGAACAATTTATAAATTTTATTTAATAACATTTATTAAATATGAAAATTAGGTTAAAGCAACTTCTAATAAACAAGACATTCTAGAGATGAGCCTTAGCATAAAGTTCACTAATTCTAGGACCAGGAACTTTGCAGCAACATTACAAGTATATTTCACAAGTTACTATGGCTGTTTCTCAAGAAACTACTGGTAAATTGAAGCCTATTTTTAAAATCTACGGTAGTTAAACTATAGTAAACTCAGTGGTCTGTTTTTAGGATAAAAGAATTTGTCACTTGTTTTTAAGGAAAAGATGTATCTTTGGGGTGGCTATTATAATTCAGCAGATGTCTATGTACCTGTTAGGTTTTGTTAATCATATTTTTCAAATGAAAACAGACACGTGGTCTTCTAAGTCTGAAAAAAGTTATGAGGACATATCAGCCATTCATTTGCTGAGTCATTGAAAAAAATGTTTAAGTACCGACTTATTGGTACTTCTGGCCAGAAAGAGGCTGAATATTTGAAATTGGGATCTTTGAAAAATCTAGGTTTCTATATCTGTGTTGTCTTCTTCTGTAACATAAAGTCTCCTTTTGTAAAGAGAATAATCATCCTATCTGTGTTTTATAAATTAAAACAAATATTTGTTTTCTCAAAGTGGCTGTACGTTTTAAATATTAATCTTCTTGTAGGTAGGCAGCACTTCTTTATATAGATGTTGGGCCAGGAGTAAATTTTTTTTTTTTTGAAAGAGAAATAGAAACATCACTTACTTTATATTAGTTTAAAGCAGACATAGGCTCTGGGATTGGAGTTCCCCATGGTGAAAACCTTCCTTTTTCCTCAAACCTGTACAGAAATGCTTTAATCTAAAGAATGCATTTGTGAATCCTTTGGGTGCAAATGCACCAATGCAAAGCAAATGCCCATCCATCTAACTTGGAATGGTATACTTCAGAAATAGCGTGGAATTTGTCAGTTATTGATGAGGATTGCTGGAAGACACTGAGCATCTGGCTTCAGACCAGCACTTGATTTGCCAATGCAGGGAACGTCTGTTGGGTTTCTAAAACTCACAGTTTAGCCGCTGGTCCATACTGCTTTTCCAGTGCAACATTCCGATGCCAGAAATACCTCGAATTATGACTTTTCCTCTAACAGGCTGCATAGATAACAGCTGTATCCTTGCAGATAATCCAGAAGGCAGGCATTGATGGGTCCCTTTGAAGGGATTAGGACAGGAGAGTTGGGAAAAGACAGCAGCGCACCTTCCCATTCACACTGGGCACTGCCAGCAAGGCCAGTTTCTTTTCCTCCTTGTGGCTTAGAACAACCTCCTTCAAACTGTGCTTGGAGCAAGGCTGGGGGGAGTCGTGGAGAGGGCCCAGGTGGAAAAGCAATTTCAATAGGTACTTTGCAGAGCAGACCTACTACATTCGATCATGTATTTTATGATATTTTACTATGCTAGGAAGAGAAAAATAAAAATGATATAGAACACCACAAAAGAGAAAAATGGTTAAGAACATAGTCTTTGGTGCTTGGCCGACCTAGGTGTGAGTCCCAGTTCCTCCACTCAATAGGGTGGTGTTTAAATGACTTTCCCAGCCATTGTGGACCTTGTTTCCACATCTGTAAAGGAGCCAGTATGTTTCCCACAGAGTCTTCCTGAGGATTTGATGAGCGGAGGTGGGCAAAGTGTTAGCTGAGTGCTTGGCCCATAGCAAGTGCTTAGTAAACTCGGCTAACATGGTGGTGAGGATTGCGTGTGTCACTTCTGCTCCACATGACACTCCGGAGCATATGCATTGTTAGCTGATCCTCTCAATGTCACTGAACCAACAGTGCCACCGTCCAGCCAGCTTCATCAGCCCAAAACGTGGGCGCCCCCCTTACTGACTCTGTCCTCAATTTCTGACTGTATTGCTGCTTTAACATCTCTTGTGTTGGTCCAGTTCTCGTTCTCTTAGGGCCTCCTTATTTTCTATCCAGATAACTGTAGCAGTCTTCCGACTGTTCTGTTTTCCTTTTATGTGGCTCTGTTTTAACTTGTCCTCGTCACGGCAGTCAGAGGGCTGGTTCTAAAACACCATGTCCTGGCTGAAATCCTTCCGTGTCTTCCCACTGTTTTCCAGATGAACTTTAGGTGCATAAGCAGGTTGTGTGTCTTCAGTGGTCTCGGGGCTCAGCTCTCCTTCCTTGGCACCCCCAACAAAGGCACTACGGTCCCCGCCGCCACACCGAGCTCCCTGCTGTTACAGGCGTGGACCGGTTCACCTCGGGTGGGTGTACCTTTACACGTGCTGCCTCTGTTCCCGGGAATACCCCCCGCTCTCTGCATAGAAGTTAAGAGTATGGACTTAGAGTTAAGCCACTAGCATTTTGAATCCTGGCTCTTCCATGGGTAGCTGGGTGGCTTTGGGTAAATTAATTAATTTCTCTGTGTTTTCGTTACTCATCTTTAATTATGGGTAATAATACTACCTACTTTTCCAGCTGTCTGTTCGTCTTTCTCCCAGCCTGAGAGCCACCCTGACTTCCTATTCTTTATTTGTATACCCCCAGCAACAAGCATAGTGCTCGTTAAGTAGATAGTGCTAAATAGATGGTTATTGAATGTATTATTCTCATTTTACAGATAGGGAGAGTGAGATTAAAAGAATCTGAGGTTTATTAAAGGGTTCACAGGACTCACTAGACTCATATTTCTCAAATGCAAAGAAGGGTATAATTGGGTACTTGGTAGAGTCAGGAAAAAAACTGAGATCTCTCTGACTTTCAACCCCTCATTTACTCCACTATTCTTCACTTACTGTATTTTGCTAAGATGACTCCTAGCAAATTGAGATGGATGACACTAGATTTAGTATCACCATAGCTATTCTGTTTCTTGAACCAAAATAAGCCTCTGAAAATACGGTAACAGTGACTGAAGCGTTCAGGGGAGAAAATGTTAACAAGTAACAGTGTTGTGTCAGGAACTTTAAAAGGTGCACGGTGTTTATGCACTTGTTGCACACAGCTTCCATGAAGACATCTCTGTTCCCAAGTCAGCGCTGAGTTCGCCATGTGCTTCCTGACTTTTTACTCTGCTGGGGTGACATCTGTTGGTGTTTGCCTTGTTAGTTGTGTATATGGCTCTTCTACTAGGCTGGGAGCTCCTCTACGGAGGGGGCTACTTCTTTATCTTCCTGTTCTCCCTGGTTCCATGCACGGTGCTGGAGTGAAGTGGGAGGCTTACGAGCAGGGGAGGAGACACAGGCTTTGGAGCTTGGCACAACCTGGGCTCCGTGGCTTGTCAGCTGTGTGACTTGAGTAAGCTGCAGAACCTGCCAAAGCCTCAGCTTCCCCATTCATAAAATGGGGCTAATTACTCTTGCCCGGTTGTGAGGATTGGAAACAGTAATGTTTGTAAGATACTTGCCGCAGTTCATGGTGCTGATTCAAGGCTACCGTTTCTGGAATACTTATTACTCGAGCAAGCACAGTGCCCTTCAATAAGGAGGGCTTATTAGGGCTTGCTGAATGTGTTATAACCATCCACACTGCAAGGGAGTGTGTCTGTTTACACTGATATGTATATGTATATATACATATACGTACCTATAAAAGCAAAGGGAGGCTGTTGTGAGAGAAGGGAACATTCATTTTGGTATGTATTGTGTATGTGGATATATAAACATGCATAAATGCACATGTACATGTGTGCACATGTATACACAGAGACACATATACATACATTTCAGAAATGAACGTCCCTCTCTCTGGCTATAGCTTCCCTTCACTTTTCCCAACATTGCATATTTTGAAGAAAATAGGATCAAGAAGATCAACTCAGTGGTTGCAGACATTATATGGGCTTGAGGATGGGCTTCTCTTCCATAAAGAAATAATAAAACAAAAGGAATGAAGGAGGAAACAAAGGAAAGGTTGACAATAGAAATGGAATGGTTTGCCCTCCTCCTTGTTTTTTTAAAGGCTTGTGTTTTTATGCACAGATGAATAAATTTCTCACAGTCATACAGGTTTATACATGAGCAGTGGGGCTCTGCAACATCTCGGGGTGTACACGCAGTGCTAGGTACTCGATGGTGTGTAGCACGTGTATTGCTCCATTAATACCCCAGTGCTATTGAAACCTCTGATTGGAGAAGATATGTCAAAAGCCTACTATCTCTGTAGTCCAAAATCAATTGCATCTCTATGAATTATTGAGTTGTTTGCCATTACTTTCCTGTCCTTTTTTTATTATAAGGGCTCATTGTTGTGATGAGGTTAAATAAGATTTTTTTCCTCCAAGAAACTTTCTGTGTTTTTATCTTGTGTTGTCATAAAATAATTCGGAGTGTCCACCTTCTGTACACCTCCCTTTCCAGCTTGGCCTTTTAAATGTTCCAGTACTTGGATTTAGCCCTTTGCTGATTGAGTACTGAGCTTCTAGCACATTGCAACCCAGAATATGTGACAGGCTCTGGGGACTCCCGACTCACTTTAAGGAGAAAACACTCATTTTTCCTGTGACAATGAGCATGACATTCACATGCTTACATCCGGTACCGTCTTGCAGCTTTTATACCAAATGGAGAGACGTTCCTAAATGAACATTTCTTGCTCTTGTGTAAATAGATAGATTAATGGTGTTAAGTGAAAGCCAAGCCTGCCTGAAATGTTAACTTCCTTATGGGGTTTTGAGTTTCTCTTATTTTTGATAAATGGACCAATCTGGCAATAAAATCCTTGCACAGTAGGTTAATAATGTCATAGCTGAACTGTGAAATAGTAATGTGTGTACCATCTCTCAGCAAACAATAACCCTTGAAGCCTGATAAATCTATTTCCAGACCAATTGCATGTTCATTGTTACTGACGACTCCTTCTTTGCAAATACAAAGCAGTTTTGTCACATGCATTTTTAAGCAGAGGCAACCGGGGAAGTCAAAGGCACAGAGGCCTGTGAAGGCAGAGGGAGGATAGACTTATTTTCAGCTCTCCTGAGCTCCTGCTGCCTTTGGTGTCTAAAGGATGCTCCTCAGAATCCCTGCATTGCAGGTATGAGGTGCTGTGGAGTCTTCCAGCCCTTCCTGAGCCCAAGTCACTGACGTGCTGCTGGAGGCAGAGAAGCATTGGGACCAAGGAAGCAGAAATCCCCCCAGGCCCTTCAGTGTTCATTGATCACTTAGTTGCAAGCAAGGTGCGAGGTTTGGCGCTATTTACCCCAAATCCCTGATGACAAGCGGGGCCATGGGGAGACTTCTCTACACTGACTCCCTGTAGAGCTGGGAATAGAGACTCTGGCAAACGTCTGCAGGCTTCAGACAGCCCACAGCACACACAGACCTGCGTGCAGAACACTTCGGCCCCAAACATCGTAAACAAAAGACAGCCAAATGCCCTCCTCATACTAAAACACAGGAGATGTGGCTGGCCCCCTCTCGCCCATCTGTGGCCAGTGGCAGGCACTGCTGGGGTAAAATTTACACTGCGTTGGTGAAAAAGAGAACTGTATCCAAAATCACGGCTGATTTTGAGGGCATTATTTAAGCGTCAGAATCTAAGTACCTTGGGGCAGTGCACAGAAACTTGACAAACAGGCTACTTTAGTCCTGTCTGACTGTATCAGCATAATAGGGCAATGAAGCTTTTATTCATTCAAAGAAAGGTTGAGTTTGATTGGCAGGGCAGCCTGCCTGAACGCGAGTGGCTCTTTTCCCCAACACTTCACTGCTATCAATTACCGTTTTGAATGCGAAGTGTTTCTAATGTAAAATAATGCCAACCTCTGCCTCTGTCCTCAGGCCGGAGAGCTTCTTTGTGTTATTTATTCCCTGTCTGCGACTGTTCTGAACCTTCCTCCCTCTGCTGCTTTTTTTCCCCCTTCTTCTTTCTTTTCAGTCTCTAAGTGATGTAACATTGCCAGCAGAAGTGAGGTTCATGCAGAAAACATTCCTGCTCTTTATTTTAATCAATAACCTCCTGGGTGAATGACATTTCCACCTTAGTGATTTTAAAATCAGAAGACCGGGGGATGTCCGTGCTTGTGAATCACCCCAGGTTCCAGGAACAAGGGAGGCATTTTTGTTTTTTGTAATTTCCCCTTTGCACTACAAACAACCTGGGTTCTGAAGTTGATTTCATTTAGCAGTCAACTTCTGTCTGGAAAAATGTGCACAACTGAACCGAACGCCGTTCTTATTTAAATCGGCAAGCGATTTGCTTTAGCTGCCATCTGTTGGCCGGTTAGCTATTTTAATTTGATGCTGGGGACATTACCTGACTTTGTATATTGCATTTTGATCTGCATCATGTTTGAGAAATATCTGCAAATGACTCTAAGGGAGAGGACTTTGAAGGATTCTATTGAGCAAATATGTACATATGTTAATGCCGTGCTGGGCACAGGAGTGTGGGAATATGCAAGTGTGTATATAGACAGTGTGTGTCTTACCTAATGATCTTTATGGCTGGATTGATAATAAATCCTTCACAATTTTCTTTCCTCCACGTTTCCTACTGACCCTCCTCATTCAAACATCATTAACTTTGATCTTCCATGCCACCCTTATCCATGTTTCTAAAGGCATGGTTTCTCAGTTTATCATGTTTATAACCCTTGTGAACATGTCTTGGTTGGTGGAGTGTCTGAGTGTGGGTGGCTGAGACCCTTTCTTGTTCCCTTTCTCAGAGCACCCAGAGTCTGATGGCACTTTGGGAGTATTTACCAAGAGACCCACGCAGAGCAGTTTGCAAAGTGTACACTGCAAGGAGTCAGCAGGCCTGGTTTCTCGTGTGGCCGATGTCTTGCCGTTCATTAGTTGTGTGATTTGGGGCGAGGCCTTTAACCCATCCGCACCTCCATCTCCTTGTGGGTGAGATGAGGCGATCGTACTGGGTAATCTCTAAACACAGGAGCGAGACCGAGAGACAAAAAGGCATGGGGCCCAGTCTGTGCCTCAAGTATTTCACAGTCTTGTTGAGACCATAGGAATCGTTAACATTTACAACATGGTTTCAGAATGGGGGCTACTCAAGGGCTGGGTTGCCCTCCTCTCTGTTTCTTCTCTACTCACTAATAAACTCCAATTGCCCCCAACTTTTGAAAATGATTTAATGATTCTCGATATTGCCTTCCACATGATGTTCTTCTCTCTGTAACTCTAAACTATGAGTTTCTGTAACATTTGTTCTGTGTCTTTCTTTTCTCACAGTCATTAAATTTCAGGTAGAAATACACAAGAGGGTTTCCACTTGAACTTTCCTCTCTCTTGGCACAGCCTCTTTGCAGAACTCACCTTGATATGTGCCCTCTCTTCCTTGGGCATGTGTGTTTACAAACACCGTGTATGATGGAATCACATTTTGCCACATTGGAGACACCTAAGGTGCCTCCAGTTTATATGTTCAGCGTTGTGATCATCGATGACATGTAAGAGCCCAGTTACATACTGTACAGAATCAACCATCCTACTCCAGACATTTACATGCAAAACATTCAGACAACACATGGGAAATATCTGATAGTAATAAGGCAGGTTGGATAGATAGTAGGCATCAGGAAAAGAGTGAAAAATGGGATGTAGAATAGGCAAACAACAGAACAAAAACAAAAACCCTGGGAGTTTTAGTTTCAAATTTGGAATGAGGGGAATCTACTTTCTTCTTCTATTTAATGGATTTTAAGAATATGTAAAGAGATTTAGTCTGGCTAAAAGTAGAAATGAGTGCTCTCGGGCAGATTGGTTTGTCTGAGCTTCAGTTTCCTCACTGAAAAATGAAGGCAGTGATAGCGTATACCTGCATCACAGAGCTGTTGTGGGGGGCAGTTAGATGAGATAATGAGATTAAATGAGATAAAGCGTTCAGCAGGGCAGCTGGCCCACAACAGGGATTCAGCAAATATTTTCTATTGTCGTTACCGTTATGTGAATGTCGTAACACCAGAAATTAGTGTCTTAATTGGAGATATTCTTTTAGAGAAATGGGCAGCTTTGACCTGGAAGGCTCTATGGTCAGAAGTCACTCCAATCCAACCAATAAACCTTTCTCTCTCCTCTCCTTCTTCCCATGCCAATTTCTCATACGCACATACGTTTTTTTGGCTGCTAGTTATAAATACAGATCTTTCTCCACCCCAGAACAGGTCAATATTCTCACCGTTGTTAGTTGCAAAATGCATTTGCATACTCAATTCGTGAGTATTTTCTGGGTCGTCTTCTGCTTGCAAATTGATTTCAACTTCTCCCACGAGCAGTGGTGAGCTCCCTCTGGATGCGAGAACCTGGCAGAGTTGCAGTGGGTTTTGGTTCCATACAGCAGCAACGTGGGGTTATGTTCTTTTCCATTGTGACTCAGGAGCTGGCATTTGTGTTCCATTTCTTGCTGGTTTTACAGGCACCGGAAGCTATTATTTCCAAAGCAAGATATGGCCAACGGAAAGGACTTCTTTCCTAATTATTCCAATGAGGCTTCCTGAGCATTATTGAAAAGGAATCCATGGAAAGTGTGCATCGTCACAAAACTTCGTACTGTCAGCACAGCCATAGCATTAGGTTTAAAAAGATTTTCAAAATATAATACCGATCAGAAAGGGTGTGTGTATGCGTGTGTGTTTGTAGTATTTGATTATAAACTGTTGTCATAGCTCAAGGTCACTGAAATGTCGCTTTAAAGGGAGAATGGCTGGCCTAACAGGAATGAAATCATTTTGGTCTCTGTTTTTAATGAAGCAATAATATTTTTGAGCAGTCAGCCGAATGCCTCCTAAGTTGCCTGGGTGCCTAAAGGGCTTAGAAAGTTCTTCCATGGAGATAAATAAGCTGTCAATTCATGATGAAGAAAATCAAACTCATGGTGTTGATCTTGGCTGGGACGCCTATACAAGTATGAGAGAAATCTTTGCCGAGATGCAGCCTAGCCCATGTGTTAGCAGTTAGCACTCTAGTGCCACACTGTGCCTCTGCTAGCCTTTGCAAAGGTAAACATGGCTGTGGAAATAAGGAAAGGAAAAGATTAACCCATTCAGGTACATGTAAATAATACATGACACTCCAGCTCCCTAGGGTGTACACGAAGAATAGAGGCAAGGGCCCAGAGAATGGTTTTTATTCAGTCATCTGGGTTTCCTCTTCTCAACCTCTTCTCAAGGTGGGGCTTGGAATTGCAGGACTGAGGCTCTGACGTGAACCTGGGCACAGTGGGAAAAAGAGGTAGCGGAGTGAGGGGCTTAATGGAAATAAATGCCGAAAGCCAATTCACTTACTTAGCTCCTGACACTTGTACAATGCAACAGGGTATTTCTCTGACCTTGTGGTCTACAGCCATGCATATTTTGGAGGGAGCACCTAAAAGAAAACAGGGTAATTCTGTTTATATCAGGCCAGTGCACTAGTGCAGAAAGACCTGTATATCTTACCCTCCTCTTATGAAAATCCAATGCTGGGCATGGGCAGAGAGAGCAGGAGAATCATGCTGTTTTTAAAATTGCCTTTGAACTAATATAATCGAAAGGGGGCTTTCAAAACACAACTCTAGCCTGCCCTCCAGCTGCTGTGGTAGGTGGCATTTCACTTAGTTGCTTTGGGATTTATAGATTCTAAAGGTATTTTCGTGCTTCCAAATTCAACACGAGGGGCATGGCCAGTGAAACAGTGGCTCAGAACTTCTTAAACTGAATACTAGGGCAATGTGAAACATTTTATGGGAAAATACTGTTTCTCCTGAAGTTCTTGTGGTGTAGGTCGTAGGAGCTTGCTTTCTTCCCTATGCCCTCAGAGGTCCTACAAAGCAACAGGCACAGTGAGACGGAAAACATCAGTGCCTCTCACATCTAGGAAGTCTCCAGTCATAATCAATAGTTCCAAGTTGTAAAAGTGTCTAATAGCCAAGACTGAAGTGGAGAATTCTGATGTAGCTTCCCGAAGAGTACAGTAGAAGGGAAGGGTCATGAGATTGAGAGTAGGAGAGGCACTCACCTCTCTGAGCCTCAGTTTCTTCGTCTTTAAATGGGGTCAATAATGGTACCTACCTATTTATTAGAGATATCAAGAGGCAAAGGTGCCTGCCAAGTATGGTGCCTGTCTTATTGCAAGTTCATCATAAATACTTGAATTTGTTACTGATTTTTATTCTTGCTAACATTATTATATTATATTTTATATTATTATGGGCCCTAGTGTTTAATTGGTTTTGTGATACTGGCTATGCCATGGAATATTTCTTTAGCCTTTAAACTTTTCTTATCCACAAAATGAAGCAGTTGGGCCAGATGATATCTCAGGTTCCTTCCTGGACTGACATACTAGAGTCCTAGTGTCCCATTCTTTTTGTTGTAACAAGGTGAAAAATGCACCTATTCATACCAAAAGGATCATAAATTTAAAGTTCTTACGTGAAAGATCTGGGAAAAGTCTTTAAACTTTTAGATTGTAATTAAGAAAGTGAATTATGCTCAAATTGACTCTGAGAAAGCAATGGTATTTTCTCTAAACACATGGATATTATTCGTATATACGTAAATAAGAGACGGGTGAAAAAGATGAATACTAATCTCTGTAAAATTCAAATGAATATTAACTCTTATTCAAATAGTATAAGTACATTGCACAGAGAAATCAAGACATGAATTCATATGATTTCATTTTTTTCAGCTGCGCACATCCTTTGGTTACAGAAGCAGCTCAGGACTTGGGCATTGCTCATTTCCTAGCAGAGTATGACATCTGGGCTGGTATTTTAAATACAGTAGCTTGTTTGCTCAGGCTCATGGTTCAGTAATATTTGTTTTGTCTCATAAATGTAGTGAAAGCAGGGATTACAGGTATTCCTCAAGGACTAATGAGAAATAAAAGCTTCTTTATACAAGGGAAGTTTTAGGGTAGGATGTGTTCTTGTTCGAGTCGTAAAGAAGTGACACTGGCTTTAGTTTCAATTTTGATGCATTGGAACTCTGCTTTTTTGTGGAGTCCATTTGGAGAGGTTAAAAAAAATCACTCGGAATTCTCTGCGCAAGTTTGGATTAAAAGTGACTTGTTCTTCTTCCCCTGTTTCAAGTTCTTCTCTCCTATTGGCAAATCCACTCCTTCATCCTGTGTTTGGATTTTAAGAAATAAATTTGAGAAAAGAAAAATAGATAACTATCAGCACTGTTTCTATAAAATAAAGGTGTTTTCAGGGATCAAAGAGAAGCCTTGTCTTGGAATACAATTTGGTCAAAACTGCCTGGTGTGTGAGTGTGTGTGTGTGTGTGAGTGTGTGTGTGTGTGAGTGTTCATCTCTCCATGATTCATTCTGAGAGCTGTTTTAGCCTTCATAAAATATTCATGCTAGTTGTGCATGGTTCTATAATTGCCATCTCAGGCCTTGAATTATTTATAGGTTGTACTGTTCACATAGTCTCATTTACTGATAGAGAAGATAACACCATACAAGAGGATCCCAAACACTCTGAGGCCTGTTACTTTGCATTAAGTAGTGGAATTATATTACTGTAGGTGTAAAACGCTCGCCTTTTTTTTCCTCCTCTCCCTTTAATATATCATTTTTGTATTTATAATATGCTAATTGTCAGAATGCTGTTAAGCCTCATAATTCCTGCCGAGTTTTGCAGATATCAAGATGTGGCTGAGATGATTTAGCTCTTGATCTCGGAATGATTGTTCTAAAAAAACCTGTCTTTACACACAGCATAATTTATTGAAATGATGTATGACTTTACATGCATACCTGAGCCCTTTTGTTTTGTACTATTGATCAGTTTGTATGTCTCAGTGTTAACCAACACGTGGTTGGTTTCGGTAGGCATTTACCAAGGAGCCTTGCAAGCTTGCTGTCCCTAATTAAATACCGAGTCTCAATTCACTTGTGTGACAGTTCCTCTGCACCTATTTATTTTGCCTTCCTAATTCTCTTTCCCTTTTCTGCCAATTTGATTTTTTTCTCACATACATCATATTCTTTTGAGATTTATTCGAGGGTCAGAATATGCTGTAGTCGTATCTCCTCTCTCATTTCTTGTTATTTAGTTTCAAAAGTACATGTTAATGTTGATAAATATCAAAAGCCAGATTCACCACAGAGTGTACTTTTCTGGTATTTCACTATCATTTTCCATGTTTAAAGAGGAAAAACAGAAAAATTCATGGCGGCTCGTAACCTACTGCTGATATATTTTAGTTCTCTCCTTTTACCGGTAAAAACTCATGAATTTTCTCCTCGTCTAGGAAATTCTAAGCCTGTAAAAATCATTTAACAAACCTTTCTCCATCTCCCCTCCCAAGACTGATCAATATTTTCTCTCTAGCATTCTTGCCATCACACAAGTTGTCCTGTGTGTGTGATGTGCACCTTCCCATACCTGTGCCAGCCAACTCACCGGTTCTCACTGGATACTTGCAGACTGCTAGCAGGCCATGGGATGATTTTAAGTGGTACCTATAGGTGACTTTAAATAGCATTGAATCAGGTGATGAGGAAATAAGTCCATTTAAGATTTCTTTTAGTCCTTTTTGACTAGACCAAGTTCCCAGCATGGTGCTCATATTTTTCAACACCTCTCTCACACTTGCATCATCTCCCTTTTCCAATAAATGCCCTGTGGTAGGCAGCAGTATGTGGCCAAAATTTAGTAAATTTTTTTGTTTCGTTTTCATTGACTTTTAATGGCATTGCTTCCCTCTATCTCAGGCAAGCGATATGGATTTCCATTCATAATAGGAATGGAAAGTGCCACTTAAAAATAAATTTATTGGTGGGTAAAAAGAAGTGAGTCGGTATACATAAAATATTAAGAAGTGACATTACAAGTTAAAATGGCAAAAATTCTGAAGGTGGTTTTATGAATGATTGAAGTTCAGAGGACACTGTGATAATGTCCAAACAGTGGTGAATCATTTCAGAGAGGTGGGGATTCCATAGAGCCAAAGAGAATGGCAGAATCCTCAGTCGCGCGATGGCCAGAGAGAGGACATAGACTCTAAGATGATGGTGGGAGGGATGCATGTGCTTTTGGGCAATTTGGTTATCTTTGTCTTTAGACAGTAAAATCTTCACTAACTAAATGGGCTTCTGTTTAATTTGCTTTTATGACTAACTAAAGGTTCACGTGTATCGATGAAAACTTTTTTCTAAAGACACAGGAGTCTCTTTTCCACCCTAGTAAGACAGCATAGGGGGAGAAATTGACTTTCACTAATGAATGAGTGTTTTCAGGGCTTGAGTAGGTTGTTGTAAGCCATTGTGGATCTTGTAGGGTAATGTTGATAGGAGTATAGGAAATTAGTGTAATTGTCTACAGAAGAGCCTTGGACAAAGCCACAGTTCTTGATAAACCCAAAATATTCGCTTGTTTTGTTATCCAAAGTGTACGTGCTCTGGGAGACTTCTGGTCTGTGCCCAGGGACAGCACCTGGCATGTTGTAAGAGCTTAGCACATACCTATTGTATTAAATTGAATTAATAGTATGTAGCAGGGCTCTGATTAACTGATATTTCCTCAAAAATACACACACAGAAAAGTGGAGAATGATTGAAAGTGAAATTAGATCATTGTTTCATCTTCTCAGTGTATCCTGCAGAGTAAATGCCTATGTCTGTACACTGGGGGGTGGCCCAGGAATAAATTACATAGTTCTTAGGAGCTTGTGACAGTTCACTTGACAAGAGTGAATTGTGTGTTAAGCAGGTTTTAAAATTAAAATTCAGATGTAAATGTCTTGCATTCTTGTTTCCTTCCATCCTATCAACCAAATCAGAAAAGACCCTTTCTACTTGGGTAGATAGAAGAGTCCTGACTAAATGCAGAGGGGTACTTAAGGCCCTCGTGGGGCTGGGATGACTGCATCCCTCCTGGCTACTTGTTAGTGTCTGTTTTGGCAACAGAATTGGGTTGTGAAGCATTTTTTTTTTTTAATTCTCTCCGCCAACGTTCCATATTTTGGAAATGCCACAGCTGTAATTCTACCGGTGTACTAGCTGATTCAATGCTATTTAAACTCACCTATAGGTACCACTTAAAATCATCCCATGGCCTGCCAGTACTCTGCACCTGTGATGGTAACTATCTGCCTTCTTTTAGGCTTCCATCCCATTGGGACGGACTTGGGCCTGACTGTTCCAAAGCTGGGGGCTTGTTTTTTTTTTAAGGTTCAAGTTTAGAAGGGTGAATCTGGTGCACTGTTGTAGAAAGAGGTCCTAGACCGTGAGGCTAGGTTTATGGAAGGCTGTCCCCAACTCTATCACTAATGAACTGTGTCATTGAGCAAATCTATCAAGCTATCTGAACTTTTGTCTCCCCATCATAGAAAGACATGATTGAATTCATTTCTCTGTTTACCATTTTATGGTTCCATCATTCCCTGTTCATACCTGTGACAATGGGCTTCAGATTCCTGGCCAGGGGGCTTTATAAAGTCAGAACGTCATTGTTATAACTCAAAACACTTGTTGATCACATTTAACTTCTGCCTCCCTGCTCGTGTGACTATCTGCAAAATGACTCTCTGGCTGTTTCCCTCCTGATTTTGGTTGTTCTGTGTGGTGCTATTATTATGTAACTATTCTTAATAGCAACAGTTGTGTTAATACAATTGCAAGGCATTTTTCCAAGGGAGTCAAAATGTATCCAGAACATTAATTAATTAAAAAAAGAGGAGGGAATGGTCATGAAGACTTGTTAGCATGAAGAACTTTTTTTTTTTTTTTTTATAAGTACCTGGCAATTTGGTTTTGCTATCTTAATTTGTTTTCTGCAACCTCTCCAAGCTTATGCTAGTCTTAAGACTTGAAGGGAAATTACTAGCTAGCTAGATGAGCATCTCACTTGTCGGATATTTCTGCCCAGTGGTGTTCTGATCTTTTCTAGAATGTGTGCTGTGATGGGGAACACATTCTCACAAGGCAACCCATCTCTCACCATTAGGGTGTGTTTTCCTTTTGTTGAGCAGAAACCTACTTGAGGAAATTTTTACCCTTTGGTGCTAGTTCCATCCTATAGACTTTGTAAGAGTAGGTTTGCTGCTTTGTGCAAAGAACAAATAGTTCAGGTATTTGGAAACAGCTATCTTGTCTCATCAAGTCTTCTCCCCTTCAGACTAAATGTTCCTTTAAATATTCTCCCCATGACATTGTATCGAGTCCTCTGACGCTTGGTCCACTCTATGTTAAACATGCACAAGTGCAAAGAGCAAGGGCATTGGGTCAATCAGGTGCCAGCTCAGGTGCCAGATGAGCTACTTACCTTGCTATGTGGTTGTGGGCTAGTGGATAAGCCTCAGATTTCTCATCCTTAATATGGTAATAATATTTGAAACTATCTAATATCATCCATGGTCTCTATATGGTAGGTGCTAAATGAAATTGTATTGCTTCCCATTAGTAACTTTCTTCCTTGTCTCTCCTAAATTATGACATCCAGAAATGATGGGACTCCAGAAATGCCCAGTCCCTTGGGGAGTGAAGCAGGATCTCAGGTCATCGCAATTATGAACACTATATTTCTAATAAAATGGCCAAATGCTACTTTACCTTTGGTTGGAGTGCAGGGCGTGTGCATTTCTGTTTCAGGCTCTCTAAATCTAGCCCTTGCTAATGTGCTTTGGCAAAAAAACTTTGTGTTGGCACCAGGTGTACTGCTTGTTGATAAACAGTAGCAGCTTTGGAGCATGAAGTCTTGCTCTTTGTGAGTATTTGGCATATCGTGGAATTCGAGTTTTGCCTTCTCTGGGTTTTCTTGGCTTTCTTCAACAGTCTCCCTACCTGGTCCCCAAAACAAAACAGCAGGAATAAATATCACCCTCAGACATGCCTCTTTCTAATTCAAAAGAAAGGCAAACAAAATAGGTATCCCCTGGAGCACAGAGAATAGACTCTCCAATTATCTTTATGAAAGAATAAAGACAGTCTTTCCTGTGTTCACAAGATCAAGAAGTGAATGTGTCAAGTGTGATTCCAAGTCACTGGCCTGGATGAAAAGGCAGGGAGTGAAGTGAAAAGGGGATGGGGAAACTTTGGAGCTGGGGAGACCCTAAAAGTTAAAAACAAAAGAAAACAAACACGTGTGTGTGTGTGTGTGTGTGTGTGTGTATTAGGACCTGGACCAATTAGAAAAAAAAAGAACACTGCCAATATAGCAAAACAGAATGCTTCGGGGAAGAGGAAATGGAGGGTCTCACTGATTTTGTGAGGTAAAATGATGCAAAAAGGAGGATGGTCCTCCCTCCTCTGCCCCCACAAACTGAATGGCAATGCCTTTCTCTCCAATGCACTAGACTGAAAAGTGTGGTGTTTTCTCTAAGGGTATCCAGATCCTTTGGGTCCTCCCGGATAAGCAACGGCACATTGTTATGCAAATTGTTCCTACTCCCTGTGGGATTTCCCTGCGCCTGGTGAAGGCCTCTCTGCTGGGAAAAGCGCTTTTCAGCTGTCTCCTCCTGGGTTGATATCTTTATAGAGCCACCAGAGCACACAGCGTTCTGCATTTTGTTCCACACAGTGCCCAGAGTTCTGGCGTATTCCATTTCTCCCTCGCTTTTACACACACGCTCATGCACACACACCCCAAACCAAGTGCCTTTTTCCTCTGGCACACTTCAGAGGATACCAGCTCTGGTTGGAGAAAACACTGAACGGTGCACTTCGTGATTCTAAAGGAAAACTACATGTCATCATCCTTCTTTTCTTTCCTCATCCCTCTGTCAAGAGAACATGAAACCTCCTTTGGTTGCTGTTTGTTGGTCTTCTGAAGTCATTTTGAATATTTTTAAGAGTAGGTTATAAGTTAATGCTTTCAACATCGACCATGTTGAAATCATCTCAAGTTATGCTCACACCATTCCCTCCTCTGCCCCCAGCAAGATACTGCAATGGCTCTTGACCACTGGGCTGTATCTTCAGCCTCTTCACCCCCTGAAAGTTGTGCAAACACCCAGAGATGGGGGTGCTGACTTTACTTATTGGGCCACTGGCTTTTCCAGCCACACTGCACACGTGGCTGTGTGGTGTAGGACTCCAGACTGTACTTTGAAATCATTCTTTTGAACCTCAGACATTGCCCAATTTTCAAATAAAAAAAAGAGCGATGTCCTTGCATCACTGTGAATTTCTCTCTGATCTATTTAGGGGGTGTTAAGGGTGTTAGTACTTGAACTAGTCATTCATAGACCCCAGAAAAACAAATTAGGCAAGATGTTCCCTGCCAGACCAAGTTCAATGCAAATACTTTTCTAATAAACATGCAGTGAAAGCAAGTTTGTAGCTCCTGTTATCTTAGTCTCCTTTAAATTTTTGAGTGATTTTTTTTTTTAAAAAAAGGAGCATGTTTAGTTCTCTAATGTTTCTCACATACAGATTGGAAGAACTGAACTCTCAGCCACACACACGCATACACGAAATTAAACCCTATAAACTCTGGGTTTATAAAACATGAATCTGTGTCTAGACACTATAATCTTAAGGCTAGTATTTACTAATATTAATTTAATGGTAGAGTGTGGAATATGGAAAAATATTTATAGGAGCCACTTTGTTGTTGTCTGTTTCTTGGACAACTCTCTTTTTAATCCTGACCACTATATTGGAGCTAAATCCTTGTGACAAAAGCACATAAAGAATTTCCAGATATAGATGTACAATCTTTAGAGGAAAAAAATTTTTTTAAAGATTTTGTAGAGTTTGTATAGTCAGGTGGTGATGGTACCTTCTGAATATTGTAGGCAAGTAGAAAAAAGTGAAAGTGAAATCTGAGATCTGATGGATGGATGCCTAAGAGGAGACACAGTAGGATCCCTGGAGGATCCATTTCAAACTTTTCAAGTATCTAGTTGTTCAAGTTTTGTTAAGTTTTATGTTTATTGTAATAGTTAGCTTTGAAGTTAGAATGGCCTGGAGAAAGAAAATAATAATAATAAAATTTCTAACCATATGGAAGTCTTGGTACATCCCAATAAATGGAGAATTATGTTTTTTTCCCAAACCAAGGCAGGTGAAAAGAATTGTTGGCTATGCCAAAAACTCAGCCCACAAAGGTGTGACCTTGTGTGTAGACCGAATCCTGAGGAAATCTCTGGCCTTCTTTGCCCCTGAGTTCTGTCCCTGTGTTTAGTGCTCAGCCCAGGTATGTGAAGATCGGGCTGTTTCTGCAGTGCCAGAGCTGCCTCTGACATGGACAAAGGGACAAAAAAGAAACCCCAGTTAAGGAAACATCACACCCCTTCTTGAACCTTGAGTTAGATGAAAACGTGGAGGTTGAGTTACACCCAAATTACACACTAATGATTTTATGAAATATGAAGTCAAGGCTTAGAAGGAGATATAAATTATTTAGGTCTGTTTAGAAGCAAATAAGTACCCTCTTCCACTTCAACACCCAATGACCATCAATTTTGCCATAAAAATGCAGGCCCTTCCTCTAACTGCTATATTTTAGGCAGTCATGTGGACCCTCCCCTTTTCATCGACACCGTGGGGCTTTCATTATTAGTTGGGATGTTAGGCTGCCCTGAATCCTGGCCAGGGGCAATAGACCAGAACTTACAACACATTTGAAATTGACATTGACCACGTTTATGGAACGGCCGTGGTTCCCAGTGCTGCATGCTTAATCTTTTGGAGAAGAAAGTACAGGGGTTATTACACAGCTCTTCGCCACAAATTATGCATCGTATTTATTCCACATTTGTGTCCATGTGCGTGTTGGCCTGCTTTGTTGGTTTGTGTAGGTACGTCTGTGTGTGCTTAGACGTATGCACCATGAAGCTATATATATATATATGAATTACTGGAGTCCCCAGTGTATAGTTTATAGTTTGGAAAGAAATCATCTTCCATCATTCGTCACTGCCTAGCCATTGTAGACTGGGCCAGAACATCATTTGTTAACAGCGACAAAGCTGCACTCATAAATGCCGACATGTTACATTAATTTATAGGCACTGAGTGACTTATTAAAAGTGACGTGTGAAATATAACAGGGCCCGGTATGGATGATTAGGTTTCGGGCTTTGAATTGTTGACAAGGCAGGGGTAATGAATTGCGGGACACTGGCTCCTGCGTTTCCCCCTCATTAGTCAGTATTAGCTGCATTAATAGTAATAATTGGATATATTCATCATTTAAAATGTTTTAATAAATGTTTGGACAGTACCCTATCGGAGCTGTCAAATATTAGGCTGGAAGGGTTGTGACAAGAGAAAAATGATGATGTTCTTTAGGTAAGAGATTTATGCAGCTCTGGAGATGCCAGCCTTGGCTTTCTACTCCCTGAAGAAATCTGAGTTCGGATGAGTTAGGGTTACAAACCATAGAAATGGGGAAACCTGAGTCTCCCCTGCCTCACAGGACATTTCTGCAAGAAGGCATTGAAGGAGGACAAGAGGATCTGTTCAGAGGGACTCATCTCTGTGACTGGCTCGCTCACGATGATTTTCTCGGAAGAGATGAAGAGACCCCACTTTGACCCACGTTAGCTTTGTGGCCTTGGGCAAGTCCCTTCACCTTCCTGCACTTCCGTCCCTATGCATGTGATGTGATTCATCTGGGTCTCTTTGAGATCTAACATTGTGTGAGTTTGATCATCAAATGTGATACTACAAGTCTAGGGAGACTGCTAACTAACTTCCCCCTTCCTTCACTCTTGCCAGTATTTATTGAGGGCTAATGTACTGATCCTCAAATGAACATTTAAAAAAAAACAAACAAAAAAAAAAACCGGGTAAGACCAGCATTCTCTTGCCTCCCAGGTAGGTGGTGATCACTGGACATTGCTTTAGTATTTGCAGCATTATCCAAGTGCTGTGTACGTGGTTATATTTCCTCTAGTAACTAGAGCCTAGATGTATCCCAGTTTTATGGTTTAGTTCTTTTTTGATCTTTCTCTGTTACTGTGATGAGATTAGGGTGATTATATTATACGCAAAAAACCTAGGGGGAAAGAGGTTCAGTATAAATTTGCAAGGCTGCTAACCCCTAACCCATTCCCATACCCTATTATTGCAAATAGGACATAACACAACAAATATATCTTTAACTTGAATTTGAACAAATATGGATTTTAGATCGGGGAATGGTTGAGATCATACCATCATCAAACTAGTAGTATTAGTAATAGCTTAACCTTAATGAGCATTTACTGTATGACATCGATGAACCTTTGGATTTTACATGTATTCTCTTATTTAATCCTCACAGTAATCCTCCCAGTTAGGTAATTTTAAGTCCCAGTTCACAGATGAGGAAACAGAGGCTTAGAGAGATGAAGTAACTTGCTTAAGGTAACACAACTGGTAAGTGGTAGAGCCCAGACTAGAACCTTGTTTGACCAACTTCATGTCTCAAGCAACCTGCGATAGTGCTTCTAAAATTTTGGGGGCCTGCTCAAGTTCTGGGATAATTCAGGCAGGGTGTTATCTAATTAGAGAGCATTTGGAAAAGGATGAACAGGATAGGAAGGGTTTGGGAATCCTGTCTCAAGATGGTAGAAGAATAAAGTTTGCTTATCCCGGATAAAAGCCCTGGGAAGAGAAGGTGGCCACTTTCAAATGATTTATGAGTTATCTCAGGGAAGAAGGGTGTGTGTTGCTCTCTGGACCGGAGCTAAAAACTGAAATTTCTGAAGGTGCATGACTGGAGGGCAGAATTCAGTTCTCAGGAAGAAGGAGCTTCCTTGCAGAGCTGCTCAGCTTGGGTGGGAAGGATGGCCTCCCGGTGCTGATGCCGGGCTGCTCTCTGGTACAGCTGGAACGATCCTGCCTCCCTGTGGGACCTGGTTCACGTCCCTTTCCTCCTTACCGACTGCGCTCCAGCCACACTGGCCTTTACACGAACTGGAATGCTCTTCTGGATTTTGGCATGGCTGGCTCCTTCCTGCCCTGCAAGTCTCAGCCAAAATAGCAGCATTTCCAAGATCTTCCCTGTCCGCCCCCTTTAAAGTTCTCCCCTTTCTAGCAGCAGTCAACTTTTCATCACCCTCTTCTCTATTCCGATAGCTGACTGATATTATCTTGTTTACTTGCAGGTTTGTAATTTGCTTTTTGTCTTTCTTCCCCAGGAGAATGTCAGGCCCATGGGGGAAGGGGGCTTTCCCATCCTCTTCACTCCAGCTCCCAGGACAGGCCTGGAGCCGTCAGAGCAACCATTTGTCAGGGCTGCTGGGGAAGGGATCCCCTCTTTGGGTGGGCAGCTACACTCGAATACACTCCTGTATTTCTTTCTCGTTCTTACACATTGCTACAGCAGTTCAACTGGTTCCTTTCCCTCGTTGGAAAGACAAGAGAGTGTTTGAGGTTTGAAAAGACCTCAGTGCCAGCCTTTGCTTGGTTTAGAAACCAGTACTCTCTTCAGATCTAGGATAACCCCTGACTTAGTAGGCTGATCTGCCCCACTCAGTAACTCTGTGGGGACTCTCTACATCTGCTGCCGTTCAGCTTTGTGTTTGTGTGTATTTGCATGAGACTTTGGCATCATTTATGTTATATATGTTTGGAATGCACCAAAGAAAAAGTTTGAATTATACCAACGAGACTTTACAAAGCTTGTATTTATTGTTACAGATGATAGTCCCCATTTCACACATGCAAAAGTCAAGATTATGGCCACAGAGTATAAAGCTGTGGATGTTTTTCATTAGTAAAATTTGGTTTTGCAAACATTCGAACATATGGTGCTTTACAATAAGCCACGATGCTCTGCACACGCTAGGGTGTCTTGGGGCTCTTGGCACCCTCACTTCCTTTATTTGGGATTCTCAATTATTTCTCCACTGTAGGTAGCATTTTATCATTTGTTCTTTTCAGAATCAAGCATAGATACGTGTGTGTGTGTGTGTGTATGTATATATATGAGCTATATCTCAGGTTTTGAGGATACGGAGATGAAAAGATATGGTTCTCATCTTCAAGGATCTTACTCTCTAGCTAGGAGAGATCAGAAAGTAACCAGAAGTCACGGAGTGATGTGAGGGACGTGGCTCTGGGCGACTGTGCCGTGGGAACTCTGAGGGCGGATGTTCCATGACTTCCTGGAGGAACTTGGGCAGGCTTCTTAGAAGGAGAGGTGGTGGTTGTGATGATTCTTGACATGTAGAGGATTCTTTTAGACCAGGAGTGGGTAGGGGTGAACTTCACATCCGGGGAAAGAAGTAGCATTTGAGGAGGCTTAAGATTGCTCAGGGGGTTTGGGAAACATCAATTAGTTCAGCATAAAGGACATGAGATGAGGGCGAGAGATTTAGCTGGCTGGGTTGTTGCGAGCCAAATCACAAATGGTGGCCTTTGTGCCATGACACAGCAAGGAGAGATCATATACAGATTTGAGGCAGTAGCAGTTGTATTTGAGGCTGACGTCTCAGGAACACAGGATGTCTTCAGGAACCAGTAAGCGTCTGCAGAATTCAGTTGTCTGAGAATGTTAGTCTAATGAAGGACTGCTATTCTCCATAAGATGTTCTTGTTGAACAATTTCCAGATACAATTTTAAGAAAATGACAATAACTATTGTAGATCACTTGTTTTGACTTTTCCTTAAAGCATAAGCTCACAATGTGGTGCCCACTTTACAAAGGATACAGTTTCTCAGGGAGATATGCCTCCATTCAGGCTTTGAGAAGAGATCTCTTAAAATGAGCTGTCACTCAGTCTACTCTTGGACATGATGTATTGGTGGTAGCATGGGCCTAATGGAAACCCTGATGTTATCCAATATGTTACTTTCTTTGCTATAGTTGAGTCCTTTTCTCAGCCCTGTAGCAGGCACGATGAGATGAGCATTGCTGGCACGTAAGGGGCTTCTGTGAGGCAGCCTCCATTTGTGGTTAATTCTAACCCAAGATGATGACTACACTGTCATGGGTGTCAATACGTTCTATGACTGCAGGTGAAAACAGGGTGGACCTAGGGATGTGCAGTATATGCTGCTTGATTCACTGCTGTTTTTTCTTTGTTTGTTTATGTTTTGTTTTTTATAAATATGGATGTCCCTGGTACCCATGTTATCAAACCCATTATCACCGTTGGGCCCAGCAGGGGCCACTTTTTGGAGTTTCCCCAACCTACTTTGGCTGAATCTCAAGTTACCTTGACCTATGCCAACATTGTCAAATGAAACTATTTTCCACTGCCACTCCAGCAATATGCCACTTTGACCCAGTAATTCTTGTGCTAGGTAATTATTTTAAGGAAATACTTAAGATGTGCAGATAAAATTTTATGTGCCAGGATATGCATCAAAGAATTATTTATAATAGCAAAAAACTTTACAGTAATCAAACAATAGGACATTGGTTGAATATTTACTATATATGATGAAGTGTGATGAAGTAAAACAAATCACATTTTGAAGGTTACTTAATAACATTAAAAAATTATATAATTTCTGGATATGGTTATAAAATTTGCATATACATGAAAAGCCTGGGACAAAATGGGATACAGGTGGTTTTTCTTTATTCCTTTTGGGTTTTAAACTTTTTTTGTAATAAATCAATTTTATAATTAAGAAGAATATGGACAATATTTTAAAATATGCCACCTAAAATTTTAGAGATGTCTATATTTAAGATACCATATAACCAAAGAAAAGATAATATCTTGCATGATGGCAAAAAATACATGGGAATTGCTAAAGTCAGACTAAACTGCTTTGGCACTAGATCTTGTTAAGCAGCAGAGGAACATTAATTTAAGGCAGCATTTGACTAAGCTAATTCCGGACATTTCTCTCAACTCCTGTGCCGTTGGTTTTAAGTTGCAAGAAACATTTCTGGATTAGGCCAGTTGAGGGAGTGTACATAAACATGGGGTTTATTTTGTCAGGGATGTTCTTGAGAGACTCAATTCTTTCCTGATCTTTTCTTGTTCTTCGTAGACATTTATTTACTTTTGAAAATACCCTTGCAGATCCTCACTTGAGTGAAAAGGAGATGTGTTCTCAGGGCAGGGCTCGGTCGCTGATCAACAAGGCTCTAGGAATTGAGTATAAATTCACTTACTGTTGTTTTTTAACATTCCAGTAGGTTGGTTTCATTTCTATACGTGAATGATTTTGATTTAAATATTTTTCAGGAATTCCCATCCGTGTTTTACATTCTGTGGTTCCCATATGATAGAAGACATTAATAATGTTTCTCTCTACCTTCCAGTTCCTTTTTCCATTAAAGAAAAACATTTTTTTAGCCTGCCTTTGAGTGAGGCTCATGGTTACCAAAGTTCTTACCCATCACCTTGGGAACATGGGGACAAGTGACTAGAAAAGGTCAGAATGGATTCTACTCATCATCCCTTTAGTGAGTGCATGAGAAGAAAGGAGATTTACAGTTAAGGTCCTAAATCAGATCTGGCTGTTAAAGTTTTTGTTGAGGATTTAGGGAGGCTAAAGCTAAAACTGAGTGTCATCTTGGAGGTTAATCCACCCGGTTTTGGAATGTGTGTCCTGTCTGCTGTGATACTGACATGGTGGAACAGCTGATGGTGAGAGGCCCAAGTCTGCTTCTGTGC
Organism: Varecia variegata; assembly: GCA_028533085.1. Taxonomy (NCBI): domain Eukaryota; kingdom Metazoa; phylum Chordata; class Mammalia; order Primates; family Lemuridae; genus Varecia; species Varecia variegata. The sequence goes on from CM052447.1 coordinate 14,680,155, forward strand.
AGGGAGGTGGAGGTGGATGTCACGATGGTGGTGCCAGGGTTCTGAGACAGAAGGTCTGGGTGCCCCGAGCATGCATGCAGTGGGGTCACAGGAGGTGCCCTGGACTAGGACAGAAGGGGAGAAGGAGCAGGGGACCCTGAGCAGTCAGAAAGCCATTTGTTTATCTTGCAAAGCCCTGAGCAACAACCTTTCTGAAGTGCAAGTTGACCACGTGGGCTCTGAAAAGCAGGTAGTGAGGGACTCGAAAGGCTGGAAAGGTGTTCTTGTCCTTTTAAAAGTGAAAAGGGCTCAGTTGTACCCAAGGGAACCACATCAAGATGGCAGCCACGTCCATTGCCAGTGGAAACCATGAGAAGTGGCTCCTGTCCACATGATGGTGGCTTCTCTGCAACTCTGAATGGGGCCACTTTGTACCCCAGATCCTTGTTCCTATGTCTGAGAGCCAGAGCGAGTAGGCACCCTTCACAAACATCCTGAATACCTTCCGAATCACAATAAGCTGGATACAAATAGTGTCGTGAACAAGAACATGGATTTTGGCCTTAGCCATAGATGCCTCACATACTAGATTTGTGACTTCATGACTTCAGACAAATGGACTACTGATGGTGTCTATCTTAACAGTTGCTGTCTTCAGGTTGCCATGAGGATTAAATGAGATAATGTAGTAAGTGCTTAGCAAATGACGTTGCACATACTAAGCACCCAAATACTGGTCACTTTAAAAATAAAAATAGAAATAATAGTAACGATGATGATATTATCATTAGTAGTAGCAGAAATAGAAGTTTATTGGCGGTACTATGGGAGTTTATCCATCAATACTTGTCTTATTTCTCTGGAGACACCAAGGTAAAATATTTGATCAATGTCTGTTCATTCGCCACACAGTGATGTACAAACAAGATTCTACTAAGCACTGTGGAGACAACAGGATTATATAAAATATGTTCCCTCCACCTAGATGCTTATAATCTAGCTGGCCAGACAGATGAAAATGCAGATAAACAATGACAAGGTATTAAGTGACCAGCAAAATATAAACAAAAGCTGTGAGAATTTAGAGAGTGCTGTTTTGGTCAACATGATTAAGGTGGCTTTGGAGTTGGCCTTGAAGAATGGACAGAGCATTCCAGGCAGAGGGAACTGTGTGTGCAGAGGTTTGGAGGTGGGAAGTAGCCAACTTTGAGGGCCAAAATGATGAAGTGTTTGACCAAAGGTTAAATGAAGGGCAGCCTTGGAGGCAAAAAGGAATTAGTTTCAGCCAGGAATGGCCCCAGGTGTAGTCGCCAAGGTTAGGCAAAGCCTCTACCCCCATAATCCCTTCTAGGTGTTCACAGTCAAGTCATGCAATCATATTTATGCACAAATAATCTAAATATAAAATGACCTTTGTAAGTACCGTAAGAAAGACACTCACAGACCTAGGACACCTCAGGTATTTGGAGAAGCGAGACATTAACTCCAAACGGGAAAATCTGGGAAGTGTTACTGAAAGAGGAAGAATCTTAACCAGGCCTGGAAGGGCAGAGTGAGGGACTTCAAGAGGGAGGGAAAAGCATTATAGGCCAAAGCAACAAGGGAACTAAAACTTGGAGGTTGGAGAGGGCTCTTACTTCCCAGTGAATATGGGGCGTGTAATATATGAAGGCCCACAAAGTTGTTCTAATTAGAGATAAAGACCAGTATAGTTTGCTGTGTGTCATGTGGATAAAATGTAGGACAGATGAGAAAGAACTCTCATTTGCTCTTTTTTCACGTGCCAACTGAAATGCATCTCTTGTAGGCAAAATGGAGTGGGCCTGAGTCTTCCTCTGATAAACAAGGAACAGTGATCACTGTGAATATCTCTTAGGCCACTCAGGTGTCCCAGGTGGGAGAAGACTGAATCCTCTACCCCTGAGCTCGCTGTCTCAGGAGCCGGGACAGCTGCCCATGTTATCTACTGTTTCCCTGTCACTAACCCGGCCCTCCCCTGACCTCATCAGGGAGCATTTACCTTTCATAGAAGTGAACCAAGTATGCCAACACTAGATCTGTTCACACCAAAGACCCTTTCTTTTCCTCTGGCCCTCATCCTCCTGTCTCAATATGAAGTAGACACATTTTTCTATCTGGGTTTCAGGAAAAGGGGAGCAGAAATTCTGCCTCTGCTAAATGTTTGTCATTTAAGCTTCAGTTTCTTTAGTTTATACTTTGCTGCCTAAAAGAAGAAAGCCGTCTTAAGAGAGAGAGAGAAGGCAAGCACAGTGCCTTCCAGATTTATCTAATGATGACTTTGTTATCAAGTGGTGGCTTTATTTGACGTGTGTGTGTGTGTGTGTGTGTGTGTGTGTGCATGCGCACTTTCGAGTCTCTTGAGCAAACAGGTATGAAGAAGCAGGACCTGGTAAAGTAGCATGTGCCAGGCGGGTCTCTTGTTCTCTTTGAAGAATTGCCGTGTCTCAGTTTCAGAATTTCTTAAGCACTTGAACTAATGCAAGTTTACCACCAGATACAGCCAGGGAAATGCCGGTGTCATATTACAGTTAACAGTAGTTCTGGTGGCTGTCATCACTTATTCTGAACAGAGGATCTCCTGCAAAAGCATGACCCCGTCATGGCTGCTAATTCAAAGGCATTGTGTGAACTATGACAAACCTTATGGTGCACCTTTTACGCTTATTCCGATGAATAAAGTGGAGCGACTTAAATGGAATAGAGGGAGAAAAAGTTTTAACACATTTCTGTAGATGAGCCCACGCAGGGTCAGAAAAGTTGTGTGAAAGAAAGTAATTAAACAGAGGCAGAGAGATTGAATATTAGTGCTTTTACAGAGTAAATGAGGATAAATTCTCTTAATTATGTGACTTTTTCCAGTACTAATGTGATAATAAAGTACTCTAATTCTGGAGAGGCTTGTCACAATCCCAGCTAAGGCAGTGACCCTTCCACTAGGTGAGACCAAGAAGCAACTTATAAAGCTTTCTAGCAAAAAGCAAGAAATCAGAGTTAAATGGATTTTTTCCCTTCTCTCCGTGCTTAGTATGGAAAACCGCTACCCAGCACCACCGTGAGACTGGTGGTGAATGGACTGTCTTATTTGAGGCACGAAAGCACTTACGTTGGCTTTTATGTTTCATTCCTGAGGGAAGAAATGTGAGCAATTCAAAGGGTATAAATAGCCCAGTGCAGAAATCTAGTCCAACGATTCACAGCACCAAAAAGATTATACTTGGAATGTTGGTGAAATTTGGTGTTCAGGACATTAATCTTATAAAAATTTATGTCGTGGTGAATGAGTGGGAACTTGTTTTTGGGGATAACGGGGGCATGAAAGTTGATTTTTTTTGCAACATTCTCATTGCAGTGGAAGTGCAGAGGACAGAGTGTAGGGATGTTTGTTTAGAGAGTCAGGGCCGTTGGCCCCAGTGTGTGATATTTGATGGATGATTCCTTGTTCAGGTGAGAAGGGATGGGAGAGGCGAAGAGAAATTATGCCACAAAGAGGCCACAGCCTGTGCAGAAGTACAGAGCTGGCGAAGCAGAGCGGGTGCCCAGGGAAAGGAGAAGGGGCCAGCATTGGTCCTCAGAGCAACATGAACTCCGAGGCAAAGAGTGGGAGAGAGGAGGGGGCAGCGGCGATTTTGTTCCAGATCATGAAGGTCTTTGCTTCAGGGGCAGAGAGAGGGGTGTTGCGTTTTTCTTTTTTTTTTTTTTTTCAGTTTTTAAAATAAGAATATGGACAGATTTTATCACGCAGTGTCTATGGACTGAGAAATATGGTAGCTGCCAGTGCATTTTGCTTGCTGTACCCCCCAGTGGCAAAGAGAACCTAGGTTCTTGGAGAGCCAGCCCCATTCCAGTTCTTACAAGCACAGGCTGTCTAGTGAGACTCTGCATTCAGATCTTGTCAATTCCTGCCCTGAGCTGTCTGTTGGTGAGCAAGTTACTTAATCTCTCTGTGATTCAGCTGTCTTCTTACCTGGAGAATTGGGGCAGGAATGGAGGGTGGGTGGGTGTGTAGGATTACTGGAAGGATTAAAATAAAGTATGCACTAAGCATAGTACCTGGAACATAGTAACCACTCAGTAAACAGTAGCTATGCTTGTATCCATTATTATTTTTCCTAAAGCCCAACACTGGTAAAATATTCAGTTAGGCTACTTTGGAGCAATTTTCCCCTTAAAAAAAATCAACTATAATCAGAAGGAAATTGGAATTCTGAGTCATCTTGGCTAAGAATCATCACACTAGAGTGTGCATGCAAACTTGATCCCATAGTTCAAGGAAAAAATACATGAAATCTCATATTTTCCCAGGCTGTTTGCTTTGAGAACAATTTATCATCATCATCTCTGTAAGGGAAGAGCTTCTTTATTAAAAACAACACTCAAAACACTCTCAGGGTTGAAGGGAGTGAATGCCTCTGAAAGTAGACTGGTTAGGAAGGAACACGTACAGGGTTCAAGTGCACCCAGTGCTCCTTGCCACACCTCTCAGCTTCGATTGAGGGAGGGAAGTCGTGTCAGGTTTCTATCAGAGGCTTCCACCTTACGCCTGGTAGCCATCAGCAGGAGAGATGAAAACTCAGAGAAGAATTAGAAACCTCCATCGTTACCTTCTCTACTCACCTGTAGCTTCTTTGCTTAACTTTGAAGACTCTGTACTTTGCTGTAATAAGGAAAACTATTTATTTATGACCATTTTCTTGATCTCTCCCACCTTGTTTTGGTCTTCCTGCCATACTTAAGAATCCAGCCTTGAAGTCAAATAGGAAAGACATTGAAGAGCAAGCGTGTGTGTTTTGGGTGGGGGTCGGGGCGTGGGGGTGTCCCACCAGGGTCTCACTTTAGCAGGTGGGTCCTTAAGTATCGCTGGGGCCAGATTTATTTTCATCTGTTTATCTACAAGGGTATTAACCAGGAGTGCTGGGGAGAAAGTCCTGTTGCTTAGTCACTATTGAAGGTTAGAAAATTCAGAAAGTTGGCAATCCATCAGGTATTCGTTCACTTCCTTATTCACTTAGCAAACATTTGACTGCCAGATGCCAAGCACTGCGATGGCTCTGGATAAAAATGACAGTGGCGGGGACTGCACAGGGGGCTACTGAGGTGGGTGAGAGTATCCCTGGGGAGATGACGTCTAAGGGAGACCCAAAGGATGGGCGAGAGCAACAAGGGCCAGATCACTCCAGGGCCCAGAGTGGGGAAGAGCTTGGCAGGTTTGTGGATGTGAAAAGCAGCCCCCCTTGCCTGGAGTGCTCAGGCATTGGAGCCAGAGGCCACCACTGATCAGCTGGGTGACTTTGGCCACACCACTGACGTCTTGGAGCTTCCGTGGACTCATCTAGCAAATGGAGGTGACTTTATCCATCCCCTGCCACATTCTTCAAGAGTTTTGGGGAGGATCAATTAAAAGTTAAAAATGATTTTTTAAAAGTGAAGCATAGTTTTAAAAGGATAGCCTGTCTTTAAAATTATTATTGATTTAGTGAAGAATTGTTGATAACAGAACTCAGCACAAGTTTAAATACCTATTTCCTATCCAAGGACATTTATCCCCATAAATACCAGAAGTCGGCTGTGATCACGTAGTTTCACTTTTAACTCAGTCCGAATGTAATCAGTGAGCTCTGCACTGAGGTTTTGCTCTCTATTAGGAACTATATCCTGGGCTCAGTTCCTGGCCCTTCCATTGATGTGTGACCTTGGGCTCTTTTACCAATTTTCCTGGCTTCAGTCTATTCATCTGTGAAATGGGCATATTAATGGGCCCTCACCATGGGATCGTTGTAAGGATTCATCGGAATGATTCTTGTAAATGCCCAGTGCCTGGCACATGACAACTGAAATGGGGGCTCTTTATGTGAAAACAGGAGTGACTCCCATGCCAACAAGGTCTAGCCAAATTCATGTGTCCTCTCGTTCAATGTAGGAAGGGATAAAACTTGTTTGCCGGGTTGACAGTGTCTTCTTTCATACAGAGAGCTTCACATTGCTGACTTTTGAGGCCACAGACTCTTTAGAAACAGGGAGGAAGGCATTGAGTCAGATGTTTTGTTTCCTGCATGGTTAATTGGTTGTAAAATGCTACTAAAACTTACTGCTTCTGATTGAATTAAGTGGCTTGGGAAGTCCAGCTGTGAACAGGTGGGTATTGGAGGTTTTCCCTGTGTCTCTCTTCACTGTCTGTGGACAGCCTCATGCTGGTAACCGTGCACCGCCTTCCCTGTCACTTCTGGGACCAGATGCTTTTCCCAACTTCTTCCTTCACCCAATACGTCAGCTGCCAACGGTCTGCGAGAAAATCAAGCTTGACTACATCTAAATTTCAGGTGACAGGATTCTTAAAAATAACAAAACAAACAGAAGAAAACATGCCACAGCTCCAAAAGCAAGAACTACTTTAGTTTTTTAAAGAGAGGAGTCTCATTTAGTGGAGCCACAGGGATCCTTCTTTTATTATTATTTTTATTTTAAAATGGGCACAAAGTGGCCCTGCCCTACCCTCGAAGACAAACGATTTGCTGCTACTTTGGTTATTATGGTTTAGAGCAGGAGATGCAAACTGGGACCCCATTTCCAGATTTGTTTTGTCTGTCCATTATGTTCTTTGGAAGACGGGCAAATTTCACACTTAACAATCTGTATTTCCAGCTTCTCTTCAAATGAGAAGGTCTGGAAACACCATGCCCATGTTGAGCCATGAGTAAGTTGGCTGGAGAAGAGTTGAGCTGTCCCTGTAGACAAGACATTTCACTCTTCTCAGTTCTTACGATTCCCAGTACTGTCTGTGGTTTCACTCATTGACGTCACCTGCCTGGGCTCTGTAGGATCTGAGTTTGAGACACCTAATTTAAAAGCTTCTACCATTTTGAAAGTAAACAGCAATTCTGTATAAGAAAAAAATGTATGTATGTGTGTATGTTTGTGTGTGTATATGTGTATATGATAATGACTTGAGAGGAAGATGTGGAATATTGAAGTTGTAGAGCCTTAAAGTTACCAGGACTCTGTAGAATATTCTCTCTTTAACATACACCTTTTGTGAAACTCTTCCTTCTCCTGCCACCTTCTCAGCAAAATCATTCTGTCAACATCTCCTTGTCTACTTGGCCTCATGTTTCTGGGAGGGCGTGGTATGACGTGAGCTCTTCTATCTTCTCTCCTCAGAGGGCTCTCTTGTCCTGTGTTCTCTGTTAGGTGGGATATGAATGGATTATATTCTATTATGGATTCATCATTAATGCATTGAATTTTCCAGCAACCCCAGCTTCCCAGTTTTCCATTCAACTCCAGTAGAAGGAAATTCATTTCTTTTTAAAACCACTCAAGCAGAAGTCCCTCAAGTAGCTCGAATTAGGCCTTATTGGCTTAACTGGGGTCACATGCCCTACTCTAAAGCAGTTGTATGATTGGGGGATTTGATGCTCTGACACACCAGGCCTGGGCCACAAGTGCTCCTCTGGTCCAAGGGTGGAGTAAGTCCATGCTGCTGAAATTCAAAGGCTCTTGAGTGAGAGCAAAGATGTTCTCCAAAAAGATGGGGCACTGTTATCAAAATAGGAGAGGGAGGATTCTGGTCAGTTCGCTCACAGATTTCTTCCATGATCTTCTGAATCTTCTGGACCATTCCACAGGAAAGTGTGTGTACAAAAATTTACATACAATGCTGGGGTGTTCAAGGACCCTGTGTAGGCCACCCGTTGACTCTAGGTTAAGAATATCTGGATTAGATCATTTCTAAGTTCTCCTTCCAGTCTAGCATTCTTTGGTTTGGTAAATGATCACCCAAGTTTTGTGATAACATAAAAGCTTTTTCAGAGTTGTATTTCCAATGTTTCTGGTTTAAACTGAAGCTGTTCAAAAGTGACATGTTGTGGGGAGGGCAAGAGAGTGACCTGTGAGCTACAAAGCACCCTCAGAAGGTCTAAATGGTGTCATTGTTCCTCTTTGATATTGCTTTAGTTTCATTTTCCATCAGCATCCTTATGATATCATGAGAAATACTGCTTAATAAAGTGTCAGACTCTATTTTGCATTATGATTTCAAAGTGATAAATTTCTTCTTATATTTTTATGGACTAGAACACACAGACTTATTGGATCGTCTGTAATATAAACTGGAATAATTTGGACCTCATAAGATTATTGTCAATGCTCTGTGGGCATGATGCTCACTGGTCATTTTTATTTGGAGACTGGTTCTAAGCTTTAAATCCAAATTAAGAAGTCACTTGTTTTTATCTGAACTCAGCTTGTGTGTCATGTTGGGATGCAGTGATTTTTTTTTTCCAATGGAAGCCATTGCTCAAATTAAATTCATTATCTCCAATGGTGTGTGAGCCCCGGGGTATGGCAGGCAACATGGAGATGCTAAGGTTGGGACAAGACAGAGCGTGTTGAAAAAAGAGAAAAGACAAATGGGGTGAGAATTTTAAAAGGGTGATGATGATTTAAAATAATTTTCATCCTTATCAAAGATTCTGTGCCTTTTTCTTGGGAAATGGCTTTTTCAGCTGATGTCTTTCTTCTTTTTTTTGATAGAAAACTGAGTTTGTTTCTTTTTCTTGAAGCAAAAAATGTCCAAATATCAGCTTTCTCTGGCAAGCAGGAACTCCTTTCTTTCTCTGCAGCTTATGCTAGGGATAAGAAGGGAAGGGTGAGGGAATTTCTTTTTTTCATTTTTATTATACTCAGCAGTGATTTGACATATGTTTTTATGCTAAATTTCGATGATACGTGATTAGAGGCCCATCCCTTCTCTGCAGTTCACTATTTCTAGCACAAAACTCCATCATTTCATTTATCTCATGGTATTGGTATTATTGTTGGTTTTTAAAATCAATTAGCTGTCAATTCTCAAGTTTCAGTGTGTATCAGAATTCTTTGAATGCTCTACTCCCTACTCTGTCTCTGCCAGGGCAGATTTCCCCAGTAGTTCTGATGAAGATGGCCCAAGAACTGTCCCTTGGCGAGTTTCCACAAGGGCAGGGGCTGGGTTGTCTCTGTATGCGTTTGGTTTGGCACATAGTAGGTGCTCAGTAAATACTTAATGAATAAATGGATGACCTCAGGAAATAGGCTAAATGAAGAAATAGCAAACAGTAAAGAATTTTAAATATTGGGTTTCAACAAAGTTAACAGAATGGTCTGTAGAATTCTGGAGAGAGGAGATTCATTTCAGACTTTAGTTACATGCCTCTAATCCCTTTGGGTTACACGTAAATGTTTTAAGAACAATGGCCGTTTTAATTTAGAGATAATATTTTAAACTTTGATATTGGGAAAGTTTTATGTAGGAAATTATGAACACCAATGGAATCTGCCCAGTTGATATTCTTTTATAAATTATGCATATATGAAACTAATAAATTATCTCCATTTTATAGAGTGTGGCTGGATAGGTCTTAACTGTTCTCATTTGAGTTAAACGGCAAATCGTAGAGCATAGAGACTTTGAGAAAGCCACTTATCCTCTCTAGTTCCTAATTTACCCATTGCAAGATGGGAACAACATTCCCTAGGTTCTCTGATGAATGATATTCACTTCAATTTTTATAATAAAGTTGTTTATTTTTTCATAAAAGTAGTGCCTATTCATAGGAAATTCGGAAAATATAGACAAAAATGGAAGGAAGAAAAATAATCTTTGTGCTAAAATTCAAAGTTAACTGCCATTAATATTTACAGTTAATACAGGTCAGATATTTGTTCAGTGTTTTCCACATACAACTGCACTAGGTGCTGTGGGGAATAGAGGGGCACTTTCAAGGTGTCTGTAGTGTCATGGAGGAGGCAGTGAGCACACAAGTAACTGTAGTACTTGTAGTGGAGACCAAGCGTGATAAGTGCTGTAACAGTGTGTGGGAGGAAGTGATTAATTCTAGCTGTGGGTATTTAGGAAGGTTTCCTGAGCTCAGTACATTTATACCGCACCTGGAAGGACAAGTGGGATTATGGGAAGCCAAGATGGCATGGGAGTAGGGAAGGCATTTCAGACCCAGGGGTGCAGCCCACGGTGAAGGCAGGAAGGAGACTCCATGTTCAGGGCACAGGATGTAGCTTGATGTGACTGAGGCAAAGGATGATGGAAAGTGAAGTGTAGGGGAGCAATGTGCCTGGAAAAGCAAATTATTCACATTATTAGGGACTTTGAAAAATTCACCGATCCAGCCCCTGCCAGAATACCCAGAGTAATCTTTTAAAATATTCAACCTTCCTTGGCAATTGCTCAAATACTCTTATCCTAAGAGGAAAACATTTTCCTGGAAATGTGAATTTAAGTACATTTCTTCTCTTTTATTTTTCTTTTGGTGAAAAACTTGAACCAAAGTCATTGTGATCTTAGTACAGTTGGTATCAAGTGAGGAGAATCAGTACATATTGGGTTCTCTGAAAAATGCAGATTCGTTGGTGAGTTAGTGAATGAATCAATGACAATGAACATTTATACTTTATAAAGTCTTGAAAAGGATAGTAAGTCGAGCATTGCTACATGCCTCAGTTACTGTGGACTTGAACTTCTTGATCTCTCCCTGGCATCTGTCACCGCAACAGGGGACATTCATATCGAAACCCTTTGAGTCCTTAGATGGGAAAAGTGAAATTCTGACATCAGATTCTAAATGAATCTGCTTTAAAATTTTAACACGTGTGTATTGAACAAGGGGATATTAAAATCCTTTCATTTTCAACCTGCGGGCTTTCTGTCTGCATGAAAGACATTTAAAGGTAGTGACTGGGGGAGCCCATAACTTAAATCCTTACGGTCATGTTCATCAACTTCTCCCAAGAGACCCAGATGACATTTGTTTTGCTTTGGCCATCGTTCTCCATTTTTGGTTTGGTTTTGATACCCAACCACTCACTGGTCTTTCATTATGGTTAACATGCATTTGAGAAATCACAAAAAGAGTGAGAATGGTCATGAGCAAAATTGAAACATATTAAAATTTATAATTGGTTATGTTCTAGTGAAAGTGCCAGAAATGCTTACGCAGAATTGGCTTCAGCTCTGATTCTGAATGAATCTGGTGATGATGACAATATTATACCCAGATACGGTTAACGATCTTCACTCCCAGGATATAACGTATATAACATGCAAATGAATACATTGTAATTGATGTGGATTTAGGATTCAAACGGCCTGTGTTCAAATCCCAGCTCTACCAGTTACGGGATGGGAAATCTCGCAAATTACATAACATCTCAGTAGCATTATCTGTAAAGTGGGAATAGAAATAGAACCTCATAGGATTGTTGTGAAGAGTAAATGAATTAATACCTGTAAAGAAGTTAGAATGGGGCCTCACATGTGTTCTAGTTCATGTGTTTGCTATAATAACTATTAATACTAAGTTGAGGTACTGTGGCTCCTTCCTGCCTCATTTTTTATGCTTGGTTTTGTGGGGTGGGTCACTGTTACTGAAGCAAAGTTGCCACCTGCACCTGCATCTTTTTCAGCCTGGGGAAAGATTTGTACCAGTAACCCAGAAGTCCAAGACCCGATGCTGTGCTCAAAACTTATCCCGGGTCTGCAGGAACCCTGTGCCCTGTGATTCCCTCCAGATTGTGTTCCTTGTAATGGAAACAGTTTAAGGCAATGATGTCCTCAGTTTGTCCCCAGCACCAAGAAGGGCAGACAAACACTTGGTTTTGGTATCTGCCTAATTCCTGCTGATAGTTCGATATCAAACTATTAGGATGACTTCAAATGTCTGCCCAGGGCCAGCGTTTGTGCCTTAATACATTTTAGCAAGAAACACTTGGCATTTGGGTAATCTTTGTAAAAGAGTATCCCTGAAGATGAACATCTTCTCCACCACACATGAGCTTACAGGTCTTTGGAGGTGTCATCCTTTCTGATTTATTTAATAATTTCCAGTCAAACCCTGCTAGGGGGGAGTAAGTTGGGCCAGATAGGCAGAGGTCAGAGTCAAGTGACAGCAGCCTCGCTCTGACTTCCCTTCTCAGTGTCATTTCTAAAGAATTGCCATTTGTTCTTTCCCCGCTGGTCACTGGTTATGTGTCCTGTCCTCTACAAGCATTTTCCCTACCTTTCAGGTTTGACTTCTAGCAGGAGGAGACCTATTTGCAGTGGGTCCTTTTCCTTAAAACTATTTTTAAATTCTTTGGTTGGCTGCTATGCTAGCCCAACACCTTTTTTTTTTTTTTTCAAATTTGTAACCCTTGCCACTAATTATGTCCTTCCCTCAAGGCCAAACTGTGAGCTCTGAGGTTATGAATGCTTTTCAAGTTGATCATGTTCATCCCTCCAGGCTGAGAACACCTTCCAGAAATGCCCAAGATTGGAGGGACCTTGGCCAGGGGAAAAGGTAAACGTCTTGAAGTCAGTGGCCAATAATAGGGGTAGTCACATGCTCTTCCCCTGGAAGCCCCAAGATAGTGCCACAACCTGGGAACATGTCACCTTCTGCTGCGGGGAGAAGGAGAGGACTGGCTTCTCTGGGGGGATTCCCTCCGTGGTCTTAGTCCTCCCCACCTCCCGGACAGAACTGTGGGGGCTGAAGTCAAAGAAGTTCTCTCTCAGGAGTGCGTTTAAATGTCGGAAAAGGAAAGGAAGTCAGCCCGGCAGTGGGAAACCTTTAGCCTTAGGCAGGTTCGGCCCCCTCAGCCCGGCCTTGTGGCATCCTGGGATTTTGGCAGACTTGTGGGTATCATATTTTCACATGGATGAACTGTACTCTACAACTACTTCTGTGTACCGGGAACCCAAAAGATTTTCTTCAACATTGAAAATAGAGTTTTCTCTAACTGCTTTGGCTTGCTCAGTTTCCAGGGGAGATCTATTTTTTATTTTTTTTTTGTGGTAGTGGCTGTGGGACTCCTATTTGTCACTTCACAGAGCTCTATATCTTTGGGGGCTACCACAAGGTAGTGACGGCATTTCTGAAAAAGGCCCTGGCAGCTCAGGAGGTCTGGATGAGATAGGTGTTTTCTGGTTTTTTTGAGACAGGTTCTCACTCTGTCACCCAGGCTGGAGTGCCGTGGCGGCATCATAGCTCACTACAACGTCAAACTCCTGGGCTCAAGAAATCCTCCTGCCTCAGCCTCCCAAGTAGCTGGGACTACAGGCACATGTCACCACACCTGGCTAATTTTTCTATTTTTATTAGAGAATAGGGTTTCACTCTTGCTCAGGCTGGTCTCGAACTCCTGACCTCGAGCAATCCTCCTGCCTCGGCCTCCCAGAGTGCTAGGATTACAGGCGTGAGCCACCATGCCCGGCCTGGTTAAATATTTTTAATTTGGGAGAATCTTTGTACTATTGAAAAGATTTTCCTGGTTATTTGTGGGCAGTAGGTTGGCCGTGAAGGCAAGCGTTTCTGCACTTCTCTGTCGAAGCAAAGGTCATGGTGCAGTCTATGGAAACAACTCCTCCAAAGAGGCCCTTTAAATCATGAAGCATTTCGCTTTCTACCCTCTAGTGTGTGTGTGGGAGCAGCTTGAACCTCACACAGAAAGGACCCCACAGTTGTTCCCACACAGCTGTTTCCTGCATTGGGCCAGAGTGAGTCTCCGTGTCCTGAATATCTTTGGGAAGGATCATCTGCCACATAACCATCTGTGGACATAAGTCAGAGGAACTTTCAGGGAGCCTTAAGATTGCAAATGGGGGTTTTATGTCTGGGACTGGTGTGCCTTGATGCCTTTCCTTTCCTGCCTGGATGTTAGGAGAGCAGCTGTAAACATCCAAACGTGATTTTCCAGAATTTGGGTTGGGGGAGGTAAAAACTCAACCTGCTCAGCCCAGCTCTGTTGCAATGCTTTGCATAATAATTAATGATGTACAAGCTGTTGCCTAATGGACAGTTTTACTGTGTGTGCCCTTCAGTCCTGACTAGCTGGAGTCCTCTGTGATTTAAGCCATAGCCTCTTTCCTTTGGGTAAATCTGTTGTAGTCGTTATCGTCCTTCCTTGGTGGTTGTTTTTTGTTTTTTGTTTTGTTTTGTTTTTTGTAGATCATTCAGTGAAAACTATAGTTCTCATTGGGTACATAGGTCTGTGTTTCTTTTCTTAACTTTAACATTTAAAGAGAGAAGAATACTAATCCTTTTTTGTGTCTGAGTGCTAGGCAGTGAGCAGTTGCCAGGGATAAATGACGATGAAAAGAACTGTCACTTCCTCTATGGCAGGTGCTATTTAAACACTCCACATACGTTCTCTCATTTAGTTCTCATTAACTCTCTACAGTAGGTTCTGTTATTTTCCCCATCTTACAGATGAGAAAATTGAGGCATAGAGAGGTTAAATAATTAGCCTAATATCACACAATTAATTAAGCAGCAAAGCTAGGATTATGATGAAAACTGCACAGTGGTCCTAGGAGAGAGATACTATTATTCTTTTGTTTTAATGAGGCTGGTGAAGTTAAGGGAATTGTTGAAATTTACCCAAGCTTGTCTTATGTCCAACCTAAGCTCTCGTCCGGTATGCTCTACCACTGCCTTTATTATAGAAGGCTCCTATTTCTGTCCCTTGGAAGCCCTAGATTCTGTTTAGTTGAACAAGTATTTACTGAAAACCCACTGGGTTCTAGGTCCTATGACATGTACTGTGTATACAGAGATGATTTTTTTTTAAATTTTACATCCTCATGTAGATGAGTCAAATCCTGTTGGCTAATTCAATTAATTTTCCTTTTCAGGGGGAGTCCAGAGTTACCTTTTGGTCTCCAGTACTGTGCTAGTTACATGGGAGCTACTCAGGCTAGACACTGAATATCTATTGGTCGGTGAAATGTGGTAAAGGCATAACATTAAATAAACAATTTTGTTCTACAAATGCTTGGGTTTGGTTCAGTTAGTTCAATGATGCGCTGATGTCCTATGTCATCCTGATTGCTGAGCCTAAACACAACTTTTAATAGGATGTCACTTTTGGTTTTGTGGTGGTCGCTTTCCTAGTTGAGATGGCAGACTAAACAGTTCAAGAGCTCAAGTATTGAGCTCTTACTGGATTGGCTTTTCAGAAGTTAATATTATACTGGACATAGAACTAGAAGTTGGGACATGTGTATTATCATTATCACTCTCATAACTATTATTAACCACGTGAGTTTTGTCATGTCTCCTGATCTCTCACCTTCCTTATATGCAAAATGAGGAGGTTAGACTAAGTGAGGGTTAAGGCCACTTATACAGTCCTATAATTCATGGAAAACTCATACCATAACTAGTCCTTTTGGCCAATCTAGGAGATTAGTTTTTGACTGTAGATAAATCTCTTCATTTTGTTGTCTTTGTTTTCTTGCCTGTTAAGTGGCTTTGATAACTCCTGGCAGACCTAATTTATAGGAATTCCATGAAGATTCAGTGAGATACTGGGGATATAAGTGTCCTGAATAATTAACACATTGCATGAACACAAGATGATATTATTCATACTAAAAGTTAACAGAAAGGTGTCGAGTTTCTTGTTACCTTCCTCTCTCCCCCCTCAAAAAAAAAAAAAAAAAAAAAAGAAAAAGAAAGACTTGAGTTAAAAAGGAGTTGGATCCTGGTCAGGCGGTTTCCTGGAGTTTATGGAACTCCTTGGAACTTATGGAACTCCTTGGAACTCTACAGGGTCAATAGCCACTTTGTCCTGCCGTGGGTCAGTTTCCCACAGTTGGGGTAAGGCTGCCACACTCTTTCTCCTGACAACACACTATCAAACACGCCTGCCACACAAAATGCGGCAATTCATTAGACAAAAGTGAGGTTTTGAGTTACAGTAACCTCCGCTTTGCTGAAAGCCCCCTCGGAATCTGAGATCTTCTCCGTAGGCCAGGAGACGTGCACGTGTCTCCCCAGCTTACAAAGGCCTTATAAACTTAGCCTGATAAATCATCTCCCAAATTTGTGTGCCATGCCTAACTCTGTCTCTCAGTGGGGATATTTTTAACTCCTCCTTCTAACTCTTCTCGGTTCCTTTAAGGAAGTGTGATCTGCAAGGGTCAGACACTTGGCATCTCCTTAGGGGAAAACTTTGAAAGAATTTCTGAGGCTGCCCCTGGGGTAGGGCTGGCTGTCCCCCAAAGAACTGGCCCTTCAGAGCATCTTTGCCACATAAGGGCTTGTGCGAGGCCCCAGGCACCAGTTGACGGCCGTGTCTTCCCCACGACAGATGGTCGAGCCTTCAATTTCAGCAAGTGATCCGCTGTGGAGGGGGCGGGCAGGAGCCTCTGCCAGCATGCCGGGTGACAGGCCAGCCTGGGGTAACGGGGATCCGCTGTGTGCCCGGCGTAGCTGCTGTGCTAACGACGGGCTGCTGACAGGCGCCTCACCCCGGCTCATCTTTGCGGCAGAAGATCCCCTGCTCCCTTGATTCTGTTGCTCTCTGGCAGAGCTAATGTCCTGTTTGCCTGTCTTTCAAAATCCATTTTGGCACCAGATGGACCCCCTCACGATGGCTAGCAGTTGTCTGACTTGAAGATGCCAGAGGGTTTGCTGACAGCTCCTTCTAACACAACCTGAATCTGGCTGTCGGGTCTGGGATCAAATGGCTTAAACACACACAGGCGGCAAATATTATCAACCCCAGGGAACCAGGCGCGGGAGCCCACTGGAGGGGAGAATGGCAGTGACGTCTCCCTCCATGATATTCACGTTGCCCTTGTGAAAATAATAATGCTAATCGTTACTCTTTAGTAATATGATTGCTCTTCTTTACTCTTGTCAGTACAGTTGCTGTGACAGCACCATTGCTATCGATGGTACCATTAGTATAAAAGTCATTATTGCACTACTTCTATTGTTACTAAAACTACTATAGCATGGTGGTTAAGAGCACAGTCTCTGGAGCTACGCTGTTTGACTTTGAATTCTAGATTCACATTTACTAACCTTTGGGCAAATTATTTCACTTCTCTGATCTCAGTTTTCTCATCTATAAAATGGGATTCATAGCAGAGGTGGCCAGGTGTGGTGGCTCACACCTGTAATCCCAGCACTTTGGGAGACCGAGGCAGGAGGATCACTTGGGGTCAGGAGTTCAAGACCAGCTTGGACGACATAGGAAAACCCCCATCTCTACAAAAAATAAAAAAACATTATCCAGGCGTGGTAGCACGCCTTTGTAGTCCCAGCTACTCGGGAGGCTGAGGCAGGAGGATCGCTTGAGCCCAGTAGTTTGAAGCAGTGAGCTATGATGGTGGCACTGCACTCTAGCCTGGGTGACAGAACAAGACTGTCTCTAAAAAGTAAAAAAATTAAAAGAAAAAAACAAAACACAGGGTTACTTAGGAGGATTAAATGGGAAAACGTATTTGAAGTTCTTAGCACTGTACTGAGCACAAGGTAGCACCAGATACGCAGAAGCCAGTATTTTTATTACTGCCACCATCGCTGTGCTTACCATGTGTCAGGCACTATACATTGTCTCAGTTAATTTTCACAATTGCCTTGTGAGGGAAGGACTGTTATTGGACTCAGCTTATAGGGAAGCAAAGTGTAGTGCAAAGAGGTTCAGCTCCTTATCCAAAGTCACACAAGTAGTACCTGGCAGGGTTAGCATAAGAATCTCATTCTAGGTTTTTCTAAAGGCTGTGCTTTTCCACCCTCCCATACCCAATCTCATGGCCGATTTAGTGGGAGTCAGCCCTCTCCTGAGGCTTGGAGTGGCTTTCCAATATGCCCTTCTAACTAGCTGTTCTTGAAAGAAGCAGCCAGTTTTCACACATCTCAGGTGTCTTTGGATATAAGCTTGAACCCCAGCAACTTGGGAAAATCACAGCTACCAGCTCTGCCACGTTAAATGGTTTCTGAAAGCTGTGTGTGATCCGTAGGGCCTCCCAGCACGTGCCTTCTGAGAGCTCAGAGGAACCGGACGATGCAAAAGGACTTAG
Organism: Varecia variegata; assembly: GCA_028533085.1. NCBI lineage: Eukaryota > Metazoa > Chordata > Mammalia > Primates > Lemuridae > Varecia > Varecia variegata. Next base: position 14,697,991 of record CM052447.1, read on the forward strand.
GGTTTTGACCACTCCCTGAAACCCCCTTCCTTTCCCAAGTCTACCCTATTGAAAGAGACGGTGTTGCCCTTGGTCCTGGGGAAGGGCACCCAGAGTTGCATTTCATTTTATGTAGCTGAGCTTCAGGGATGTTCCATGAATCATTCATCCTGAACGGGGGCTGATAAGCTTTGGCTTCTGTGGAGAGAAGCTGGAAGTGGGGTGATTATTCGGTGCCCTGCTTTCACTGATGGGCAGTCGAATGTTGTATGATGTAGAAAGAGCCATTTCAGGAAGACATTTGCATTTTCAAATGTTAATTCTTTTGGTTGAAAAAGTCTTTGTTTCTCTTTAAAGACTTATTCCCACACCATACTCTTCATCTTAGCAGATTCTAAGAGACCAGGGAGGAAAGAGGTTCTCCTGGGACTTCTCTCAGTTTAGTATTCAGAACTTGGCTGAGCTCAGTATATCTTTGTGTGACGTCTGTATTATAGAAGACCCCAGTGTCATGTGATTGATAGACACTGGGCTCAGAGCTAAATTCAGACCGTGGCACCGTGGGGTGATCGTCCTTCATAAGTTATGTGTATTGAGGTGGGGATTTTACTCCAGTGTAGAATTGAAGTGGCAGAAAGGCAAAGAAAAGAGAATTCCTTACAAGAATTTAATTGACTGGGAATTTGATGCTTTCTGAGATTTTTGAGAAATATTTGGGCCTGAAATCCATGGGCACACCTAGGCCTAAAAGTAAAAGGGATTGCAGAACTTAGATGGCTTTGAAATCCTTCTTTCCCAAACACGGGCAGGTGGAGGGGTTTAACTGCAGGTGGCCAACATGAATGTCCTAATATGACACCTTTAATAGAGTCTGCGTTTCCATGATGGACTTTAGCAAACGTGATGGTTACATAAGAAATAACTCAGAAAGTTATAGGGCAACCATGTAATTTATCACCCATACCAGGACATTTTTGAGAGTTAAAGTAGGTACTGTTAATACTTGCACCAGTACAGCTGGTATACACTGGGATTTTTCTTGGCAAATTGGGACCTTTGGCCACCTTAGCAAGTGAAACCTACACATCTCACCATAGAACCAATTCAGAAACCAAGGTGGCAGTGAGGCAGGAAGACCCTTATTCAATCACAAATAGCTCTTGTCCACAGCAGGAACTGGAAGAAAAACATTCAGGAGATATTTGAGAAACCAAAGGAGTTTAGTTAGTATGTGAATCGTACCTATTTCTCATGGGTACTACTAATTAAAACATTTTATTTGGAGAGGCTAAGATAAAACGTGTTTACCAATTCCTTGTATTCGTTCAGCAGTTCATCATCTGTGAATTTATAGGGTTTAAATTACATGTTGTTGTTGGGGACCATGAGTAATTCTCAGACAATTATAACGAATTGAAACCTATCTTAAATTATGGTGAAGACTTTCCCTCTGTATGAGTGAAAATACCTCCTTGGGGACTTAATTGTTTTGTGAGATCTGTTGGCAGTACCAAGAGTGTTCCCTTCATAGAGAAGGTCCAGCTTGGATACAAAACAAAGGCTAAAATCTCAAACTCAACACTAGCTCTAACCCCATTCTGAATATTTCAGAACACGTGTAAAGACAATAGAAGTGACTTATTGCTTTTTTTCCCTCCTGTGTCAGAACTGAAGTGTTAACCGTGATAATGTGTTTCTTCACAGGTTCTTCTTGAAATTTTTCCTCAAATGTAACCAAAATTGCCTAAAGAATGCAGGAAACCCACGTGACATGCGGAGATTCCAGGTGGGTCAGTCTTGTCTTTCTTAAATCTCAATCAGGACATGAATGTCGGGAGAGGGTGAACAAGTCTTAGGCAGGAGAAGAGAGAGAGTAGAGTCATTTCCCCAGAGGTGAGGAGCAGGTGAGGCCCGTGGTCCCCGGGGTATCTGCAGTCTTGGAGCTGTTGTTTTTATTAGAGAAGAATTGGACAGTAGCACCTGCGTTCGCTGGTTGAGATAGTGATGTCCTTTGAGTCTAGTTTTGGCTTCCTGAGTGGACTCACATGCCTAAACCCCCACAGGTTAAGTAAAGAACATAAAAATGATGAATGTTTTGCCTAAAATTTTATAGGTAGAAAACCGGTAAAAAAGAGTAAAGAGTAAAACTGATAAAACTGTTCTGTGTTACAATTATAGCCCCTTCCTCCTTCCTTTCTCTCTGCTTTCCTCTTCCAATCTTGGACATTGCTAGCAATAATTATCTGTTTTAAATGGACCTGTTATTAAGCAGAGCATGCCTAGGACAATATGAGTGACACTCAGTTCTGTTTCAAAAATGTCCTTGTGCAGCACATGTAAGTGCTCTCCAGCCTCAGTCAGACCTGCCACCCTTTAACGTTTGAGTGGTGCGTTAACCTACAGAATGACACATGTACTAAAGGAAGAGGACTCAAAAACAAATGTGTTAACTTCTAAAACACAAAATGGCGCTTGGGTTTTAGGAGAGGTAGCTGAGTTCTGGACAAGGTACTTCTCTCATTTAAAAGTGTTGAGAATCCCCTGGGGGTCTTGTTAAAATTCTAATTGAGGTCTGGGGTGGGGCTGGAATTGGGCATTTCTAACAAGCTCCCTGGTGATGCGAATGCCATGTCCTCACCCTGAGTAGCGAAGGTATAGACCCTCGTGTGGCCCTCCATGGAATCCTGTGGCTGACTTACTCGCGCGGCCAACGTTAGTTCCCCATCAGAGTAATGACCTATAGACATGGGTTCGTTGGGTCTGTAAGGGAAACAGCATGGTGTTGAAAATACAATCTTCAGTATATTTAGTCAGCTTTAAGTGTAGATTCAAAGGGATGATCTCTGAGAGGCTCTTGAAAAAATTTAGCTGCACATTCATTCTCCAATGGGAAAAAGGAAAGGGCTGATCTTGAGCATTGATTGGGGATGTCAATATCTCTTAGTCTCTAAGATGATTTTTTAAAAAGAGATGAGACTTCTTAGTCTCATTAAAGAACAAATTCAGTAGAAAGAAGGCACTCTCTCCTGAAATTCTGAGGTATTTCTATGAAATCGTCTTATCCTCGCCACCTTTTGTCTTGAAAGAGATGAATGGGGAGATTTCTAGTTTCTTGGGAAATGTTTCCCCCTGGGCGGCTTCTCACTCCAAGCTGGTAAACGTGGTGCTCTCATTCCCATACAGGACTTTTTGTGTTGAGTGGGAATCAGCTTTGCCACTAAGCTGGTGAAACCACACGTCTGATGACGCTAAGTGGGTGTTGCTAAGTGTCTTGCGACATGATGCTGGGTTTGCGCATAAACTGTTTTGTAGCTTGCTTTGGTCTTGAGAGGAGTGCTCTCTCTCTCGCTCTCTCTCTCTTTTTAGTTGAGACAGAGTTTTGCCCTGTTGCCCCAGCTAGAGTACAGTGGCGTCATCATAGCTCACTGCAACCTCCAACTCCTGAGCCCAAGTGATCCTCCTGCCTCAGCCTCCCAAGTAGCTGAGACTACAGGCAAGCACCACCACACCAGGCTAATTTTTCTATTTTTTGTGGAGACAGGGTCTTGCTCTTTCTCAGGCTGGTCTCCAACTCCTGGCCTCAAATGATCCTCCTGCCTTGGCCTCCCAGAGTGCTAGGATTACAGGTGTGAACCACTGTACCCAGCCTCTGTATCTCTTTTTGCCAGGCTTGAGTTAGAAACAAAGAGTAGCCAGGCAAGAAACAATTTATGTTTAATAGACATGTCCAATGCCTTATGAATACTAGGACCAACTTTGTCATACCTGTCAGGGCAGCAGAGTTTGGGAGGACTTTGGTGACATTTGTTTTTTTTTTTTTTTTGCACACAAAAGAGCTGTTCTTTGTTTAGTAGAAGGGCTACTGACAAGGTAGATTTCTGGGGAGTCTTGTAATCCTTTGGAGCCTCAGTTTTCTCAACTGTAAGATGTAGTAAAAGTGAGGATTATGCTTATTTCACTACATATGAAAGAAAAACAACATTTTGCCTGGATAAGTAATTTGTAAATGATGACATATAAATGTCAGCCTTTGGAGAAAATCTTTGTGATAAACTGAAGGTGGGTCATTAGTTCAGTCTAGGTTTCTCAACCGGGGCACAATTAGTATTTTAGACTGGATAATCCTTTTTGAGGGATAGCAGGGTTTCCTGTACATTTTAGGATGTTTAACAATGTGACTAGTCTCTACCCTTTACTTGTCAGTAGAGAACACCCACCCCCCGCAACCATGACAACCAAAATGTCTCCAGAAATTGTCATATGTCCCCTGGTGGAGGGAGGAGAGGTAATTGACACTGCCCATGATTGAGAACCACTCATTTAGTCCTATTCCTCATAACCTCTGGCAGACTCTTCCTAGTAGCAGTGCTACTGTCCCAAAGAGTGCGCCCTTTGATTAAGCATGAGAGCTGCCCGACACAAAGTCCACACTGTTCTTCAGGTGTGTTTTATCTGAACCCTGACAATGCTCTGACCTGTGATTCTCATATGTGTCCTAAAAGACATAGAGCTTTCTCAATAGGGTCAGCCTCCTTGGCCACCACAGAGTCAGTTTTTGAGTTGAAGAGCTGCACCTCTCTCTGTCAACAATGACAGATTCCTTGTTGGATCTCAGGTGTAACCTGCTTTGTTTCCATCACCGACTCATTACTGCCTGGGAGAGACTAGAGGGAACCCAGGGCACAATGAACGCCAACTCATTTTATTTCATATGTCTGTACATTTGCACATTTATTAGTGATCACTTTGACACAGTCTACCTTGGGTCTTATGCCTGCAGGCACATGGATATTTCTGCAATCAGAGAATGGATGAATTGCCTCGAGAGAGAGAAAGCAAAACCTCAGATATTCCTTATCTAACCTTTTAATTTTTTTTCTCCAGTCTCTTGTCTTTGTTGACTATTTACTGCTACCTTTCTTTGCATCACTTCATGCATCATTTCATGCTGATGGTTATTCCATCCTTCCTGAATCCGTCTTTTTTACCTTGGATTCCAGGACAACAGTCACTCATTCTCGACCCCCTCCACGGGATGCTCTCGATCTGCCTTCCTGTAAAGGTTGGCGTTCCCCAGGCTTCCTTCCGAGATCCAGACCTCCTCTCACTTCACGTGCTTGAGTCTCTTTCCCACTCCCAGCATCTTAACCACTGTTTGTGCTCTGAGAACTCTAGGGGCTCTGAGAGCTGACACTGAGGTTCGGATCTAGCCATCCAGATGCCTGCTGCATATTCCCAGGAACTTCAAATCAGTGATCCCCAAACTGAACTCATTGTCATCCTCATTTTTTTTTTTTGCCTCCACTCTAAGTTAGCTTTTCTTCCTAAGTTCCCTGTCTTGGTTGATTCCTAACGATAAGTGCCAAAGAGATAACTGTTTATATAATATCTGTGTCTACATTCAGTGTGTTCCATATTCATTTGTATAAATGCACGTGTCCATGTGTTTACCTTTATGTAAAACTATGGACATTGGTGATGATCCTGATGAAGCTAACATTTATTGCGTGCTTATTTTGCGAGAGGTATTGTGCAAAGTGTTTTACATGAGTTATTATACTATCTTCATAATACCCTTGTTAAAAATATGCAAATATGGATTATTCTCATTTTACAAGTGAGGAAACAGGTTTCAGCAATTTGCTCAAAGTTACACATCTACCAAGTCATGAGACAGTGATTCAACCCAAGCAGTGTGACTCAGAAATTATCTGATGTTTTGGAACGATAAAGACAGCAGACACTTGGGCAATGAGGAGATCTCTTCACCTCTGAGAGCATAGTGGCTACCCATGAATACGTGCTGGAATCCCAGGAAAACCTGAGAGGGGTTTTCTAAAGAGATATTTACCCTAATAGAGCCTAACGATGCCATCTGCATGAAGAACACTGAAGCACCACCAAGGTTCATCAAGCAGAGGGTCGAGTGTATGGAAGGGGAAGAAGATGAGCATTGTTCCAGAGCAGAGCTACAGTGCTGGTCAGTTTTTACTGTAGGAACTTTAGAAAAAGAAGCCGTGATTCAGTGGGCAGCCTGAGCTTCACTTAACCTGTGGAGGTTTTGCCCAGTTCTCCAGGGCAAGAACATCCCTTCACCTAGACAGGGCATGGGTCAAGCGACCCCCAGACATCTGAGAATATTCCACTAAAAAATCATACTGAAGTTCCCAAATCTTAGGGAGTAAGTGAACCAAGAAGGACAGGATTGGTTTTTCCTGCAGCTGTCCTGGCTGACAGAGGTGCGTCATAACGACTATTGGTTGAAGATTTCTTATGAACAAGATACATAATTTTCATCGTTTTTCTTGTAGCACACTAATTAGGAAGCTGGTTTCCAATATTTTTATGTCTCTGTTGCCTCCAAGGGGGAGTGAAAAAGTGCCTTTTCAGCGTGAAAAAAACTCTGGTCTCCTCTTTACGTATCAATGTGGCTTTTACCAGTTATATTGAAAACCTGAGTCCTGGAGACATCTGACTGAAAACACCTCTCTTGCCTACTAAGTGGGCTCTCTCCACCGCCCGCTGCTGCTGCTTCCCTCTCGTCCCACTTGGTATGCTGCCGGGCCAGCCTGATCTTCATACAGCAACGCCAGAGCGTGTCTCCTCTGAACAGCAATCAGGGGCCCGTGTAGGTGACTGAGGAGGACATAAGAAAGGTTGTTGATCTCTTGACATGTAAAGACATTCTGTCAAGCAGACTCAGCCTCACAGCGGCTGGGCTTCTGCTGTGTAAACAGAGACTGCTTAATTACAAGGGTCGTGTCAATTAGCATGACCTTAGTGTTTTCAAGAAATTAATCACTTTCCGCAAAGCTTGGCTGTGTTCATACTTTAAGGCAGTATGGAATAAACCTTGTAGAAAATCTGGTA
>CM052447.1:14705339-14734064 GCA_028533085.1 Varecia variegata
ATCCCAAATTCCTCTCCAAGAAAACGTGTTTTTCTTTTAAAAATGATGACATGCCTTATGACATTAAAAGGCAACTCCCTGCCTTTTTCAGTGAATTCTAGAAATGTTGGAGAATCTTTGTTATTTATTGAAACGGCTATGGTGTCTCTGAATGAATATGTTATAGGGTGTGATTAGAGGATTCTTAAAGTACATGCCTAACCTCTGCAGTTTCAGTCTGCTTTTAAAGACACTTACATAAAGAAAGGAATGTTCTCATCCCTTTTATTTCTCCCCTACCTCTACCCCTGTCTTGAATTAATACTTGTATTGTTATATTGTTTTTACAAACGACACATCTCTCAATTAAATTCTTTACCAACAGAATGCTAGTGGCCCAAGCTGCGGGCACTCTGTACATAGAGAATAATTTCAAGATGCGCCATGCTGATTAATTATACTGAAAGCAGCTCTAATGATAGTTGCAGAATACAGGATTAATTCACATAACATGGTAAATACAAATGGTGGATTTTCAACCTGATATATTAAACCATTACAGCTTATTGAGCATATATGTATCTTGGCATGTGCTTTGGCAGTAAGCATGCATCACTGAGAAGGAATCTTTATGGACAGGATTGATGAGCGGTAGCTCTGCACTTAGAGGAAGTATATTCTTACATTAAGTACAGTTGCCTCTGACAAAAATATAACGTACATTAAAGGATAGATGTAAAAATGTTTAGTTTGATCAGTGATTGCCAATGGATATTGGTTCTGAAGATGCCTTTAGTTATTGGGGCTTATGAACAAAAGGTATTCTTATATTCTTCCACTTTTAAAGTTGTAACTTGTAAAGTTTTCATTATGTGTCAGATACCGTCTAAGTGTTACACATGTATAATCTTACTTATTTTTCTACCACTTTTACTCTTGTTCACTTTGCTCCTATCAAGCATGTTGGCTTTCCTTTTCTGTCTTTATTTCTCTTTGCCAAAGAGAAAACTCATTCCTGCCTCAGGACCTTTGCACTTGCAATTCCATCTCCCCGAGGAACTCTTCTCCCACATCAATGAGTGGCCAGATAATTCTTATTACTCAGATTTCACCCAATCAAAAATATCTCCCACCTAGGCACCACCAGCCCCATTTTATATTTTTCTTAGAAACTATCATAATCTGAAATTTGCTTTTATTTGCTTACTTATTGTCTGACTCTCCTCCCTGTCCCCAGTAGGAACCAATCTCCTGGTGGGTAAATGCTTTACCTGTTTTGTTTATTGCTGCTTCTTCAGTACACAGAATAATGCCTGGCACATGGTAGCCACATAGTAGGCTCACAACTTATTCCTTTGATTAAGTGACTTATCCCAGGTTACAAAGCTCAGGACTGTCTGACCCTGGTGCCTAAGCCGTTGGCCAGTGTGCCGTTTGCTTTCTCCGATTTTCACATCCATGTGCCAGAGCCCCATTGTTAGAGAGCAAGCACGACAGTTCTCTCTGTTTGGCTCACTCCTACTTAAAACAGCCACTGGGGACACATAAGCAGAAGGCACCAGTTAAACACCAATGCCATCATCAGGAGTCACCAAAAGCACCTTGGTCCACAGAGGGAGGAGTGAGGTCTAGATCACATGTGGGCTTTTTGTGTTTAGCACATGTCACAGTTCAGAAGACAGAAGCTAAGTCTAGTTTCCAAAGGTCTAAATTACTTTAGCACAAGTATCAGGATTTGGAAGTATCTTGTCTTCCCGTTAAGAGAAGACAGAGTTTTGCCTTGAGCCTTAAAATGTGGATTTAATTCAGTTAACCACTCCCTTCCTCCAGCAGTTCCACTCTGTTACATCTTGTAGGTTCACGCGTCCTCCATAATTTTTAATGAGTTATTTGGGATCTTTCAACCAGATAAGAACTAGCAATCAAGAACGTTTCTGAGAATATCTCATTCCATATCCGTCAAGGATATTTTAAAGGACAAAGTTAATGAAGACCTAACTGCTGCAGACCATTTTTATGTAAATAATACTTAAACTGTAGTCAGTCACATAGGCACCCTACATTTATACTGGAAAATACCAGGGGAGTCTAGAGAGAGCCTTAACTGTGTATTGAGAGGCCAGAGGCAGTTGTGTATGAGAACCGCACTGAGAGTCTGCAGGTTTCCCTTCAGGCTTGCCTCTGCTCTTAATTTGTCCTATGACCTTGAAGTTGTTGTTAAACTCTTGGGCCTTAGTTTTCCAAGCTGTAAAAGGAGGTGTTGGACAAATTTGTAGTGTCATAACTACCAAGGGTTCCTTTTATCATTTTCTCCTATGAACCTCATGTGATGACATATTTTTTCAATCTAATTGCATTTATTGAGCAAGAATCACACTCTCTACTTTAGAATTATTCAAAGCCATGTAAAACTGCCAGTTCAGAGCTTCTCATGTGGATGAGATAACCAGAGTTTCCATATGGAGTTGATATGATCCCAGACAAAGGAAAGTTCCTGAATATTTTAGCATGCTGCCTTACTGTGGATGTACTTACGATTCCCTCTCTGCAATGCTGTCCCCCATTACTACATTTGAAATGTAGTTGGAAGCCACCAGATTAGTTGATTTCTTGGGTCTCTTGTAAACAAGTGGTTCGGCAGACAGGTAGGGTATAGAATGTGGGTTGTGTGGGGTTGAGGGTAGCAGTTTGATCAATGCCTTTTAAATATATATATAGACTTTATTTTATAGAGCAGTTCTAGGCTTACAGAAAAAAATTAGTGGAAAGTTCAGAGAGTTCTCATATATTACCTCAATTCTTCCCCACAAATTTCTCCTATTATTAACATCTCACATTAGTGTGGTACATTTGTGACAATTGAAGTGCCAATATTGATACATTATTAACTAAAGTCCATAGTTTACACTAGAGTTCACGTTTTGTGTTGTGCATTCTATAGGTTTGGACAAATGCAGGGTATTACGTGTCCATCATTACGGTATTATGCAGAATGATTTCACTGCCCTAAAACTCTGCTGTGCTCCACCTGTTCATCCCTCCCTTCTCCCAAACTCCTCGCAGCCAGTGATCTTTTTACTGTCTCCATAGTTGCACATTTTCCGGAATGTGATATAGTTGGAATCATACAATATATAGTCTATTCAGATTGGCTTTTTTCATTTAATAATGTGCATTTAAGCTCCCTCTGTGCCATTATGTGGCCTGACTGCTCATTTCTTTGTATGGCTAAATGATATTTCGTTGTATGGATTGCCAGTTTGTCTATCCATTCACCCACTGAAGGACATCTTGGTTGTTGGTTGCTGTCGCCTTTTATTTAGTTGAGTTTTTAATTGATATACTTTTAGATGTATGTGCAGCTGTAAGAAGTAACACAGAGAGATCCCCTGTACCCCTTATCCAGTTTCCTTCAATAGTAACATTTTGCAAAAATATAGTACAACCAGGATATGGACATCGATGTAATCTATCCATCTTATTCAAATTTCCCTAGTTTTCTTGTACTTCTGTGGGGGTGTATTTTTTGGTTCTGTAAAATTTTATCATATGTGTAGGTTTGTGTATTGACCATCACAGTCAATATATCAGGCATTTCCATCACCACGATTCCTCCTCTTGCCCTTTTTTTAGTAGCCACACTCACCTTCTCTGTGTGTTCAGATTTCCTCTTGTAAGGACACTAGTCAGATTGTATGAGTTCCCATCTTAATGGCCCCAATTCAATGTGATCAAGGCCCTGTGTGAAAATGATCAGATTCTAAGGTAGTGGGGATTAGGGCTTCAACATACGCATTTTGGGGGGAAACAATTCAGCCCATAACATGCAGTATGTAACCTCTTGGTATTAAATTTTTTCACTCTGCATAATTCTCTGGATATTAATCCAGGTATAACAATAGTTTGTTCCTTTTTATTGCTGAATACTGGTCTATGGAATGTTGCCCAATGCCTTTTCATTTCGTGTACATCAAGTTAATGCTTTGAAAGCCCTATTATCAGAGGTCCTAAATTAATACAAAAATAAAACAACCTAAAACCAGAGGTAAGGAAGCCTGGAACAGACCAACTTGATCACTAATTTTGTTTTACCGAGTTATCATGTATCAGCATCGAAAACCAAGATTTAAACTTTTTAAATAGTTATTCAACATTAACCTGCCAAAGTGGTTACTTTTTTGGAGGGAGGTGCTTACTGTAAAAATATTCTAAATTTAAACATTGAAAATATGTTTATGATCTATGCTCTGATTCCATCTTTGTTGCAGAAATGCTTAAAGATACAGATTTCAACTCTTTTGGTTGCTTTGTCATAACCGCTTCTTTCACATGAGCTGCTACTTTGTTAATGTGATCTTCTACTCACGATTGAATTTAGCTGCTTGTGTCTTTTTGAAAATCTGCTCATGAGACAGAGGTTCTGCTTCATGAATCTTAGATAATATAGTTAGGACATACAAGGTCTCCTGCCTGACATGAAGGGAAGGGAGACAGACTGAGAAATGACGGCAAGGAAGTGCTAACCAGTCACAAAACTCCCAAGAAACCGTCATTGATGAGAAATATTGGGAACTCTAGACTGAATGGATAAGATGTCTAATTTATAGACTATTTTCAAAGCAGTAAGGGTTCATTTAGTTCCAAGCTAGAAAGCAAAATTACGTAAACCAGTGAAAATTGCAGTTCACAAGAGGCCTACATTGTATGATGATGTGTTGTAAGCACAAAGATCTTTAAAATTGTGAGGCTCCATTGAGCAATGGACAAAGAAGAAACACTTTCTGTAGCCTTATGTTTAAAACAACAGTGTATGCTGGGTCCTCTCTATGGCCATCAAGATGCCTCACATTATCAGCCCAACACATTCTTTGAGCCTTTTTGTTTCCCATCACTAACAACGTGACAACTACTCTATTGCTCCTAATGTTTTTTGAGTGTTCCATATGAACCATGCTGGCCGCTTTCATTTAAGCCTCACAGTAACATTATGGGTTAAGTCCTATCAACATTCCCATTTGAGAGTCAGGGACACTGGGGCTTAGAGAAGTTAAGTTAACCTGGCCAAAGTCACACTAACTAGGAAACCTTGAGAGCCAAGAATCATAAATTTTGTGTCTAATTCTTTCAGATTCTGAATAGAGGGGGGTAGATAGTAAAAAGAATAAACTTTAGGGATGTCTAGATCCAAGAAAAGACATAACAGAGCAGTTTCTGAACCACCGATATGAGCCAGCCCCCCACCACCAAAATTGAAAACATCAGTGTAAAATCTCCAAAGTCCTTGGGTAGCTAGAAACTTCTCTTCTGCTCTTCTTACTTTCTTATACTAAGTACTCCCAACTGGAAGGTAGGGCCCAGATAGAAGCTACGGGGAACATGCTGAGTGTTAATCAACATGTCTCTGGATTATTATATTAAAAAGCAAAGCCCCTTAACAGAAATTTGACTCTAAAAATGTAGTGATAAAAATATATATATACATAATCCTAAACTTGTGATATTTATTTCAGGAGACATAACTTGGGCATCCTAAGGAATCAATTGGCACAATTTATTTCAAAACCATTCCAGAGCAGTGCCGTCCAATAGAACATTCTGCAATGGTGGAAATGTTCTGTGCTTGCCCTGTCCAATATGGTAGCCATTAGTCACCTGGGGCTACCAGCTGCTTGAAATGTGGCCACTGAGACTCAGGAAGGGAATTTTAAATTTCATTCAGTTGAAATTTAAATACCCCCACATTTGGCTACCATATTGGACACTGCAGTTCTAGAAAGTAAAGGTCTAATTATAACAGATATAAAATGCTCAATATACCTATTCCTGGTATTCCCATCATCTCTTTCTCTGGGCGGGGGAGTGATAAGGCAATAAAGAGGGAAATGGTGGTTGAGTCCAAAGTTTATCTGTCTCAAATTCAGCCTGTGTTTTATTGACAAAATTTGGGAAGGTTGAAGATTTGGCAGGCCCACTGGTCCCCTTGCATGTATGAACGTGTCAACACCTCATTAACCTTGTGTTAAACTGTAAAGTCCCTTTTCCCTCCTACTATGGTCCTATTTTTAACGGACATGTCAGTACCCCCTTTGCACCTCACAGGTTTTTTTTTTTATATTCAAGTTGCTCTGTGGATTAATTTCATCATATGTTTTATTTAAATATATCCTGATCATTTCCAAATTGGAATGGGAGAAATTATTTTGGGGTAGGGAGGTTGTGTTGTGAGGTTTTCAGCAACATATTAGCTGTTTATTTTCTAGAAATTAAAGGCATGAGGATTCTCTGTATTATCTTTTCTCTGATTTTGATTGGTCTTTCAATTAAATATTGTAATTCTATCACACTTGTGGCCCTGGTGGTCTTTCTCTTACCAAGAAAGGAAAAACATATAGGGTATAGTTTTTTTTTCCTCCTTAACCGTTTTTGACATTTTTGTTCAATGCAGGAATTAGATGACAATGTCTTTAAACGAGACTGAATATTTCAAGCTTTAGGTCTGTTAGTACTTGTGTCTTACAGGTGCATGGTGAATTATCATTGTTTTTTTTTTTTTTTCTTCTTAAGACAGACATCTAGAATAACCACTTTCTGTATTTCCTGACACTGGAAACAGATACCGTTTAAGATTCCTTTTATAGTTTCTTCAGCTAACGACTCCAGTGACCACTCAATTGTGGTCTCGTAGTAAATCAAAATTTCTCTGAAAGACCCAGCTCTGTTATATAATTGTAAATGTCCCAAGAAGGCATCTCCCTAACTAAAAAGCAAGTGAGTTTCTGTTTCCTTAAATAATATTGACTTTGCCACTGCACATGATGGTTTTTGAAAAATAAAAGAACGGACCAGTTTCTTCTCCTCTTCTTCCCCCTCCTTCTCTTCCTTCTTTTAAATGAACCTGCAATGGATGAGGCAAACAGACGCCTCGGGCTGTGTCCGATCTGGTTGGACAGTCATGAAGAAAGAGAAGAACCACCTGGCAAACTGCTACATCCAACTTACCTGTCGTCCCATGAATGACTTGTTCTACATGGAATTTTGGGTTTCACGATGACCAAGGAGAATACTCTAGATTCCAGAATGGACTCTCAATTGTTTACTCTTCATTTTAATTAAAATAAAATCAACCCCATGATACTCCCATGAGTGATGCATTCTTGCATTTTGTTACCCTTTGGAGGCTCTGGGAATGGGAATTCACCATATTTTGCCAGGAGGCACTTAGGTCAACCAGGGGGGCGCAGTGGAACTTGTAAGTCTGGCGAGGCTGGTGGGAAGGGGGGTCCCCGAAGGGAAGGGAGTGCTTTGCCAGGAGTGCTGACGATTCTCAGGCACAGGCCAAGGCCCGTCGTTTTCCCCTCTGCCCAAGTCCACTGACGAAACTGCGCTGTTGCACAAGGCTCCAGAAGTCAGGGCCCTCTTCAGCCAACTCAGAGAAAAGGCTCCCTCCGTCTGTGCCAATCCTTGCAAAGCGTTTCACCTCTTCAGAGGCTAATGCCTCTCAAAACCAAGAACAATTAAAGCGAGAGTCTTTCCGAGCAACTGGGGAATTGAGCAAAATAAATCAGAAATCCTCAGCCTTCGCTCTGGAGGCTCGCCTCATTATGAGAGCAGATCTATTAGCCCTCTTGCCATTGTCTTTCATTTCTCAAGTGAGGTGATTCTAATTAAATTAATCTGCATGTCAATCTATCGGTGATCAATCAAAGAGCCCGAGGTTTCCCCTATGCTGCGGGGTGCTTGCGGCTGACAGGGGCTGATAATGGAGGAAGAAATAAACTGTCGAGCAAAGTTAATTAGTCAACATAATAGGTGGATTAAACGGGAGCGGGCTGATTGCTGTTTCCTGTGTCAAAGCACGAGGTGGGAGCCGAAGCTGCGATTACAGACAATTATTATATTTGGTTGTAAGAGGTCGCATGAATAAACATATCTCTGTGGGTTTCAGTTTTAATCCCCTTCCCCATTTAATATAAGGAGAAGTGTAGGTCATTTCTTCTCATTGTTTTAGTCAAAGTTCTCTGGGACAACACCTTTGCCTGTGTCTCTTCTGGCAAACTGGCTTCAGGGTCAGTTTATGAGATGGTTTGAGTGTCTGATTACGCCTTGGCCAGTCCCACAATTAATTTCTGTCTTTTTCTTTCTTTCTTTTCCCTCCCTCCCTCCCTTCCTCCCTCCCTTCCTTCCTTCCTTCCTTTCTCTCCCTCTTTCTCTCTCTCTCTCCCTCTTTCTCTTTCTCTCCCTCTCTCCCTCTCTCCCTTTCTTTCTTTCTTCTTTTTCTCTTTTTCTTTTTCTTTTTTTTTTCTTGCTTTGAAATAAATAGATCTAAGACTCTTGATTAGCAGAGATTTTTGGGGGGAGGGGGATTGGTGATAGTGGTGAGGGGGGTTTTGGTCTGATTAACCAAACTCACACGGGAAGAAAAAAGTACAAAAAAACCTCAAAAAGTCACCCAGGGAGAGAAAAATGCATCCCAGCTCTTTCTGAAAACTATCTTTTTTATTTCTCTAGCCTCTTAACCCTGATGCAGGAAGGAGGGGGGTGGTGGGAGGGTGGAGGGAAATATTTTAAAGATTCAAAAGATTTTTATTTGCATGATCAACTGTGATATCTGCTTCAGTGTCTAAACTGAAGGGTAATTTAGGTGAAACATAACCACCCTTGTGTAAAAAAAAAATATGCTAATAAAGATCCTCTTGTTAAAATTATGGTTAACAGTGTACCTTCTGCTGTATAACTATAAACTGTGCAATTTTACTTAAAACTGCATCAAAAGCGTTCCATGCCAAAGACCCACTCATCAATAGCTCCTCTTGTTAGACTTGTACAGCATAAGCACCAGTTATTATGTGAAATAGCTATGCAATTTTCTTCAGTTCCCAGCTGTTATTTATTTAACTTGAGTTTATTACCCACCATGCTTTTATATTAAAATGTTCATTCATTTCTCTCTCATGTCTCCAGGTCGTGGTGTCTACGACAGTCAACGTGGACGGCCATGTCCTGGCAGTCTCTGATAACATGTTTGTCCATAACAACTCCAAGCACGGGCGGAGGGCTCGGAGGCTTGACCCCTCGGAAGGTACGCCCTCTTATCTGGAACATGGTAGGCGAATCATTTTCATTGGTTGGCATTGCTACTTTAACTGTGCATTTATTTGGTTTCTTTCTTCCGTGCCACCGCATTTTCTACCGTTTCAAATTTCAAACGTCCTTTTGAACAAGATTGATCCCCCGGGGTTTTTTTTACTCTTCAAAATACGATGCTGAGTCTTGAAAGACGGGAAAATATCTTTGAGGCCCACCCTTTCTTGCTGCACCACTCTCTTCCCTTCAGGTTGAGAGAGAGAGGGACATCTGGACCACTGGTCTTTTCTAAGCTCCCACTTGACTACAAAGGAAGGGAAAGCCGATCCCTAGGAAAAAATAAGGAAAGGCCACACAATTTGGTATCACAAAAATTGTGATACATTTTAAGTGTTTATAATTGACCATTGAGGTTTTATAATGAACCCACCCTCTTCACAATCCTGCCGGTGCATTTCTGTGGCTACCTGTTGAACTTCATTTGGAGATTGGGTTCAAAGTCTAGGTTGGAAGTGCTTGCTGAATATGAAGCCCAAACCAAATGTTTCCCAGGTGCCCTGTGCATAACTCTCACCTCATCACCACGTGATAGAGCCTTCTTTCTGTAGGTAGACTTTGGTGGGAAGAAGTCACATTTGTGTTAGGAATTATGGTTAATCAGTGGTACCTTTGAGAGGACTAGAGAAAACCATATAAAAATTCGAAGCGAGGAAAGTGAATGCCACTCAGAAGAACCATGGGCTATCACCCTTCTCTCTGTCTGTCCATCTATCCATTCATCCATCTGAGAATCAGTGATTGGCACTCCACGGGGTACCAATCACCACACTAGATTTTCTCCAATCTCTTCAAATTAAACTCTTAACCCATTTCCCTCACTTCATTTTGCAGTTTTCTAGGTCAGCAGGATTCTTTTGAGAACACTACCCCACAAATTATCACCTGATTTTTCCATGGGCCACGAGCTGTCCATGATATAATTCATAGGGTAAAAAACTCCCTTCCCTGCCAACATCCCAATTTAATAAACACACTGCTATCATCATTTCTGCCTGTTTTTTTTTTCCCTGTGCTTCAGGAATGCACAAACTGTACTTTTTATTAATTAGCCAGATGTAACACTCTTAGAAGGGATTCTTCACCACATCCAGTTTTACAGTCTTTTTAAAGTAAACCATCATCTTTCAAAAGCTGCTTCTTTATGGTTTCATTAGTGCCGAGATGGATGGATATTACTTTTTGCAGGAGGCCATTTGAAACACCTGCTCGTGATTACATTCCTAGTTCCATTTCTGTACTTAAAATTATTCTGATCCTCACTTTCCAGCAATGTGGCCTTTTTAATACCCTCGGAGTTACTTAAGGCATTGTATGACTAGAGATGTTTAGGTGACAGGAAGAAGGGAAAAAATAGGGAAATCCTCAGTGGGCACAATTTGGAGAGCAGTGTTTAAGCACACTGAAGTTATGTTGCTGACTGTGGCTGGTTAGCTGCAAAAGGTACTGCCTTGTTTGGGGCCAGACTTGACTGTCAGTTTGAAATCTGTGAGTCATGGGTTCACAGTTTCAAAATGTGCTCCAAGTGCAGGCCACACCCAGCTCCCATTTCTGTTCTTGGGAAGCCAATGAGAGAGCTTATGACACCATGCAAATCATCCCTCCAGCAACAAAAATCAAAACGCCAAGGCAAACAAAAGACAGCCTGTTGGAAAGGATGCCTCTAGGGAATGGAGGTCAGTTACATTATTTTGCAGTGTGAGGTGGAGGAGAGTCTCAAACAGGTACCAGGAACCATTAATGTCACTTCTTAATGTCACTCTGGCCTCTGTATGACCATGGACAAGTCACCTTAGCTTTTAGGATATTTGGTTTTCTTCTTGGTAAAATGAAGGTGAGGATCTGCAGGGGGGGGGGGGGAGTATCTGTGCTTTGGGTGGGGGCAGATAATGTAAATAACGGAAGTGGGCTGGGTGGAGGCCTGAACACAGGCAAGTACACGCTCTGCTGAGCCCCCAGCCCAGCCAGTTGTCGCTAAGGGGAATGAGAGCCCAGCGGGGCCAGATGTTCCAGTTTGGCAAGAATTAAAATTCTCCTAAGTTTTAACTGTTGGTAACTAATTACAAAATTTTTAAACACTGAAAGGATGAGAGGGGAAAAAATGACTTAGAAAGAATGCAGCCACAGGCTAACAGTTGGAGACCTCTGGATCCAAACGTCTCTAAGCTTCCTTCCAGCTCAGATACTCTCTCTCCTAGGAGAGTTCATATTAATATTTCAGTTGGGATATCATATGCTTCTAAGTTTTAAAGACAGCACTTTATTCCTCTGCTCCAGTTTACCAGTCCACAAATGGCCATGTTATTATTGAGATATTATTCAAGAAAATGGTGCTGTTTCCCTAGGTGTCAATGGTTTGCCATCCCTGGGGACGTGGATAGGTCCCATTTCCTTAAGCTAGGAGGAGGCTTTACCTTCACCAAAGCCTTTACAGTGGAATGAAAGGGTAGACACATCCAGATCCTTAGTAAGGACGATAACATAGAAATCTGCTTCTCTGCAGACTGAATCAACCACACATATCCACCCACTCACTTAGACCCTTCAGGCTGATACCATAAATATCTACTCAGCAAAGGGTGACTATTGAACTCTTTCATTGGTAATGTGTGGGAGTGGATCAACATGCTAATTCATGTTGATTTGGGGGTAATACTTTATTTTGCCATTGGAAAAGTTCTGTTTAAAAATGCCTGTTTAAGACCTGAATCACACTTCCGCCTCTCTGTTTCTCCCTGCCCGCCGCGGCCCGGCCCCCACCAAAAACAGCCACTGCATAGCGAGACTGCAAAGCATTTTCTCCTCATGAGATCCGCAGGAACCTTTGCTTTCCCTATTCTGGACTTTTTACCATCTCATTTCCAGGTAGCCTGAATTATTTTGAGCTACTCTGCACATGTCTATTTATATCCTGCTTATCAGACAGTTAGAGGAAATTTCGTTTGGTGGCTCATCTTTCTGCAGATAAGTAGAAACAGAGATCGCGCTTTACATTCATGCATAGTCTTCCCTGTGTCACCCATGGACCCACAAACCCTTGTGCTCAGATAAATGTCCCTGTATGCCAACTATGAGAGTTGACAGAGGCAAATTTATTGCACAGAATCCTGCATGGTCCAAAGAGGGTGAATCCTGGCAGGCCGTAGCTCACGGTAATTGCTCTCCTTGTACTTTTCCTTCATTCATAAATACCGAGATTTTCTTTGGCTGGATATTTATGGGAGCGTTTAGGCTAGTGAGGTTTCTTCTTTAAGCAGTAGCTTTATGGACAATGTACAGTTTTGGAGAGAGGCGACCTCAAAGTGTAACTGCTCTCAGGGTTGTACTTTTTGAAAAGCATAGGCTTGGGACTGTTGCCTTCCGCAGCCTTGTACAGCGCTGCCTGGTGTCGCTGCCTTGTCCTACAGTCCTTTGGGCAAATTTATGGGACCGGGTGCTGGAAAGCTTCAAAGGGCTTGAAGAGTGTGGTTATTGACCTTGTTGTCCTGAGTTTGGGGATGTGTTTACTGGAATTTAACGCCCATTGTGGTATTGGTTTCTCTATTTCTTCGCCTGTGGCAAAAGGCGGTGCCCTGGCGATGCTAGAGTGCAGAACCGGAAACCCTGCTAGCACGCATGCGCCAACACTTGGTTCTCTAAGGATCTAACATGCAACAAGGCAAAGTGCCGGTGCTCATCGTTCTGGCACAGAATGCCGGGCGAAGTGACTAAATTACAGTATGTACCATTAGCATTAGCAGCTATGGTGAACTCCCTGGCAGCATTTATGCAAATGCCTGTGAAGATACTTTAGTGGCTTTGTCAGGAAGCCATCTGACAAGCAGTTTAAATGCTCATGTTTTAAAGGGGAAATATGTATTTTTTTTTTTTTTTTTTACTTTTGTGTGCATATGTCTTTCTTCCTTTTTCTCTTCTTCTACTCTCCCCTCTCCCCTTTTTGGATTACTGGAGGACTCTCCTCCTCGGTGATGACTGGGAAAATCCAAGAGTGTTCGAGAGCTCACCCAAACATAGGGGCCCTTCCCAGGGGTGGGGTTAAGGCCCCAATCTGGTGTTCTTCAGATCTATTTATGGCTTTTTTTTGTTATTATGAATTTATGCATACTTCATATTTACTTGAAAAAAAATCAATGAAACTATTAATCAAGAGTTTGTAGAATACGAACATTTTAATGTTCACAAGTTCTGACCTGAGGTCTTACTTAGTTTCTTGGCTCAACTATAGATGTTTTAAAAACACACCCACTTTTTAAAACTGGGAAATGACTGAAATTTAGCTTTTGTGGGCATCAGATATGCATGAATGAAATTTCCCTTTTTATGAAGGTTGCAACATGAAACATAGATATGCCAGGATCTCAGAATAAAACAATTCAAAGCAATAGTGGAGTTTGGTCAAACTAAAAATATTTTGAAGAAGGGAGCATAGTGATAGACTAACTGGGCCCATCTCCTTGCTGTAATTACGACGTTGGAGAGAGATAGAATCAGGTGTTCACCACAACCAGTTAGTTCTGACCTTTGGGTTGTAGTGTCCCGTGTCAGCTGTCCCTGGCAATGTGGTGTTATTCTTGATCTTTAGCACGTGACCTTCTTTAATGCTTTTGCTCCAGACAGAAGTAGTTTTTGCTTCTGTTGGTTGCCCCTGGATGTCTAGCACCATTGGCTCCCTGTGCCCAACTGCATTTAAATTTGTTGTTTTATGAGTGTGTGGAGAAAGAGGGTTCAAGCTTGGGGAGATCATTCCAAATTGAGCCCTTCTTGTTTCCCCTCCGTGTGATACGGCCTTAAGAGGAGGCTGGAAGGAGGATGAGGTTGTCTGGCTGGATAGCTGGATTCTAGTCCTGATTCTGCCACTAACTAGCTGTGTGACCCTGGCTGGGTCACTTTTCTTCCATGGCCTTAGTTTTGCATGTGTCCAGTGAGAGCCGAGTTGGGTCCTCTCAGACTTCCTTTCAGCGTGCACTATTGTAGGTGCTCTCAACTGAAGCCATGGAGGCATGCCTTCCCAAAGAAGGTGCCTTTGGAGAAACAGGACTTCAGGGAAACAGAGAAATCCACTGGCTGTTTCCAATAGAACCCTTTCTTCAGCTCTGCAGCCAAGGGACAAAGTGTCAAAAAGGTGGGCTTCAAATCACTCTTTTATTCTAAGACTCCATGACACACCAGACACTAAGAGAGGTGCAGTAGCATAAGGCAGACACAGTCCCTGTCTTCACAGAATTTATGGTGTAAATAGAGGAGAAAGACATTAAGCAAAACTTACAACTGATGAATTACAGTGGTGCATACAAGGGGACCACAGAAGGCGAAGGGAGAAGTGAGGTGTCAGGGAAGCCTCCTTTGAACAAATCTCATTTTATACCCAAACCTAAAGATGAATAGGTTTACACCAAGTGTCTGAGTCTTGTGTCTGTTGCTGTAACAGAGTATCACAGACTGGGAAATTTATAAAGAAAAGAAGATGATTTCTTATAGGTCTAGAGGCTGGGTAGTCCAGGGGCATGATGCTCACATCTGATGAGAGCCTTTGGGCTGTGTTATCCCACTGTGGAGAGGTGGAAAGGCAAGTGGGCACATGCAAAAGAGAGCTTGAGTTTATAACAAGGCCACTACCACGATAGCTAACCTGCTCCTGTGATAATGCCATTAACCCACTCATGAGGGTAGAGCCCCTGTGTCCTAATCACTTCTTAAAAGCCCTGCCTCTTACTATTATTACAATGGCAATTGCATTTCAACATGAGTTTTGAAGGGGACTTTCAACCATTCAACCGTTCAAACTATAGCACCAGGCAAAGGGGACAAAAAATAAAACAAAACAAAAAAAAACTTCTAGGCAGAGGGAACAGTGTGTGCAAAGACTGTTTTGCTTAAGTGAGTTCAAGGAACCCAAATGAGGCAGGGACAGCTCCCGTTGCTGCCAGGCAAGGAGGGAGAGCAGGAGATGAGGTGGGGGTGATTGTGGGGGCCAGAGCATGCAGGCCCCATGTGGGCTGGTCAGCCCCTGTTCTCAGTGGCAATTGTGAAGTGATGTGGGGGCCGAGCAGGGCTGTGAGGAACTCAGTGTCAATTACATGGGCTCCTCATGTCTCCTGAAAGCCCAGGGCATGATTGCTCTGAGTTGCTTATAACTGTGCTCGTCCCTGCCAGACTTTGGAAGCTCACCAGGGAGTTGGCTGTGCCTTGAAGCTGTCCCCTAATTACAACTCATTCTATCGGTAGTGGATGTGTGCCTTCTACAAAGAAAGTCCAACAGTCTGAGAGTTCTTTTTCCAGATGGTTTTGTATCATTGATTACTTTTTCGTAAGTGGCATAGAAAGAGTGTCCCTATTGACTTCTTTTTGAACTTTTGGAGAGACCCTCACCTTTTTAAGGCCTTGAGAACGGAGGCCTGCCACATTATTTGACCTACGAAATGTATATTACCCTGAGTAAACTAAAACCGGATGAGTGAAAATAAACTAGAACAACAGAGAAAAATGCACTTTCCCAAATTTCTCTCTCCCCTCCCACCATGGGCAGTGCCTGCATCACAGCTGATGCTGAATGGAGAGTCATTGAGGGGAGGAAGGTTATCTCCTTCACCCCCTCACTTTACAGAGAGCGACACTGAGACCTAGAGAGGGGATGGAATCTGCTTACACCCAAACATAAGTAGTTTCTGTCAAAATCCATTAAGTTCTCTTTGCACTTGCCCATATTATGTTGGCCAGCACGTGTGCATTTCAGGGGTTGTATGGCTTCATGGTCTTGGGTAATACCATAGCAGAGGATTTGGGGTCCACCTCGATGCCTCTACAATTCTGGGCAGCCTAGACCCACCTCCAGTCTCGTGTTCCAAGGGTCCTGAGAGGAATGTCTGTAAAATCAATCCAGCTTCCTGACACAAATGCACATTCAAACCACAATGGCAGAGGACGAGTGATGCAGAGCTTCCCACACAGACAACACCCTTCGGTGACACTGGTTTTGGTGCAGAACTCCAGTCAGACCCACTTAGGCAAGAGCATCTTGGTGAAGGGTCTGGGTTAAGTAGAAAAATATCGGCGTCATTGTTTGCTACTGAGGGTGGCACGTTACCACTTACCAATTGATTTTCCTACTTGAAAAAGGAAGGCAGATGCAAGCACAGAACATTAGGGTTAAGAATAGCCAGATGTGTCATAAAATAGAGCACCGAGACCCCAGATTTTCAGGCATCAAATCAAGCCTTTTTCTTTGAGCAGCTGGGAAGATGCCTTTTGTCTTCCCTTGAAACAGAAAAGACGTGGCAAGTAGTCAAGATAACAAACAGGGATGTAAGTGAAGACTGATTTCCAGCATATCCCCTGAGTGCTTCATAAAGCAGTTAGCACAGAAAGCCTAACACTGGGGACCGGGTGGCCAGTGAGATCTCAGCTTCAGGCAGATTAAAGAGTTCGTGAGCAACGTGTAACTGCTAAGCAGATGACCTGTGCTGCGCTTATTTGACTGTGACACCTCCAACAACTTTGCTAACAGAGGAGAAATAGTCCAGAGAGTGTGCTGCCATGCTCGATGGTGACCAGGCCAGGTAGTAATATTTATTATTTTATTGTTATTTTTATTACTTCTACTGTTTCTTATTTCTGAACTATTATTAGCTAACATTTATGGGCCATTTACTACATGCCAGCACTGTGGTGATCATTTTACTTATATCATCTCATCAAATTCTCTAGCAAATCTGATGAGATATAACAATTATCACCAACTTGCAGATAAGAAAACTGAGGTTTAGAAAGGGTCAATAGTTTACCCAAAGCGACAAAACTAATTAGAACTGAACTTGGGATTTGACCGCAGGTCTGCCTGACTGCATAGCTCTGTATAATAGTAGTACTAAGAATAATGTCTGAGCCCTACTGTGCCAGGCAGAGTGCTACATAGGCTCCGTGTTGTAAAGATGAGGAAACTGAGGCTACAGAGAGGAGAAGTAACTTGCCTAGAGTCACACAGCAATTAAGTAGTAGACCCAGGGTTCAAACCCAGAAAGCTTGACACTGAAATCTGTATTCTCAACTGCTGCTCTTATATACTACAATACGCTGAATTCTATCTCCTACCCCATTATTCTTATTTTATTTTTTTCCTCAATATAAGCAAGGTCGTGGTGCTGGTATCTTAAATAGACCTTTCAAAAGTTAGCCCAGAGCATATCTTTTTTAAAATATGAGGCATATCCTAGTCAAATAAAGAAAATGCTGATTTTATTTGATGTCTGGTATATTTTCTATGGGGCTGGTAAGATAATAAGGATGCTGGTAATATTTTATTTATTTGCAAGAATGTTCTAACTCATCTCCCTAGAAGTCATTTGTTGACCATATGGGCTCTCTGGCACATGTACAAGGGTGGAGAAAAAGAAGTCCCTGAGAAAACTGTGACGTTGTGAATTAAGCAACAGAGTGCTGAAGGGTTACTAAGCCTCACGCGAGATATAACATGGGAAGCACATTTGGATATGTGGAGGCTGTTTTCTTATATGAATTTCTTGACAAACCTGTAAACTTGGGAAATTTCCAGGATTTGGTAGTTTGTTTGAGCTAATAAATGAATGAGCCACACTTAATATATTTTTATAAGCACAAAGTGTAGTGTGTGTGGGGGAGGGCGTTGCTTTCTGCTTATGTTTTGGCCAGAAATGGCAGAACTTTTTTTAAGCCTAATTTTTTTTAATCTTTTATTTGGTTACAAAAGCATCATAATTCCAATGCATTTATTTGTATAATTGATTGTTCCAGACCAAGTCTGTTCTGCTCTTACTTGTCACAGGAGCTTTCCTCACTTGAGAATTTCAGAGGATTCAAGTGATGTTAATATGCAAATAAAAGCTTCAAGGTACTGTTCATAAACCCTTCTTGAGATATTCAGAAGCAGTGGCCAGAAGTTGAGTTTGACATATTTTCGTTTGTTTGGACATGTCGGTTATGCATGCAGAAATAAATTAAAGCAAAGCTCTGCCACCTTGTCGCTACATGACTTCGAGTATGTACTTTGATTTCTCTGGGCCTCAGTTTCTTCCTCAGTGAAAGCAGGGTCTAGTAGAGTCCTTCCAGCTCTGACCATTTGTTGTTTGAACCCAACTGATTCTGTGAGAGGTTCTCCTAGTTTTTGAGGAACCACACACACACAGCCTTGGGGAGTGGCTACCAAAATGCCAGGTGGTGGTCATTTCAGAGAACAGACCTACAGCCAATTTCCCTCCATCTTGGGCTTCCCTGCAGGAAGTTAACAGCTGGTTCTAGGAAGCCTGGAAAAGCCACAAAATACGGTGTACACAGCCATGGCGTCTCAGGTAGCTCTCACTCTATGTTTCTCCCCGAGTCCCTTCGGCTGAGAGAGTGTAGTATATAATTTGCCTGATGATTGGCAGTGAGCTTCACACCAGTGTTTCCCGTGCAGTATGTGAGATAATTTTAGGAGGTGGGGGAAAAACATTAAAACATTTCTTAATAGTTATATGTTTATCTTAATGCATAAACAAAATAATACAACTATTAATACAACTCCAAAATCATGCTCTCACAGCTATTATTGCTTAGGGCAAGACTAAATTTAAAGAAAAAGTACGTTGATCTAACCAGAAATAGCAACTAAATAATATTAAGTAGATAATAGAATAAGTGATCCAGGAATGGAGCACAATCATGACTGAAGTTTGGGAAATGCTGTTAGAGAGGGCTTTAAGGGTTGGGGGAAGTAGTAATTCTTTCAAGTCACCAGGAAATAGCATAGGACCCTGGAAAACATTCTTTTTTTTTTAAGAGTCAAATGTTTTTTAAAAGAAAGCCTTTTAGGTTCAGTTTACCATTAGAATAATAGACTTAATATCCTAATAGGATTTTAAAAACCTTGCTGCTAACTCTGTTTTTATTTTTTAACAAAGTACTGCCTGCATGGCAGAGAGCAGAAATTGGTTTGGGAAGCAGACTTGAGTCAAGAGAGAGAATCGGGCCTGGGTCCACCCAGGCAGCGCATTATGATAATATATACGGAACCAGCTGGACACTGAGCAAAACTGACATTGTGTTGTCAAGGGCAGGATTGCCCATCAATTTCCCAGATAGGATTTGAGTTCAAATGACAGAAAGAGCAGCAACTGTGCTGCAACTGGTGTGTGGGGGAGGGGCGGCCGGGCAGGAACCAGCAGGGCCTAAAGACAGGAAGTCCTGGTACCTCCGGAAGGGGGTGGCTCTGTTTTCTCATCTGGCTGCTACCCTTCCTTCTAACCTTAACATCTGTCAGCAAGATCCACCTGGGTCCTTGCATGATTAGAGCCCACTTCGCGGGGAACTTACGGGTGCTAATTTTAACCCCCGAGAGAATGGAGTGCCTCCTGCTGTCACCCGGCCAGATCAGCCCAGGAAACCCGCCTTCACGTAGCCACTGCCTGTCAACCTAGGAAGCCCATTGTGGGTGAAGTGGCGATTGTTCGGAACTGCTGGAAGAGTTCTCGACTTTAAAACTACACTGTTCAGTTCCTTAACATTTTAATAATGCTGATGATTCCTCTTTAGTTCATTTGCTTATTAATTCAGCCATTCATCTCTTTAAAACATATTTATCAATTGAATACCTATGATGTTCCACAATGGGGCTACAGAGGTGAACAAGGGAGGAACAGTGTTGACATAATGAGGTGTACAGTCACATGTGATGCTTATTTATGTGCCGATATTAAGCAAATAATGATCACGCAGAATGATCGAAAGTGCAACAACGATAAATGCTATAAAGGAGAAATACAGACTGCTAAGAGAGCTTACGCTTGGGGGATGCAGCCAAGTCTGAAGAACCAGGGAAAGTTTTAAAATTTTAAGAATGAGCAGCATTTAGACAAGCAAAGCAGAAAGAACATTTTAGGCAGAGGGGAAAGCATGTTCAAAATTCTATGTGGGGACAGAACATTACAAGCTTGAGGGAGTCCTAATAGGGAAGATGAGTTATGTCTGAGATTTATTTTTAAAAAAATAAATTTGGAAATTTCCCATAGGTTGGTTTGTGTTTGACTTGGAGATAATGGATCCATTGTGTTTTCTTAAATCACAGTCTAACAACTAATTATCCAGTAAAATGCTAGCATTTAAACCAGTGTTTTGGGTGATGATGGTTTTGCTGTTGTGATAGTAGCCTCTAAATACTTCCTATGCATCCAGTTCAGCGCTAAGCACTTTGTATAGTTTCTCTTAATGCTCTTAACAGCCGTAGGAGGGCACTGCTATCACAAGGTTCATTTAACAAATTTGGGAAACTGAGGCCATACTTCAAGGTTCTGGTTGTGGCCAAACAGTAAAAGAGTTAGGTTTTGTATGTGCAGCTTTTGGACCTCCAAGTATTTGACACAAGGGGTCGTCACTACTGTTTTTTCTTACTGTTGAGTCAATGCTAATCTCCACACATTGGACTTCAGAGGTGGAGAGAAATTCTCCTGCTATTTGAGCGCGTAATATAATCCCTGCTTCGATTGAAGCAAATTGACGACATTACTCAAAGGCAAATTGAAAAGCCAGATCTATGCTAAATCCCAAGGGTAAGTTAGTTGGCGTGTGCAGTGATATCTGGGAAGGTGCTTTTCTGGGTTAAGATAAAAAGTCCTGGTATCACGTCACCCTATCGGGCACCCCATCTCAAACTCCCTGTGCCAATCCTGCAACTTGAAATACTCAGTGGACAGAAATGAAACTTTATAGAATTTAGGTGATCATCGTCCTTATCAGATGAATTTGATGCCATCAGCATGATTTTAGAATCCTCGGAAAAATAGAGATTTACCTAGAGAGGCACAAGAGAAAGTCTGATGCATGGATTGTGTACGACTGTTGCTTTCCTGCCAGTCTGCCATGGGCAAGTCGGCTGGGCGATGACCTAGTAATTAAAATCCTGCTTGAATGTCTGCTCCTTGTCAGTCGTAACAGAAGCACCAACGTGGGGAATCAGAGGAGGAAAAGAAAAGTGAAACACAGAAGTAACACTCTCAAGCCCATTGGGTGCAGAAATAGATCTGAGTGGACTGAATGTGTGTCTGCCCACTAAGCATGAAAGCGGATCCCGAGCACTAACATATTTTTATCCCAATCTGTGAAGGTAATCAATATTTTATATGCAAACATATGCTCCCGTGTTGCTGGCTTATTTAATTGACAGTTGCGATCAGCAGGACACCAATTGTTCAAACCCACATTCTTCGTCTGAAGTTCTGGGGAGAAATGCGGCAGGGGACACAGAGGATAGGGACATAGTGTCAGGTCTGAGGCCTCTTCTCAACATCTCAGTTTCTTTCATCGACCTTGGGGCAAAGTAATAAAAATGTCAAGATACGTGCGTATGTAAAATACGAACAAGATAGCCATATACTTTGGCTCTTGTTTTGAGGAATGATTAATATGATTATAACACGGTTGGTACAAAGGAGAACTTTCTTTAATTCTTTATTATTCTTTACCTGTTTCCCTTTTGAGCACAGTTGGGGAAGCCAATGGGCACTGAACACCTACTATGTGCTGTGCCAGGGGAAAATGCTGTTAGCTCTGTTATCTGTGCAATGTTGGATGTAGGGGATGTGTCCCAGTCAGTTCCAGTGTATTTTATTATTTCTTGATAGAGGAGGAAAATGTATCTTTGGTCTTTCTTTGCCAAAAATCTTCTGGCTGAATCATCAAACCAGCTGTGCTCTTCCAGTAACTATCATGTGCAACAAATCTATAAAGTCAGACCTCATATTCCTCTACTTTTTAACTTGGGCAGAATCCTAGAAACTCTCCTTGATTTGCTTAGCTAAAGGCTTGTGGAATCCAATCCTTGTTGCTCAAAAGAAAAAAAAAAAAGTTGGGGAAAATGTTATTAAGATACTGTTTTAGGATAACATATTTGTTAGTAACTTTTATTATTTTCTTTATGTGTATAAAGCTCTACAGTGAACACCATTGAGATGGATACTGTCCAGTTGAAAATGAAAGTTAAGGGGAACGGCTCTAGGCTTTAAAAATCTTTCCCATAGTGTTGCTGTCACTTGCAATGAAATGTTCAAACTCTGAGTATGTGTTTAGCAGCCCAACTTATAACAATAGAAAAGCTTCTAAGCCTGGAAGTTTGGCAGTATTTTCAATGTTCCTGTGTTTAAATTGGCACCTGTGGTATTATATTAGGATGCCATTTTCTGAACTTGGAAATAGAAGAAGGTGGAGGGAGATTTTACTATAATTCATATGTGGGCCTGAGTCTTAGGGGGAAAATAACTTTACTTGGAAATAGAGTAGTAATATTCTGTAAAGTTAATAAATATCCACCCTCTATCTTGGGGATAAGAAATTGCACAACTAAGATTTTATGGGACTTTGGCTGTATTTGTATGATTGAAGAAAATCTTTTAGCCAAACTGAGCAGAAATTTCAGATAAACACCAAAGTTGAAGGGTAGTTTGGGTATTTTAAATATTTGACTATATCAATCAAAAGTGTACTCTCCAAGTCTTAAGTTCAAGTGAGTCTCTAAGATTCAGCTACCTCATCTGTAAAGTGGAATTAACAATAACATATACTTGCCTACTACTCAAGGTTGGTATTAAGAATAATTGAGATAATGTGTGCAAAAGCTCTTTGAGAACTTAATGCTAGTTAAGTATTGGTTAATGCAGAGTACTGTCTACCCAGTCTGTGAATAAATGAGGTCCCTGTCTGCAAGGGATGTGTTGACTAGTTGGGTTGATTTGCCTATATATATATATATATATACATATATATATATACACCCAGCTAGACACATACGCACATGCATATATTAAGATAAAAGTTCAAGGAAAAGTGCAGTAAATAACAAATGAATGGGAAAGACCGGAGGAGTTCACTAAAGGGTTAGTGTTTTGTAGACAGATGCCTTTGCACAAAAGATGGATCTTTTGGGCAAAGAAGAGTTTGACTGAATAAAAGGTAGTGGTATAACCTTCCCCAGATATTGGTGGGAACATGCAAAGGATGTTCGTAGGCGGTGGACTTGGAGAGCTTGCCATCATCATCTTTGTTTTCTTCTTCCCCATCCTCCTCCTCCTCCTCTTCATCATCATCTCCCATTTATTTTTTGCTTCCCCTGTGCTGAGCTCTCAACACAGATTAACTCTTTTAAACCTCCCAACAGCCTCATGATATGGGCTGTCTTGTAATTATCATCCCCAGTTAAAGTGGTAGAAACTGAGGCTTATGAAAAGTAAAGTCATTTGTCCACGGTAAGTGGTAAAGCTGGAAGGTGAGCCGAGGCTCCTGAATCCAGAGCCAGTGCTCTCGACTGCTGCCTCCAGGTGGGGAGAGGCAAGAAAGGAGGCTGGAAAGGGCGAGTCAGCCAGATTCACGAAGATGGACTTGATCCTGTGTGCTGAGTTTTAAAAGCTGGCATCTGAGAAAGGTTAATCTGGGTTTTGGTAGGCAGACTGGACTTTGCACATAATAATTATGGAGTAGAAATGAATCACAAACAGGCAAAAGTGAATATTTGCTTCTTGCAGTGAAGATAGTACAGCTCAGACTCCAAAGAGTGAGGTTTGAGGAAGGTGAGTCAGTACTTCATGGCTTTTAAATGGAAGTGGAGTTCCCACTCTGCTCGTCTTGTGTGGGTAAGTTTAGTGACACACATTCCTGTGCTTATGACGTTGCAGATCATCACCACGGAAACATCTGTGTTATAGCAAACGCTGGATTGCAGCATCATTGAATGTGTCAGGGGGGAGAGGAAACTGGCTGAAAATGATAAGGCTCTCAATAAAGACAGTTCACTCAAATATGTTAGTAATAGCAGCCTCAGTTGTGGAGAGAAATATAAGCAGAACTATTCCAAAAAGCACAAAGCAGGACTTGTGCATTATTAAAGGTTGGGCAAGGTTGATTTTGAAATGCTGCTCACATTGAAAACACAGTTTCCTTAAAAAGTCACTATCTATGCTGTCTTGCATGATGACAATAGAAATCCTTCAGGAACAGGGAACGTGCCTCCCAAATTGCATATAGAAAATCTTCTGCATAGCAAGGAAAGGCTAGCTGGGGACTTCCATGTGTTTTGGGAGAGGCCTTCAACAATCAGAAGCAAAATTGGCCGTGGTTGTGGTTTGTGTTTACTGTTTGATGAGTCAGTAGCAGGATTAGTTGTGTGGCTACAGAAATTAATAACTAAAAGATGATCCTTGGCTCTCTGAGGATTTATGTAAGTTGCACACTGGTGGCTCATGGACTGAATCCAGCCTTCAGCCATATTTAGGTTTGGATTGCATGGGACTTTAAGGGATTATATATTTGTTGCTGATAATTAAAAATAAAGAGATTTTTTTTTCCTTAAGAGTAGAGGAAGGGGAAAAAATAAAGAGATTTTATATGAAAATCTGGATTTTCAAATTTCCTTTATAATCAGAAGAGCTGGTAGTGTCAGACCTACATTTCCAAATTGCAGCAATTAGGTCAAACTCAGAAGTTGTGCTCCTTCTGGATGGGGCACATGCTGTACACTGGGCCACAGTCCCCGCATCTCCCATCGCACTGCAACTCGCTCATTTCATTAATTTACCTTCTTTCTTGGCCCTGAGCACATTTGATTTTGTGATCCCTGTTGGAGGGATTAGAGACTAAGTATTCCTAGCACAGTTCCTGATAGAGGGAGGGCACCCCATGCATGGTAGCTCTGGTTAGTCTCTATCAGTTATGGGCTCAGTTGTCTAAACTTGATCCTTAGATCAACGCTGTCCAATAGAACCCCTGTGATAATGGACGTGTTCTGTCCTTCTGCCGTCACCAGCCACTGTAACTATCGACCACTTGACATGTGGCTAGTATGACTGAGAAAATAATTTTTATTTAATTTTGATTAATTAAAAATTAAATGTAAATAGCTTCATGCGGCTAATGGCTCCTATGTTGGGCAAAGCTGATTGAGTAATGAGATTGAACATCCAGTCGGCTGTCCTCGTTTAGTTTAGAATGTGGAGGATGGACACTAGGGCTGTGGATGTGAGCTCACTCATAGCTCCTATGAAGGGAACTATACACTCTAAGAAGGGAACCACCCCTTGTTACCTGACTAGAATGCTTGCCGATGTAAGGACCCAAAGACATGTATTTTATGAGATGTTTATAGTCACATGTATACCAGTAAACCTAAGTCATCTTAAGCTTGAATAGGGAGCCAGGATGTGTGGCTCATGCCTGTAATCCCAGTGCTTTGAGGGGCTGAAATGGGAGGATCACTTGAAGCCAAGAGTTTGAGACCAGCCTGGGCAACATAGCAAGACCCCATCTCTAAAAACAAAAATAAAAAAATTAGCTGGGTGTGGTGGCACATGCCTGTAGTCCCAGCTACTTGGGAGGCTGAGGAGGGAGGATCACTTGAGCCCAGAATTTCGAAGGTGCAGTGAGCTATGATCACACCACTGCACTTTAGCCTGAGCAACAGAGTGAGACCCTGTGGCTAAAAAAATAAAAAAGCTCAAATGGAAGTTTCATCATTGCCCATGACTATCCAATTAAGGGTACTACTTAAATATGATAATTATACCTATGCGTGGAAAAGCTTAAATTATTGGATGAGCTGCTTGACCCTGCCATTCATGACAGCATAAAGCTGAGAGCCAGTGTGAGTGAGGGAACTCTGCAAGGCCCACGGAACTCTACTAGACTGCTAGAGGGATGCTCTATTCTTAGGGCTCCACATGCTGCCGTCTCTTGAGATTTCCATCACAAATGCACTGAGCACATCTAGTGATTGTGGTGCTGTAAACCTGCCTCAAAGTAGGATTCTAAAAGACCCCTCTCTCATGCAGCATGTGCGTTCATTGACAGGTTGTTTGCTTGGGAAACTTGTCACTGGCTCTCTCCTCTGAGTCCAGTAGTCAGAGCCCTCCCTTTGTCTTTGTCATAGAGCTGGAAACCCCAGAACCATCTACCCAGCTTTGGCCTGTTGGTGACTCACTGGCCTTTGTCCCGAAACCTGCCCTAAGCCAACTTTTCCAGCTAATAAGTAACTTCGCTGCTTCTAGGGATATATTCATGGGAGAACAACACAAATATCATCCTTTTTCATTCAAGATGAAGCTCTGAATTACGGCTCCCCCCTCTCAAAAAAAAAAAATCCCCATCAAAAGAAGCTTCCTGAAAAGCATAGAAAACTTAATGAAATTGGTAGAAACAGTTGTTACATCTGATTTTGTCAAATGATGACTAATATCAAACCTTTTTTAATGGAAAAAAAGAACAAAACATAGATGAATATCTTCTGCTTGGATCATTCACCCAAGCAGAGTTATATATCATCTAATCTTATAGTTAAAGTCTGCTGAGAGGATACTATGTCTTCCTTTTTTTCTTTTTAATCTTTATGGACAAACATGGATGTAAACCCCTACTGTAGCAGAGAATTGAATGAGTCCTAGAATTCAATGGGAAGAGAAAGACAAAACCCTCTACCAAAAAGTAGATGCTACGTGCTTTTAAATTTCTTCTCAGCAAAATCCTTAGCAAAAATGTTTTCTAGAAAAAGACCAAGATAATATCAACTGAGACTAACTAAAGAAATGTTAAATTATCTGCATACATCTATGTTTTTAATGCTGAATTTAGTCCTGCTCCCAGACAGAAGGAGACTAAAAATTCATATTCAGATAAGGAAAGGCAAACCTTGGAGAACAGATGGAGCAGAGTTCAGCATAAAGGTTTAATCCTATCAGGCCGATTCCTGTATGGCCATCTGGATAATCCGGCACACACATTCAAGGCCTGTTAAAAATACGACTCCAGCCAAGATTAACGTCACAGATTTTCCACTAGACTTGCTCATATTTGACTTTATGATTTTCCAGGCCCAGGGAGATTGCTTGTGAATAAAGACTTGAGTATTCCTTGAAGAAGCCGTTACATGTTTTTTCTTTTAACTTGAAAATTGTTTCCCCTTTTTACAATATTGGGTGTCCATTTTTGGAAGGTTATTTTCATTTCATTTTCTTCCCTGGCTTTCATTTCTCAAACTTTTCTTATAACAGGATAATAAGGAGAATTGGGCTAAAAATAGTTTTGTGCATGAAAGTTCTCCTTGTCAGGAAGAAAAGAGTTATTTACTTATTGTATAATCAAAGGCAAGTGAATTTACTATTGTTGCAACAAATATCACAATTGGATCCATGAATAATTCATTTTGAAAATTCTCCTACCCTCCATGATAATTTTCCCCCATTGCTTTGCAATGGAGTGGCTGACAATCATAGAACAAGAAGGAAAAAAAAAAAAAAGAAAAGAAAGAACTGATGGCAATATTTGCCTTTAGATGCTCTAGGATTAATATTTTGTACATTTTAATTTTGGATTTGGCACATCAAACATGAGGTGGAAAAACAGTGTATTCACACCTTGAGTTATAAAATTCTGAGCTTCTGCAGTGTATTTAACAAACAATTTTTGCATATTATGAAACAGTGCTATGTTGCATGTTGTTAAATCAAAAAGCCTTCAACAAGTCTTTCAAGTGCAATTTAGAAGTTACAGGTACATCAAAATGTCAAGATTTTTCACTGCTAAATTGTTAAATAACCCTGTGTAATGAACCTTCATAGAGTTCTGGATCTCTGATAGACAAAAATCCAAGATCTCAGAAATCCAAAAGCACTTGCCCTGGAATGTTTCGGATTACAATTGTTACACTGTATTTCTGTCCTTCACTTCCTCAGATGCTATGTTCACTGTTTGTTGAGGAATTTTGCTAATTCAGAATAAATAAGAAATCTGTAAAATAAACAAAGTAGATATAATTTGAACTTAGTCTATAATTAGCAAATAGCATAGTTTGGAAGTTAGATACTATTTCACTATGTTTAGGTACATCTAGATATCCACCACCGGATAAACTCTACCTTAATGTAGTAGATGGATATTGGAGATACATTTCCAACTAGTGACTACAAATTTTTCCTTTTCTCTTTTTCTGTGAGAGCCATTAATGCTGTCAAAGCAAAGGGCTTTCTTGCCAAATGAAGTCACTTTGGAATAAAGGATGAAAAACACTTGAAATTCTCAATCTCCTCATTTAATATTTAATAGGTTTAATTGCATCTGGTATTGCAAAATCTCTATATCATGGATTACATTTCCCCTTAAAGTGACAAACACACCACACATGCACACAGACACACACACATACACACAGACTCCTTTGTATATGTAATACATGATTCTTTGCCAGGTAATATCTAGATATTCTGGTGGACAGGGCAATAAACGCAGACCAATAACAAAACAAAACAAAATAAAAAACCTAATAAACAATAAAATGCTTAACTGCATAATGCAATTACTGAAGAAAACAAGGGAAGACAGAAACAAATCCCTAGTAACGCAAGTTAAAGCAACAGCAGAAATGTTATAAAGACTGCTACACCTTGCATGAAGAAACTGTCAGATTTATTCGTTTGTTTATTTATTAGCTGAGTTTATTTGTTTGGAGTCTGTGGTGATATTAGCATACTGAAAGTGAAGTTTGCATACTTGGGTACTAGAGTTCAGGTCAGGCATTAGAACTGCTACTGGTTTCTAAAGCATCTGGTTGGGGAATAGGTAAGCAAA
>CM052447.1:14743883-14754825 GCA_028533085.1 Varecia variegata
CCCTGTGTTAGATACTCTTGTCATTCTGATTTTACATATGAGTAAACTGGGAATCAGAGAGGTTAAGAAACTTGCCCAAGGTTACATAGCCAGATAGTGCTAAAGGTTGGGTTTGAACTATACTGTATGTTTTTACAGAGGAAGTAAAAGCCCTCGTTAATAAGATAACAAATACAGTCTTGAGAAAGGGGAGAATGACAGAATGAAAAAAGGGAGATGTCTCATAATTCAGGTGGTACAGTAGCAGAAAGTAGTAATAACAGTAGCAGTAGTACTGATGGTTGCTTTTAATCAAATAAAATTATGTAAGTGCCTTTCATTTTTGTAGAAGCAAAAAAAAATGTTAATCAAGTTTGAGGCTATTTCTCAAGGCTTTCATTGCATAGAATCAGAACTTGATATTGTGAATATTTAAGAGAAGACAGTGATGAAAAAGCTATAGAAGAATGCAGAGTATGACTAATATTAGCTAACATTCATTGAGCACTTAGTTCCTGCCAGGAAATATGCTAAGTGTTTGGTGTGGCCCTCGTGTGAGCCTCACGACAACTGTATGTGATATTGTTTTTATTTTACTGATGAGGAAAATAGAAGCTTGGAAAAATTAAATAGGTGGTTCAGTTATCAAGTGATAGAGGTGGGTTAGAACCCAGACAGTCCAACCCTAGGGCTCTCCTTCTTAAACTTCAATGATTTAACCTGTGCCACAATTTTTATCCTAGAGTTTTTCCTATCAAACCAGGGTATTATGCTCAGCATTGCCAGGATGCCTTGTGCTGAAAGCATCTTAAGAGCTCCTATCACCTAACAAGGTTAGGCAGAATTGGCATGTATACAATCAGAGAGGTAAGAGGGCTCCCCTCCATTTTCCAGTTGTCTATGTTTGTGGTTGGTACCACTGAGTCCTAGGAAAAATTTATCTTTACCAAGTAAAGGATACAGCCTTGTGCTAGGACAGGACAGTTAAAATGTCTGGGCCTTGCCTCTGGAGTTGGACCCTTATCCATCCAAAGTCTTTGCCCCCAGATCACATGATCTTGAGGTTTATGCCACCTCCAAGATCCAGTACTTCTAATTTTAAGTAGACATCTATCACTTCTCCATTTCCTTAACTCTATAGCCCAGCTCACCCAGGTCGCAGGCTGGTGGGCCAGGACAAGCAGACAGTGCTTTAAATTAGCAGCTGATGCTATTATTTGGAGCTTTTTTTAGAGAAAGAATTTTTAAAAAGAGCCAGAGAAAATAGGACTGGCTGAATTTACCCTCCTCTGTGCTCTTCCCCTACCAACCCAATCCTTTGCAAATGAGTACAGGTCAGTTAAGCTCACTGACTGCCCCCTGAGGGTTGGGAAAAAGAAAGGTGGCACTTCATTGCTCCAAAGTCAGGGCTGCCTTGTGCAGGTTCCCAAATTCTCATGGCTTTCTTGTGAATTGGGTTTGCCATCTTTGTCACTCTTCCTTTATTGTTTCTTGCCCTTTCCTCTCTCCTTCTTCTTAGAACATAAATTATTTTACTGATATTCTCATGTTCCTTACCTTGCCTTACTCCAAAAGTCTTTTTAAAAAAAATCTTTGCTGGGTTTTATATATAAATCTAGGAAAACCAACAAGGTTGATGTGTGATAATGTTTAATGTAGGTGGCGTTTTTTCTTGACCAGAGATACACTTGGGGTTGTTTTGCTTTTCCACCAACATATGATTTGGAGCAGGGAGGGGCTCCTGCTACTGGTTTGTAGAGCTAATCGTTATTTTAGTATCTCCTCTGAATTCCTCCAGTTTCTAAACAGTGAGTACTGAGTACCGGTTGGCTCGCCTGCTGGGTGTCTAGCACTGGGTTAGGTACTGTGGGTAATTAAAGTTGGGCTTTGTGGGATCTGGTGTTTTATTTGGAAAGACAGCTTGCTCCCATGAAGCAAATTAGAGAGTTCTATAATATATTTATATAATCTAGTATTAAATTGGTTTAAAATTCAAGGCAAGGTTCTAGAAGGCAGAGAAAGTGGTGTAGTCAGAAGTCGACTATTCAAAAAAAACCAATCAAGTTCCTATTATGTATGGATGGATCTCCGTGGTAGGTACCTTATGCTCTCATAACCCTTTTTTTTAAATCAGGGGAATATCTGAGAGAATTAATACAGCTTAAGGTATTTAAACTGTCTATGGGAAAAAAAAGTGCAACAGTGGGATTGGGAGGGAGGAGAGAACAATATTCCAAGCAAGGGTTTAGATTGCGTGGGGTAGCGGAGGCCAAGGAGCCACTTGAGACCGTGATGTTAGTTGTCCTTCCATTGTCCAATCAGAGAACCTAGATTTAGTTCATGTTAGTCACTGGGCCTCAGTTTCCCCATCTGAAAATGGGGGGCTTAGACTATATACTCTTTGAAATCAGTGCTATAATTCTAGTAATTCCTTTTAGCTAGAGCTTATTCCCCTGAGAAGCTCCCCAAAGTAAGAAGGGAGCAGTGGTGGTGAGTGGGAAGCAACTTTTTTTTCTTCCACTATTGTTCTTTTCTTTTATGGCACACTTGCAGTACATAAATGCCATGTTTATTTGCAAAAGGATTCTTTGAACTTCATCAAAACAATTTAATTAGCCACGGAATTGGATCTCCCTATTGATACATCTTCAATCAATAATATTTTTACTCTCTATGCATCAGATTCTGGTGTCTGATATAAACCTGAGATTTAAACCACAATGTTGCCCTAATTCATCTTCCAGATAGTTCTATGGGATACTAGTTCCCTGGGATCTTAATAGATACCCCTTGGGAGGTGAGAGGGAGAATTTTCCTGGAAAGTTTAGGAAATGTTGAGTCAAACAAATTCAATTGGTCCTTGCTCTAGGACTTTGCAGAACTTTTGAGATACTAACATGCACTGTGAATACTTAAGATTCAGTATTCAGCATATCCCAAACTTTGTGAACACAGAACCCTCTTTTTCAAGGATCACCTTACAGGAAACTATATTGGTGACGGCTGAAGTGCATTTTGATTTCATGTTAATGAAGTCAAGTCATGAAATTCAGTCACGAAGTGATTGGGCTGGGATAGATGTGAGAAAATCATCTGAAATATTTGCAGCGTATCATTCAGATTAGACCAGGAATGTTTAGAGTCATTATTCTTTAATGCTGCAAGACTTTGAACAAAATTTCCCTCATATTTTGCATCTGGTTTTAGTCAGTACACACTTGGCATTAGATGCCATGTGATTTTCTAGGACAGCTATATTTAAAGATTGCTGGTAACCACTTAGCTCAGATTGGAGAAGCCAAAGTTTCTCCGTGGTATGAACCAATTAGCCTCACACAGGGGCAACACATTGTCTTCTTCATACAGATGAATGTTGCATTCCCAGAGGTAGGGACCGAAGTCAGAAGAAACCACTGGGGAGACCTGTGGGTGAATGTAGTTGGGTAAATAGCAGTTTGCAGGGCTGAGAAGCAATTTTGCCACTTGAATCGCAAAACTGGAAAACAAAGTCTTAAATGCAGTTCTTGATTTCTTTCTTTCTTGCTGTCTGTCTCTACTTTCCATACTTTGTACACACAGCTCAGAGGAATGATTATAAACAAAAAGAGGATTTGCTTCTCTGTGATATTAAAGAGTGAATGGCTAAAACGCACATCTGTATCCCACTGGAAGTTTCCCAGGCCTTTTTGCCCAGCCTTTACTTTTACTGAGCCGCGGGTAAAGTCACAGAATTTTGGGGGCTTTGAGAAACTTTTTCAGTCATCAAGTGCAGCTTTTTTATTTTGTGATGAAAAAGAGGCTGCAGAGTGGTACAGTGACTTGTCCTGGGAGCATATTAACTACTTAATGCTGGAATCATAGCCCAGTTCTCCTGACACCCAGCCTCATCTCCATTTAGTTTTCAGTTTTCTCATGAAATTTCCATAGGCTTTTAACATACTTTCATAATTTTACCAAACCTTCCCAAATTGTATACCTAATTGCACCAGCACGCTAATGATTTATCTATACCATGTCGTATATGGGATGCAATTCCACTAAAATCAAAAAGAAAATTAAGATGGAGAAAGACATTATGCCAAATATCACCCTTTTCAAAATTTCATAATAGAAATTTGATTCAATGTGAATAGTTGTACCCATTTATTTTACATATATCGAGGCTTACATGTATAAATTTAATCCAAAGTTGATTAAATGCACGGATCTAAAATAATCCCTAGTGACCTGATTTTTCCTAAAAAATTATATATTTGTCCTAAAAAAATATATATTTCAAAGTCAGTATTTAACCTATACTTATTGACCACCTATCAAATGGAAGATGCTTGATGCAAAATTATGAACTTTATTTGTTAAAGAATAAAAAAAGCAGTCTGCATCAGTTGCATTACCCTTTGAATATGACTTTGAAGGACAACTTTCAAGCCCAAGTAATTTTATGGGGAATCATTTCTAAATGAGCCAGCATATTAAAAAAACAGATAAAAATGATCTAATGGTATTTTTAATATGGTTACACAGTTACAGCCATGCTCACTTTATTCCTAAGAATGCTTTAGTCTATATTTTTATTTTTAATGACTGAGGCACTTGAAATCTATTTTCTATGCTGATAATTATGGGATAGTTGAAAAGGACTTGACATTTTCAGCTAGTTGTTCACAGTATGTTTAGGAGATACAAGTATGTGCCTGTAACTTGAAAAAAGGAACCACAGAAGTGTGATGTGTTTCTAATGTTAATACGAATCAAGGACAGAATTTACACCTGGCTGCAGTCATGTGATTTTATGAAGAAAATGGATATCCATACAGTGTATTCCTTTCCTAAGTGTGGTGGCTGCCTGAAGCCCTGAATTTATAAGCCTTCAAGCCTTCTTCCTTACACATCCTTTACTGGCTGTCTCTTTCCTAAAGCCACAACTCCTTAATTTGGGATTCAAGCACACCACCTGAAGATTCCGACCTTCCTTTTCAGCATCCTCACCCACCATTCATCTTGACTTATGTTCTGGCCACACGGACTTGTCAGCCTCTCCTTGTGCCTGCAGTGACTTTCTCCCTGTCTCATTCATCCGTTCCTCCCCCCAGGATGCCGCCCCTCCTTTCTGTGCCCATATCCCCCTGCCCTTTAAAATCCTGTAAAACACCACCGTTTTCTGTGAAATCTTCCCTCACAGCTCCAGGTATAGAATATTTTCTCTTCTGTCTAAATTCCCATATTGTCTTATCTCTACCGTATTATGTTCCTATACCTTTAATTACCTTATTTAACTATTGTGATTTAGGGGCATGCCTCTTTCTTGAAGGCAGGATCCATGCTAAATTCAGCTCCATCTTGTATAGTTTTTATCACAGATCTCTGCACATTAGAAGCATTAATGAAAATTTGTTGAATGATACTACTTCCCCTTTCTTCTTTTCTTCATTCAGTCATTCATTCATTCAAACAAGTGCTCCCTATTAGCAGCTGTTGTATCTGATGATGATTCAAAGTGTCGATACTAGACAGATCGTAGTTTAGTTTTTGTTAATGCATGTGTGAATAGGTGGTTTCTATTTAGATATATCTGTTGTATAATAAGTATGCACATAAATACCTTAGTGTAAATCTATTGGTGATGGTGAAGACTAAGTAGTAGTAAAACTAACCCTTGTTGAGTGACTGATATAGGTATGCCTTTCCCTAGACTCACTACAGGTGTTATGTTAATTTATATATTAACACTATAGATAGCTAGTTCCCTCCCTGTGTCCTCCCTGACCTCACCAATAGTGAAACTGAAGGTCACAGTGGTTGAGCGACTTTTCAAAGGTCCCACACCTGGTTATGTGCAAAGCTTGGATTTGAACCAAAGTCCATCTGACTTCAGAGTCATCTCTTAAGCATCTAATATGAATGTAGTGAAACTCATGTATTCAGAGAAGTGTTATAATAGCCTCAGTTCTCCAAAATTCAGCATGAAGTCAGAGCAGCAATAAATAAATAAATAAATAAATAAACTTTGGGGTAACCAGAACAATAATTTTTAACAAACTATGTTATCTGTTTGCCCAGGTTATAGAAAATGAGAAGAGCAGACTAGAAGCAGGTTGTGTGTAGACGCAAGTTGTTGGATACAGGCTAAGGGACAGCTGATGGGCTGATGTGTAGGGCAGCAATGGAAAACTTAAAAAGCAGACACAGAACTATATCACTGTGCAGCTCATTAATGACTGTTTATAATGATGGTTGCCCTGAGTCATCAAGAAAGAACTTGCAATTATATTCAGTATATTCTGTTTAAAACAGCAAGATGTGTGCAGTGCATCCTCGAAAGACTTTTTGCAGAAGTAGTTGCAGGGCCACAGGATAAAAAGGGGTTTGGCTTCAATTTTTTGTAGTGTTCACTTATGTAGTATCTCTTACTTCTTGAAAGAACATGTTAAATGATGAATTACTGATGATACGTGCAAGTATTAATGTATACAGTATACAGCTATGAACAACACCACAAAATACATTAGAATGAGACTGTGTATCTTATAGCATTGATATATTTTTTTTTCTTAGAGTTTTACAAGACTCCAAAAGTCTTTTGGTGAAAGGTGAATTCATTCTGTCTGTTCCACCTATAGTCTTTTGGGCCTCATATTTTTCTTTCCTAATTCCATGGGCAAAGATTCTACCCTGTAAATTGCCAACTTTGATAACAAGCATTCGTCCCCTTCTATAAATGCATCTGGCTTTCCTTTTTCTTTTACATTTTAATTTTCAAACAAACAAGCAAGGAACACAGGACCCTGAGCCAGGCCTGAGTAGGGAGTGATGTTCCTTTTTGACTGAATTTAGAAAAACAAGCCTTGAGAAAGAGCTCATTGTGCACTTTCAAACCATTGGGACTGGCGTTGCTGGTGTCTGACCCTCTCCTTCTGGAATACTCTGGACCTCAGGAACTCACCAGTGCGTTTCCAGCTCCCAGATGGTCAGGATGGGATCCAGCCTTTAATAGGACCCAATTGGCACAAGACCTACATCCTGGGAAGAGAGTTGGAGAAAGTTTATTTAAAAAATAAATTACAAAATAAATAAATAAATAAACCCACAAAACCAAAGGTAGTTGAAGCATAATGTATTTATTTTAGCCTTTTTCTCCCAAATCTGTTATTTTGAAAGATGATCATGTTGCTGTTTTGTTTAGTACAATTAACTACATTGATTTAGGGACCCGGTTAGATTCCTGGTCAGAAGAACTGGGCAGTATATTTCTGTGAATGCTTAATGAGGATATCAGGAAGTTTGTGTTGGTAAAGTAAAAAGTTTTTTGGTTTTTTTTGTAAAAAGAATTCTCAATGGAGTGGTGTTGAGTTTTTTTTTTTTTTTTTTTTTGGTAGATTCATAAGGGACTTTATTGAATCTTCATCTTAATTATTAGTGGTAGCTAACAGTGTCTTAATATTTATTCATTCAATGTTCAACAAGTTTTTATTGAGCGCCTAGCAGTTCCAAGGCCCTAAGCAGTTCTAAGGCCCTGTTAACATAGTGAAAAGAAAAAAGGCCAAGTTCATATGCTCAGGGGCTGATATGCTACTTGGGGGACACAGACCATAAATAGAAGAGTATATCTACATCTCTCTATTATCTGTCTGTGTCTATGCCTATATCTATGTTGAGAGAAATTTCAGACAATGTTAACTACCACTGCTGACTATTCAAAAGCTAGGTTTTAAATCTCCTTTTTAACTCAATTCCTGAGACTTCAGTTTTAAAAGTCTCCTCTGACATTCATACATAAAGTTTATCTTTGGGGATTCATGTGACTCAACATATTTTGCTAAACATTGGTTTAAAGTTATTTTCTTGAAAGGACGAAAGGAAACCAGAATGTTTGCGAAACAGTAAATGCCTCCGCTGGCTTTCTCTCACGTTCCTTGAGAAATCATATACTGCCTTTGAGACAGGCAATTCTTGGGAATGAAGGAATCTGTGTTACGAAACCCAGAGAACTCTGATTAGGGCAAACCAAAATACACTGAGGGACTCAGGAGAGGAGCTGGCATCCTCTAATTTATGTTGTATCCGCTTCAGGGAACTAGAGATAACATGGAGATTCAGCCAGTACAGTCGCCAAGAATATATACTTTCCATATTTCAGCTTCCTTTAGGAACTCCTAAAAATAATACTGTTTAAATGCCATGTCTAACTACAAAAAGATAAATGTTTCAGAGTGGAGGGAAAACAAGTTTGCAAGTTTGGTCACTGACTCTGTGGTATCTCTTTAAAAATCCTTAGTTTGATTTGGTTTCAGAGCTTTAATTATGCTTTTATGTTACAGTTTCCTTATTTAAGTGTCTGCTTCATGTCCATCACTCAGTACCCCCTGCCTATCTCGAAAGAAATGGATATTATTATCCTAGTTGAGGAGGAGGGAGAATGCTGTGAGCATTATTAATACATAAATTAAAAAATTAATCTGGAAAGTGCT
This sequence comes from Varecia variegata, assembly GCA_028533085.1. Classification (NCBI taxonomy): domain Eukaryota; kingdom Metazoa; phylum Chordata; class Mammalia; order Primates; family Lemuridae; genus Varecia; species Varecia variegata. Next base: position 14,752,331 of record CM052447.1, read on the forward strand.
TTAAGGTCCCTAGAGCAGCCCTACCCAAACACAAAGCATATTTAATATTATTATCAGCACCTCCACAGAGCAGATAGGAGCTGGTACAATATAAGATTGGTAAACTAAGGCACAGAGTGTGGCAATGGGTGAATGGGCTAGCCTTAGAATCTAGACCCCTGGGTGGGTAACATCAAAAAAGCACCGAACCAGTGCCCACTTTCAGCTTTTTCTAGTCATAAATGCTAATTATTTTTCCAGAGAAGAAACTTTTCCTTCCTTTTACCCCTTCTCTTTGAGTCTTTGCTTATTTTGGACTTTTTTTTTTTCCCTTTACTTTTTAGTGTTGAAGGTGATTAAGGTTAAAATACTAAATCCTAAGACTGGTAATGAAAAATCACTGGTGTGCTTTCTAGTAATCCCAGTTATTTTTTGGCTTTGTGGCTTGGAACTCCAAATTGCGTTTATTTTATATAGTCCCACTGGTTGGAAAACATGCATAAAGACTTATCTTGGAATTGCTTTTTTGTTTGGCTGGGGAATCATTTTCAGCTTGCCTTTCACCAGTGAGAAAAGTTGTTTTGAGTACCCATTATATTCCCAGGACCTTTGAGGGTATAGGAGAAGCTGAAGAGATACAATCTATGCTCTCGAAGGCGGAGGTAGGGTGCAAAGTACATACACCAGGACTTATGGAAAAACAATACACCATAGTATGGGGAGACAATTGAGGTTGTATAATGATGGTCATTAGTCAGGCCAACTTGCTACTTCCAGTTGGTTCCCTGATCATGTTTCTTAACTTTCCTGAAACTTGTTTTCCTCATCTATGAACCAACTAATAACCATATCTGCCCCCTAATACCGTAGGATATAAATCCCTGAAAGAGCTTAACACAGTGGTTGGCACATGGGGAGAAAACAATGAAGGTCATGATTGCTGGATCTTCATTGAGGTCATTACCTTCAGTTTAGTGAGAACTAGAGTGACACACACAATAAATACTGGTTGCTCTCAGAGAAGACAGCAATTCCCAAGACTTGCCCTTTTCCCCAGAATACTACAACATATTCCCAGCAATGTTTTTAAACATTAGGTGCTCGAGTTTACCTGCTGTGTGGGTCAAACTTTTGATGCTGCGAGAGGCTCTCTAAAACCCACTTGCAGACTGTGTGGGCTGCCTCTTTCCAGTTCCATATGCACAGCTGCGTGATGCACCAGGCACTGTCTCCTGATTCCAGCACTTCTGTCCGGGAGAGGCCCCATGCTACTGCCTTCGTGTCTGGGCTTCATCTCCTTCACGGTCACAGCTGCTTCACTCTGCACCCAGAGGCCTCACCTGGCCAACCTCCTGCAGGGTTCTTCTGGCCCTGCGCTCTGAGCCTGGGGGAGAGAAAGAGTTTGTGCAGGCAGCTCAGAGGAGTAGCTGCCGGCACATCCTTGGCATGCTGGCGGCCTTGCCTGGGCCCTGCAGAGACTACGTGTGTTTCATCTTAATGCCACGCTTAAAAATTATTTCTTCTGAATATAACATTAATGCATTTTTATTGTTGAGCGGTTGGAGAATTCAGAGAGTCATGTAGAAGAAAATAAAATTACCCATAACTTTGCCATCTAGAGGTTAACTTCCGTTAACATTTTGATGTTTTTCCTTATAGTCTTTCTTTTATGCAAATATACGTCTAATTCTTACATAATCACATGTAATACATATTGCCCCAAATTGATTATTATTCTACTTTTTATTTTTAGTAATATTTTTCTCATAAAAAAGTAATAGCTTCATATGTTCAAATTTATTTATTCCATAATTATTTACATGATTATTATTTCCTGTATAAGTTTGGGGAATTTATACATACAGAAATACACACACGTAGGAGAAAGCAAAAGAGAGAGAAGATAAATTTTATCTAATATTGTCAGTCCAGAAATAAACACTCTTTAACATTTAGCATAGGTCTTTTGTGGACTACTTTTTAAAGTATTACTTTTTAAACTTTTTAAAAAATCGCATCTTACCACTTCCCACAGGTGTCACAGACCTGTATAGAACTTTTTCTTTTTTATCACTTAGAGGAAATATGGACAGTGGTCCCATGCTCATATTGACACCTGAGTGCTTGAGACAGCCAGATAATTAATATTAAGAGCAACTTAGGTCGAGAATGAGAGTTAAATGTTATCAGGTTAAGAGCAGTGGACTCTGATGGACAAAGATTGCTATGCCCAGTGGATTCAAAGATCTAGTAGAATTCTGGCCTAATTTACATATGTATTTATTCCAGAAATAGTTCAAAAATATTCGGTATGTGAAGCACTAAGTTAACTACTTTAGAGGATGCAAACGTGGATTAGACTCTGTTCCTGGTCTGAGGGGCTGTCTAATGGGAGAAAGATATATAGGAAAATCTTTATGGTGCAAAACAAAATAGGCCACTAACTGTTATAGCATAAGTGACATAAGGGTATAAATTCCAACAAAGATGCAGGCAACTTTAACTCTTAGGATCAC
>CM052447.1:14755325-14877059 GCA_028533085.1 Varecia variegata
TGAGGCTCCCTGTGACTCATCTTGATTGACTAGAAGAGTCTCTGTCCTTGGACCTCTTCTCTTCCATGTGCTTAGACCACTCATTTATCATTTCCTTACTTACGCCCTTAGCTCTCTGGGTCTGTTCTTGGGCAGACAAGTCACAAAAAGTCTACAAGCTTCGTGAAGAAAGAGAAACCCCTTCTCGATCTTACACTATTTTATACACTATGTGGACACAAATTGACTCAATATTTTACTTGCAAGAGGCATTCTCTGATAATTTTTTTTCAGGTTTAAAAAAAATTATTTTATTATGGGTACATAGTGGTTGTACATCTTTATAGGGTACATGTGATGTTTGGATACAGGCATACAATGTGAATTAATCAAATCAGAGTAATTAGGGTATCCATCACCCCAGGCATTTAACATTGCTTTGTAGTAGGAACATTCCACTCTTTTAGTTATTTTAAAGTATACCCTATTATTGTTGATTATAGTCACTTTTTTGTGCTATCAAATTGTTCATTCTATCTTACTAGCTATATTTTTGCACCCTTTAACCATCCCCACTTTATCCCCCGCTTCCTGCTACCCTTTCCAGCCTCTGGTAACTGTCATTCTACTCTCTGTCTCCATGAGATCAATTGTTTTTAATATTTAGCTCCCACATATGAGTGAGAACATATGAGATTTGTCTTCCTGTGCATGGCTTGTTTCACTTTACATAGTGTTCCCCAGTTCCATCCATGTTGTTGCAAATGGCAGGATTTCATTCTTGATAATTGATTGACATATCATCCAGGATCAGTGGGTCTTCATTGATTTTTTTGCTCTGGATGACACAGAATATAAATAAGAGCTGTTAATTAAGAATCTGTCCCCTTTTACTTGAAGTTTTCATGCATAGAACATAGTAGTTGGCGTTTCTGTTAAAGAAAAATGGACTTAGGTCTATACTATAAATACTCTTCCTTTTCTTATTGGTAAAATGGAGATATTTTAATAGTGCCTTCATCTAAGGAGTAAAAGAATCAATGTATGTAATGCAATCCTGACAGTGCCTGATCTAGTATGAGTACTTTCCTAAAGTAAACTGAAAAAAAGAAAAGCAGACAGTTGAGGGTGTTGCTTCTCCTGAAAAATCCAAAGAATTGGTCATTAGAGCACACTCTGATTAGCATTATGTATTTGTCAGCTTTCATCATGATTAAAGACATTGTTTGTTTCTAGGCATTAAAGTAGGAATCAAAAGACTTGTGTTCTATTCTGATTTTGCCACATCCTTTTGTTACTTCGTTTGTTCATCCCACAAATGTTTGTGGATTGCCTGTTCTATTCTAGGCAATGTTCTAAACCAGTTCTAGACAATGTCCTAAAGCAGTGTTGAGCAAAACCACACACAATCCCTGTTTTCATTGATTTTATAGACAAAGAAGGAACATAGATGTTAATCATGTAATAAGTTTACTATTTTAAACCGGTATTAAGCATCCAGAAAGACAGGAATAGGGTTTCAGATAAGCATATGATACAGGAACCTTGACCAGTCAGTTAGAAATATTTCCCCTTGGGAAAAGGTGCACAAGCTGAGGTTTGAAGGATGAGGAAGAGTTAACCAAGCAATCAGTGAATGGTAGGGGTGGGGTGGAGTTGGGGAAAGAGAATGAGTGTTCCAGCAGAGGGAGTATATAAGAAGGCCCTGGATGGGAGAAATGTGGTATCTTGGGAGGTGGTAAGAATTGCAGTGAGGCTGAAAAGTCGAGAGGGAAGAGGAGAATGGCGAGAGAGAAGGCTGGAGAAGTGGGCAGGGAAAAGTGCCTTCCAAACCTCTTAAGCCATGGGGAGCACATTAGTGGATATCTTAAGAGCAATGGGCAGTCCTTGAAGTGTTGGAAATGACAGGTGGACATGACCAGACTCACATTTTGGGAAAGAAATAATTCTAGCTAGAAGAAGCATAGGATGGATGTTGGAAGACCTTTTGGGAAGTCATTGCAGTAATCTGGGGAGAGATTTGGTGACTTTGGTGTGGATGGTAATGAGTGGAGATGGCGTGGAGTGAGAGGAGTCAAGAGGTATTTAAGGGGAAAAAGGGAAAGGACTTTGAGATGGGTCAGATGTGGGGATGAGAGAGACAGAGGGACTAAGGCTACCCAATTTTTAGCTTCCTCAACTTAAGGGCTGGTGGGGCCATCACTCAACTGTGTGACCCAAGAGTCCTGTGAAAGAATGGGCTTGAAAATGTTTTGCCGAGGATAATATCCTACACATATGATAATTGTTATAAAGACAGGCCTAAGCAAACACAGGAAGAATTGGGGAAAGGAAGGCAAGAATATGTTTTCTCTTTTATTAGATTGTTTTCACTTAGATTCAGCCGAAAAAGCACTGTGTGACGAACACTTGACTAGCAGTTCTGTCCTAATTGGAATAGACCCAACAAGAAAGAAAAATTCACAGTCTGCTCCTGTCCACATGTCTTGAATATTACTCCAAATGAGCCATTTACACACAAAGAAAAGAATTCAAGGCAGAGGGAGTGTTCATCATTTTTGCTTTTGCGATACAAAGAATAGGTCCCAAGCCTCTTCTTCTCTGCTGAAGGGAGTTTTTTTTCCATAAAATATGATTTTTCCTGATCCGATGTATGTTGATGTGATTGGTGATTCTGAATCTGCTGGTGTTTGTACAGTTAAACACTATCGGAGCCGTAATGGGGACAAGAACAATAACAACAAAAGTCACTAAAAGTAACCATTGTACTTCTGTGATATCTATAAAATGAAAGCCGTTTCTGCAAAGAATAAAGCCAGTCTGAAGGAAGCATATTATTTTGCATATTTTATGTGTATACTTTCCAAGAAATATGACCTTTATTTCCTATTTGGAGTGGAGTGTAATCAGGACTTGAGTAGCTAGTGTAACAGGATCATTAAAAGGGATATTTTCACTGACATTAGAGGTCTAAATGGCCACGAGGCCTTATATACAACCTTGGCTTTTTCCTGTCTACCCAGAGTTAATAAGTGATAAGGCCAGGAGAGAGATAAATCACAGAAATCCTGTCCAAAGAAAACATATTGACTACAGCCAAGCAAATAACAGACCATAACCAACGGTCCCATTCATCATTCATGTAATAGGGATATAAAGTATTTCCTACCAATGAAACCATATAGAAGGAAAAGGCAGATAAGCTCGCCCGATCTAAGGCATGAGATTTGGTTATTAAAGGACATGAACTATTTGTCACATGGCTTTAATCTTTAAGATGTGTTGCCATTTCTAAACGATAAATTTCTGGTAAGGGATTAGAAAGCTATTAACAATAAAGGTAGGAACGGAGCTTTCTATGTATTCTTGCCAACGTAATGCAATACTATAAAGTCTTGAAACTCTAATCTTTTTAGTATAATATAACATGATTTGGTTTTCAAAGCCAATAAACTATTTGGAAGTATTCAAGAGTTTTTTTGTTATTTATTTTTTTTAAACCCAGCATTGTGGTAAGTTAACCCTTCCGCTTTTTAACTATATTTGTTGAAACTTTCTCTGTTATCTTGCGGTAGGAGGAGGGAGGAGAACTCAGTTTCTTTCTTTTTCTCTTCCTAAGATTTATTCGAAATGTTTGACGGAGGGGTATTTTCTGTTTTATTTGTCCATGGTTATGGTGATTTGGGTGTTAGTCCTTTTGTTCATTGTGAAAGTTAACTCAGAGATGGGGCACCCACTACAGCATTAAAATTTCTTTTTTGTTTTTTATTGCAAAGTAATACGTATTGATTTCAGATAATGTAGGAAGTACCAATAAAAATAATTAAAATAACATTGAAATTGCTGACATTCCTACTAGTTTTTAAAAATATACACACTCAATAAATGTGAGCTATTAATATTATTTTCATCGTATATATCTTGCAATCTTTTTCCCAAGCATATATCTGCTGTATTACCAAAACAGGGTGATACCTTATATAATATTATGTAATATTTTTTCATTTGACAATACATAGATATCAGAGAGTTGTGAATTTAAAATAATTTTTAGTCTTTGATAATGATTTCATACTTCAGGAGAACCTTATAATGAGATACGTCCTTATCTTCATGTTAAAACATAGATGCCTTGACTTTGAGTTCTTATTTCTTTTGCTTTCTGAAAAACCTACAGCACAGGGTCAGAATTTGAGATTCATCAGCCATCCCCAACTGAGTAATTGTATGTTGTTCTGAAGACCTGATGTCCTTCGAGCTTGGGACCAGCTACCATAAGCACATTTAGCTGCACCATGGAGCTGTTTCTGTTTTCAATCCAAACAACCTCCAGGGACAACAAATTCCATGTATTTTGCACCTGCTATAGAAAGCAGTACTGTACTTTCCATAAGTAGAAATGGAACTCATCTAAAATTTGCCATATCTGAAACTTAAATCCAAAATGATAACAAAAAGTAGGTAAATTTTGGTCCCCTCCCTATATCCTCTCCAGGACAATAGCATTTCCCGCTAGAGTTTTGAACTTCTCTTTTCTCTCCCCTGCTCTGTACTAGTTTCCCACTCCGATGGGCTTCCAAACATTCTTTGTTGACTGTTATCCTGTTACTCTCTCCTACTCCACACCTTTTTCCACACTAACTCTACCTTTCCTCTCCATCTTCTTCCTCTCCGCATTACTGCAATGTAAAGCATCCCCTCAAGAATTTGCGTAAGGCAAGCTCTATTATTAAGCCCATTTTTAAGATCAAAAACTTTAGAAAGGTGAAGTGACTTCCCAGGGTTAGTGAGTAAGCAGAGAAGCCAGGATTTGGACCCTGGTTAAGGGATAGCAGAGCCTGCACGGGGGCAAACCTCCTGGCATGCTACTCTACCTTGTTAATTGGTGCAATTGCCTCATTCCCTGAAATTAGGTTGAGAGTGATGGGAGAGTGTGAGTATTTCTAAGTCATCTGAGGTCTGGCAGGAACTGAAGCCTTAAACATTTTCATCAAATTATATCATTGTGAACACAATGCATATTCATATAGAAGATGTTAAAAATACAAAAAAAGTATGAAAAAATGGTTATTATTCCATCGCGCAGAGGCAATTACTGTTGATGTTTTTGGGTACTTTCTTCCAATATTTTTCTGTGCTTATTCTTCTATAGTTTTATCAGAGTGAGTCACAATATGTTTATGTAGTTTTGCATACTGCTTTGTCATTTATATTATAAACTAAACATTTCCTCTAGTTCGAATTCTTTCTTTTTTTTTTTTTTTTTTGAGACAGAGTCTCACTCCGTTGCCCGGGCTAGAGCGAGTGCCGTGGCGTCAGCTTAGCTCACAGCAACCTCAAACTCCTGGGCTCAAGCAATCCTCCTGCCTCAGCCTCCCAAGTAGCTGGGACTACAGGCATGCGCCACCATGCCCGGCTAATTTTTTCTATATATATTTTTAGCTGTCCATATAATTTCTTTCTATTTTTAGTAGAGACGGGGTCTCGCTCTTGCTCAGGCTGGTCTCGAACTCCTGACCTCAAACAATCCACCCGCCTCGGCCTCCCAGAGTGCTAGGATTACAGGCGTGAGCCACCACTCCCGGCCCGAATTCTTTCTGAATGCTTTTTAGTGGGTATATAATAGTTCATTTTGGGGCTGCACTATGTTTTCCTTCATCGTCCCACTATCATTGAACAGAGACATTTTCTCTTTTTTAGAAATTTTAACATCATATACGCCAGCATATAGCATGATCTTTAAATATAAGATGTTCCCTCATTTTCCTAATGAAGTTTTAAGTTTTAGAGCCAAGTTAACCATATACATATTTATAGATACCAACGAATTATCAAATGTCTACTTTGAATATTTCACATTAATTTAGTTACACACATTCTTAAAATCACATATACAATTTACAACATTTACAAATAAAACTTTTTCTGCTTTTAGCATTTCCACTTTCATTCAAACTTTCTAGTCATTTTTGCCACCTTTTTTTTTTCATAAACACCAGAGCCATTTTTCTCTGATTACATTCTCTTCTATCTAAGTTATTTGAGATACAGCACTTTTTAAATCTGTGCGTGATGCTTTCACTGGAAATTTTATTCTAAGCCCTAAGTAACAATTTGCTATTAATATATTTGAATCTCAAAACATAACCACTTTTAGCAATATTTTAAAAACTCCTTTTTAAAAGGCTTGTTTTGAAGAATATTTATAATGGGGAGAGGTCAATGTCCTAAAAAAGTTACTAAATTTATATAAATTTCCTATTCCTCCTTTTTGTCTTAACTTTCTCACCTTTGTATAATAAGTATCCCTAGGCCAGGTGCAGTGGCTCATGCCTGTAATCCTAGCACTCTGGGAGGCTGAGACAGGCAGATCGTTTGAGCTCAGGAGTTGGAGACCAGCCTGAGCAAGAGTGAGACCCCCGTCTCTACTAAAAAAGATAGAAATTAGCTGGACAACTAAAAATATATAGAAAAAATTAGCCAGGTGTGGTGGCTCATTCTTGTAGTCCCAGCTACTCGGGAGGCTGAGGCAATAGGATCACTTGAACCCAGGAGTTTGAGGCTGCTGTGAGCTAGGCTGACCCCATGGCACTCTAGCCCAGGCAACAGAGTGAGACGGTCTCAAAAAAAAAAAGTGTCCCTAAACCACCATTGACTATGATTGTTTCATGCCCCTACTTAGTTTAAAATAATGTGATTGAGAAAGCACTTTGTCATAGGAGAGACTTAAAAGGATTCAATAATGAGGGAACTTTGTGTGTGTGGGGGGGAAATCTTCCCATATATTTCAGCACATTGATATTTCTTTCCTGTTATTTGGTCATCTGCCACATGAGATCCTTGGCACTAGTTAAATTGTCTATACCATACAGTATTTTTGACTTGAATAAGTATGCTCACCCTTTTAAGTGGACCTCATATTATTTGAGGTACTGAAAGTGCAGGTGGAAACCATCCCATTAATATCAGGCTTGAGATTTTCTACATTATCTCTCGATAGTGAGAGGCAAACAGAAGCTGGCACTCCTTAAATCACTGACAGAAACAACAGAAGAGCAGACTTCCCCTCCTACCTACCACCCATCGACCTGGCATGTGCAAGTGTTCATCTCTTTCCTGTTAGCATCAACTGTGGTTAACTTCTTTACATCAAGGGTGGAAAGGCTGACCTGCAGGGCAGAGCCACCTGGGATCAGCCTCTGTGGTTTGCATCAGGAAACACCAAGTCCCAGTCAATGTGGAGTTAGTTTAGATCTTTGTTTAATGCCAAAAATATATTCACATTTCAATATCTGCACAGAATATTGCCTTCCCGGTCATTCTGCATACATGCATCATTTCCTTTTAGTGTTAACTGATTTGCAAAATAGTCACCGAGGCCAGGATGACTCTTTGAGGTTGTTGGGAGGTTTGGGTGGAGGAGTTTCTCTGGAGGATCTGTTTTGAACAAGTCTGTATTTCTTCTAATTCTCTCATTTCTTTAAGACAAGAGAAATGAGACATTTGTACTGGTTAGCTCAGAAGACATAGGAGGATCATCTAAAGGCTTTTAAATTTCTCTTAATAAAATTACCAGCATCAAAGCAAAAAAGTTATTGTGACTTGCGAGAAAGTTATGTGCCAGGGTGCAAAGTACAGGCCTGGCTACTGAGCCTCTGCGTGTCTCGTTTTCATCTTATATCTGGATACATAGGTAAATGTACTGAAATACAGTTTTATAGTTGACCAAGCCTTTCCCATTGATAAATTCTTTTTTGTTGCTTGTGAGGTAAGAAGCACAGGTATTTTCAGCCTCATTTCCAGGTCTGAAAAGTGAGGTTTAGAAAGAGGTGAGGTGGTTCATTTATGGTCATTTAAGTCACCTAAGTGATGGGTCTCCTATCGATCTATAGTCCCCCAAGTAATTGATCATACCTTCCATATCTCATAGTTTTTTACTTCTACAAAATGAACTTACACTAGTTTTACTCCACTTTTTAGTTTTCCACGGACATAATTTGCCAATTAGATTTGGGGATTCTAGAGTCTTAGGCTGCTGCTCCAGCGTGGGTGCTTTGATTAGATGTAGCACTTTCGTTGATACCATCTGGATTATTTTTCATTTACTTGTGTATGGCCTGTGTCTCTCACTGGAATATAAGCTCCATGAAGGCAGATTCCTTGTCTGTCTGGTTCAGCCGGTGTATTCTCAGTGCCTAGCACAGAGTGGGGCACAATAAGTACTAGTCAGACTGACAAACAGAAGAATGGATGAAGGGATGACTGAAAAATGTGGCCATAAATTTATGGGATGTGAGCCTTAAAGACAACCTAGTTACTCAAGTTGTTGACATCTTTATAGACGATGAAACCTTGGCTTGCAGAGTCTTAAAGACTTGGCTGAAGTCTCTCAACTCATAGTAGATCTTTACATCAGATTCCTTTTCTTCTGCTGTCAATCAAGAGCTTGTCGCCAGACTATGTGTAGTCCCTAAGTGAGCCTGTATGACTGTAGATCTCCGGAATAATGACACATCCCAGTTAGAATCCTGGCCCAATCGATTTCTTGCTAGTTTCTTAACCAATCTGAGACTCCATTTTCTCATTTGTAAAATGGGGATGATAATATATCACAGAACTGTTGTGAGGATTGGATAAGATAACGCGTATGAAAAGCTTAGCACAGTGCATGGCATATAGTAAGTGCCCAATTAATGGTGGATCTTATCAAAAAAGGATCCAAGAGAACAGACTCCTATAAATCTGAGTTTTAAAGATAGAAAGGTCCTTAGAGAGAGCTTGGACCAAGCCTAACATTTTGTAGAAGAAGCAACTGAGGCTCATATATGGAAAGCACCCTTCCCAAGCCCACACAGGATGAATTTCCATACAGAAACAGAGAAAATCATATGTAAATGTGATTATTATGTCCCAAATACATAAAGACATCAAATTTTTGAATATATGTGGAAATTGTTCAACCAAGATCCCCATGGTCATTTGATAAACTCTTCTTTAGCTCTTTAAGATTATCCGTCTTTGAGTACACTCTCAAGGAAACAGGGAGATGGTGTAGATGCTTGATTCTTTGGGCCTTCCCATATGCGATCTGTTGCTTCTGTCAGACACCAGCACATTGTTGGGAGACCTCATGGGGACTGGAGGGTCATTTTCCCAGGGTCCAATCAGGGAGGGTCTTAGTGGGGTCCACCCAGATACACTGTCCCCTGCAGCACTCTTGTGATCTAATGCCCAGTGGAGACCTATGGTGAGGCTCCCTCTTAGCCACGGGGCATCTGAGGACCTTCCGTTCTGCCTTTGAATTGCAGTCCCCTAGTGGTCCTTGAGGAAATAAGATGTGATAGCCTGATCTGCTTAGTGGGTCTAGAGGCAAAATCATCAGCCTCAATGACAGAGAAGTACTTGTAAGATGATGGTCATCAGGAACAAGCTTAAAACCTGCCTGAGCAGAGATCTCTGCTGTGTGCCTGGCGCAGAGAGGCGTCTCGGTTACCGTTTGATGGCCGACAGGCAGGCTGGCTGACAGCAAATAAGTGCAGGGGTGGTTGCCAGGTGTGTACTGAAGGTAGAGGTGAGCAAGGTACCAATCATTGTATCAGTGGCATATCCCAATTCATAAAAAAAAAACAAGATCGTGTATGGGATTTCTGCTCTAAACCTTACTGGGCGCTTATGTTAGAATTCAAATAAAAGAGATTTTTTTTTTCATCTTTTTTTTTTATTATAGCTTATTATGGGGGTACAACAGTTCTGGTTAAATATATTGCCCATGCCCCTCCCAACCCCCCGAGACTGAGCTTCAAGAGTGTCCATTCCCCAGACAGTGCACATTGCACTCATCATGTAGGTATACACCCATCCTCTCCCCCACCCCCATCCCCCCCGAGTCAAATCTTTAAGCGTGTCCATTCCCCAGACAGTGCGCATCACACTCATCATGTTTTTTTCATCTTAAAAAGGCACTCAATTGTTGGTGAGAATCCAAAAAGGGCCAGTTGTCCATTGATGCTAAAGGCAATAAGTAGAGTAAAAAGTAAAATTATTTATTCCACTTTCCTAACTGCAGCTAATTAAGGGTAGCTCATTTAAAAACAGACCTAATTTAAACCACTAATATAAGTATTCAATTAAAGCTGTTCCCACTGCTTTCTACTCAGAATACTTCTTCGTATACTTATACATGATGCATTCGTGGTGTGAACCCTTCTAAGGGTCCAGGTGGTAATAGAAAAGTGCTTTCGGGACTTCATAGTTGCCCAAATTAAATAATATGTATGTAAATGGAGATCTGAGTGTAAATTGTGCACTGTAATGCTATAAGGAATTGAGCACCTATAGCCTGGGATCTTTCAGCCAACCAGAATAAAATGCTTCCAGTTTTATTCTATACTACTTAGAATAGTTTATTGCATTATTAAGTACATGTTACAAGAAGCACATTGTTGTTTAAGACTCATTGATTTAAGCAGAACTATTCTTATAAAGTTCCATAGGCTTTTACATAAAAAGAGAAGAGCCCATATAAAATTATAAAACCTTAATGTAATATAACAGCCTATAATATAATATTCTCCCATTTTCTAAAGAAACCACAAAAATTTTTAATGAGTTTATTAGAACTACTGTTTGTGAATTCTGGGATGTCACGTCTAATTAGACTTAATGGATTTAAGTATTTCTTTAGTGAAATCCATAGCTTAATTTACCAGGATTATATTCCTTGTCCTCCTGCCCTTAAAATGATTTTACTTTATTTTTATTTTGGGTGGCATTAAAAAGAAATGAAAGGCTATGATTCTGCTTCATTCTCAGATGGATATAGTGAAAAATACAGTGCTTATTATGAAGCTAATGTGAATTACCATGTAATTACCACTGGCTGCACTGTAATGATTATTTAGTTACCACTGAGCATTCTCTGCCAAATAACACACATTATTTCATAGGAAGCATGGAATTAACTCAAGTCATCCCGGAACTCGTGGAAGGAGTATATTCCTGATCTCTTGCGTTAAGTGTAGGCGCTGCTAATGTTAACATCTAAATAATCAAGCTTGGAGCAAACCGACAGCAGAACAGGATATGAGTTTACATGATTTGATTTGCTGATGTTTTAAACACTTAGCAGGAGACAGCTATAGAAGCCAATTAAATCTCTCCAAGGTGCACAGAGTTATCTCCTTTGTGAGAAACAATTTAAGGGAATTGCATTGGCCCTTTAACTGGAGGGGAGAAAAAGCATTAGGAATGAAATTTCAGATGCAAAGTGCTGATCAATCGCGCCTCCTTTTGTGTTTTTCAGCTTTGTGCTGTTTGGGCTGCTGCTATTTGAAAGGATTTGCACTTTTATTTTGCAAGCCCAGGGTTATGTTAAACTTTTCTTCGTGAAAATTTTTCTTCGGCTATTGATTAGGATGTGCCTTTAAACAAGGCATTGTGTCTAAAAGAGTAAAACAAAAACACACAAAAAAAACATGTCAGTACATTCTGTCCCTTTCAGATACTGCATCTTATTTAGTGTACCGGAATTCCCAGTTTAAAGTAATCACAAAATTTATGGAGAAACGGATAAAAAAGGTTGTAAAATATCGATTTGGGGAAAATAATAACACAACTCATCTATAATAAGAAGAAAAATGAAGCAATAATTCAGGGGGTATCGAGCGGCTGGCTGCTGGGAGTATTGATCCAGTCCTTTACGGTATAAGATCGCACCTGAGATTGCTCTGAAAGAAAGAACAGCATTCCTTCGCTCATTATTTCTCAGATACGATCGCCTTGTTACATGGGTCCTGCAGAGTTGGAATTGTTGCAGCTGGGAGAGTGGGACCCGCAATAATAATAATAAATAAATAAATAGCTCAGAAATCTATATTGCCTTGAAGCCACCGTGCCTGGTCTTAATAACACATTGGCTCTGGCTTTATAAGTTCTTCATTGCCTTATAGTAGCTAATGACAATTCCTATGCTGTGTGGTTCATTTAGGGACCAAACGGATCTTCATCTTATCTAATGGGTTCTCGTGTTTGGACGGAATTCCTGTCTTGGCCGAAGAAGCATGTATCTGTTGTATTTCTTGTTAAGTCATTAAATTGAAAACAATACATTTATGCCACTTTGGCCCGTGGAAAATGTTGGCTTTTGCTTTAACAGGGCATTGTTTTATATTTTAGGACAATTTTTGGATGAGGCAGGAGTATTATTGTTCCTGAGCAAAATCTTTCAATACAGATAGCCTGAAACTTTGAAATTCATGTGCATAAGTCACGAATTTTTGATTTGTGATAACCCTGAATTTATAAACTCATCTGTAATTTCTAGTCTTTAGTGACAAACCAACTTGGCAATCACAGTAATAATGCCTTAAAATGGCAGACTGTATTTCGTTGCTGAAGAACTCTAGGTTCTTTCCAGATTTTAAGATTATCCTATAAGCAGTGTTGAGGAAACATACTATTTTGCTCTCACATTGTTGTGTTTGGAGGGGAGGGTGCAATGATATTCAAATTCTAATTTAATAAGAAAGTTTGAATACTCGCTATGTTCCAGGCATCTTCTAGGTTCTGTGACCCAGAAAGGTGAGGTTCTTGCCCTCAAGACACCTATATTCTAGTAAGGGAAGGATGGCAATACACAAATTAAGAGGCAGATAAGATAATTACCAGATTGGTAAAAGTATTATGAAAGAGATAGGGTGATCTGGTAGAGCGTAGTGGCAGGTCAGGAGGGCTTCTTTAAATAGCCATTTGTACGTTAGAATTTGTACAGTATTCAAATGGATAGCACTCTGAGCCTACACAGCACCCCCCAGGTAAACATGCTTTTGTTTCCAAGCATCTATGGACTTTCCCCAATGCTAAAGCCATGCTATCATTTGCCCAGAAGCTTCACTCTCCCTATCCCATCCCCCAGCCACTCTGTGATCATTATCTAGAAATATGAGCCATACCAGCTGACTATGTTCTCAGCAGATCAAGCTTCCTGAAATTTCAATAAGCATTGATCCATGTCATTGCACCAGATCCTTGAAATTGTTGTTTCTATAACATTTGTCTCTGCATTTCTGACTCTAAAAGAAAAAAAAAGTCCTATGAAACAAGAGGCTGATGCCTAGTGTCAATAAAGGTGGATGGAGGGGGAAGGATGGAGAGGCGGAAAGAATAAGACATCTCACCATCAAGACTAACTCCCAAAATAGCTTTCAATAAACTGCAAAGTGTACCCCTCCTTCTTTATCCACATAGTAAGATTGAAAGTCATCACTGAGTCTTAAACTGTGAATATTGAAATTGTGAGATGTATGGTACATTTAGTGGAGACGTTGGTGAAGTGCACAAGTCATTTTAACTTTGTCTTTTAATTTTAAAGATTTATCGGCTGCAAGGGAAGAGAATATTTATAAGCGTTTTAGGTATTCACAAAACATGTAGTTGCCAAACAGTGCAAAGAATGGAAAGAAATCATCATTACGAAGCTGGATGATTCAGGAAATATGGTGATAAATATGGGAGTGACAACATATTATCTCAGCCTTTTCTAGCTCTACATTTTTGAGTCACGATTACCAAGTGTAGCACCGCAGGGAGTATGCTCAGTCAGTTTGGAGATAGAGGAATTTTAGTTTTAAAAGAATAACCAGGCAATGTTTGAGAAGTACAAATACAATAAATGATGTCAAGTCATCTCAGCTTGAATAAATATATATTGTATAATTTGCTTCTGTCCTTTAATTTCTCATAATGAAAGGAAAGTGGCAAGCAACAAGAAAGCAATTAATTGCAACAATGATTGCCTAGCTTCTATAGTGCTTGAATTAAAAAGAACATTAAGATTACTTTTCTAATAGCTCATCTGTTGTTTTTTTTAATCATTGATGCTTTGTAAATGGCAGATTCATTTGAATTGTTTTAAAATGCTAGTTTTCTCCTTGTTGGCAAACATTGTCAAAATGAAGTCTCACCATTCTGTTGGTTATTTCATATTGTTGTTCCTAATTCATGAAGATAAATGTCATATCATAGCTGATCTATTATAATCCTTCTCTGTTGTGTGCTTCTTTTAATTTGAGATAGGCTGATTATTGAAAAAAAAACTTGTGGCTGTCACTGTGATTTTCCTGTGTACCCAGTAGCTATTGAATGAATGAGCGGATCAAGAGTCAAGGCCTTGCTCTCTGGCCTTAGACAGCTTATTTTACCACTTAAGCCTCTGTTTTCTTATCTGAATAGTGGGGGAAAGAAGCATATCTTCTTCACTAGTTTGTTGTGATGATTGAAATAGATAATATGAGCAAAGCACTTAGCACATTATAAATGGTGCACATTAAGGACTCAAGAAATGGTCTGTTCTTATTATTAAGGACCTTAACTAGTTCTCAATCTGTGAAGTGATTATCTAACAGTCTATTTCTGTTTGGTTTACCAATGTATTTCCAGTGCCTAGTACTATGCCTGGCCTAGAAAAGATGCTCAAAACATGTTTGTTGAATGCACAAATTTCCTGATTCTCATTAATAAATAACCACAGCTATTGCTGCTAATACTTAAAAGGCACACACTGTTTTAAGCATTCAACATAATTTTAGACATCTAATCTTTAAAATAGAAAACATGAGACACGTACTGTTATTATCTCCATGTTACAAATGAAGAAACTGAGTCAAAGAGAGGGGTTCAGAATTTGGTCAAGGTCATGCAACTAGAAAGTGGCAGAGCCAGGATTTTCACACAGGCAGACTGGCTTCAGACTCCGTCCAGGCTCTGGAGCAAATGGCATGATCGTCAGTATTTAGGCGCAAAGGTGATGGGAATGTTGCATTGTGGCCTGACCATTTTTTATTCAATAAATATTTATTAATCATCTTCCATATGTTAGTTAGTGGAGATACCATGTACAAGATGGGCACAGTCCCTGCCTTCATGGAAACTGTACGGGTTTGATTTCCTCAAATTTCAATTAATCCTGTACTTTCCTCACTGACTCTTGTAATGAGAGAGAGTTAGAAGTCTAACTTGATACAGTGGAAGGGAGGCTATAAGCATTTGCAGAAAGGAGACAGCAGGGGTAAGCCTGGAAAGGGGATACTTAGGGTTGCATCATAATGATTAATATGGGCTACCCAGCATACATCCCACCTTCTCTCTAGAGAATGTAGGATGCATGTGTGTGCCATATGCCTTTTACAGCCCTGGATGAGCCTCTTCCTGCTCTCAAATTCTGTGAGCAGATATGGGCCTTGCCATCTGCACCACCGCACTGACCTCTGGGTCTGGACTAAGCAAAGCATTGCTCCATTTTAGGCATGAGGAGGCAAGCTCCTGGCCCGGTCTGTGCAGGGTGACAGGGTATTTGGAAAGACCCCACTTTATCTTCTTTTGTGAGAATCTGGGTCAGAAGTCATGTTTTCTACAGAAAAGTCCCACCAACTTTGTCTTTTATGTTCAGTACTGCAACCTCAAGAACCCACGAATTAGTGCCAATAAGTGTCCACATTTTAAATCTGTGGCAGAGTGTCCTAAGTTGGTATGCTGTACGGACCACAGAACTACTCTGCTCGTTTCTCCTGCTTGGATATTTCCACTTCATTATTTAGTTAATTCATTTTTCATTCGTTCATTTATCTATTTCTTTATTTACCAAATACTTTGGGGGCAATGAGAAGATAGGCAGCTGGAAGGGTAGAGTTTGCACACTGAGCACCACACACACAATGCCTGGCAGAGAGGAAAAGGGTCGATTGATGGATGATTGAATAAAAAAAAAATTAGAAAACCATTACATTTATACTTTAAGAGGTTATTTTTAATCAGGAAGGAATTCAAGTAAAATATTCTAAGTAATTTTTGAAGAATAAAAAAGGGCAAAAAATAAAAAATAGTAAAACCAAATAAAATTTGTCCCAATAGGGTTCAGTGATTTTACAAAACAAATCCATTGATCTAGAATCTCGCAGTTTTATCTGCCTCTTCCTGGGGCCACCAGTCAAGATGACTGATTACCCTGGGAAAGGCTCTATAGCCTATCTCATAAACAGAGAAAAAATATCTCACGCTTGGTCAGAAGGCAGCCCAAACACTTCATCTCCAGAGGCTGGGAAAGTTTAGCTGTGGTTGAGATTTGGCCAGAGGGAAAGGGCTTGCTAGAATCAGAGCCTGGATCTGAGAGGCTCAACCGTGACCCACCAGTGTGAACCTACTTCGAGAGCCCAACACACTCAGTAAGTCAGGAGTCCGGGTCAACTCCAAAACTTACTAGGGTTTGCTAATAAGCTCTTAAGCTGTGAAAGTACCATAGACATTTTGGCCAGGTTAGAAAGTTCAGAAAGAGAGGCTTTAAAAAGAAAAATCTGATTTTACACTTTGCTTTTGTCAGTAGGAAAACCACCAGATGTCTTTATCTATGCTCTTTCGTTTAGAATCTTAGGTGACTGTTAGGTGATCTTTCACCAAACTACGGTTTGGTATCTGAGGACTAGTGTTCACTTCTACTGATAGGCCTTGTCCCAAACTCCCTGATCAGTCTCCCAAAATTCCCCTATGCCAACCATTCTCCACGAAGCCCCTTCCCCTCCCTCTTGCTTCTGTTGCCAATATGTGTGTGTTCAGCTGATAAATGTGCACCTGCTTTGTGCCAGGCATTATACGAGGGTCCCTTATTGATCTCAGCCTTTTTTGAAAAAAAAATTCCATAAGAACTCCAAGTCCATCAAATACCTCAAAATGCCTTCACAATCCCTGTCTTGCTTTTTGCTTTTAGACCTTCAACTAGCCAATCTCAATAAAAGTTTAGGACTTTGTAAATAAAATGAACTTCCTAAAGTAGAAGCAAGTCTGTTGGTCTCTTGAATTTCATTCTCTGCCTTTTATTGAATGTCAACTATGTGCAAAGTGTGGTGCAAAGCCCTAGGGATAGGAATCTGGTGCACAGCAGTTAGGAACAGAGGGCAGGCTGTGTTGGCGTATAATGCAAATCAAGGTGATAAAATGCTCTGGTAGAAATCTGGGTAAGTGGCTAGGAGGGAGGCAGCCCAGGGAGCTAGAGAAGTGGGGAGGGGATTTAGCTGGGAACTCAGGGCCGGAAGGATTTTACTTTGGATGTGAGTTTTCTGCTTTCTCCCTAATTACTGAGCTCCACTCTCTTAAAAATGGGCAGTGGGCAGTCTTTACATGTGAAGAAACCAATAAAACATTAGTTTATGAAAAAGTTATATAAGAAATTATACGAAAAACTCTACCCACCCCTTTACTTTTACCTCCTAGTCAGAATGCTTTCTGCAGTATTCCAGAATCCACATGCAGGTGATTTCCCAAGCTCATCCTGTGCCTTGGCTCTTCTCTGTCCTCTTACCCCTTCCTCTCCCCCACCGTTCATGAGAGATTTGAAGACATTTAGGATATTTTTATTCTATTCACCTTGCTATGGAAAATCCTGAGCACTCACTTAAATTCAATTTTGAATAAGAAAAATTATTTGCAATTGTAATTACTTGCAATGAAGTGAGTAGAATTTTCTATATTTGTCCAGTGTCACCTAGACACTTTTTCAGAGAGAAATAAGGTGCATATAACAATGAGTCAAATGTTTGGGGGTCCTCCTTAGGTAAGGATGGAGTTTTTGATCTGATGTCATAGATTTGGAAACAAGGCTGGTGAAAGTGGGTGGCACAGGCTTAGGGGGGTGTTTATGCATAAATTGTTGAAAGAGTAAATGAATGAATGAAGAATACTCCAGCCTTCTCATTTGCTTCCCTCTCAAAATACCCTTGTGCGAATTCTTAGATTATGAAAGTTTTTGAACTTCTTGCTGTGAAATCCTCCATTCTGTTGCAACATCATTGCAATCAGACGGCATTGTCAGTTGAGCAGTTGGGACTGAGATATATGTGAATACTGTGGTGAGCCAGGTCTGAGCTCAATGAAAAGTTATTGCCTGAGGGTTGCATAACTTGATTGCTACAGGTAGGGAATGGCCTTTCACCAACACCAAAGATTTATTAACTTTTGGGTGGGAAAAGTCAGCTTTGTATTTCAAGACAGTAAATCATCTCTTGTTAATTGTGGAGCCTTCAAAGGCTATTTAGGATGGCGAACTTCTGCTAGAGCTTCGTGCAGTAATATGTAAAATATGTAGTTGACCAGAAGTTTGTAGTTTTGACAAATAGGATTATTCATCAATGAGTAATACTTCAAGTTTGCCAAGTTCCAGTTTATAGCTGGACCTTCATAAGCCAGAACTCCGTGTTCTTAGTCAGAGACACTCTACACTTGCAACTTCAACCCTGGTTAGAAAAGTTATTAGCAAATACTATATTTTGTCCAGAAAAGAAAACCTAGGGCTGCAACATTTTACCAGGTATTCTTGTTAACGTTTAGTCTGTAGCGCTTTGTTTATGGTATACTCAGTCCAGGTGGTCTTTGTGGTGTCGGAAAGTAAACATTTTTGGAAGTAGAAATTTGAGAAATCTATGCTAGTGCTGTTAAGTAACATGGGCCATGGAGAATTTGATCAATGGAGATCAACAATTCCGGTGAAATAGTTTGTTACCTAAATTGTTTATTTTTGCCCAACACATACAGATAGTCTACATTGCTAATGAGGTGAAAGCAGTCGTCAATTCAAGGAAGAAAAGAATGGGTTCAACCCAAAGTTTGGCACAAAGGAGAAAAAAATAGCTGGTTGATTGATGTCATTGTTTGCTTGCCAGCTGGTGGTTTTGGTGTGGTAGAGACACTTCATGGGTTTCCTGTCTTTAACATGCTAGTTTGTAGCAGACCACTACCTTGAATAGCAAAAGCATGTTGGTCTGACTCTAAAATTATAGCCAGAACCCTGCAGAAGGCTATAATTTCTTTCCACTAAAAATCCCTTTATACATTCTTGTATTTTGTCCTGCTTCTAGGTATGTGTTTAAATGATTTCAATATTAATTGTTTTTAGTAGTTTCTTTTGTTGTCGGTGGCACTTTTGGAGAGAGTAACACGGGGATGTGCACAGCCTTTCCTTGTTAAGAGATTTCCTGTTGTACATGCATTAATGCTGTCGGCTTCTACTCCTGTTTCCTTTCATTCTTTCTTTCTTTCCTTTTCAACTTGAGCTTGCTTCACCAGAGGGAGAAAGACTAGCTCAATCGTATTATCCCATTAGATTGCTTAAACCCTGTTTAGATAAAAAAATTACTTTCTGCTTTTTTACTACAGTTCATGATTTCTATTTTGTAAGGCATCTTTTCTAAATTTTGTGCTTTATTATTCTTGTGGTGTTGAGCGAGCGAAAACAAACTCTACTTCATAATTCACTTTAAAGAACATACCCTTTCTTTCTATTTTCTTGTTAAAACCAAATTGTGTGCAATTTGTAGGAAATTGAAACCACATTTTTCACTTAAGTTTCCAAAATTAAAATTTATGGGGAAAAAGAAGCAATAAAACAGTTACAATCTGGTCATCTATAATTATCTGTGTGGTTTGAGCAGTTCCACATTTGAAAAAAGTGACATGGAGAACTTATCAAGATTTTACAACCGTGGGACATTTCACTTCTTTTTTTGCTGCTTTGGAGCCAAGACCTACACAAAATGCTAAAAGTTACACTGTAAATTTAAAAGTTAGATGTGTGAAGAGTAACTTTGAAATGCATACAAAACAATGGACAGTATCTAAGACTAGTTGTGTTCCTCCTACCCTCAATAATGACATTTATTACGGTAAAATTGACTATTATAGACTGTTCTTATTTCAAGTACTGTCCTTGATTTCAGTTACTTTAACATTCTCTTGTCATGCTCTACCTGGTAGGAGAAAATTGCAGAACTAGTGAGATGAACTGTCTATTTCCGTTTATTGGTGATGCTCTTACTGTCTTGATATCTCCACTTTTAACACTCTCCCCATCCATACGGATTCCCTAGGAAATGAATCCTTGAAGACATTCAAGTGCTGAGCTGTGATTATTTTTCTTGGAATAAATAATTTTTTCATTCGCATGCCCTTTTGATATTGACATCTCATTGTTTCCATGTTACAATAGTAAAAAGTTTTAGATTCTAAGACATTTGATACTTCAACCCTAGGGCTTAGTAAGAGGGAAAGTTCATTTAACAATGGCCTCTTTGTGGAAATATGCCCATGTTTAGACAACTTGATACAGCTGTGGTGAAGTCCTTCTTTCATTCATTTTTTTTCATTCAGTACACACTTATTGCATACTTATTTATTTCATGTGTCTTGTTAAAGTCTAAATATAGAATTGTGAATAAAACACAACTATAATAGTACTGGTACATAGTAACTATTCTATTGAACCTTAGCATCATCATCATCCTCATTCTGGATAGAAATGCATGGTTGGACAGATCTTTGGCAAATACAGAAAAACCATCTAAAACCACTACAATCCTGAGTGTTGACTTAAGTTCAACAGCAATTGTACCCTTGTCCCAGAAACTTGCAAAATGTTTTACTCAAATGTTCTACAAATATTTTGACCATGTCCATTTTTTCATTTGTAACTTTAGTCTGATGAATACAAGTCAGATTTTTATTTATTCAACAAATATTTTAAGTACTTATTATGTATTGCACTGTTCTAAGTGTTTTCCAAATATTCACCCATTTAATCCCCTGACCTCTTTCTGAGGTAGGTACTTTGCTGTCCTGATTTTACAGATAAGGAAACTGAGGCATAGAGAGATTAAGTTCTTTGCCGGAGTTACTCAAATAGTAAGTAGAGGAGCCGCAACCAGATTGACTGACTCCAGAAGTCATCCTCTTATCCACTCCACTGTGCTGTCTTGTTAAGCACTTCAATATTTTGTCACCGTATACCTTCTTTAAAAGTGTGATGATCCTTGAGTGTCTAACTCCTGGACACTCTGGTAGGACTGCAGAAAACTCACCCTGCCTGAAAATGGGCAGGTTTCCAAAGAGGCACCAGCACAGAAGTCCCTGGCATGTGACTGCCCTCAGATCATTATGAGCCAGCGGCAAACAAAACATGTGTCAAACCTTCCATTCGATCCAAGTCGTCCATCTGTCCACTTCTCTAATACTTGTTTAGATAT
Organism: Varecia variegata; assembly: GCA_028533085.1. NCBI lineage: Eukaryota > Metazoa > Chordata > Mammalia > Primates > Lemuridae > Varecia > Varecia variegata. Next base: position 14,776,364 of record CM052447.1, read on the forward strand.
AAAAATAATGTGTGCTAATTATAGAAAGTCTCAAGGAAAACAGGATAGAATTTAAAAAGTTAAAATCATCCAGTTCCCATCGCCCAGAAATAACCACTGATAACATTTGCATATATTTCTTTCATATTTTTCTATGCATAACAAATATATATGAATTTTTTTCATACTTGTGGTTATACTGTGTATATGTTTACACAAACACAGTTTTATATCCTGCTTTTTCCACATAGCCTAATAAGCATTTTCCCACACATTAAAACTTCTTCATAAACATAATGTTAAAAGGCTGCATCATCTCCCACAGTGTGGATTTACTATATTTATTTATCCATTTACTATTCCGAGGTATTCAAGTTGTTTTGTATATATGTTTGTAGTGATACAATCTTTGCTCTCTTTTCTAACTTTGATGCTTTTAAAACCATTGTAATTTCTGGTAACTAAATGTTCTAAACCTTTTTGAAGATTTAAACAAATTGTCCTAAATGATTCCTTTTTACAGGAGGTAGACTTTTAAAAAAAAAATTGAAATGATTTTGTTTTTATTATTTGCACTATAAAATAGTGCTATAAAATATAGAATAGTAGAAATAAAATATGCCCAAGTATACACATGAACTTACAATTAGCCTAGGAAATTATATCTAGCCATAAAGTGAGCATATTAAAGCTCTTGTGTATATATTAATACAATCAGCCATACTTTTTAATGTATAAGTATTTAATCTATCAGTGGTCTCTCTCTTTTTTTATCACCCGACTGCAAACTGGATTCATTTTGGATAATTACCTGTGGTACTAAATGTATATTATCTGCCCAGTTAGGAAATAGATTGGAGGGAATTCAGAAATCAATAGTAATAAAGTAAACAGGGAAAATGGAATGTATTTCCTCTCTTACCATTTATTTGAACCCACTCTACTAAGGACAGGGACCCTGTCTAATGGATGTTGGACAGAGGACCACAAATAAACCCCACTGGGAACAGCTCTCCTTTAAGGATTGATTTGATATTTCGGTAAATATCCTATTGTTTGAATATCAACATGGTAGGTGCTTAATGACACAAACGATGCTTTGACTTTTGCTGTTTACAGAATTGATTTTAGTTTCTCTTTCAACGTTCATGTATCTCTAACTGGGTGCATCTTCTTTTTGCCCAACCCCTCTCTGGTCTTCATAAAATGATTTTTGACAGAGCATAGATTCACTGCTGTTATGCTAACTACAATCTTATGTGTCCTAAGGGACATAAAATTCAGTGTCCCCTATTACTGACTACAAAAGAGGCTCTCTATAAAGTTTCAATGTTGGTGTCATCATGAAGAAAGATAATCTAATACTTGGATTGGGACACATCTATGGCACCTTCACCTCAGCACAAATGTGGAAAAGTTAGTTTACCTTGCCCAGACCCCTAACTGTTCGGGCAGGCTAATGAAACTCAGAGAAGTGTCATGCTCAGCTTCCCTTGTTGATATGCTAAATCCCAAAGCCAAGAAAATATTCCTGCCACGTAAAGGAAACTCATAATTGCTGTTATTCGGTGTATGTTTATCTCCTTCATATAAGACTGTTACTTGTTTTCCCCAAATCCTTACCTCTATGGGAGCTTATTGGCTTATGTCACAACTAATGGCATTGCTAGCAGGTGAGCCAACTTTCACGATGTTTCCTACCAAGTGTGGATCTCACTTCAAGGTGGCTGGTCTGGTTTTCAAATGACCTGATTTGGTGCCTTCAACACCAGAGCCCCAAGATCTGTTGTGAGTCAAGTGTGAGCCAAGTCCCAAGGCTGTTGTGAGTCAGGAATCTCTTTCTGTGTTTATGGAATTATAGTCACCACTGGTTTTAGAATCTTGACCAAGGGGAACACTGTCAGATTCTGAGTTTATTTCCCAACTAAAAAGATGGCGTTGCATATTTTGGGAAATGGATCTTCCTGGTGGTTTTCAGTATTTTTTATGACAATTCCTTTCAAATTTTGATAGGATCCAAATAGTTCCAAATGTAATGAGAACTTAAATATGCTTCCATCTTTTACAAAGTCTAATTATAAGTGATGAATTCATCCTCAGAGATACATAATCTTAGACCCTTCTGACTTTAAAGGCTACATGCACATTGAGAGGTACAGCTGATATAATCTTTCCTTAAGAAGCTTGCTTCTCCTGGCATAGGGGGAGCAGTTAATCTAGGCTCTCTCCCAGGGGAACTTGCCATGCTATGGGCCGCAACTTGCCAAACTTGTTTTGGGGACGCGCCTCAAATCTATGCTTAGGCCTTTCTGCTCGAGAGAGAGAAAGAAAAGTGGAACTTCTGAACAGTCTTAATATTTCAGGAGGGAAATCTGAAATTAGTTTTCTTCCCTCCTCCTTTTATCATTATACCATCCTTTTACGTCTGCAAGGCTCCGTTGGCAAGCCTCGTCTTCCCTCAGTGGGCACATTTGAAGCCTGCTTAACTGGTATTCGGAGGGCAGAATGGCATTATTTGTGATTCCCTTGCAATTGACTCAGAGCGGTGATGGGAGGATGTCAATTTTGCAAGGGCAGCATTATTTGCTGTGCTCACTGCTCAGCCCCAGAACACTCATTTGGTTGTGAAGACAAGTGCTTAATATGCTCGCTTCTTCTCTCTCCTGTCTCCTCCACATTCCTGCTGAATCTCACATTGCTCTAAGCACAGCCCTGAGAGTGCCAGCCTTTAGACAAGCCAGAAAGAAGAGAAGACACTCTGTGAAAATGGGGCATTAATGGTTTGTGAATCCGAAGATAGTTAACTGATGTGTGCATTCAATTAAGATTAGTTTTTCAGTTAAAAGACTCCCCAGGAAGAGTGGCTTTATTCTCATTTCTGGGGTATGAGCAGTTAATGAAGAAGCATATCAGAATTCCACCCGTGTTATCCGGAGCTGCCTCAAGATTTCATGCCATTTGCAAGTTACTTGATTAAGGAAAACTTGCCAGGTGAGATTAAACAAGCTGGAAGGTGATAACGGAGAAGTGTGTGTCATTTCTCATCTTTGTTATGGGTGACATCACCACCATACATTTCACAGAAAATGGTTTGGTGCTTAAGTGTGATCCATTTTGGAAAGTTTCCTTTTTTAAACTTGTATCTTACTGAGTCAAGTCTTTCTATAGCGTATGTGGGTATACATTTCTACTTTTCAAGTCGAAGCCAGATATTTTTGCTCGAGGCATCTTTTTTATTATTTGTTTTCTTCTGTGTTGCCCTGAAGGGAAAGATAACATCGTCCTGTCCAATGTATTAGCTAAATGCTTCCACAGGGGCTGGCCAGTATAAAGGGCAGATAGGCGAGTGGGCAGTAGAGACAGACTGCCCAAGTTTGAATCCTGGTTCAGCTCTTACTGCTCTGAAACTCAGGCAAGATCTGCCACCCTGAGGGTCTTTCCTTATCTGTAAAAATAGTGACAATAAAAGTACAGACTTCATAGAGATGGCTAAGAATTAATGATTTATGACACCGTGCTCACTACTGTTTCTGGCACATAGTAACTCTGCATCAGTTACTGTGGGCTATATTATTCTTATCTCATTTCCATTGCAAGAATTTAGGTAAAGTCAGAATATGTTGTTTTTCATCTCAGGGGTTTTTGCAAAACAGACTTTAAAGGACAACTTGGCAATGGTTTTAAAAATTGTGAATACTTTGTAGACATGCTCCATGATACCCTCAGATTCCTGGGAACCTTTGTTAGTCTTCGTTGCAGTTGGTATTTGTTTTACAAAATGGCAGAGTCATTTGACTTTGAAATGACCAGCAGTTATAGGAGATGGATCGTGTATATGAAGATGTTGTCTGGAGGGTAGGTTTAATGTTGTTTTTTTTTCCATAGGTGCAATTCAATCACACTTCTTTCCATTACCTGCCAAAGTCTCACCCACAGACTAGCAGCCTCAGTTTTCTCATCTGTGAAATAGGAATACTTATCTATTGGGGTGTTGAAGGAAAAAAATAAGTTAGCAAAAGCAAAATGCTCAGTACCACTTGGACAAATGAACCTTTTAATTTTCAATCAGGCTTACACAGAGGAATGATGCAAAGGACCTGGGGTAGATTGGGTTTCAATATCTGAGTTTAGTTGTGATTCAGCTGCTAACTAGCTGTTTGATCTTACAGGGATCTCTTAGGCTCTCCAAGCTTGACTGTTTGCTGTCAATGGAAAGGTTTTTTGCACCAATAAAATTTTGAATTTAATAGAAGTGCTTTTGCCCCTTTACCTGACAGCATCAAGATCCAGTTGTTAATTCCAGAGTTAGAAGGGAAACTTAGAAGAATGTATTGGTATCTAAAAGTTGTTTTGGTTGCTTTTGTAAAATGCAATCCAGTATGTTTGATTTTGTCCTTAAAGGGTCATGCTAGCTATTGTCCCAATATAATCACAAAAGTTTTCCATTTGGGAGCAGGTCAGCAGTTTATCAAGCTGATCTCTGCCCCTGCAGATATGTCCCAGCTCTCTGAAAAAGCCAGTAACAATATCTGACACGGTGGCCTCAGGCAAAGCAAATTCCACAGACGGAGCTAAATATGTATTTTCATTCCCACTAAATTCACCAGCCTTCAATAGGGGCAGGAAGATGGTAGAGAGAGAGGGTAGAAGGAAGGTCACTTTTTCCTTGTTTCCATTTATTATTTGTTTTAAGCAGGACCATTGCACCCATCAATAATATAGAGAGAAACGGAAAATTCAGTTTGGGGAACTTTAATCTCTAATTCCAGTTAGAAGGAAAAAGAGATCCAGAGGCGTCTCAGAAGGAACAGTGTCTTCTTGTCACACTAGATAGCGTTTCTGACAGCTGACAAGATGGTGTGACTGGTGTGGGCTTTTGCCCACTTGGAAAAATAGTTTCTGTGGCCACTGGGCCTACTTTTGGGGACAGTCTGACCTTAGTGAAGACCCATCCAGTCTCTAGCTTATTTTCTCACCCTCCCCACCCATAGACAGCCAGTTTGCCCTCCAGAAAGCTGGTACCCATTTCTAACCAACCATCATCAGTGTACAAGAACTTCTATCTCCATTCAAGCCACTGTCATGGAAAATTTAACACACAGAAGTCACTTTTATTAGTAAAAATTAGCCTACTGTTCCTTCATCATGTGCCATGACTAGTGCTACCTCCAATAGCATCCTGTCCTAACATCTGCTCGTGATGCACCTAGTGCAGAAGGACCATTTGCAACTCTTAGATGGGCTAAACAGAGGTCTTAACTACAAGCCTTCCCCAAAGCTGGAAATAACCCAAAGCAGCAGTAATGAAAAGTTAATCATGATATCCTTAAGTATGGACTGTGCCATGTCATCCTTAAAACTTCTTGGCATAGCTTTGGCTAAGCCTCTCTCCCACCCCTACCCCCACAGTATTCCCTGTGGATTAGGAAAGCCTCACTAGTACTTGGGAGATGACAAGTGAAAGAATCAGAGCCTGAAGGTGGAGGCTGATTGGTTTCTTCTGTTTAGGTTGGTGGATTAGCAGGGGGTGTTTGTAGCTCAATAGCAATAGCCAGCATTGCCTTCACTTTCCCTAGACAGTGTGTGGTCCATGTTCCAATTAGACCTCTACCCCATTTTATCTTCTACATTTAAAGAGCAAATTATGTCTGCATGGCAATTGCTGTCCGATACTGTTTCTAGACCCCTTTTCTTTGGGACCTACATTCAGATGAGAATCTGAAAGCCTTTGGGTCAGTAATTTTGTGACTAATCCAATCTCTTTAGCTCTTGAGAGTTGACATAAGCATTAGTGAGATAAATTCATTTAAGTGCTTTTAAACAGAGACTTGGTAAAGATCTACAACACAAAGAGTCTTCTGTACCTGGCTTAGGTGGGTGGGTTCAAACCTTTTCCTTGCTGAAGGTCAGAACCAGTGTCAAATTTACAGCAAACCCACTTACGATGCTCGAGGTTCCCTTTGGTTTTTATCGTCACAGTAGGTTTTACCTGACCAAGAAGTAATTACACCATTATTTTTTATGTGGTGCTTTATTACTTGCTTTTCAAAATTGGTTTCCAGCATCTCACGAGCTAATAGCAACAAATATGTGATTGTAATGTTCACTCCGTCAGGAGACGTGGGGTTATTGCGGAAGTGGCCACATACCCATTGCCCACACAATAACTGCTACTCCAAAACAAGTGAATTGCTTAACTAAACATCTATTGATTGTAAGACGCCAGGGACCAATATTAAGACCACCAACATCCAAGAGGGAAGATTAGGTTCTGGTTATATATACATATATATATATATATGTATATAATGCATTTTGTCAATATTTTGTGCCAAGGAGACCCATTCCTCCTCAGATCACAAGTCCACGATCTAGGTGGGTTGGAAGACATAGAACCTCACTGGGGGGGCCTTAAGTCATCAACTTGGTTCCATCAACCACTTAAAAGATGTACATCAAGAATGGGAGCAGAAAACATGGGAGTCATGGAAACCCCTTCATCCCCACCCCTCCGACTACACTAACAGGAATTAACTACATCTAAAGATGAAGTTTAGATTTATTATCATAACTGTTCAAGGCGAACATCATAGCTTTTGTTTCAGGGCACCTTGGAGTTCTACACTTTTCTTGAGGACCAAGGTGACTCTAATCTGGGACTTAGTGTCCTTCACTCTCTCACTTATCCCTCTTATAATAAGTTAAGCTGCAGTTAGGCAGACGAGTTTGCCAACCACACTTACTCACTTATGTTCAGGTCTTTGTATTGGTAGTTATTGGATGAGACTAAAGAAAACCAAAGCTTGATGGTTAAAGCATTCACAAGTCTTCTAAAATTCCACTTGCTATGTATGCTAGTGATCTTAGCATTGCATTTATAGCTTCCAGATCTACAAATTTGCTTACATTTACAACCTCTCCTGAGATCTCTCCTGGTTGGCTACCTGCTTACATTAGATGGTGTTGACAACTCCTTACATTTTAAGTTCTTCATTTGATTTCAGTGACTATTCTGTCTGGTGTTCTTTCTACCTTTTGACCTGCCTTTTTGTGTGTCTGTGTATCTGAATCTTTCTCTAACCATTCCTTAACTATTAGTCTTCCCTGTAGTGTTGTCTATCCTGGGTTCTCTTCTCATACAAATGGTTTAACTATTTACCTAAATCTTGATGTTACCCATAGCGTTAACTCCATCATTGGTCTTTTTCCTAAGTTTCTTCCCTTTATTTTCAACAGTATTTTTTGTTTGTTTGTTTTGAGACCGAGTCTCCCCCTGTCACCGTGGTTAGAGTGTAGTGGTGTCATCGTAGCTCACTGCAACCTCAAACTCCTGGTCTCAAGTGATCCTCCTGCCTCAGCTTCCCAAGTAGCTGGGACTACAGGTGTGTGCCACCACACCCAGCTAATTTTTTTTCTATTTCTTGTAGAGACATAGTCTCATTTTTACTCAGGCTGGTCTCGAAGTCCTGACCTCAAGTGATCCTCCCGCCTTGGCCTCCCAAAGAGTTGGGATTACAGGCGTGAGCCCCCATGCCCGGCCCTTATTTCCAACTGTGGACTGAACATTTTTACCTGGGTATTCTACTGGCATCTAAAATGCAGCATGTCTGAAATTGAACCCATGATTTTTTCTCTTCCATATATAGTTTTCTTCCTCTAAATGGCCACTCCATCCACCCAGTCAGATAAATTAGAAATGTCACTTGTGCCCCTCACATCTAACATGTTACTGAAGTCATGTGAATTTTATTCTAAAATATCTCTGAAATCTACATGTTCCTCTATGACCACCCCATCATTAGTTGGTCTTTCATTTTCCATTTGTATTGTTGCAATAGGGCTGACTTTAAAATCTATCCTTCATTTGATTCCTGCATATATCTCTTTGAAATATAGGTCAGATTGGAAAATCTTCCATGGCTCCTTGTTGCCTACCTATTAGCAAGGCACTCAAGGCCAACACAGTTACGCATGGTTAATCATCATCCACTTACTCTCAACATACAAGCTATGCTCTCCCCAAACTGGAATAGCCAACCTTATTTGAGCACACCCTTCTTATATCTTTCTGTCTTAGCTCATATTGTTCCTGAAATGCTTTTCCCTCTCTTTTCAGTAGAAAAATCCTATGTATCCTTCCACACAACTCAAATATGACCTCTTTGGTAAATATTTATTTTTCCTTCTTTTGTGTAGTGCAGTACTAGTACACTAGTAATGCTAGAGTTTGTATCTTTGGGGATAGCTGATTACAGACCTCCCCACCACCCCAGATTATACACTCCTCAAGGGTACAGCACAGCGCCTAGAAGAGGTTTTCAAGCTCAGTCGTCTCCAGCTGGGGGTGCACAGGACACTGGACTGTGTTGTACCTCTCTTACTTTTCATCTTCTTAAGCACAGAGCCTTGTCTGCAGCAAGCATCCAATTTTATTTAGTTAATTAGGCAATATAAAACATCCCAAGTCTGGAGAAGAATCCCATCTTAATTAGGTGTCTCCTACCTATTTATGTCCCTGTTTGTTCATAGAACTTAAATTTGTTTTAAAATGGTCATGTCCTCTGCCAGATAAAGCTCTATTTCAGGGTAATGTTTGAGAATCAGAGGTGGCGGAATTCTTTGAGCTGTAATTTCAAGTTAGTGTATATGAGGAGGGAAAGGCTAAGTCCCAGGGACAAATGAAACATACCCAGTGTTCTCTTAGAATACTGCATCCTCATGTTGTCACATTTAGGAGATTGTTTTAGAATTCTGTTTGTGTCTTTCTGCCCCTCTAGACTCTGGACTTTCTTGAAAGTGGAGAACACATACATCTAATTAATTCTGTATTCCCCACACCTGCCCGTGTTTCTAGCACATGGTGGGTATTTTAGCAGGTGTTCTATTAATGGTAATGACAATTGCCTATTTAGTATTTATGTGCTAATCACCATACAAATAGTACCACATTAAATGTTCTTCACATTCCAGATGAGGAAGACTTAGACAATATAAGTGACTTTGGCCAAAAGGCACATATCTGGTCAATGATGTCATCGGGGTGCAAATCTAGCTGTGTCTGACTCTGAAAGGGCAGGGACGAAGGGAAGGAGAGTGTGCTGTTGATGAAATGGAACTCAATGGGGTCTAGAGTAGGGGACAAAAGTTTTCATGGGATATAAATTGAGACGAAGAAAGGAACTAGAACAGATTATAGCTAGAAGAGTATATGGAGAGCAAGAAAAGTCCTGGAGACCAAATTTATTAGAGACCTTCTCTGGAGACCCCTTGGTTGTCCAAAGTTGGCTGTTCTAACAAAGAGGCTCCGAGCAGGCTCTGGAGGCAGGCTGCCTGGGTTTGAATCCCTGCCCCTTTGGTCATAAACTCTGTGCATTTAGGCAAAGTAGTGAACTCTTCCAAGCCTCAGTTTCCTTCTCTAAATAATGGGAATAATAATAGTACCTACTTGTAGGGTTGTTGCGAAGCTTAGCTAGGTTAATCCGTATAAAGTGGTTGACACATAGTAAGTGTTAGCTGTTGCTGCTGCTGCTGTTATTATAATTATTACTATTAGAAGAAGAAGAAAAGACACACTGGAATGAATGTAATGGATCCTTGTAGCACCTTAGCCTTTAATTAATTCTCTTTTTAAGGGTGGATCCATGTTTCCTAAACTTATGCACCAAGGTATCCCTGGAAGCTCATAAGGATGCTATGGGATATTTTAAATTTAAGGGAAACAGGGATACTTTACGTTTGTCAAATACCATACAAACTACTGGTTTGAGGTAGTTCACAGCTCAACATTAGATTGCCCTGCATCCTTTTCACGGCATCCTACCTTTGCAAAGCTGGTTGTCAGCAGTTACTGCCATTAAAAGAAAGTGCCATGTGAAAGTCAATGTGGACTGGAAACTGAGGCATAGTGTTCAGTCTGATTCTGAGGTTTGTGAAGCCGTATGGTGCCCAGTAGGATACACATCCCATTAGTAAGCTGTGGCGATTATGTTAAAATAAAATAAAAATGTTGTATTTTTCTTTCAATTTCTTTGTATTGTTTTGTTTTTTGAAATGGCTACTCAGTTGTTAGGACACAAATATTAAGCTGTTTGCACTTAAGGAGTTAATAAACAGAACTGTTGGGCATCTCTTTCTTTTGACTTAGGAATGCTTGGAAAGAATTGCTGAGATGCCCAAGGTCCTGTAAACAGAGAAAATTTGGAAGCTTTGGAGTAGATAATGAATTGAGGTATAGTCAGAATGTGTGTTAAGGCCCCAAGGATAGGATTCTAGACTGTAATGTTCAGGGAGAGGAGACTTTCTGGCTGAGGATAATGATGCTTTGTAACAATAATCATTTAGGTTGGGTCAATACTGAACAAGGCTGACTTCATTTATTTTAAATCAAGATGCTCTTTAGGCTGATAATAACTCCTAGGCCTATCCGCAAGGCCAGGGTAGCATTCTACATGGTGTACTTGTTATAAGTTCCCTTTGACTCCATTAAAATGTTACCAAATAATCACTTAATCCTTTAATATGTCCCAGTTCCAAGTACTTTCCTATTAGTGGAATTAATGGATTCTTTGGAGTCACTTTTATTTCACTCTTCTTGGGATTTTTCCTTCCCTCCCAATGTGTCTGCAGAGCTCTGCTGTAACTTCATTACCCAGCTCTTCTGAAACCTGTCCACTGCTTTAGAGGAAATGACTCTGAGAACAGTGGGAGTCATTTTCTGAGTTGTCTCATAAAACTGTGATATTAACAATCACAAGTAGGACCTCAGCCCAGAACTCCGTGCTTGTTTAGCGCGAGGCTCAGAGAAGGGTTTCTCGGCTTTGGAGCCTGACTTGGTGCTGTCCCCTGCTGAGAGTCATAAGTTGCTGGTAGGCTCGTTCTACAGAGTAATAAGTATTGTTGTTTAGCAATTGTGTTGTTGAAATTCAGCTCCACTATGTCTGACAGTATTTATCTAAAATACTTTCCCTGGTGCGTGTTCAAGTTCCAGTAAACCGTGTCTTATTGTGCGACCTTTTCATTTTCCAGTGAAAAGGGATCAGCTCGTCAGATAAAAGCTACAAGCCGGAGTACAGGAAAAATGCGTGCTCAGAAAATCCAAGCATGATTGAAAACAAGATGTGTTAAATCAATGCGGTTTATCGCCTGCCTATTCCCGGCAATTGCTGTTCTAAGCTCATTCTGAACACACACTGGATGATAAAAGTACGGTGTCACAGCACTCGCTGGGGTGGGGACGTAAGAAAACATGTTTATCAGACAGGCTGGGTGATTTTATCCCTCAATAACAGTTATTGTCAAAACTCTTTGGGAAGAAATCTGAAGAACAATTATAGAAGTAATATTACTCTTGTTATATCAGAAGATATGCCAGTAGGGAAGAGAATTATGGATTTATCTTTAAATGTTAAGAAAGAAAGATAGAGTGTGTTGGCCTTCAATATTTAAACACTGTCATCTGTTAAACAGTGAAAATCATCCTTCTCTTCTTGTTTCAAGGAGTCAATCTGGCTTTGAAACCTAATCATAAGTGATCCAAATTAAAAAAAAAATCCAAAATGAAAAAGATTGGAAGGCCAAAAAAAAAAAAAAAAATCGTGAAGATTGAGCTTCTGTTGGCTTGAGGGATTTAATTTTGGTTTTAAACTTGGATCAAATTTGGAAATCTAAATTAAGGCTCCTGGAAGGCCACGCTCTTCAGAGCACATCGTCCACAATAACAGGGGCAACTTTTCTCATCAACTTTATTACAATTAGAGAGCAGTACAGTTTTTCCTAATTATTACAGGTTCACCTACTTCCCATTTTAGATAGAGTGTAACCCTCCGGGGCAAGAAATGGGGGTCTGTTCAAGAAGAGATGCTCCACTTCTGCCAGTAACTTCTCACCAGTGATCATCTAGAAAATACCAACCGGTCATGGTATGAAATAAATGGGTTTACTGTATCTCATAGACAGCATTATGTGTCTCTGTTTTCTCAAAAACAAATCAGCCTTCGAGAGCTCCTTACAGGTTTCCACCTATAAGGAGAACTTGATGAGACAGAAAACACAGTTTCTTGATCATTTGTGGGGCGAGTTTAAAGAGCCATGGTGGCCTCCCCAAAAGGTTTGTGGTTGTTGACATGGTGAGCTTTAAGTAAAGAAATCCGGCCATCGAGTGGCTTGTTCTTCTGTATAAAGTCAGGAGTCTGAGCACCGAGATTCCTTTTAGTGCTGGAATTTTGTTTAATTTTAGTTACAAAGGAGCAGTTTAATTGGTTTGGTAGCAGGACTTGTCCATACGCTGCAAATTGAAGTTCATTAATATTAAAATAAAATAGTCATCTTAGAATAGTAAGTAAAGCACTGTAAAAAAAATAAATAACGAGGCTTCTATACTAATTTATGCAACCAGCTTTCTGTTCCTCAGTTTCCCACTTTGGAATTGGGAGTAGTAATTTTTAACGTTTATGTCAAGGGCATATTGTAGGAATAAATGAGATGATTTCTGTAAAGCACTTTGATATAACTGGAAAAGGGTCTTATGTGACCTCAGGGTATGTTTAAAATGACACCTCTACAAGGAATCATTGTGATTGTTAACATGAAATCTTCAGAGGTTCTTATGACTTAAAGAATAAGTGAGTTCAAGATGCGAAATCTTAAGAATTAGTTTTCTTTTGCAGACACCTTTGAAAGTAAGGTGGCAAAATGTAAATTGGCATAAATTTTATGAAGGATAGTTATGAAAGATATATATATTTAAAGACTTGAAATGTGCATATTCTTTTATGCAGAAATTTATCCTGAGTCTTATTCATTATAGCACTTCTTAAGTCAGTGAAAATTTTGGAAAAAACCCTCATTCCCATTAATAGGGATTTGTTACATAAATTATGTCCATCCGTATAATATAATATGCCACAACTGTCAAAAAGAATGAGGTGTGGGTCTAAATATGTATATAATCCATATTTATAAAAAACAGAATTGTGCAAATGCCTGAAAGCATAAACACTAAAATATGAATAGTGCTTATACATGAGTGGGGGTATTATGGGGCTTTCCCTCCTCTTGAAAAATTGCTTACATAATAATGCATTACTTTTAGATTTAGAGAAACAGTATAGCGATTTAATTTTGAAAAACAAAAGCAAGTCACTCTTAATTCTTTCTTCCTCCTCTTGATTGCTTTGACTTCTTGAAGTGTTATTAATTTCCAAACATGTGCAAGCTCTTTGCATTCTGAGCGTCCATCTCAGCTTCCATCTCCATCTCAGTCTCTCTGAGATGGAGCCCCTGCCTTGTTTCATCCTCCTGGGTTCTCTGCTTTCTGGTGCACTTTCTTCTGTCTTTGCTTTGCAGGTTGCCTTGGGCTCCACTCTTTGGAAAGAGGACTTAGCCACTCAAGGCACCTGATACCTCTGACGGTGCCTGTGGTAGAGGTAGCACCGCCTTTGCTTGATTTTTGAGTCCCCAAGTTGTTACAGCACATCAAGTGGTTCGAAGACTACAAATAAGAAGTCAGGGCACATTGAAAGGCAGTTTGGAAATTTTCCTTTGCCTCCTCTCTTGGTTAATTCTGCTCATGTTGGCTTCATCTTGACACCCTTCCTGTTGCAGAAAGTCACAGCTTTCTGTGGCTCGGAGAGCTCTCCGAGGTCTCACTCGGCCCTGGGGCAGGGGCACCAGGCTGGAAAAGCCTTTCCCACCGAAAGCAGGAGCTCCACTGGAAGTGAGTCGGGTGTAGGTTTCTTAGGAAGTGAATCTCTTACGTGGAAGAAGCGAGCCTGGCAAGGCTTTCGTGCAGTAAACATGTAGGCAGGTAATGAAATATCCAAATGGCTGAAAATGCAACAAATTTCCTCCTGAACCGTATTTCTGGCTCTTGTTTAGGTTTCTGGTTGATTTTTCGGTTTATATATTTTAAAGTCAGTCCCAAAGATAGGTTCGTGAAGACAACTTGCTGTTTTATTGTTTACCTCTGGTTGTTAATTTAGTGACTGAGGGGAAAATGGGGCCATTATGGAACAAAAAGGATCTGCCTAACACATATGTAATAACTCTCGTGCCCAGAATGGATCTGCCTTGAAGGGAAATGCTCTGTTGTTACTCCTTTAGCTCAAATATAGAGTAGTCACCAGGGAAGCTTGGAGACCCAGGTGCTAGTTTTATCATTGCCTCTGCTATGAGGGTTTATTTATTACTTGGCACAGAGTCTCGATATTTGTTTGGACATTAAATGGCAATAGAATATTAATATTGCCTTCCTAATATCTGCATTTCTTTTTATTTCCAGTCAAAATGACATCATGTCACACAACCATTAAAAAAAGGAAATTAAAACTCCAGAAATATGTTAAAGCACCGCAGTGAGTCGCCGAGCTATAAAAGCAGGGAACTCTGCGAGCCAGGGTTGGAATGGCACCCCGAGCACTTTTCCCTGGTGTTTGGGAACAGGACTCTCGGCCTCGCGTTTCCATTGTTTCCCGGAATAAGTCTTCAAGAAGTTACGGAGAATGAGGGGAGGAGTGATTTCTTTAAAAGGAGACTCCAAAAAGAGAGAAATCAATTTTCATAACTAAGAATGCATTCATCTTGACTACCTGATTTTAATCTGCAGATAAATCTCCTTAAAGAGAGTTTCTTTTATATGATGTGTTTGTGAAGTGGGTTTCTTACAGAGAGAGAGACAGACAGACACACTAAGGGTACGAAAAAGCCACATATATATTTGGTTGGAATTTACTCATTACTAGATGTTTTAAATTGAATTTTGTAATCTTGTGATTAGTATTAATGCATAAAATCTAGTTGTATTATCTAGATTTTCTTTGCATACAGCATTTCATGCTGCGTGAACATTAGAACATTGAAGATAATATAATAGCTTTTTACTACCAGAGCTGTTCTGTCTTGACCAGCATCTGGGTTGAAGGTGAGAAAGGAGAAAGGCTTAGTGGAGACTGGTTCAGAATAGAAAGTTACTGGTTTCCTTTAGGGGAGTCTGAGATGATGCAACTGGGAAGGGTCCTAATGCCCTTTATAAGCAGTCCCAGCTCAAAGCCAGATGAGACAGTTTGGTTTTTTTTTTAACCATTTAATTAGCTTTTACTTTTTCAAAAGTAATTAACTCCGATGCAGTTGAAATGCCATCCCCATGCATACAGCATGTATATCCTACCAGTGTCCCTTCCCAGTGTCACCTCGTAGCTCTGGGCAAGAGGAGGGCCCTTCTGAAATCTCAGCTGAGACACCTGCTCTGCAAGCTTGCTCTCCTGGGTAGGAGCACTTGATCTTGCTCTTTATGTGTTTACAGGGAAGTTCAGATGTCCTCCAATACTGGTACACAGCTCATTGAGGGCCTACTAAGCTTATTCAGTAACTATGTATTTACCAGTAAATGAGTTGGAAGGTCAGTGAAAGACATCATGAATTCAATTGTTTGTGGCTCCCCGATGGCCTGATCATACTTTAAATTCATGTGTCCCCGTTAAGTGTAGTGTGATCCTCAGGGGAGACCTGGTCAGCAGTAGGAGCAGGGTTGGTGATGATGAGAAAGACAAGAGGGTGGGCTCCTGAGCAGGACGGCAGCCTGGCAGTGAGACCCCCAGCTGCACCCCAGCTCTGCAGTCAGAGTGTTTCGTCTGTGGCTTTGGGTTGGATTATGTGCGCCTTTCAGAAAGTTTGTAGGGCTTATGGTGTTGTGACAGAAAACAGTTCATTCCTGCAAACGCCACCCCATGAGCACATGGTAGGCACTAAAAATGATTACTGGATAAATGGATAATTTAATATTTTTAGGAATTTTTAAAATGCATGCATCAGTCCTATTTTATGCTGATGATTTAAGCATTGGGGCTTTTCTATATGGGATAAGAGATTTTTCTAAACCTGTGATCCTTCCTTATTCCGTTACCTCCCCTAACTGGTTGAGGGTGACACCCTCTGAAACCCTTTTCAGAGAGTGTGGACTGGCTGTTTGGAAGCAGGGCCACACAAGCTGTTCTCGTCATTCCATTCCTTTTGCAGTTTACAGCTTCATCTGTTTTTCTTTTTTCGGCCTAAGATGCTCATGGTTCTTTATTTGTGGGTAATTATGCCCAATTAAGTTTTTTTTTCCTCTACCAGATTCTCGGAATTGTCCCAAGTTTGAGGAGAAAAAAATTGATTATTCCCATTTCTTCTGGTGCTCCCTGAGCCCTGCACTTGAGTACAATGAGGTCACTTTGTTGAAGGATTAACTTTATATTACATTCTTGCAGAGTAGATGTATGTCCCTAAGGTACAACTACCCCCACTGATGAAATAAATATACCATTCTTTATGATTCCTCCCCGTTACCCTCTCTGTTGATTTTCAGAGAGTTTATGAATAGTCACATATTTATACAACTGGCCAAAAGTATACTACTTATTTTTCTTATGGTCTGTAATAACCTATGCAAGGTTATTAAAGGGTATACAGTCCCCTTTTAAAGCATAGTTTCTTATGTCATTACTTTATACAAGCAGGTCAAATTCCATCTCACCAACAATCTCTTGCTCTTAACTTTTTTCTCTGATTATAAAAATAATGTGTGTGCATTGTGGAAAATTTAGAAAAGGCACAGCACAGAGGAGGAAGAAAAGCACTTTAAGACTCACCACTTAGAAACAACTACTGTTTGGTACTCTATACACAGACAGATTTCCTTTATTCTACATATGTTTGTTTAAATAAAGTAACCATATTGAACATCTGCTCCTGTAATCTTCTTTTTAACCTAGCAATATATTATGTCAGTAAATGCTTTTTTCTATGACATTGCTTTTGAGGACTGCATCATATTCTATTTCATAGGAATGCCACAATTTAACCATCCCCTTTCCCAGATATTTCATTTGATTTTTTTTAGAGAGGGTTAAGTAACAATCTTTATCAGATGGACCCTCCTCCCATTCAGTAATCACTTTCATTTTTTTCTCTAGTCAATGCAATCAGAGAAATCATCAGTTTCCTTTGAATTTAGCACAGTTAGCTTTGTCTACAGCACTAGACAATTCCACTGTAATATTCATCTTGAGGGAAGGTTAACATATTTAAAAATATGAGCAGAGAGCAAATCATAAAGGCATGAGAAATAAATTAAAAGCCTTTGCCTTACTATTTTAAATGTTTCCCCTCTCGTAGTATACCTCCACAGAGTAGATGCTTATTTTTCTTTGAATAATGAGTTTAATATGTCCAATTCAATTACTCTTTTGTGGCAGCAGAATGACTTCTCCTCAGCTCTTTCGCTATTAGTTCCATATGATGTTTGAATTAGTTCTTTTAATTGCTGATATTAAATGCCAGCCATTCTATTATTGTGAGTTGGCCACATAGCCAGAAAAACACATCCTCCCCCCAATACATCAGACAGTCATTCAATTAACAACCATGGGTTTCCACACACAATAGGAATTCATTTATGCAAATGTTGAGGGGTTGGGTCAGCAATTCAAATTTTATTGGTGGCTTAGACTAAAAAATAAAACCAAGAATTAGCATTTTCAGAATGCTGAATTATGTTTTCAGAGGTTTACATGATACATTTAATTATCTAAAGCTACTATTTATGGTTAAACATTTTTGTTAGCAATTAGCATTATGGGTGGGGGGTGGATATGATAAATAACTTAAACCTCAGTGCTCATTCCTGTCTCTCTTATGCATTTCTTGATTAAATACCGTGGATTTTATGAGTAACAGCTTTGCCCTGCATAAAGAATTCTATGGCTTTTTCTCTACAAGTCTAATTTGAAAAAAGAATTCTTCTCAAGGGTTTAGAAAGTAATTCATAAAATGGGAAGAATAATAAATATTGTGCCTTAACTCATTTGCTAGTATAGATAGAGAGATTTGGTACACCTGGGTATAATTTTAGTTAATTTCCACAAGAGACAGGTTGAAAGTTTACTGTTTGGAAAGGGGGGAGGGTTGGCTAAATCTCATATTTGCAAAAATGATTGCATTGTCTTAAATGAAAATGCTACTCTATTAATGACTTCAATAAGCATTACATTTGGGGAAAAATCTTTTTAATAAAAAGTTACCTGAAGTTCATTCTAACTTAAAATATACAAGTGAGGAAAAAGTACTTACTCTGATTTATGTGTCTTTTGGAGGTGTAATTATTGGCTTTTTACTTACCTATGTAAAACAATGTACTTTTGTAAATGGATTTCTGGCCACTTTATGCAGGCTTTTTTTCCCTCCCTTTTTTTTTTCTTACATAAAAAGTAAGCACTGTCAATCAAGGAATTTTAAGGTTTATTTCCTCTTTAGAAATGATTGATAGCCTTTTAGATTTACAAGTTGACAAGTTAAAGGGTTCTATTGGTATAATTATGTACTAAATTCACAGTCTTTCAATTTAAATGTCCTTTTAAAACCACAAGATTATCATACCTGTATTTTGAAAAGTGGGCCAGTCAGTTTGGGTTGGTATACAAATTGCTTCCATTAGCCTTGGGACCTATTTGAATTTAATACAGTTTTTTAAAGTTAGTACTAGTATGAATCTTACTTTTAAAATTTAGGTTAATGGAAATGCATTTTAAGTAAAGCATGTGGCAACTTGTTTTCTAATGTACAGCTAAATGTCAGAACTAAAAAGACTGTCTTTTTATTCCATATGGGAGAAAATACGTGGTTGAACACTTTGGTTACACTAAAAAAGAAAAGAAAAGAAATTTTCAAAAACACCCACCTACCCATTACTTGGGATACAGGGGATATGGTGGAGAATGGAGCTACCATCTTTTCCATCTTTTCACATAAGAAAGGCTAAAGATATTTCCTATCCCAGGGAGGAATTTTGAAAATGATAGACCAGAGTCCACTTTTATTGTGTTTAATTGAAGGGTGCTTTGAAGAGTCAACATGGGCACAATAAGGCCCATTAGCTCCAAATATTACGGGTTTGCTCTTCTTTTAGTCTTTTTAAGAATTATTCCTGGAGGCTCAGCTACTCTAAGCTAGTACTCCACAGGGTTTGGTCTTTTTCTTGAAATAATATCAATATTGATGAATGGATCTAGCATTTTCGATGTGAGGGTTTTGAATCGAGGGCATTTTCAGTACCTATCTCTTTGCAGACTCTGTCAAGGGTGGCACAGGCTTTTCACACCTAGAAGACCCACCCTGCCCACTGTCCTCTGCCCTTCCATCCTGTGTTGCATGCTTAATTGTAGAGAAGGCGCTGAGACTTTATATCAGCTGAGGTCCATTAGGGGTTTTGCAGTTCAGCAGGTACTTTTAATTCTCTTGCTGTTTGCAGTGTGTAGACCCTTGAGTGTTTTTTACCTGACCTACTGAACTAAAGTGAATCCTAAAACCTCACGTCAAATACCATTTCACTTTCTATTTATGATAATGTAAAGAATATAGAATTTGGCCAGAGAAGTGGCGTTCAAGGCCTGTTCCTAATGTTCTTTGGGGTGAGTCATTCCCCACTGCGGTAAATAGCAGAAGTAGATGGTGCCAGTGTTCAGCAAAGAGATTATTCATATCATCATTTCATGATCTAATTCAAAAGTATCAGTGAAATGTTGGACTTTCCAGTTATTTCCGCACCGTCAGTATTGCAAATCATGTTCTGCTTTATTTCCTGGAAGTGTTCTAATTGTGTGACTTCTTCATTGCAGCGCTCAACGAACCCACCATCGATTACGGTTTCCAGAGGTTACAGAAGGTCATTCCCCGGCACCCTGGCGACCCTGAGCGTTTGCCAAAGGTCAGCATAACTGCTTTTTGGGTTATGGTCTCTGGAAACTTGGACTTGAGTGACTCTGCATCTGATAAAAATGCGTTCATAAGTCAGCAACTCCTATTTTTGTGCCTTGTGTGTTTGGGGCTATAAGATAAGCAGTAATAAAAGTAGAGAGCACTTATGTGCCAGGGAACGCTGTGCTTATTTTTATGTATATTATGTCATTTTATCCTCTCAACAATGCTCTGAGGTTGGTACTATTACCACTCCTGTTTTAAAGAAGAAAATAATGCAGCAAAGAGAGATTAAATAATTTTCCCAGGGGCACACAGCGTGTAAATTGCTAAATTGAGATTCAAACCTCTACATCCATGGCTCCAGAGGTTGGGCTGTGTAATCACTACATCATCAGTTCTCAAAAGGAAAAGGTACACCAAATTTCCACCTACGGGAGGATCCACACTTATCCCCAATGAGGGGAGAACAGTTAGAGCTCAAAAGAAAACATATTGGTTGATCTTGAAACTGGGAAGAGAGTACAGGCTCTTTCCTCCTGAGGCATCCTACCCGTTTGGGAAATAAGGCACAAATACGTGAGAAATTCAACAAAAATTCAAGACAGAGTAATATATGTCATGCAGTAATATGTCACTAACGGTCGATCTGGAGAGAAGGAACTGACTGTTATTGATAACTGTGTACTTGGTAAAGTTGGGGATCTTCCCAGCTCTGTACCTGAGGAATTTGGGCTCTGTATGGGAGAGATTGCCAAACACAACTGATTGTAACCGAAGATAATAGGACATTTAACAAACATGCAATGACTGTTCCGTGAGGACTCAGAGGAGAGAACAGTTACATGCTAAAGAAGTTCGAAGTACAGAATTAGTTGCATTACCATTCATTGTTTGCTGACAGCAAAATGAAATTTCATTTGCTACACAAGTGAAAACTATTAAATTAAATGGTAGTTTCGAGGGTCCTTTTCCTTGCCGCCGTAAGTCCAGAGAGATGTCATTTCTAGATCCATATTATTCTTGTAAAACGCTTATAAAAATGACGTTGCCGTCCTTCCTAGCTCAGTGAACCTCCTTGGGAGATGAGGCCACCTGTGTGCTGGCTGCACTTGCGGGCAGACACCTGTCAGGACAGGCCCTGGCCAGGAGAGAGCTGCCCCTTAGGCTGATGCACAGATGTGCGGGACAGGGGAGGGCACCTCTGCCTAAGAGAGGAAGGTCTGTGATGAGCCAAAGCATCTGTCCTCTACCTTGACCTCGGTGGGCAAGGACCACCCAGCCTTCAGTCTCAGCCTTCAGCTTCCCAGAACTGCAGTGCTGTTCCCCTTGGTAAAAACTTCCTGAAAGCATTTCACCTGAAGAAGATATCATGTGCTGTGTTAGTGTGTTCATTCACATCCTTATCTTTGAAAGGGGCTCCATCTTGCAGGTCCTTCCCACTTCCCTTCCACCCGGACTCAGATGAAGTAATCTCACTCTAATAATGAACAGCAGTCCCTTTTTGCAGCATGGATGTTTTGGGGAGAGATTTGCCATTAGGTTCCTCTGCCTAGCAAAAACGTAGCTCCTGAACATTTTCTGTGGGACAAACTGGTAATTTTATAGTGCGATGGTATAAATGATGTGTGTCTACCTAATGGTCAGTGCCTTACTGTCTTAGTGCTAGAACAAAGACCTGGGTACAATGCCAGATTCTTCCCATTTGGGAACCATCTTCACTTTATTTTTAGTATTTGCTTTACCATTTGATCTCTAGGGTCCCCTGGATGTGTTTAGGAGAGTCTCAGATTGGACTCGGACCTTGGCCACTTAGCTGTAGAACCTAAGTCAAAATTCTTTACCGCTCTGTGCCTCAGTTTTCTTATCTGTCAAATGGGGATGGTGATATTTCCTACCTTGTCAGGTTGTTATTTTAATCACTTATTTAGCACTCAACAAAAAGGTAGCTATGATTATTTGCTGGTTCAGTAAAAATGGGATTCTTGCTTCTGAGAGCTCTTCCGTCCAGTCTGCAGAGCAGGGAATCCTAATCCTGGTGAGCAGTTGTGTATGTGATTTATCTTGTGTGCCTCTGTTTCTTCCTCTACAAAATGGGGATAATACCCATGCCAATTTCACGGGGATCATGTAAGGATAAAGAGAGGCATGGCCTAGCATCTGGCCCATAGTTGCCACCCTAAAGATATTTGTTGAAAAATAGAAGACAAATCTGGTTTAACAGTTGGGATCTAATGAAGCCAGGCGATACTTTTCTTATTTGTAAGGAAAGGAGAGAAATGGAATCTAGGGTCGAGTTTTGTGTACTCACTTTTGAAAACATTTTTATGGTTGCACGTTATGTTCAGAAATGTTGGACAAATAGCGTAGGCACGTGTCGCTTGGTCCCTGGTGGCCTGATGGTGAAATTCCCAGCCCTTTTCTCCTGGGTTTGGGAAGAGTAATCAAGGACACAATGGGTTTGTGTGTTAAGGAAACACTCCACAGCTTGCCTGTGGCCACTTGACCGTGCAGGGCCTGGCCAGAGCCCACCCCAGGAAGCTCTCAGTGTGACTCAGAGCTCAGCGGCTGTCCTCTTGGCTTTGAATGTTAAGGTGGAGTTAGAGTTCAAGGGCAGGGTCAGGAAGTGGCGGATGGAGCCAGCACAAGGTATTCCTGTGGACTTGGGAGATTTATACTCCTGCTGTCCATTGTTAGGGGGATACAAATGGGCTCCGCCTTTCTTAGAATCATGGTCAGTATTTGTCAAACAGGAGTGTTTCAGTGAGCTGTGGACCACACACCTTAAAAAACAAACTCCACTTTATTAAACCCATGTGTTTGTGAATAGACAAAGCTAGATTCATACAACCACCCACATATTCTGTCAAATGAAACTGTTCCAAAGACCAAGCAGACAGCTTTCCATAATAATATGCCTTTGTATACAGGCTTGTGTTTTTTCAAAAAAACTTGGACATGCTTTGTTTTATTGGAGCCCCTCTTGTGAGAGAAGCCAGGGAGGCAGACATCATTCCCAGTTACCAAAGGGGAAAACAGGAGCAAGCAGGATCCTCCTCTGCACGTTATTTTGTCCCTGAAAATCACCATCAGTGATAGTTGCTGTACACACAAATCTAAAATACTATAATTATGCTAACCCCAGATGTTTTTTGGTTTCCTTTTTCATATACACATGGAGAAAGGCAGGCTAAGGTTTATAAATCACAGCATTCGGTCGTTTCATACAGTTTTGCCTTCCTCTCCGGATCCTGGCAGGAGGGAGAGGAACATGCGACCAATTTTGGGGTCAAGATTGACTTTTTTTACAGTTTAGAGGTAGGGAGGATCGGAAATTCTGAGATGCTGATGGCTGCAGCAATGTCATCCAGAGACACTGAGCAAGGAGCTCTCTCTGTTCTGAAGGTCAGAGGTGTCTCCACCCCCTTCCAGTTTTCTCCTTGTCTTCGTGAGAGGTCAGTAAGCCCTAGCCCAGAGGCAGTGAGCGCAGAGCCTGAGCGTAGCTGGCAGCCCGCGCGGTGGCCGTGAACCCTGGGCAGCAGGGAGCTGTCTGCCTCGTGCCCACTGCTAGCCCGGCACTGCATCATGAAGGTTTTTAAGAACATAGAGGCCAAGAGAGTGAGCTCTCAAGTCAGACAGATGTGGATTTTGGAAACCAGATCCACTACTTGCTGCACACGACTCAATTTCCCAAGCCTGGGGTTTCTCCTTTGTAAAACAGATGCACCAAAGCATCTTTGATAGGTGTTAATGAGATAATTTATGCAAAAAGGTATCCCATGCCTATAGCGTGACTCCAGTAAATGGGGGCTGGTGATCCCTGCACGGTGGGTGTTCCCCATTTCAGATGAGGAGTCAGAGCCCCCCAAGTTCTGGTGACTCACTACAACAACGTCACAGCTAGCAATGGGAAAACTAAGATTCAAACCCATGTCCTTGGGCTCAAAAGCCACTGTTTCCACTACATTGAGTTCCGACTTTTCCTTCAGATCTGAACACCCAGATAATTCTGCCTTGAGACGGTTGGCTTCTCTCTCCCCACCCATGCCAACACCTGGCCCCGTCCTCTGCAGACTCTCACCAGCTTTCTCTGTTTCCCCCAACCGAGAGGGGTTGGCATGGAGACCTTCTCAGGGCACACGTATTTTTCCTCCAGTCCCTCTTTTAGAGAAAATAAAGCAGTTTGAGAAAAGTAACAAAGGCTGCATTTGTGTATTTTGCTTTATGGAGCTGAAAATATCTGGTAAATTGATCCAGTGGGAGTAATAAATACACATTACTTTATCTTGTTCTTCATGTCCTATACCCCTGAGCCTCGATAGAACAACACCACTTAATAGACTTAAAAAAGAGTAATTACACTCATTGGTTGTGTGATTTTTCAGCCCTCCCAGCCCTGCCTGACCTTCTAATTTAGCTCACCGTGTCTAACTAATGCATTTATATTCATCTTTTATGAAGCATGTATAGTACAGAATTGACTTTAGAGCCTTTTTCAAGCTGTCCTCCCAGGTTTCCAATCTGGTTAGTAGTGAGGGGAAGAGGAGCTATCCATCTCTATATGTCTGCACGTATAGACAGCACATATATGTGGCGCAAAGCATTTTTTTATCCTTTATGAAATATAATAAAAGGTATTTATTACATTTTTACTTTAAAGCTTTTATACATTCCAGCATTATTTACAGCTAAACATGCAGGCAAAAGATGCGAGTGTTTTAAAAATGATTACTGTTAATGTTTCTGCTTGTCAGAAGTGCTTAAATTTTCCTGCACTTTGTCTAAAAACTTAGTACTGTTGCCTTTTAAGAACAACACATTTAAAAGATCTTGCAAGTCAGATTTGCAAACACCGCTGACAGTTTGTGATGAATGATATTGCAAAATTTGCAATATGTTTGTCATTCCGCACAGCCTACATATTAGGGAACGGATTAAGAAACTCGAAACCCCTATGGAAAACAACCATCCCAAACAAACCTCAGCCAAACCTTGAACCCAGAGAGCAAACCAGAATCTCTCACCCGGGTTTTCTCTCCCAAGTTCCCACTCAGCCAGTGGAACCCAATTGTTCTCAGTGCCTTTTCTCTCACCATATGGTCTCCTCATTACCATACACTAAGAGTCCATATGGGAAACTTGTGAAATGAACTGTATTCATTTTAACTGCCAGATGAGCAGCCTTTTGCTTTGCAAGCTTAGCTTAAGTCATCTGCTGTCTTCGTGTTGTTATGGCAACACGGCACCAATAAAAAATTCTAATCTACTGTAAGTGATCACAGTATTTTAAGTGCTTGCCTATAACTGCCCTCAAAGGGGAAAGAGAGAGGAGGGGTTAGATTTGTCCAAGGAGCAAAGGGTTGTCGTTCATTCCAGCAGGTGTCAGTAAAGAAGCCAGTGAGATGGGGATTGAGGCACTAGTGTGGCCGTGAGCAGGTATGGATTGAGAGAGAGGTGGGTGCTGGGGGCAATGGATGGTAGGAAGGACGGATTAGAGGCAGGATGGATGGTCGACCCTTTGGGTGGGTGTAAAGAGCACATTGAATGTCAAGCACCAAGGTTGCCCTGGCAGACGCGCTACTCTGCTGGTGCTACGTAGCCAGCCAGCCAGGAAGAAAACTCAAGGTTTGGAACTACAGAGGCAGCAAATCCTCATGGTAGCATCTCCTTCCTTGGCATTCGAAAATCTCAGCCTCCATGAAGCTGCTCTTCCTGTGTACATGGGAATTAGTCATTTCAAACACCAGGCTAATTAAGAGTACCTTAAAGTAATGGAAGGAGGCAGCAACATCCTTAAATATAAATCATTTTCACCTCTGCGGGCCACATGATATGTTGCATCTCTGTCGCTCTATCTGTATTGAAAGTGAATGTTTATAGTCTCAGTTCATCAGTTCACATTAGCCTCATGCTGAATATTTAAACACAGAACAATTTGAACACACCATGAAGGAAGACAGTGACTGCACTTTCATTTGGAACAGCAAGGGCTCATCTAATAATAATTTAGTAAATCAGCCATTTAGTGGCTCAGTTGTGCACTGCATTGTGCCAAATATTATTCAGTTCAACTGTACACTTGCAAAATTGAAATTCAGTCTCCAGTCACAGGCACTGTTTCTGCTCAGTGGAGAGATGAGACCCAAAATCACCCTCCCTAAAGAGCGTTCGTGTTTAGTGATTTATCATAAATACAGAGCTGGGGCAAAATAAAACGGGAGTCGGCTGTATACAATGTCTTCTAATTATGCTTTTATTGTTTTAGTCTTTATGCAAAGACTATCAGTAATTCAAAACCTGCAGTTGCATCAGTGAAAATACAAATAAGAAATCTCTGCATAAGCACATTGCCTCTTAGCAGAAAGCAGGATGACTAAGGGATTCAGAAAAGGAGAAGGAAAACCTGACGTCTTTATCTTCCACACTGACACTGGCCCCCCTCTTCATCTTATTTATTTGTTTACTTCTTTTTTTAATTTGAAGAAACTCTATTAACATTATATCTAGAAACAAAAGTGACCCTATTCAAAAAAAACACAGGAAAAAAATGCAAATCTTATGATATATTCAACTCTTAGAAAAGACACGTTTGAATTTGATTCCAGGAAACATTTCGTCTCCACATTCTCTTGTCAAAAACACTAACTATGGAATGCAGTCCTTTTCCCCTCCCTCCCCTATATCTGCTAGAAAACTCACAGGCAAATTCCATTTCCCCAGTTGGTAATGTGCTCTGTTTAGGGGCTTGCTATCCCCTACTACTTATATTTCTTTTATCAGGGGAGTTTAGCCTACATCTGTGCACCCCTGAAATTGTATGTAGAATTTCTGTGTGTGTGTGTGTGTCAGGAGTATGCACACACACATGCCTGCACATATTATTTTTCTGGAAAAGGAAGTTGTGGCTTCATTGAAAAGGCCCATGGCCCCCACAACAGTTACAATTCTTACTTCTTTGCTTTATTCCTATTATCTTTAACTGACTTGTTTTGCAGTAAATTATCCTGCTTGTCATTATTATATCATTCCCATTTTAGAGATGAGGAAATTGAGGCTCAGAGAGGACAGGTAACCTGCTCAAGCTTACACAGCTAGTAAACGGAGGTTTTCTACTTCCCCACACTTCCTAACCATCAGTCCATTCAGAATCTTTTATAGGGTTTTACTAACAGGATGACATCTCAAACGCAACGCTCAGACACGCAATGCACACTGACTGCAAGGATATATGTATATTACCAAAGTCTTCTGGAAAATAAGTGGGGGCTATCAATCATATTGCTGGCTATTGCTTGATTAGCACTAACTAATCTACCAAACCAGGTGTGTTGGTATTAACTCTGTCTCATGGGTGAGGACACAGAGGCCTGACTTTGCAGTATTAATAGGTAGCAGAGCATGGATTTGAGCCAAATCTATCGGACTACGGATCCGGACCCTGTATCTCTAAGGACTGACTCCTAGAAGTAAGAAAAAGGAATTTGAAGAAAAAAAGGCCATTTTGCAAACCAATCTTAAAATCCCTCAAGCTTGGTTGGAGGGAGGAGGGAAGTGGTGGCCTAGACTGAGGTTAGCTCACAAAGGGCTGAGCTAGGCAAAAGTGACAGCAAGAATTCAGCGCGTACACACAGGCAAACCTTAGGAATCCTTCTTTCCCTATTTAGCTGCAGAGCCATGTGGAGGGCCTTGCAATAACCGTTCTGCAATAGCTCAGCCCTGGATCTCTTTCAAGTTCTTTTTTAGCACTAAGCTCTGGTTGAGGAGGGTTAAGTTTAACCCACTTCATATCGCACCCCAGTACAGGGGCATTGAATACTCAGTAGGTCAAGGAGAAGTAACAGGAGGAACAAGGAGCAAACTCAGTTCTACCTCCAACCACCCAACATCCTCCTCTTAAAGACTGAAGCCCTTAGGAACGAAGATGCGAGGAGGTCTTAACTCTTGCTCACTGTTCCCAGCCCTGAGTAATTAAGCACTGGAGGAACAAAGATGGAGCCCCAGCCGTCTTGAGGCAGTGGATTTTCATTGCAGTTATACTCAGGACCACCTGTAAAGTCTTGGGAATCATTATTCACAGGTACCACTCATCTGGAGGTACCTATAATGGCTGATGATGATCAGCAATTTAAGAAGCAAAAGCAAACCATATTTTTGCCTTATTTAGACATCCTTAAAGTACAGTATAGTTCCAGCATGAGCACGTATCAGTTACTCAGGTTTAACTCTAGTATGTATCCAAAAATATAAATATACACATGTATTTGTACACACACACCAAACACATGAACACACAAACACACACATATGTACGTGACAAATACCTCTTTGTTTATTCGGCATTCCTTTTATTTTCAAGCTAGATACATATTCTGCTTTGCCCCAGGGAAAGAAAAGCCACAGCCAAAAGACAAAGAGAAACAGAAGTAGTTAATTTTGGGCTTTTTGTGTTTCTACAAGCCCAGGCCTTGCCGACTTAAAGGTGACTTAAAAGATTTTCAAGGGTAATTTTGACTCTAGGCAGTTTTTGTTTCATGTGCTGACTTTACAACCTACCCCTGAAAAAGGCACCTCTGTCCAGAGCTTTCTCTTTAAGCAGAGACTTTTATCCTGATCAGAAAGTCGATTTCCAAGGCCACTCAGCAGGACCTAACCCAGAGCGTGGGTCTTAAACCAGTACAATGAATTGGAATAAGAAGATCCCGCCAGAGGTTAGCAAGTTCAGCTCTGTACCCCCAAGCAGGTCATATTCACAAGGGTGCAGACACCATTTTTCACTGTATTTGTGGCGGGAGGCACCCCGGGCTCCCATTCACCAATTACCATGACACCATTTAGAAGAAAATGCCAGGAGACCCAAAAGGGGGGAAAACCATTGTCATAACTCTTCTCAGGAATACCTGGTTTCACAATTTATACTTAACTGCTGACACTTGAAAAGTCGAACATTTTGGTAAAAATGAATCAAGCTGTAATGTTTCTTTTATGAGATCCCCTTGCAGGAAAGGGAAGCTTGGCACCTCATGGAGCCCAAGCTTAGTTATCCATCATAGTAAAGTCAGCTGTCCTAGCCAGCTTCTCAGAGGTCACGCGATCGAACCAATAGCTCTTACAACTATATTATTGCTTACGGAACAGTAATTGAGGCACCAGATAAAAATTACCTGGTCTAATAGGCAGCGAACAATTTTCACTCAATAAAATTATGAGCCAAATCATTCATTTCATAACACTCTGGCTAATTTATTTGTTGACCTTTTAATATCCATAGCTCTTCAGTGGTATTAACTGCAACTCAGACAAAATCTCTTGTTCATTTCACTTTCATTGATTTTTTTTTTTTTCCCACGGAGGCAATAACAGCTGCTTGCAAACAGCCTTTTTCTTTCCACTGTAAAAGTCAATCATGTAAGTTAGTATGTCTTACGTTGATACTGTGTTAGCTTACAACCTGGTTTAATTTCATATGATTCAGAAGTCTCCTACACCATGTTTTTAACAAAGGCAGAGCTTTCTGATGTACCTCCAGCCACGCTGGAGGGTGACACAAAATAATACGATCGAGAAGTAAGAGGGCTGTCATCTAATCTGAACATAAAATCAACTTGAAAATTAGAGGAGGTTCAGAAGCACCCCCTGCATTTTCTCTAGACTAGAATGCTTTTGATGCCTTGGCCTCTTGTATTAATAGCAGTAGATTCTTTCAAAATATTTCATTCCTTTGTTCTGGAAATTTCTACAGATTTTGACTGTGGTTTGAATTTCATTTTTTTTCTTTAAGGACTACAGGCAACAAGTATGCACTTAGGATGTTTTGTAGAGCAGTCAAAGCTTCAGCTGAATCTTCTTATATAATAAAATACTATGAAGCCTTTAGAATGCAGGGTTGTAAAATATAATTGTTACACATTTGGCATTTTATGCCTCCCTGGAAATAAGCACTTGCTACCTATACTTCATTTATGCTCCTCCTTTCCATTTCAATTTACTCTAAAGTGGTCCTTAGCCATAATGAGAATGCCCCTTTCAACAGAAACATGTTTAATTATATCCATGCTAAATGTAAGTGACTCTTCTCAGTCATAGGGCTTCTGAGTAAAGAGTGTTTAAAGTGTGACACTAAAGGCTTCTAATGATTTGCGGTAAAGCTCTATTTCGAGAAGTTCATATTACAAGAAAAATGAAAAATTTGAAGAATGTCTCAGAGGATGGGAAACTAAACAGTGCCCAAGTGTTATTTTGGTTTGTTTTACTCTTTCCCTCACTGCCCTCATTATACTGATTTTTTAGAATGCAAAGTCTACCATTGTGGAATTTTCCATTTGGCTGAATAAACACAAAGGAAGTTGGGATATAAAACTACCCTCCACAGAAATACATCTTAGTACAACTGGTATTTATTGTATTGTACATCCAGCTCTGCAGGAAGTGGGCTGCAAGACACTTCTAATCAATTTTTCAGCATTCGGGCTTTCCAATCGGTAATAGCACCCAGACTTTCAGAAGTAAATGGAGAAAGAACCAGGACTTAAAGTCTGGTGAACTGAATATACACTCCAAAATCTGGGTCCTACAGTAAACCCCAGAGCAAGGAGGCTAATGAAATCAATGCTGATTTCATTGACAGGTGCTTATCATCTCTACATCAGGAATAATTTTGCCATTCTACTTCATTTTATGTTGCTGATAGGTGGCCCATTGCATCTTGCATCCCCTGATAAGGCAGGGGATTGGTGATAAACAGGTGTCAGGGAGATGTGCAGTGACAGAAAATTATTGTATTTATTTCTCAGGAGTCCCCAACTCAACTTTGATAATTGATGCTTGTGGTTTATCTTCTGTTTTCTTCTACATCTCCCAAAACATTATTTCCCACTGAAGCAAGCATACAGCCAAGCACAGATTGTCCTCCCAAATTACCAAAGCATCCTTGGGCCTTAATTTTATGAGGGAGTTCCCAGGGTCTCAAAATCTAATCCTGAGACTTCAAAATTAATGTCATGTTGGTAAATGGCTTTATGAGTTGGCTTATCTGTACTATGCATGAAAGGAAGTTCAGGCCATCCTTCCTGCTCATCTGGGTTTGAGTTACCCAAAACATTGAATTGAACTTGTAAATGAGTCTAGTATTGGTCAGTTAGACAACCTTCTCCTTAATCCTGGAAGGCTAGATGTGGCCAGTGAACGTGAGCTTACTAGCTACACGTCTGAGGTCAAATGCTAAAGAGAAGACTCCCACGGATGGTGAATAATCCTCAGAGATTTCAATGTCAGGAAACAGAAGGAAAGATGAGTGAACCGTGTCTGCATATTTGACATGATATGGCTGGTTCCCAATGTGGCTTTCTATTAATGTGCAAATACCTAAGTATTTCTAAGGGCCTAAGAGTACAGTTAATAAAAGGCTGTTGTACATCAAGTCCAACCTCATGTTGCTAGCAGCCTATAACTTGAGATAATATCTGTACTAGACATGATTCATTATATTAATCACAAAATTAAAATGTAAGCACAAGCCAGCAGGAGTGAAAGAGCAAATTCATAAAAAAAAAAAAAAAAGTGACATAAAAAAAAACTCACAGTGATCAAAACTTGACCTCTGGGAATTTATATATTGGATTAAAAAGCCTATAGCCAAATGGAACACCAAATTGAAGTCTTCTGCTTTTATAACCTATGCCAAATATATGACCGTGTCATTTCATCATGTAAATTAAGCATGCACCTTTTAAAATCAGTCACTATCTTAGAGTAAACTCTTCAACAAGAATCTCTCAAGACTTGTGGTTGGCTGAAAATTGTGCTAGGGGCTTAGAGAAGGAGATTAAGACATATCTATGGCCTCAAAGAGCCTGCAGTCTAGCTTAAGCGTGAAGACTAACACATTTCAGATCAGAGCAAAATGACCTCTTAGCATGTACTTCTCTGCTGTGCTGGGTCGTACAGATGGTCCGCACTGTTTTTCAGAGGAATGGGGGAGATTACGAGCTGAAGCATCAGTGAAGGCGGAATTATTTCTGATGGAATATTATAATTCTCAAGAGCTCAGGCTCTGATATCTAACAGGCCTGGGGTGGAATCCTTGCTCAGCCACTGGTCAGCTGTGTAAAACGGAGGGACACTTAGCTGACTTCAGTGAGTCTCAGTGTCCTTATCTGCCAAATGGTAACACACACAATACCTCAAGGGGCTCTCTCTTAAGATTGAATGAGTTCATGTTCCACTTTCAATAAATGAGATTTATCTCTTTCATTACCATACCGCCACCGCCACCTTCCGTACCAGGCTTTAGAGGATGGAGAAGCGTTATAAATGGGCACAGGTGAAAGTCAGCATTCCCAGAAAAGGAATGACGAAAGGAGTGAAGGTGTGGACGTAGGAAGGAGCCAAATGGCTTACCTCTAGGCTGGGGAGGACAAGAATAGGGAGCAGCTCTTCAGATGCTTCGGGAGACAAGATTGGATAGAGATGGTAAGACCAGCTGCTGGGGCAATCTTTTGTAACCCTCGTAAAAACCTATTGCTCAGTCCTGGGAAGATAATGTGCCTTGAAAGTGCTGGAGACTAACATCCACGTGTGGCAACTGGGGCAACAAGAAGCTCAAATGTTACTTGCTAATTGGGTTGCAACATAGAAAGCAAGGCTGAATGTTCTCTTTGTTATCTGTAGCGCATTCAGCATTTGTATTATAAAGCTGCCAAAACAGAAGTACAAACCATAACGATTACACTTGAACTGCTTCGTGGAACCCCAGCCCTCCTTGAGTCTCCCCAATATTTCTGTGGACTCTAAATAGATTTAGCATAACGTATTCGCTTTTTTCTCTGTGGACCTCCACTCACATAATCATCAGCTGATGGTCACAGCAAGACAAGCGAAGCCAGATTTTGATTGTGAGATGAAACAGATCAGCAAAAACTTGTTGTTGTCTTTAAGGAGTAAACATTTTCTGTATCTTTAAGAGAGAAAAAAATCCAAGGCCATAAAAAGAAAAATCATCTTAACTCAGGATGTAGATGGGAGAACAAGCATTACCTCTATAAGGAGACTCTGGGGCTTTTCAATATTTAGGATACTAGTATTTGTCTTTTTAATTCCCAAATGGGATTTTTTTTTAAATCCAAGGATAGGATTAATTATCTTGGAAGAGTCTAATATCTACCCTCATGTTTAAAACTGCAAGTAGGGAGACATTTTAAACATTATGAAAAGAAGAAAAAATCTCTCCTGACAAATAAATGCCTTGAAAAATTAGATATTAGTGCTAGTCAAGTGCTCTTTCTTTTCAGAAATATTAAAATTGCATATTAGAATGGAAGGATCCTTATATTGTGCTCCCGCCTAATGCCACAAAAAATAAGACTTTAAGAACAATTTTAGAGACAAAAGATTATATGAAACATCCAGCTCTTTTCCCCTTATGGGAAATTTCTTTTTTTAACATCCAAGGCTCAATCATTTCCTAATGTGAAATTACAGATTTTTCAAATTACCATCTAAAACTGCAAAAAAATTACACTTGTGACCACAGAAGAGATAGCATACACTATCAATTTGATTTTAAAAGGCATACATCTTTTATACTACCTGTCATTTTTATAATGCCTTTTACAAATTTAATCAATACATTTTAACATTCTATATACTTTAAGTGCAATATACAATAAATATTCAAGTTTCATCTTAAACATGCTTTAGCCTTTAAATTGTTAAAACTGCAGTGCCCTTTCAATCTACTTACATAATGTCATAAAATATACATTTCAAGGTAAATGAAGTCAGCTACTTCAATTTAGTCCCTCAAACTGGTAGTAAATGAGAGGTTAACACTATGGTGCCAAACCCATTATTGAGTAAATTTAGCACCTTGGACAGCTCTGTAAAATCTTTATTGCTTTCCTGACCTGCTCGTCATGTTCTGTCTGTGTGTTCAGTGGCTCTCAGCTCTGATTGAAAGGCAATATATTAGATCCCCAACACAAACACGCTTGGGGGCTAGTTCACTGGGAGCGTAATGACATGGAGGTGAGAGCAATTTTCTGGTCACCGAAATCCAAGCACCTTGCAGGTCTGCTGCACTAACTCATAGAGGACCCAGAAATTTCCTTTCTCCTTCCTATTTGCAGAAATAACTAATGGAAGCTGAATCACATTGGCAAGGCTGAACCAAGCCTCCCTTAAGCTCTTAAAAGTTGTACTGCAGTGAAGGATATTTTAAAATAGGGGAAATATCACTTAAGGGTGTCACTTCTAGGACAAGAAATCTAGGTTCACTCTCTTCAGATCCAAGAATGCTGGCCTGAAGTGACACTGTGCTGGTGGCCCACCTATGGCAATGCACTGAATGGAAAGACATGCTCTGGCATAATCGATCAAAGGTGGATGCAACTTTAGGAAACAAAATTCACATTTCATTTTTTAAAGATTAAATGGTGATGAGAGCTCTGGATAGCATATCAAAGTAAGGAGAAAGAGAAATAAGTGGATTATGCCATTGAAAAACTTTATCACCAACAATAGATAAGATTAAAATATGTAATATACACTGACCAATAAAATTTTTTCAGGCTTACAAAAAACTTCAGATATCTTGGAATTTAATTTTGAACTTCCCTCCTCTCTGGTTCCATGTAATTAATTAAAATAAGGAGCACTGCTCTAAGTCCCCAATTATAGTGTCACAGGAGTGAAGTTTAGTTTCTTCCTGCATCTCATCATGCTTTTGAGAAACAGGGAACTTGTTTTGTTTTTTCCTAAAATGGAAAGAAAGAAAAATACCTTCTCTGCCAAGCCCAAACACTAGCATAAATATTTATTTGAAGAAATAAATGAACATAGACCCAGAGAAGTCAAATCTTAGTAAATAAACTAACTTAATCTTGTTTTGTTTTAATCTTTCCTAAGAGCTAGATAAAGCCATGAGGTTTTAGTGAAAGCAACACAAGCTGAATTTGATCCGAGGATAGGGTTTAGTGTGCCCACACTGTAGTAAATTATTAACTGCTGTGGTCAGACAATACTGCAAACAAAAAGTGGTAAATTATCTTGTAATTTGCATTAAAAAATAAAGAAATGATTTCAGATGTATTGGTTCAAACCCCATTGATGATATAATGCTTTTTACTCCCTACTTGAAAAGTAACTATTTTATAAAGGGGGTCTAGCAGCATAAGGCAAGCATAAATGTTTATTGAGAACTGAAAACCCCTCTATCTCATTTTTGAATTTAGGACATTAGATATGTCATAAGTAGTTACTGTAGTATGACAACTATTTTATCTTATATTATAGAGAATTTAAAATTGAAAAATGCTAATATGTATCTAAAAGCTTGTCATTTCAAGAGTTGTTCAAGAATTTTTGAAGAGGCTATGGTGACAGCAAAATGAATGCAATTATATCCCTATTTTCTGATCAGCGTCTGAAGTATATAAAAATTGAACAGTACTGCTTCTCCATGCAGAAAGCTATTGTGTAAAATATTTAAAGTTAAACTTCTGTTTGAAACTTTACCTACAGCAAAAAGTGGTAAACATATCTTCCTGCAAATCACCTCTGATAATCATACCACACCCTTAGGTTTGGTTCTCTGATAAGCCCCCATTGTTATATACATCAAGCTTAATTTTTCTTCCCTCCCCGCCCCCCCACATTCTAGTATAAATGAATCTGCAGAAAATTAGGGCAAAATGAAGAGAGAATGATTTCTTTTGATTAGAATGAAAAAAATTACCACCACCTGCAATTTTGGAGAGTACCCCATATTATTAGAACCAAGCATGCAAACTAAATGTGGAAGCCCACCTAAATGAAAAGAGGGAGATAGGTTTTCTTCAACTGGAGTGAGCAGCAGGGCCTATATATAGGATGAGAATGAATGAGCAAATGGCAAACAATACTGAAATAGCAAAAAATTGCTATAAAAGTAACAGACTCTGCTAGCCATGAAAATTAGTGTAGAGGGGGGCTTCCGGGGATGGGAGAATCCTTTTGTAAGAGCCTTTGACAAACAGTGCATTGCCTTAGTAGGTGGGTTTACTGCATCACCCCTTATATCATGGGTCTGCCATACAAGGGAGATAAACAAAAGAAGTTTAATGCTACATGCTTCTAGTGGCTGAAGATTGATTGGAAATCCCTCGAAAATGACCTGTCTGATAAGGTCAGGGTTCCTGGAATAAGCAATTAAGTGCAAAATAAACACATCTTGGGGATTCATAACATGCACTGAATGACATTGATTGTAGTAATCTAGTAAATGACCACAGAATTGTATTCAGCAATAAACATATGCGTGCTTTATCGTGCCTATGGTGCACTATTGAGCGATGTATTTTATCTTGAAGCACCAATGATGCTCACCTTTGGTTTGACTCAATTAGGTGTGTATGTGAACAGGGATGAATGGGTGATTGAACACCATTCTGGGGTTCCCCACGCTACTGCCTTTCTAGCAGTGCCTTGGCAAAGGATGGATCATGTGGTCCCTCTGCCTTCACTCAGAGGACTGTAGCCTTCACTCAAAGGAGTGTCTCTGCTTTTCTCTTGACAGGAGGTAATACTCAAAAGAGCTGCCGATCTGGTAGAAGCGCTGTATGGGATGCCACACAACAACCAGGTGAGCATTCTGAGTCCCTACCCTGTGTGGGCTTCCACGTTCCACTGAACATCTCAGATTCATTCTTGTAACTCTCGAGAAAGCACAAAAAATAGAAAAGCCATGTGCATGAGTTAAGAGTATAAGTAATTCAGCTATAACATGTTGCAAGGCTATTCAATCCTTCTCTCTTTTGTAAATCTTTTATTGCCTTTTCTACTGAATCATTTTCCTTGCAAGAAAAGGTACTTCATTTCGAACTAATCTTTAGTGGGAATGTACTTCATAATAGAAGAGGAGAGTTACCGGCGCTTTATTTTATTTCTCTCAGGTTTTCAAGCAAATTTAGGAAGAGAATGGGGGGTTTAATTTCTTCTAAAAAGTATAACAAGGCCTGAATAATATTGTCTGCTTCTATTTCGTGGAGCAACTCCACGTGCAGGATTCAAATTGCTTAGGAAACTGTGAGTGTGACAAATCATTCACCTCTTTTTTGTGTCGCCTGAGACAATGTCTGGGAGACACAGTCCCATTAATACTCAGGGACTCAGGTAGTCATCTACAACCTGCCCTTAACATCAACAGAAGAGAGGAATTGCAGTCAGTCTCTCTCTCTCTCTCTCTCTCTCTCTCTTTTCCATGGTGACCTCAGAGTTCCTACGTGTCATTAGTGGGGAAGGGAAGCCCCGTGGTGCTATCGTACACTGACTGTAAGGTAGTGTGAAGGAATGGCTGAGAT
The DNA here is from genome assembly GCA_028533085.1 of Varecia variegata. Lineage (NCBI taxonomy): Eukaryota > Metazoa > Chordata > Mammalia > Primates > Lemuridae > Varecia > Varecia variegata. Next base: position 14,813,404 of record CM052447.1, read on the forward strand.
AATGGGCTTTCAACGTCAAATGGAGTTCTGAATCTCAGCTCTGTTCTTGCATAGGTTAAGTGTTTTTAGGTGAGGTCTTTGCTTTTCCGAGCCTCGGTTTCCCCATTTGCGATATGGGCACGATGGTGTGACCCTGACATCGCAGGTTTTTCAGGAGGCTTAGCCACTGAAAGCCCTGAGCAAAGTGCCTGGCGCTGGCAGAATGGTATTATGAGGAGTATGATGGTATCATGGAGCGCTAAAGGGGATATTCCTTTGAATTTTCAGGAAATTATTCTGAAGAGAGCGGCAGACATCGCAGAGGCCCTGTACAGCGTCCCCCGCAACCACAACCAGCTCCCGGCCCTTGCTAACACCTCGGTCCACGCGGGGATGATGGGCGTGAATTCGTTCAGTGGACAACTGGCCGTGAATGTCTCCGAGGCATCGCAAGCCACCAACCAGGGTCAGAAGCTGCCCTTCTCCTCCCTCCTGCCCTCCCTGACCCTTTCCAACCTCAAGCTCCCCGTTCCACATCTATTTGTCATAAAACAATTTTATTTAAAAAAAAATTATTTTTGTCCCAAAGGGGAGATTCTTAGTTTGTGTGTCTCTAATGCTACTGTAGAATTTTGGTTCCAACTGTCACGTCTGATAATCTAGTACAGGGGGCTAGAAAGGGTGCATGCATTTAGCCATGCCTACATTTGAGTTTTCACCATAAACCGTGAATGACAGATCGCAAAGAGGGATGGAATTCAAGTTCTGAGGGGCCAAAGCACATCATTCTAGCCCAGGGAACAGGAACCTGTTCACTCCAGGGTACATCTCTTCGGTCGGGATTTATTTCTGCTCCAAAATGATAATTTATAGGCCCGCATTGCCACTTCTCACGGCCCTGCTAAGTATTTATGATCTCCTAAGAAATGTGTCTTTTGCTCGCTTTCCATTTTAATCACAGAGCTAGCACCACCAACCCACGCACATGAATCACCCAATCCCTTCCTTCTGGGTTGTGGCGAGGGGGCCAGAAACAGAGACCTTCCCTTCCCCGAGTCTTCCAGGATCGCCACCATCTGAACGCCACCCTCTCCCCCGGTTTCGCCCCCACCCCTCAGGTTTCACCCGCAACTCAAGCAGCGTGTCACCGCACGGGTACGTGCCGAGCACCACGCCCCAGCAGACCAACTATAACTCCGTCACCACGAGCATGAACGGATACGGCTCTGCCGCCATGTCCAATTTGGGTGGCTCCCCAACCTTCCTCAACGGCTCAGCTGCCAACTCGCCCTACGCCAGTAAGTAGCGATGTGTGTCCTGCCTTCCTGCACGTTTTCCCCAGAAGAACCGAGCATCGTGCTGTGTGGCCCACTGGGCAGGGCTCCTGGGGCTGAGGGCTCCCATCCTGCAAGGCACTGCCCCAGGTGATGCTACTAAAGGCACCCTCACCTCCAACAGAAATCCCTGATCTCTCTTGCTCACCTTCCTCCCCAGCAAGTCTCCCCAGCTGCGACCAAAAGCAGCGGGATGATGTCATTCCAAGAGCCCATACGTGGAGTCAGAGGGAAATGGATTGCCTTCTGCTTCAACCAGTTACTAACTGGTGGCCCTGGGCAAGTTCATCTCCTCCCCGTCTTGATTTTCTCATCTGTAAAATGGGAAAGGAACTAACACTCAGCGCTGGATGGGGAAAGGAACTAACACTCACCCCATCCAGCGCTTAGAGACATAGATAAGATAGTGCAGGTAATGAACTTGTCCTGATGCCTGGCACTTGAGAGGCACGTTCAATAAATCTCTGTAATAACCATAATAATCCAAAGATGATAATAAGTGGTGGTGGTGGTATAGTGTAGTAACAATAGTCTAAAACTTAAACTCTCTCCCTTTAGGAATAGGACTCCTTTATTTTTTATGCTTGGATTTTTTTCTCCCTTTGTATTTGTTGTATACTTAAAAAAAGAAAACAAATCAAAAGCACACTTTATTTTTTCCAAAAATCTGGCAAACTAAAAAAAAAAACCCACATACATACACAGGAAACATTCGTTGGTGTCTTGTCCCTGTCTTAAAGAAGTCTACCTTAAGTGTTTTTTGGTACAGCATTTATACTGCATCTAAAGAACCTCAGCGAATTATCATCTTTATGCATAAAATGTCATAAGTCATGTCCCCACAAACTCTTTATTTCCCTGAAAGGACTTTTACATAGTTAACGAAGTTCATCTTAGACATTGTAGGTGACTCTTTCTATGTGTAAAATGTGGCCAAACATTTGTGGAAGGATAGAAGGTGTATCATTAAACGACAGAATATTTATGATTTTTAAAAAAGAGTCTTGGCTAAAAATACTAAAAATCATGCCTTCTCTCATGGTGAAAATGTGGACTGTGCTCATTTTTTGAAAGAAGAAAGCTAACTCCTGGCCTTTAAGAGAAGTTATTTCTGAAAGTATACTTAGGGACTTTTACTTTCTGGGTGAAGTTTTCTGCTAAGGGGACACAAAATTCTATATTTCTATTTTATTTGTTTGGAATCAGCAGTTCATTGAACATCTAAAATTCCCCAAATAATCTGCATATATTACGTCTGTCTGCTCACAAGTCAGTGTTTGGGGTCAGTTTCACATTAGATTTTGATTTATTGAAAGATTGTTTCTCATAGATCTATCATTTCAGTGTTCTCCCATCTATTCAATCAGAAAATGTTTCGATCATGACCTGAAAATTAAAAGGTGGCATTCTTAATTAAATCAATAAACTAATTGCTATATGGTAGCAATTCAATTTAGGGGCTTGGAATGCTGTCCTTCTCGAGCCTGTGCAGACACTCAGTGACTTCAGCCTGAGATTGCATCTGTCAGGCTGTGAAACTTCGAACATTTCATTTCCATTAATTGATTTCCTCAGCGCTCACAAATATAGTATTAAATTCTCAAATAGGCTCTCAGATGGGACGGTTTTATCTGCATAAGTGCAAATAAAACAATAAACACAAAGCCCAGTTGATTTGAATTTTTGCCTCCATAATATTTAATTATTCATAAACCACTCATGTTGAAAAATTCCGATGGAATAAAAATATAAAATAAGACATTCCACCGGTGAACATACTTTCTGGTGTGGTGGCTGATAACTAATAATGTTATAACAAATGGAGCTGCTTGACAGTATTTCACCCCTTCCTCCCCTAACCACCTCTCCAAACTCCCCACCTCTAAATACACATAATGATCGCATTTGCCAATGAGATTAATTGCCTTCCTCAGTGAACCAGCAGGATCTCAACTCTACGAATATTTAAAAATCAAACCTCCAGTGCAGGAGTTTTGCAATTTAAATGGGTGTTATTATTGAGCGTATTTTCACATTTACAAATCCTAAGAGATGTATAAAAATGCTGGCCTCATTAAAAGAAAAAGTACAGTTTAGAAAATGTTTGTGAAAACTCTGAGGATGGCGGCTCTGTGTTCTGCTCCATAGAGCATTCAGTGCGTTTGGATTGTGTAGTGCCTTGGGCTGTTTATAAGGGGTCATTTCCCCCAGTGGCAATTGCTGCCTCTGACCCATTCGATTCCCCCTTCCTTAACCTTGGAAAGCCAGCAGGCCAAGGATAAGGCCACCCAAACAGCTCTTTGGACTCTGGTGGGCTCATGGGAACGAAGCCTTCCCCCTGGGCAGGGCAGCATGGTGGAAAGAGCTCTGAATTTGGGCCGGATTCCTGGCTGCAGGCATTCTAGCTATGGCCCTTGGGCAAGTAGCTAAACTATTTTGAGTCTCAGCTTGCTTCACTTGCTCGGTGATACTCCCTGACTTAAGGTTGTCTTGCCAATGACAAGATGAAAAAGACTGCAAGATTCTTGTGAATGATAAAGCAATATGAAATGTTTATTACATAATGTGAAAAATAATAAAGTAGAAGCAGGTGCCTAGAATTCAAATTAAGTGCCTGAAAATCACTGGACAGAATTCATACTTTTCTGCAGAAAATGGAAGAAGTAGAAAGTGAGGGTATGAAAACATTAGTCTTGACTTAGAGTGTGCAAAATCTCTGTTTCCTAAAGTAGCCCTAAAGATTATTAGCCACGGGCAAAGATGAGAGGCCAAGCTAAGGACTGCAGTTGGTGGAGAATGTACATCAACCAAACTTTCATAGCCCCAAGCTACTAGGTTTTCTCTCTCTCTCTGAATTGCCAAAGTTCTCCCATCATTAATTATCTGCAACCCCACTACTACCAGACTGTGAGTATTTACATAAGGCTTCTCTCCTACTGTTTATTAATTCACAAGCATTTATGTACAGCTCCAAGGGGGAGACAAAGAATTTGGAACTTGGACTTGTAGTTTTGCCTGTCCACAAATGCTGCATGTGGCAGTTTGTTTATCCCTCTAGCTTCCTACCCCCCTGTATTTCTGTTGTGCAGTATTATGGTACCATCATATCCTTAAGGGACTCATAGCCTCATGGGGAGGAATGTGACACAAATGCACCACCATCGGCCAGTGCCTTAAGTTGGAATCCCAGCCTTGCCTCCAACTCATCCCTCTTCCTCACACCTCTCATTCCAGCAGCAACCACGCCCTCTCAAGCTGGCCTCCTACTGTTTCTCTTGTCCCCAGCCCCTTAGTATAGGTGCTACCTGGAGTGCACCCCCTGACACCTCTCCTCTGAAGTCTTCTCTGATTTCCCTTTCGTGCCTCTGCTGAGTTGGCCTTGCTCACCTTTATCACTATTTTGTGCTACTCCATCCCTTATAAGAGGATATTGCCCTTTTGTTTCCTGGCCTGGAAAACTCCGAGGACGGTGGCTCTGTGTTCTGCTCCATAAAGCACTCAGTGTGTTTGGATTGGGAAGCGCTTTGGGCTGATTATAAGGGGTCATTTTCCCCTGATGGCAAATGCTGCCTACAACTCCGGTGCCTAGCACCCCACCTGGCACAATAAACACACAAAAGATCACCAACAATGAAAGGTAGCACGTGCTAAGTACCAAATGGTGAAAGTGGACAGGATCCTGTGAGTTCAGGGAGGGTCCGTGCTGGAAGGATAGCCTGAGCGGGGAGGGGCAGAGTGGTCGGGCAGGGGTTGGCTCTGGGCTTCCTCGTCTCAGAACGCCATGCGAGGTGCTGATTTCTCCTTTCCCATTGCCTGTCTCAGTAGTGCCATCCAGCCCCACCATGGCCTCCTCCACAAGCCTCCCCTCCAACTGCAGCAGCTCCTCAGGCATCTTCTCCTTCTCACCAGCCAACATGGTCTCAGCCGTGAAACAGAAGAGTGCTTTCGCGCCAGTCGTCAGACCCCAGACCTCTCCCCCTCCCACCTGCACCAGCACCAACGGGAACAGCCTGCAAGGTAAGCCCCGGGCCCCACCTGCCAACCCATATCCAGTGCCCTGACCTCACCCTCCCGGGGCCTGAAGCAGACACATCACTGTTGCTGAGGGGATCAGCCGTGAGCATTCCTGCTTCTCTCTGCCCTCATCTCTTCTGTTCTTTTGTGTTTCCTTTCCTCGGCCCTGGCCCCCGGCCCTTGGCTCTACTCATCCCTCTGCTGGAGTTGCCTGCGAGGTCCTCTTTCCAACTCCAGCAATTCTGCTCTGGCCCGGGATTTGCTTGGGAATACTGCTTCCACTTACTAACGCCGTCATTTCTCTTTTCTCCTCTCTCATTCCCTGTTGTCGTCATTATCAGATCAGTCTTTTGTGGACTCTAGCAAGTTCTCCACTGCAGGGTCTCTCCCGGGACTGGCCTTCTCCTAAAGTAGGTCACTCAACCTTCCCTTCCTGTTGCCTGTGTCAGAGTGAACATGTGCGGGGCTGATGACAGGGAGGGGGTGAGCCATGTCCCGATCAGAGCCCTGAAGTTAAAGCATCAGAGACCAAAGGTCAAAGACATACTGCTGGGGTCCAGAAACCCCAAAATCCCACTAGGGTATTCTGGTTCATCTTAAACTTGTTCAATCACTTTCTCACTGTGGAATATGGAAAACAACAGAGTCACCAAGAGTTGAGAGGATGTTTTAATTCACTGAGAATAAAATTACCCGCCCTTTAAAAATGGGCCCACCATTTCTCAGCACTACATGCTAGTGTTAGCCTGCACTACCTCATTTATTGCCCCCAGAAGGATTATGTGATAGGTACTCAATGCCCCTACTTTGCAGATGAGAAGCCCACAGGCTAGAGAGGTTATGAAATTGCTTGCTTTCGATGCTGGCTTCCAACTCAGGCTCACTCATTCATCTCTTTCTGTCTTTCAAGTACTTTATTACTCAAAGGGGGTACCAAAGGACTTACCCAGGATTCCTAAGGCAGCTGGGAGAAAAGCAAGATCAGTAAAACAATCAGCCAGCATTTATTGAGCACTGACTGAATGGTGCGTTCTGTGCTAAGCACAAAACAGACCTTGTCTAATGTTCATAACTTCCTGAAGTATAAGGGCTATTGTGATCTTCACTGTACAGATGATAAAATGGAAGCTTAAAGAGGGTAGATACCTGCCCACAGATAGAGCCAGTAATTGTTGGAGATGTATGTGACTGGTGCAGGTCACATGGAGGTCTGGGAGGGGTCAGGAGAGCAGTGCACACGTCTGGGATTTCTCAGCCTGTTTCTTATGTGTAAGTTCATGCATATTTATACTTATCTACACATACTTCTTTACATTGTTGTAAGTGTATATTGATTCTCCTGAAGACCCTATGGTGTCAGTACTAGTCCCATTGTATAGATGGGGAAATTGAGGCTCAATTTGCTTGAGGTCACACAGTGAGTAAACGATAGAGCCAAAATGGAACCCAAACTATGTGATTTCAGAGCTTGGGCACCTAATCACTTTGTCTTTCTGCCTCTAGAAGGGCTGAGAAACTTGCTGGCAAGTCTGCCCAGCACAGCTAAAGTCATTGCCCAGCAGACCATGCCCATGCTACTTACTCTAACACACACTGGCGAATCCATCCTCTTAGAGGAAAGGGGAGAACAACCTGCCTGGAACTACACTGCAGGCGGGATTATTCCGGATAGAAAATGCCCACCCCCGCAAAGGGGAGCCACCTATTCCTGCAGGTCTGACTCCTTTTCAGCTAAAAATAATGCTTTGTCACCCTCGGTACACCTCCAGCTGGCAAACCAGGGGTGTAATGGTTGAGTGAATATAACTTATAATAGGTTTAAATGATGATCATGCATATGGAAAGCAGAAATGTACCATTCTTGAGCTGCCAATCTCAGCCTTTGTTAAACATAGATTTGACATCAGAAACAAGACAGGATGGGGTTTGTAATCAACAGTTGAGGGGTTAGCACTTGAGAGGAGAAGAGGTCAGTGGCTTGTCGGGAGATCAGTGGCTATATCACTGGCTGGCAGTGACGTAAGGGGGCAGCCCCCAGCGTGGCCTGATGTCTTCTCATGCTGTGTGGACCTAGGAGAGAGCAGGAAGGGACTAGAAATAGGAACTGAGCTCAGGTTTTAGGACCTCCTGGGTTTTTAGGAAGATCTGGTGGCATAAAGGTGTGCATGTGTTTAAGTAATGGTGAAACGGCTTCAAGACAGGGGCACGTACAAAGTTTGTGCATTTTTCCTCTGGGGCTTTTCTAAGGCAATTCTAACCAATGACAGAGCCCAAAAGCACAGAGGCTGTTCTCCCTCTCTGATTAGCAGCCCGGTCTCTGCCTCACGTCACCTTTTCTGACGCAGAGCAGCACAGCGAAGAGGGTTTGAGGTCTGACTCAGGGCCGCACTTCGGGCTGGACGTGCTGTTAGGAATGTTCCCTTCTGAGGGAACACGTGTCGTGGAGATTCTTCTGGACGTTCCCCTATTCCAAGCTCTTACTATTGAGCATGATAAAAAAAAAAAAAAAACCAACAAAAAATTGGTTTTTGTTGTTCCAGTGCTATCATGCACCAAATCTCCCTACTTTTGAGGAGATGTTAGTGGCAGGAGTACGAGCAGAGAAATTAAAGTCAAATGAACTGACTTTAGCTGCTCTTCTTTCTGTCCACGCCACCTGCAGCCGGGGTACTCACAGCTGGGGCTCGCGCTCGGGGGTCTGCATACCATCTCAGGCAGGGCAGGGAGGACCCAGCCTTCGGGGGCCAATACCAGTTTTTCAGGCCAATGCCGTTTTTTCAATAGCATTTTTTTAACGCTTGCTTGGGCCATAATAGTTTGCCCTTAGAAAAGTGACATTCAGGCAGTGGGCTTCTAGAATTACTTCATCTCTAACCTTCCAAACTCCATGTCTATTATAAAAAGGGACGTAGGCAGGTTATAGAATTGGGTAAAGATCTCCAAAGTGTTTTATTCCTCCTTCTCCTTTTCAATGTTACAGGAGCACCTACTTCCTTTAGAACCGCCTAGTTCAGAACCGTGATAATTAAGACAGGGCAAGTGACTTGAGTCACCCACTATGCTTAGCCTTTGATCATGGAGACGTCCTCTCTCTTCTCCTGAAGCTCATGTCCCTAGAGCTTGGGTTCTCGCAATTCAGGCCTCAGAGGACATCATTAATCCAGAAAGAGGCAGCCCCAAGAAGGCTGTCGCATGCCATTAGAATCCCCACTAATGTAGTGATTCTAAACCATAACCATGTTGTCTCTGCAGTGAAAAATTAAAAACAGGAAGGCCAGAGCCAGAGTGATTTCACAAATGTAGTACCCATGTACTGATTTTTTTTCTTTCCTACATTGCTGCAGTTTAGGCTGGCTGGCTGGCTTCTCTTGACTTTAAGTATCATGCAGTTCGGTACCAAATCCTGTGGAATTGTCTTTTTCTCTGTGCACATATTCAGTCTGTACAAGATCTACCCCCCACCCCCCACACCCTGTTCCTGATTAGCTCATAACGCTTACACATATGGTGGTTTGGGGAAGACCACATTCCACCCTCCCACTCCAACTTCTCCCAGCTCTGCAAGACTTTCCATTTTGCCTTTGTTCTTATCAAAATGTGGCAACTGGAATGAAAAAGGCATTGCCTTTCAAGCCAATAGTTTTCTGAGCTTCCATCAGAGAACGTGATCCCCCAGCTGCTGGGGCAAAGGGCAGAGCCACCGTGGTCTTGTGATGTCTTGGCACATGGTGCTGGGAGTGTGGTGTCCTCGTGGGAATCTTCCTGGGCCCCACTTGGGCAAGCCAGCATGCCAGCAGCATTTCTGGAACATTCCAAGCTTCAGACACCCATCCTTCTCACCCACATAATTAATCTTCAGATTGCAGCCCGGATAGAAGAAAAACAGCTCCTAAAACCCGGGAGCTTCATGCACGTATGCAGTGGGATTTCTTTATTTAAAAAAAAAAAAAAAAAAAAGGCCTCTTTTGAGATGTCTAAGCTCAGAGGGCCACAGACATCTTTACCCACAATTCACTCATCAGTAAGCATTCTGCCTTTGGAGTTGAGAAAGTCGTGAATGAGATTTAGGGCTCTGAAACCCCCTGATGTTACACACAGAATTCTGGGTGTAGACACATACAGGCTTCTTCCAGAGAGAGACTCTCAGAGACGTCTGTGTGGCCCCATGAAGGAAAAAAAAAGTGGGAACAGGCCAGACCCACCCCCTAGAGTCCCTCAGATATGTTTGTTTTTAATTTCTTTCTTTTTTTTTTTTTTTGCTAACATGTTTAAACTGGGCTTTTTCATCATTTAAAAAAAAATCCACATCTCCAACTTCTCTTGAAATAAGTCAGAGGCTCGGAGGGCTGTGAGTAGGCATTCCTGCACAGCACAGTTTGGTGGGAACCGCCCTCCTGCCCACTCTGACAAAGGCATGTCCTGGCAGTGTCACCTCAGTCCCTACCCAGGGGATTTGCTCACTCGTGTTCCCAGCCTGGAGTCTTGAGGTGCTGGATTTTGCAGCCCCTGTAGTTCAGACTAAGAAGTGCTGTTAGCTATGGACAAGCACTTCAGTTAGCTTTGCTTTAGAACTTTTAATGTGGCCTGAAGTGGAGGTTTAATCTAATTAATCTAACACATTATTCAGGAACGAAAACACTGCTTAGTTTTTTTTTTTTTTTTTCTTGGCCATCCAGATGAAATGTTTTCAGGGCCCAGCTAATAAATGTTGGCTGGACCCACCGACCAAATTAGCCGGAAGTTTGTCAGCTTTCTACTTTACCTTGATTCATATTGCCACTGCTGGAGCTATGTGACAGTACTATAGAGAACTGTCCTTTAAGGCCAGGCACACAGAATAGGTTTTGGTAGGAGGCAGAATGATGACATAGACGTGCTTCTTTTGCCACAGGCTTCGCACTCCTGCTGTCTTTAATAAGGGTGCCTGGACCCACCTCCAGCCTGGATGAAAAGCTCCTTAGGGAGGCAGAGCCATGCTGGGCTGTCACACAGCAAAGACCCCCTGCACCTCCTTGCCTTTGGAGCGACAGCATCTTGAATTCTCAAGTTCAGGCTCGGATTGAAATACCCAGCTCCCGGTTTCAGTCAAATCTAGGGCTCACTTAACTCTTAGGGGGGACTGCATTTCCAACTGATCCCAAATCTTTGGGGGTTTAAGTTGGCCTGCATTTGGCAAAAGGCAACTTCCTGTTTCTAAGAAAAAAAGGCTTATGAGGGCTTAGGAAAAGGACTCCAGGAGCTTTTGGGCTGCAAAAAGGGCTCTTGCAAAACAACATTTGGATGATTTACGTGTAAATGAATCAGAAACATGTGGATTGAATTTCCTTGTGAATACAGATGGGTTTAAAAATTAACGGAAAAAGTGTTTGGCAAAATGCTTTTTGGTTTTTCTTTTAATTGAATCTAAAATGTCAGGGGTGCGGGGGGTGCAGGGGTGGGGGGAGAAGCAGGAAGAATGTGGGGGCCTCAGGGCTCAGAGCTCTGCCTGGCCTCCCTGAGTTTACTGCAGGATTTGTGGTAGTGGGGTCCACTTAAAAAAAAAAAAAAAAGGGACATTCTTCCAGACGTGATCATTGGTAGATAAAGAGAGCCCACGTCCTAGACATAGTCATCACTGACAAGAACATTCATTTAAATTTGGAATTGTCAATTAAAAGAAAGCAACAACTTTCTCTCTCTGCCTGACAGGACACTAAGCCATCTTGGGAGCCAATGTGGCTGCCCCTTGCTGCTAATATAAGCGTCTCTGTCACTTCGGCATATTTCGAAGTTGTCACCCTATTTTAATTTTCTTATAAGTATCCCTTTATTCCTCCCACCCACCCAGCATGTGGAGGGAGCCACATGGATGGTGCCTATTTGATAGAAGAGGAAATACAGCCCAGAGAAGTTAAACAACACAAGGTCACACAGCTAGTTTAGTAGAAGTGATGGCTTCAACATCACAGCAGCTAATGTCCATCAAGGCCCTTCCTAGGGGCCGAACCCAGGCTAAGCACTTCACATGTGTTATTTTAGTTAAATCTCCGATAACCCTAAGTGCTGGGATTGACTGTATTGTCCAGTTGAAGCAACTGAGGCTCAAAGAGCCAAGTAACTACCTCGGGGGGGACAGACTCCGGAGCAGAAAAGCCAGAGGCCAGGATCGGGCGTGATTCTATGTTCTCTAAATACCACTCTGTGCGGCCTCCTACAATAACTCTGAACACTCTGAAAAATTTTTGGTTACCTCAAACAGCCTTCCCTTTTCCCAGGATCTCACCCCAGCTTTCTGAGGCTACAATTTTCTAGGAAATATGGTCAGACCGTTCCAGAACCCTTGAGTGAAGCAGTGGTATGGAAGACATTCTGCAGTTTCATGCAAACCTGTTTTCCCCTCCCTCCCCATGCTTTTCTCGTGTGCAGGGCCCCCGTGAGCGAGGCCTGCTGTAGCTGGCCTCTCCTTCTCCCAGCCGGAAAACTGAAAGGAAGGTGCTTAGACTGCTGCTCTTTTGCTGTTTTCTTACTTATACAGAGCATAGGAAAAGCCTTGCTATTTTTGTAGAAATTGCTTGCAGTTGGAATGGATCGGTTCTTTATATTTTGGATGTGAAGGGTGGGGGGGAAGAGGGACAAATTGAAAATTCTCACTATTTTGCAAGGTTTGGGGCTGCAACTTTCCCAGCGGCATTCGAACTATGCAACTTTCTAGTTATGTTTTAAAATTGAAATCAGATTTGGAGGGATGTTTAGGATATTCTGTTCTGTGAAGGATACATGCACATGCTGATTTATTATAATTTTTAATAAAGTACTTGTATATTTTATAACAAAAACTCATTCCAGAGGAGATGAGAGCACATTTGTGGCTAATATTCAAACAACATAACTGTGTGTGGGTGTTTGGTTTTTTTTCCCCATCTGTATTTTTTTTCTCAGTGAGAAGTTTGGATGTAAAACCATTGACTTCTGTCTTCTCTTTCCATAGCGATATCTGGCATGATTGTTCCTCCCATGTGAAAGAATTGCCTTGAAGAGTTTTATTAATGAAGAGGTTGGATTCTGCTACAGAGAGTAATCTGATATAAGTCCCAGAGTGGAACTTTTAACTCAGGCCTTTTTAAGAGGAATCACAATAACTGCAGATTTTTAAACAAACAAAATCACCGACCTTGCAAATACTGAAATTGGAAGGGGTCTGCAAGTGCAGGGTGTTGGTTAAAGTTGTACCTCCCAAGTATTTGGGGGATATATTTATTCTGTATTGGTAAAAGCAAATCCAGTTTTTCTTTTTCTTTTTTTTTTTTTTTTAAGCTTAACTCTGCAATCATTTGTCTTTTATAAACGGTAAAGCTATATACAAGGGACACTATAAATAAGACTCCATGTTTTAATTTATGATGTTTTTAAAGCTGTGTAAAAGGAGAATGAAGTGGTGATATTTACAAAAAAGTTTAAAAAAAAAAAAAAGAAAAAAAAGCTTGTATGGGACAGAATAGGAATGCCAGTTAGATTTTTTAGGAAAACTAAGGGTCGGCTTTTGCGCCTTAAAGCTTATCAAATGGTAGTTAGCTCAGACAGTGCATTTTCAATATCTAACTTAACACGCCATCCCTTAGCAGTGCAAGCTTATTTATCTCTTTTGTATTGTTGTCTTAAGTAACTGTGTAAATAAATGCAGGCTGGAAAGTTAAAAAGCGATGTAAGTGATCACATTTTTCCCTCTACTCAAAAATCCAGTGCCTCTAGACAGATTGTTAAAACTGCATATTTAAATCTGATCTCATTCTCTCATTTTACTTAAGTCAACTTCTTCCGAAGCCAATGGCCTCTCGAGAGCTTGGTGGCACACATACTGTGTGAGAATCTCCTTTGAGACTTCATGGAACAGGGTCTAGGCACAGAATTCCACACTGGGCCCTTCAGTTAGCAAGCCAAAATCTCACTCACACTCCCCCATTGACAAGTTTAAAGTGTGCTCATCCTAAATGCTGACTTCTAAATCCTCTAAAAGCTGACAAAAAGCAACATGGCAGGCGTTTCCGATTTTCCCATTCAAGATAGCGCCTCTATCTGTCGACCCTTAACCATCTGTAACGTAATGGATTAAAACAACAGGTTAAGTGCTTTGGAATTAAGAGTGAAAAGGAAACAGGGGGAAAGGAAAAGAAGGTTGAAACCTCCAAAACATAGTTTTCTGTTCTATGAAAATTTTTGCTCTCATTATCTGGGAAGTGTTCTTAAAAGGAAGAATTAATAGCAAAGATGCAGCAAAGCTCTGAGGATGCATTTGCCTGATATTTTTCCTTTGCTGTTGTGTTTTTGTATGTAGTTATAAATACTGTAGATTTTTTTTTGTGTGATTTTTTTGCCAAAGTTGTTGTTCTATTTATACATTTTAATGTCTTAAGACGGTTTTTCAATAACACAAAAAAGATTTTACTGCATATTTTGCAAAGAAAAAAAAAGCTCACTACCTTTAGCTTGCACATACTTGCAAAGTTAATTAAAAGGCTTTTTGTTTTAAAGGGGATTTTGTAAAATATCCATATAAATAATGTATTTATCTTTGGAATTTGTACATTGCTTTTTCCCTTCTTCCTCTTCCTCCCACCCCCAGTTTATTTTATTGTGTACGTTTGCTATGTGAAAAGTGCGTATTTGTTTGGTCACCTACACTTGTATTAGCTGTTTCAATGTGATTTTTAAACATTTCATTTATAGTTATTTTTAGTATTGTTTTAAACCATGCTTCAATTTTTTTTATTTCCACCCAAAAGCCATTGTCTATTTTTGTATTATTTGTAAGTTAAGAAGTTTTTTCCAATATATGGCAAAAAAAAAATAGTAGCATATTATTCTTGTAGTATTTAGTTCTGTAGACTAAAAAAAAATGTATCCTTTGCTTTGGAAGCTTATAAAATGAAACCTAATGCTGTTTTACTCTATTAATATGCATGGAATCTCTCCCTTTGGAGTGACGCATTTTGTGCATTAAATTCGGGGGAGAAACTTCATAGAAATCAATGAACATACTTTCTTTCTTAAGTCTGCTTGTATATTTCCTCTGTCTTTCACATAAATATAAACCAGCAGATTGGATGCCTTAACAATGCAAATCATATTCATTTCACTTGTACATTGTAACTGTGCACCAGAACTGTCAGTCATCACTAACATTCTAAGAAAAAAGAAAAAGAAAAAAGAAAAAAAAAAAAAAAACAAAGAAATCGAAAAGCACAAAAGAACTGTTTTGTTACCTTAAGACAATGTAACTTTTTCTAGTAGAGCAAGAAATCATTTACAACAATGCTGCAACTGTGCATGCCCTCATATGGATTTTGCAATGGTTTTCACTAGACTGTCAGAGTGCGATTTTTATGGGTTGGGGTGGGTGGGGGACGGGAGTTGTGGGAGGGAAGGGAGGGGAGGAAAGCTGATTTTTCATGGTGAGAAATAATAATGATGACTAATAATAATAAAAAAAACTGGAAAATGTAAGCAAGGTGGACGCATTGCTTCTCGGTACTCAGAAAGGTTGTCTGAATTCGTGTGGTAAGCGCTGGCCTGAAGATGTATACAATTTAAAGCCATATTTTGTCTGGTGAGCCCCTTAACTGTTTGTGAAGGAACGGACGGTTAGCCGGTAAGGTGTCTGGCTTAGACCTTGACAACAGACGCTACCCATCTGTCAGCCATGTGCAGTGGTTAGAACTTTTCTTGAAAGTCCAAAGAGCCTTTAAAACGTGTATGATTTGTGTTTTGTTGCTTCTATTTATATATTGATTAGATGAAATGACATTCTGGCCCTCTGACCCTCTTTCTTCGATACAAAAGTTTTACAAGGAAAAGATGTTCCCCTAAATACAGAATATGGCTTTAAGAAGAAAATGAAGTAGAGAATTAAATTACGATTTCAGTTTTGGGGGAAAAATACAGCTTCTGGATGACTGGATTGCATAACATGCCCTGGCCTCCCATTGTACTAGGATGCAGCTTAATGAAGTCATCTCTAAATCTACTAACCTTTCACCTTTGTATTAAAACTTTTTGAATAGACACACACTGTACAGTTCAACTGTTAGAGAACCTAACTACTGTAGAGATTGTTATAATTTTTTTTTTTTTTGCAAAAATTCAAGCTGTAAAAACTTTTCAACTTTCACAATATTTAATTAAAGTTACTTCCTGTCTGTGATGGCAGCTCCTAGTTGTGTATTCATTTCTCTATTTCAGATGAGCCGAAGTCCAACCTGATGTAAAAGATCTGGGTTTGCAATTACTCAGACCGGTGTTGACACCCAGAGAAAAGGAAGCAGGGTAGTCCTGGGACACCCACTTTCTTTCTTTGGAGGTCCTTGGGGATTTGCTAATCTGGGATGCAAATTAAACAAGCGCAGCGTACTGCTGCCCTCTGCCGGCAGCAGCTGAGCGTGCACGTGCCCACGCTGGCCCACAGAGGAGCAAGAGACCCCACCAATTTCAATGCACAAGCAGTGAGACACCCCCTGCAGTCAGTGAATTGTGAATCCAGGACCTGGCCATTCTAGAACCTCATCTTTCCTGCTACAAGTCTGAACCAAGCCCTTCACACACAACTGCTAATTAATCCCAGCGAGCCTTCTGGTCAATTAATTATGTGCCCTGGCTCATTGATGAGGAGGCATGTGTGAACTCAGAGCCTGCTATGATCTATATTTTTAATCCCATGTGGATAAGACACTTTCCCTGTTGGAAAAAAAGTACATTTGTCTGGAATAAAACATTCCATAAACACCCAGTAGGTACATACTCATGTAAAATTGCTTCACTTTAAGTTCCGTCATAATCATAAGTCTTTCCAATTGCACGCTCAGTTTTTCCTCCTGTTTCAATTATTGGACATAATAAGGTTAATGATACTTGTAAAATGCCTTGCAAACTCAGTAAATAAGCCACAGGACAACAGAAATTTGGTGGCTAGAGCTAATAGGCTGGCAGACAACTAGCAACACAATCATTCCTGTTGGGCACTGCTGATACACTTTTGCTCTGGAATATAGCCCAATTGGAGGTAATGCAAGAGTACAATGTATAAGTTAATAAGTCTCCATTAATAAGTTGCCATTATTTTCTTAAAAAGGAAACCCATGCTGATTAGTTTGGCTGTTCAATATACATGTTTTTGGAATTCTGTATTAGACGCAGTTCCCCGTAGTAGATGCAGAAGATGAAGATTGAACAGGAGGCCCCTGTCCTCCGGACGCTCACAATGTCAGACAAGACAAACCTACATTCAAATTCCACTGGCCTAGAATGCTAGACAGGCCAAGATAGGCATGCCACAATGCTCCACAGAACAAAACTGACATCCACACCTCTGACATCCCGGCGTCTACGTTCCTTAAGGCCTACCTCTTGGAAGAGTTCATTGATTCATTCATTCATGCAAACCTCGCATGTTTACTGTGCATCTGTCACTAGACAAAGCATGTTGGGTACAATAGGAGTACAGAGACCTTGTTCCCACCCTCTTGGGGCTTACATTTGAGTGGGGCAAACAGATACTAAGCAACCACCCAAGTAGATATAACGATAATGGTAATGGAGAAAAGGTCTAGAATGCTCTGAAAGTACATTACGGTGGGATCTCATTTAACCTGAAATGCTGGGAAGGGCATCCAGAGAAAGTGACATTTGAGCTGAGATGCAGAAAATAAGCAGGAGGTAACCGGGTGGGGCCTGCCCCTTGGGAAGAGGGAATGATGGCAGGTATAAAAACTCTTGAGCGTTCTGGTGGATGAGGTGCATTCAAGACCAGAAAGACTGTGTGAGTGGAGTGTACAGATGTGCGTGATGAGACCGTGGAGCTTGGAAGTTTGATTCAGAGCCCCGTGCTTGGTACTGTGCTAGATGCCAGGGCGAGCTGAGCCAATCAGCCACAGCTCTTGCCTGTAAGGCCTGAGGCGAGGCTCATAAACTCACAGTCCCATATTGTTCACAGGGGCTATGCTGGCTAAAACATGAGGGGGTGAGGTAGGGTACAAACAGACACACCGAGCGTGCACGATGGCCTGCTGCAGGCAATTGCTCCCACGTGGGAATATAGGCCCCGTGATGCCCACCTTTTATTTTTCAAGAATGCCAAGTATGTTACTGGGGTTTTTTTAATGTGAAATTTTCATTTTTGAAATATTGGCAACTAATCAAAAACAGTGTTTTAAAAACACTGTCTTGGGCAAACAAAGTCCCTGGATCTCCTAGATGTCAGTTTGAGACTTCTGGCCAAAAAACAAGTTACTAAAGCAATATTTACATAGCCTGCTGTAAGAGTCACAGTGATACGTTCTATTCACGGAGATCAAGGGACGGTGCAAAGAAGCGGGTGCTGCCCTGGGGTCCTGCAGGACGCACCATGCTCCAGATGCACAAGGGTAAGTCGGTGACGGAAGGCCCTGGCCAATGCTCTGGGAACTGACTCTACGAGAAAAAATGTATTAAAATTAATAGGAATATGGAAAAATAGAATCCCATGCTTGTGAAAAAATTCCCTGTCCTCTGCAGTAGCCACATTCAACGTACAAGCATAGCTCAATTTTTTTTTTTTTAAAAAAGAAACCTCTGTTTGCCTTGCAGAAAGCCCCTCATGAATGAGTTCATTTTTAAGCAGACTTTCCGAGAAGCGAACCCTTTCCAACACACCGTGCTGAGGGTCACGCCCACCCTAGCATGCTCCAAACCACGTTCTCAAGGATTTTGCTCCTGAAATTCTTAGCTCCTCTCCCTCCAGCATCATCCATTTCTCCTTCCTCAATATTACGTTCTCATCAGGCTACAGATATGATTCCACTGGACAGAAAAAAAAAACAACAATGATTTGACCTCACTTTACTTTCCATCTGCCTACCGTCCTCCTGCTCCCGTTACAGCCCATCTCTAAAGAGTTGTCTATGCCCGGCTGTCTGCTCCTCTCCACGTGTATTTTCTCATTATCCATATTACAATAGATGTTCATTGTAATGACAAAGCGTGGAGAGTCTTACATGTTGTACAAGAGGGGATCTAAATTTATATTTTAGAAGTATCATCTTTGCAGCTACACAGAGAATAAATTAGAGGGGGAAGTAGAGGACAATTGGGACCAGGCAAGAAATGAATAGTTTGGACTAGGGGAATGAAAAGAAGGAAAACAGACAGGTTTAAGAAATATTTAGAGAATAGAGCCATCAGGATTTAGTGAGCGATGCAACATGGGGATTGAGGGAAAGGAAGACGTCATGATTAAGCTCAGTTGTCTGACCGGGGCCACAGCTGTTAAAGAAATGGCTGATTTCTCTGTTTGGGCTGTTTCTGTGCTATGGAGCTTGATGGTGAAATCCCTCCCTACTATTCCCTTTCCCTTTGCTTTCCTTCTCTCTTCCAAATATGATCCTCTTCTCCAGAGGCTTCTATATTGACATTAGGAATGAAATTTAGTTTCCGGAACTGGAAATATTTTGTTCCTTTTTTTTTTTTTTTTTTTAACTTAAGCATCAAGCAGTTTTATCTCTCTTCTCTCAGGAGAGTTATGCTACAGTGGGACTGATTTTTATCTACTTAGCATACATTTTTCCCACTGATGGTTGAATTTTCACTTTCTATATAAAGAACAGAAGTTCTGAGCCCCGGAATTAACTGCAGGCCTGATGGTTGGCCTTCTGCAGGAAATATCCTGCTCCAGGAATTATCCTGTAAGGAGAACTTTGTACTCCACAAAGATGCTGATGAAATGTCAACCAAAAGGAAGGAGACCCAGCGAGAGCGATTCATTCAGTAACATCGATACAGATGGGATTCTGTCAGGAAAGCAAGGAGAAATGAATGAGAACTAGGCAATAGCCATGGCCTTCTCTAAAGCATTTATTTACTTAACATCTCTTTACTGTGCATCTACTTTGTGTCAAGCACTGTGCTAAGGGTTGGGGATATGATTGCGTCTTGATAGACTTATTTACTTTCTTCATTACTGCCTAAGGAGGATAGCGACATGAGTCAAACAATCACATAAACATATAATTACAAAGTCAAGACTTGCTCAACATCCAAAATTAATTAAAGAGGAATCAAATTCAGTATTTAGATCCTTCACTGGCCATTAAAAAGAATCTAAAGTCCACAGCAACTCTTATTAAAAGTCTTTCCGCTACTAACTTTCCCCTCAATTCTCACCTCACTCAGACACTACTTTCTTCGATCCATCCAAAAAAAAAAGCCTCTCCTTTATTCCAAGTTTGCATGATTTTTGTTAATATCTTCTCCCTTCTTCCATTTCTCTCATTGCTTTATTTTTTACTATAGAGGTGGAGAGCAAGCTTCCCTTCCACCCTGGCTGAAGGTTCACTGAAATGGCCAACAATAGATAGATCAATAGGAGAAAAAGGCACACAAATTTATTTACATGCAAGTGGACACAGCAGCCCTGCAAATATAAAACTCAAAGAAGGGCCAGACGGTGGAAGCTTAAATACCCCCTTCATGGAGGAGAGGAAAATGGGGGGCTGTAGGCATCTTAGAAGGGTGGTAAATAAATTTTAGGGAAAATGAATGCAGGCAGACACTATCTTGTAAGTGATTTTCTTAGGAAACTGAATGGTACCAGCAAGGTCCTGGAAGGTGAGAGGCAAAACTGCATTGTGCACAAAAGGTTGCCATGTTATGCAGGTAAGGTCTCCCAGGTAATCTCTCAGAGCTGCCCTCAGAAGAACAGATGAAAAGTTTGTCTGGGCAAGGTAAGGACTTTTTGTCTCTTCTCCTCTTCTTGGTTAATCTTTTTCGTTATTTGGTGAGATTTCTAAAAAGAGAGTCTTAAAACAATTGCATTTCTTTTGGAAAGAAGTTTTCTTAGTCAGATAAGAAAATTCCAGAGAGAATCCTTCTCTATGCTGGGCAGGGGAGTGGGGGAACAAGAGACAGTTAGAAAGTTTTCAGTTCTGAGGCAGCTGCTAAGGTCTTCCAATTTTTTTAATTGCTCAACATGCCAAAGCACCATATTTCGGGGTATCGGGTATGGGTCTCTGAGCCCCAGCTAAATCTCTTTTCCAGCAAGACAATCTTTCCTCTTTAGCAGAGCAGGGAAAAAGAGAGAAACTATGCTGGTCAAATGTGATTCTTTTTGGCAGGCTGTGGGAGGGGAAGTCCATACATAATCCCTTGTTAATAATGTCTGCCCTGCTCTATTTTGAGGGACAAGCATGGGGAGTCATGAGCATTTATAGCAAGATAAATGGATCTGGTCGTGTTCGGGACAAGACCTGAAGAGGCAAAGCAAGTCAGCAAGGCAGGTTGGGAGTGGAGTGGACAGAGCATTCCAGAGA
Source organism: Varecia variegata (assembly GCA_028533085.1). NCBI lineage: Eukaryota > Metazoa > Chordata > Mammalia > Primates > Lemuridae > Varecia > Varecia variegata. The sequence goes on from CM052447.1 coordinate 14,834,042, forward strand.
CCACTCTATGGGAGAACAGAAAGAAGGCTAGAGGGCCGGTGCCATCCTGCTTTCCCTGAGGAATTCTCCTCCTCAGCTCCTCTCTTTCTTCTCTCATTTCCTCTTTTTCTGCTTTTAATCATGATTTCCTTCGCCTTTGTCTAGCTGACCAGTTTTGGTCAGTGTTATGCTCACTGGTAGTTCTTTAGACAAAGCCAGCATCCTAGTGGTCCAGTAACCCCTCTGGGCCTCCCTGCTCTTCCCATTCCCCCTCATACCTACTTGACCCACGAATCTCCTGCATGGAATTCTAGGGACATGTCCAGCTTGTCTTCAATCCTTTGGGTAGCCGTAATTAGATGAAAAGTCGGGGGCCACCAATACTGCTTTCTATAATTCAAAATAAATATTCCTCCTCCCTACCACATGCTCTAGAAGCTACTGCAGCTCAACTGCTCAACTGAAAAGGCCAACATGGAGCCCCCTACTTTTTCTCCGTAAACACAGAATATTAGGGCACACATTTGTGTCCAGTAAAATGCCAATTTGCTTTATTAAACTTAAGGTGAACCTAGAAGGAGGGAATAAAAATAAACAAAACGATAGTATTAATGGCAACTGGCATTCCCTTGTGGAAGCCCTACTTTTAGAAGGGCTGATTAACTACGGAAATCTGTTGGTTAAATTTTCACAATGGCCATGTGATATGGGTGTAATTATCTCCTGCTGAAAAGAAATTGCTCACTAACCTGGTATATGGATGAAGGGTCTCTACTGGAACTTGAAGGCTATTTATTTGATACCTATGGACACAGTAGTTAGCATATCTGTGGAATGCATTAATCCAATAATTAGTATATACTGAAAATGACATTAAAAAAAAAAAGGAAATCACTCAAATTCTCTAATCCTCAATTCCTCATCTATTTTTTAAAAGTAATAATTAAGAGTATTTATCATAAAAGGTATTTAAGAAGATGATGTTAAATAAGTCACACGATGAGTTATTCAGTGCCCAGGATGTCTTAGCCATTCTATCAATATTAGAAATTGTTATTTCATTTTGTGTTTGTGTGTGTGTATATCATAATATATTTACCTGACCTCAAACAGATAGACATTAGGTTGTCTCTTCTTTCTTGATATTATATTCAACATTATGATGAGCATTCTTGATTTAAAAAACTAAAATTCTTGCAAGTTCTTCCTGCTTTTCAAAAGCCAACTGTATGGCAGTATCCCAGGCATCCACAGGCCACCCCAAAGAATAGATTCCTCTTTCAACAAGAGGAAACTTGCCCAATAGCTCCCAAATGGTTCCAAAAGATGGTTGATGGCTGATGCCTGTCATAATCACAGGCAAAACGTAGGTCTCCCCAAAGTCAGTTTTTAAATTATATTCCCATAATATTTAGTACCAGAGAAAGTATCAGGGAACTCCAGACAGTAAAAGGGAGAATCATCCCAAATGTTGTCACATACTGAAGGAAGCTGCCTCTGGCCAATAAATCTGCAGAACAAGGGCTTAGCACTACTGTTGGGGATGGGAAGAGGGTACAGGTGAGAGGTGAGTAACACAGGGGCAAAAGGAGGAAGAATAAAGAAATATTTCCCATGTGTTGACATCCAACATGATTCTTGATGTGTAGGATCCTACTAAGTTTCTTCATAGCCAAAAATATAAATGTAACAGGTTTCAGTGAAATGAGACTAGATAAAATTCAGATATGATTGACAGATTTAAGAGATGGACTCTTAGAAGCCACTATTTGCATTTAGAATGAGAAATCTCTTAAAATAACTTATCACTTATTTACTCACTCACTCAAATATTTAAGTGACTAGTTTGTGCCCGTCATCATCCTGGAAGCTGGTATAGAGGTGGTGGACATGGGCAATAAGCCAGTACAAAAACAAAAGCAAATTAACGAGCACACAGGTAATTACACGTTGGGAAGAATCCTGTGGGGGAAATTGGCAGGATGTTGTGTACTTCCTCATTTTACGGAGTTGGCCATTGACTTGCTACTGCCCATGGAACAGTAGCTGATAAGACGCAGGGAGAGGCCTTAGATGTGACTGTGAAGTGTGTCTTGGTTCTTACACTCCAGAGACCTTCCATAAGAAGAGCTTCCCCCAGGAAGATGTTGAAATGTCAACTTGGGTCCTGAAATGTCCACACATAACACAGACCTGAGCCCACAGATAGCCTGGAGCTAAGCTCTGCTGAGCCTGAGGCAGAAGCAGAGTCCCTCGCCAGGCCCGCCGCCCTGCAAAGCTGTGAGCATGGGCATCAACACTTGCGGTTAATTCTCGAGCTTCAGAGTGATTTGTTACACGGCATTATCGTGACACTCACTGACTGGGACTGAAATAGAAACCTAGAAGTGGGTGCTCTTGTAAGAAAAACCAGAAAAAAAATGTTTTCAAACTCAGTTGAGTGGTGAGGAAACAACAATAGGAGATTAGGAAAATCATAACCTGTGTTACACAATGGTGAGACATTTAGTAAAAGTCAGACCTGTGGTCATCTGGAAAGGCAGACCTGTACCTATTGAACTTGGGGACAGTGGTGAGGATGTTTGGAAATGGAGTACTAAAAGCCTGGAATGGCTATAAGTAGCTACATTGGTAAGGTACTACATGAAACAGATGAGCTCAGGAAAGACATGTCCAGTCTACAAACACAACAGAGAGAATATACAGAGAACTCCAAAAATCTGGGACATGCTGTGTTGGAAAATGATACTGTTTCTCCTCTTTAGACTCTTCATCCAGTGAAATATCCTCAAAGAAAATACGGCCTAAGGGTAAAGTCCAAAACAAGGACATGTCCTTTAAGATATAGCCCAGGTGCCTAGTCCAAATAAAAAATGTAGCCATCATACCCTTTGTTAAAACCTCTGAAAAGATTAAAGTGGTACCTAGTAGATCCTTCCAACTGGACAAAGGGAATCCAACAAAGATCTAATAGAAGCTTGAAGTGCCCAAATTAAGACCCACAATTAAGTCTAGAGAGAAAGGCATTTTTGAAAAGAATTATGGGTGTGGCTCTGACACAACAAATTTACTGGAATAAAATACATAAAAAAAACCACTCAGTGTTTGAGAGACTTGTGTTGGCAAGTATGGGACCATCCTGGCCTAGAAGAGACTGTGGCTATCAGAGATGCAAAAAGGTACAATCTGAATTACTCAAATTTCTACAGGTAAGAAGTAGGATGAGAAAGTTATTCAGTTGCCAAAAAGGACAACCCATTTTCAAAAGTGACTAAGGAGTAAAATAAAAAAGAAAGGGTCTCCAGAGAGCAGAGCCAAGAGTTGTGGAAGATGATTGTCTAGGGATCCACTTCAAGGGAGCAGAATTTGGATGGGGTATAGTTCCCACTCCATCAATGTTGGGGAAGCCGTATGACTGGCTTAGACCAATGGAATGAGAATGGATTAGATGTGCGTGGAAGCCACGTGGCTTGCTCAGTATGGCTTTGGTCTGGCGGCATTGCTATGGTAACAGCCAACACAATGATTCCTTGGAGGGAATTGGGATCACCTGAACCTCACTGACTCTGAATAACCAATTAAAGCAGCCCCTTTCAAGTCACTTTTTCTAACATCACCATGTTCTATTGTCCTCACAGCCCTTTTCCCCCCCTCTCTGGAATTATCTCATTTACATATTTATTTATTTGTAAGCATTCTTATTTGCTGCCATATCTGAGTGCCTAGAACTGGTCCTGGTACATGGTAATACTGTAAGACCTTTGATTTAAAGATCTCTTCATTCTCAAAGATTCTATAATTCTCACAAGCACAGGTTGCATTCGGGATATTATGAAGATGTTTGGTTTTTGTCTTGAGTAATGCTTCAAATCCTGATATAATTAGTGTAAAGGGCATTTTTGATCTGGGATCTTTATAACTTATTGGGAATAACAACATGGACTCTAATTAATTATAGGTGGACACAGCAGCAAGGGAATCAGTTCTAAATAATTCAGGAAAGCAAGTAAGTAATCCAAGATACAGACATTTCTTGCCTGAGTTATGATGAACAAGGGCACTATGGTGTTCATTCTAGGATGTCCATCTTAAACGTTTTCATTGTTGGTAAGTCTGTCTAAATAGGGCAAAATAACTATTATGGGAGAGAATAATGGAAATTGATTGGGTTAAAAGTAGGCACTACACAACAAACCCCAACTACAAGGAGTAAAATCCAAGAAATTCCAAGCTTTATTTCTCAGGAGCTCTCATGCTCCTACCTCTGCGTCTGCCCATAGAGCTCTCTCAAGATGGAATTGATGCCTTTGTGCAGTCAAAAGTCATTGTGGTAGGTGCTGGGAAAACCACAGTGAGAAAGGTCAGAAATAGTTTTTGCCTGCAAGGAGCTTTCCATCCAGTGAGAGAGGCAGACTTTAATCAGGTATTATGCTACTAAATACAGTTTATGAAACTGTTCTGAGGGTTATGTAGGAGGACTGGAAACCATGAGAGCATTGAGTTTGAGACTAACCTTGTTTGGGTGATCAAGGAAGCCTTCCTCAGAGAAAATGGAGTTCAAGCTGAGATGGGCAGGATGCATAAGGCAAGAAAGAACGTCAGAGGTTGAATGTCACATGCAAAGGACCTGAAGACAGTGTGGCTGGAGCCAGGGAGAGAGAGGCAAAAGGTGAGGCCAGATACCTGGCAAGACCTAGCCATCTCTCTGGCCCCATGTAGGGCTTGTGTAGGCCAGTAAGGAGTTTGATTTTTTACGCAAAGAGTAAAAGGAAGCCATTGAAAGTTGACTAAGAAATTATTGACCAGCTTCCAAGAGACTCAGGCAGACACTGTGGATAAATGGTGGGAGCATCTGGAAGACAGTTCTCAACGCTCCTCCACTGGTGAATGCCTCTGGACTGGACTGGAACACAACAGAGAGTTCTGTTTGTCTTATCACACCCAGGACACCGAGTGTCAACTTGTAACAGTTGGTTCACCTTTACCTTTCCACGAAACCCGTTGTGTTTTAAACAATACCCATCAGACCTTGTAAGGCTTGATATTTATTTTATTTCAACTATCAGTCTTTTTTGTCAAGTGTAGCCTCATGCACAGCAGGTAAACCTTAATGGTTTAAGGAATAAATAGAAAGCTGACGGGTTCACGCCCATTAGCTAATGGATTACTAAGCAAAAGGGACTACCACATTCCACCCCAGTGCACTTAGCCCAGGGTTGTTAGGAATTTTAAAGACGACAAGCTAATGCTCCATCTTCACTCCATGGGCCCAGGGGAAGGGAGCTCAAACTCAAATCAGGTTCCTTTGATAGACAGGTGAATGAATGTGGCTATCATTATGTAATCACACATCTTAGGATTTATTTATTACTGACTGCACAACACATTCTAGAAATATACTGGAGACATTTGACCTGCCAGGTTGGTATGTTTGTTGGCTATAACCTGGCAGACAGAAGGACCCCGATGGGAGAATCACTCCGCCCTCTTGCTTTTACTCACCCCATTGGTGTTCCAATAACTCATGGGAAAATGGGTAAGAAAAAAGCAGGCTATTTTAAACACATCTCCCGGAAGTAAAGGTGCCTGACATTCTGTTATCTGGAATGCTCCACACCTTTGTAAATTAGCCACCCCACATGTTGTGCCAAGACCTCCTTTCCACAATCTTTAATCAGTTGTTTCAGATATATGTGTCTCATTAGCATCCGAGCAAAGCAATCACTTTTTTATCCTGAATCTCATGATTTTATTGGGCTATTAAGAGCTTGATTTGTGGGCAGTGGGAATAGCAAGAGAACTCATGCCATTGATCACATTATCTAGGTGTCCAGCAAAACGAAGAAGCCAGCAAGTGGAGCCCCAGCAGCCCGCACAGAGTGGGTGATGGTGACAGTGAGCATGGTGACAGTGGCTTTCAGAAACACTATGCCTCAGAACTCCAGTTCATGTATCAACCCAAGTGATGACTATGGCCTCTGTAATCACCCTCTAAGACCTTAACTTGGTCGATTTGGAGGTGGGGAGGAAGGGATTGAAAATTACCTTCTCCCAAATGGAGTTTTTGACATGTCAACTCAAAAATGGGGTTTCAGGTAAAGGAACCAAAAAAAATAGTAAGAGAACGAACTATGAGGCTATTTCCCACCAGGCTCATACTCAGAAAAATCCGTAGCTAATGATCAACTTTTCCTCTTTACTCTGACCCAAGACCAAAGAATTGCAGCCCCTTATGAGCTGAAGAGATAACCTTAGAGATTATTTTCCAATGCCTTCACTTACAAGATGAGAAGACGGACTCAGGGAGAAGATACGTTTTGCCTGACATCACGCAGCAGGAGCAGAGCCTGTGCTAGGCTCAACATCTCCATTCCTAGGACAAGAGTTGGTTGTTTTTTTGCTCCCTTTCTGTGTTTCCCTAGTTTCTGGGTCAGTGAAAACAAAGTGATAAAGGGGATTTTTAAACCTGAAAATTTGAATAAAAAGGCAAATGTCATCTTCTTATTGATGGGTTATCATACAATAATAGTAAAAAACATATTAAACTATGTCATTTTTAGAAAGCCCATGTAATTCCTCATTTGTGAAGTCAATTTAATGATCCACCCAGCAATATATGTACAGAATTCCCTGGAGGGATTGGGAGAAATTAATCAGAAAACAGTCCCAGCACTCTGCCCACCTGATGAGATAAGATGTCCTGGAGGAGTTTAGAGGTTAGGAAATACTTACCACCATCCAGGAAAGAGATGATGGCATTTGCTAATTGCCTCTCTACATCTCTTCTTGTTCTGTTTGCCATTACAAACAAGTGTGGCGTTCTTAACTCACAAATCAGATCATGTAATACTCCATCTCCTTCAATTGTTTCTCATCACACTTGGAATGAAACACCTGCCTCTTCTCATGGCCACAAAGCCTTTTGCGATAAGAGCCCTGATAATCTCTCCAAGCACACCTGGTACCCCTCTCCCATTTGCTTATGTTCCATCTATGTGCCATGCTCTTTCCCATGTCAGGACCTTTGTCCATGCTCTTTCCTCTGTCTGGAAGGATCTGTTCTTTCTTCTTGTATGTCTGGTAGCTTCTCCTCCTTTAGGTCTTGGCTTACATGTCACTTTCTCAAATGGACTATCCCTGTATGTCCCAAACCCCAATATTTTTCCAATTCAGATATTCTCTATCCTAGGCCCTCATGTTTCCTTCTTCTAGTACTTATCTCAAGCTCTTACTGTTTTATTTAGTGTTTATTTGTACTTCCTACTACAATGTAGCCACAAGGGCAGAAACGATGTCTGTACTGTTCACAATTATATCCTCAGGGCATATTACAGTGCCCAGCACAACATGGGTATTCAGAAGGTATTTTGGAAGGAATAGTGTGCACATTTAATGCTGGCACTTAGTATTTTTTTACTAAGCAATTCCTTTTAACAGTCTTTTAGAACACTTACATAGTCTGTGAATTAGCATTGTGATTAAAAAGATTTGGAATCAGATCCAGTTCTGCTCTTGCCTTATGCAAATTAAAGAACTTCTCTGCTCTTCTGGGTCCTCATGTGTGAGGACCTACTCTGGGAGTAGAGAAGCACAGGAGTTCTGATCATAATGTTACATACAGGAATTGAAACCCAGCACTTTTCCAAGTGGATCAAGAGCCATAATTTAATTTCCCAGGACTGGCTGGTACTGCAAGATGTTACACAGGGGTTTCCCAGAGACTGCACCTCTAATACAAAGATTCTGGCAATGGCTGCTGTGAGGTCACAAAGCAAGATGGGGCCTTCCAAAGGTTTTTGGAGGCTTTCTGAGGTTCTGTCCAGCTGGTGACTTCTTTTTCTTTTCTCTTCCTTTTAAGTGATCTGGGGAGAATTTTTCTAAGCCAGCCTCTGCTCATTTAGAGAGAAAAAGTTAGTTCTCTAATCTATCTTCTGTGCCTCTCCCTGTCCAACTTCTTTTAGTCTCTTCGGTCCTCAGATTGACAACATAATAATAAAGTCACGATGAGGAAGAAAGTCTCATTTCCCTTATGTCATTCACACATCCTTTGCTATGCTTCTCCCTTTTAATATATGAACTATAAATAAGCTTCTCTTTTTACTTTTGCCTCAAGGGAGCTCAGGAGAAAATCTGAAGTTCAACTATAAAACTTTATCAAACACCAAACCCTGCTCAATGTAAATTCTCATCATTCAAAACCTTATTTTATCTATACTGTATATACATATTAATGTACTAGGCCAGGTTGGTGGCTCACACCAGTAATCCTAGCACTTTGGGAGGTCAAGGTAGGAGGATCATTTGAGGCCAGGAGTTTGAGACCAGCCTGAGCAACCTAGTGAGACCCCATCTCTAAAAGAAAAAAAAAAAAAATTAGCCAGGTGTGGTGGTACACATCTGTAGTCCTAGCTACTTGGGAGGCTGAGGCTGGAGGATCACTTAAGCCCAGGAGTTTGAGGCTACAGTGAGCTATGATCATGCCACTGTACTCTAACTTGGGCAACAGAACAAGACACCATCTGAAAATAATGATAGTAATAACAATAATATTCTATACTGTGAGTAGTCTTAAACTTTAAAAGTATATTAGATATAAATTATAGGAAAATTAACTTAAAAATTTATTTACTGTTCTTCCTCTCAAGTACTCTGTTCATCTGGAGAGATGATCAGAGAATTTTTCTCTCTGCTATGCTATAATCTTGGCCATAAACCATCACCTCAGTCCATTCTAGTTCATTTTCTGAGCAGTTATGCTACAGGTCTTTTCTCTTAAGAACTATATTCTATTGGCAATGCATGGAAATACAAGATGAATACCAAAATAAAGGAAACCCTAATATTTATTATTTTCCAGGTGTTTTGCACACATTAGTTTATGTACACTTCCTAACAACACTAAAGTCATTCACACATGAGGACCCGGAAGCTTAGCGAAATTCTCTAATTTGCATAAGGTCACTGAGCTGTTAGGTAAGAGCAGGACTGGGTCTGATTCCAAAGCTCGTGTTTTTAATCACAGTGCTAATTCACAGACTATAACTGGCCATATAAGTGATCTAAAAGACTGTTAAAAAGAACCGCTTAGGAAAAAAATACTAATCGCCAGCATTAACTATGTACGCTGTTCTCATTGGCTCTTGATAGAAAAGTTATTTAAACAGTCTCTAAGCAAAGACAGGTTAAGTAAGCTGGGATATTACAACTAATACTAAAAAGGAGAGATAGTTGGTTTAATAGTAGCTGTACATCCTTTTTTTTCTCCCAGATTTTCTTTTCTGCAAATCATTTTCCAGTGGTCCATGTGACAAATTTTTAAAATGGCAGCCAGAGGATGCAAAGTGCGGGGCTCAGGGTGGGGCGGGGAAGGAATCTCTTTCAGGCTTGTGTGCCCTTAGGGAAACAAAGAAGATTGCAGGCAGTGACAAAATGTTTGAGAAAGGGATCATGAGTAGGGCAAGGAGGCTTAGGAAGCATTGGGCTTCCCATGGAAATCAGAAAGATGCTATGGACTTGAGAAAAGAGAGGTAGATGGGAAGTGGGAGGGCAGAGCCTCAGGATACCCCAAAACCAGTGAGGAATGAGGGAAGAGCGTGCATAGACAGCCTCCCCAGGATTTCCATGCCCCTGTGAGAGACCTGGGCACAGAACAGCCCTCCTGCCCTCGGCTGGCACAGAAGCAGACAAGCAAGTTGCCAGGGCTGACGGGATGCGAGGGAAACAGGGAGGCACCGCAGCCACCGCCATGGATTATAGCTAAGAATCTCCGGGCCACATCCAGCCAAGGAAAGGTGCTGGAGGATCAGAGAGCTGACCTCCAATCCTCTGGGTACCATGCTGATCACCTGGAACTAAAGCGCACCCTTGGGGAACAGGGACAGGGAAAACCCCCATTTGATAGAAAGTAGCTTTCCGCCTTATCAGTGGAATCGGTTTTGAAACCAAAACTGAGCTCAGAGAAAGAGAAAGTTCAGTTTCTTGCACCCCTGAGAGTGTGGACTTAAAGCTGCATCTGCTATGCCCGTTTCCTTAGGACCTCTGATAGTTTCTACTACTACCTGCAGGCTTGGCTTCCCAGTACAGTGTCTGAGCTGCATTAGCCACTGGGTAGGGGGTGAAAAAGAGCTCAGCCCACATCCTCGCAGTTCTGCAGATGAGCACTCTTCACATAAATACACACAAGGCTCCAGTCTGCAGACATCTGAGCCCACTGGCCCCCGTAATCAGACTGCAGCCCCGACAGCGGGGTCGGCTATGTCAGTGTGTGGGGGCACAGCTGCTGCTTCCATAAGCGGATCCTCTCCAGCCAATTTAAACTGAGTTTCAAGTCGATTTTGGAGAAAATTTATACAGTTTACAGGTTTAAAGCCTTTTCTCCATCCCAGAGGACGAGCTGGCGAGGGGATGGGAGTAGGGAGCTGCTCACATGACAGAGAGGAGAGGGGAGGGAAGCGTCCCCAGGAGACAGGAAGAATGAGACTGGAGATGCAAAGAGGCCAGATGACAATTGTCAGATGAGTTTCATCACTCCGCACTGCCTCTACCTGCTCCCAACTTCTCTGAAAAATTGTCCTTTGGGGCCCAAACTTTCCCTGTTTAGTCTCAGCGCGCAAAGGTGAGTTGGTAGGAAGTTTGAGCAAAATTGTTTCAGGCATCTTGGAGTTATGCATGCGGACAACAAAAGGACATTGTTTCCGCTTTCAAAATAAATAGAAGAGTCTTTGGTCACAGAGAGCTCAGGAAGGAGAAGGAAAAAGTAGGAGAACTTTCAAACTCCAGGAGTCCCACATCCCTGGTAAGTAAAGAAATCTCAGAGACGGGGAGAAACAGTCTGTACAGAGAGGACACAGGCGTCTGTGGGTGAGAGGAGAGAGAAAGCAGATTCTATTAACGAAGTGAAACTTTTTTAGTCTGATTGTATAATTGCGAGGGATGGAAACCACAGGCCATTACTTATACTTTTCAGCCACTGAGGAAAAGAAAATTCCCTCTGCCAGGCGTCTGTTTTTGTTTTTGCTTTTTAAATAATTTTCCAGATTACCCTACAACATCATTATATGATCCCACGTGGACAAAGCTTTGTGCTTCCTCCCACCCTTCTCCTTTATTTGGGAGAGGAGTGGATATTTTAAATGCAGTGCCATTAAACGCAAACAAACTAATACAAAACTCCAAATCCAGACGAATATTTGCAAAACAAAACGTGCAAAACAATTTGCACATGCTGTGCAGAGGTTGAGAAGTTAGGCCCAAGGCACATCTTCCGGGCAAAATTCTACCTCTGGTATGTTTTAATCAGCAAGTAAATCACAGGTTCAAGGTGGCAACATTTGGTACAGGTTGTGAAGCAGCAGTGATGTCTTTTCTGGTCTTAATATAGTCCATGTGGATTTAGCAAATATGTAATCTGGAGAATGGGCGGGCTAATACCTATTTCCCCACTCCATGCCCATGGGGCACTGCCACTGACTTTAAAACATACCTCATCCATGCATATGCCGCCCTGCAGAAGAGCTATAAAATAGCAGAGAGGCAGGCACACGTGCATGCCTGGGAAGTGTGCTTTAAACATCTCAATATATCACCTGCCTGGCTCCAGCACACAGAGAACATCCTGACTGCTCTGCGGATACCTCCCTCCCCCCCTTCTGCCTTTGATATGCAAGGAGCTGGGGCCACATCAGCCAGCCACTCCGTAATTTTCATTGTAGGCACCTTTGAGGTACCAGGGCCCCAAATTGGACTCCATCATGAAGCCCTCAAAGCGGAGCGATTTTGCAGAATTTAATGGGCTTTGGGGGACGATTTTACAGACTGATTTCCAGGAGCACAAATATTCAAATTGCTCAGGCCCTATTTGAAGGCACATCTGAAGGTGCACCCTACAACCTGTGTGTGGCAGGTTCTTTTGAATCTTGTCCTTGAAACAAAAAAGAGGGAAAAAAAGAAAGAGAGAAATGCAGGGCCCCCTGGGACTCTACCAGCAGAGACTCTAAGTGCAGCGTGACTGCAAAGGCCTGCCAGGAGTCCTTGGGGCTGGAGGGAGGAAGTGGATGAGAGAGACCGGAGATGAGAAGGGCCTTCAACAGCCATTGGGGAGGCGGTGGCGGGGGAGAAGAAAGGGAGACACGCACTAAAAACAACAGAAACACAGGTGGAAACGGCCTTGTGGGAAATCAGCCTGTCAACAAACAAAGCTGGAGGCTGGAAACCACTGCCTCACCAGCACAGCTCCTGGGCAAGGAGATTGTTCTGTAAATAAATTAGCGGGGGCTTTGACTGCTCGGGAATTAATACTGACACCATGAAAGCAGCAAATGACTTCCTTTTGTCGGGAGCAGAAGCGCTACCCTTCGCAAAAGGATCTTTTTTGCCGTTCCTGTTTTTATTTTGCTTTTGTTTTCTCGGGGAAAAGTAAATTAGAGCCACTTACATCAGCAGTTCAGGTTAAAGGAAGGGGAAGAAGAGAGAGAGAGAGAAAAATAGTTTCATTTCATGTACCAGTGGTTTAGAACTTCATTTAAAGCTAATCACGGCCCCCTCTTCCTCCCAGCCATTTCTGACAGCAGCACAGCCTGGATCGCGGATCGGAAGACCCAGGCACCGGGAGCTTTGCTGGAAATGGACTCAGAGGCTGGAGAGAGGGTCTCGATTTCTGTCAGTGGCTGAGGAAGTGCAGTTTCTAGAAAGGGAAATTAACTCCTGGTCAAGTCAGCCAAGAACCGATTGTTAAGAGCTACCCAGTGTTGGCTTCTTCCAGAGAATCGCACGCATTTCCTCCAACATGGGCTCTTCCTCCAGAAAGACAGCTGCATTTTTCCCCTTCAGAAGATAAAGATAACTCCAAATTTATTAGGTGAAAGAACTATCCTTAAGAATGTGACCCCATAAAGCAAAGCAAAAGCCCTGGAGCTGTATGGAGCTGTGATCATATTTATATTCTGGTGAGAAATCAGAAAATTTTCCTTTCCATTCTAATTCTGCCCTAATAACTGCCCCCTCTCCAAACAAAATAGAAAAGCAATCTTAAAAAATCAGATACCTTTTGGAAAATTACCATCTTGCAAATCTCTATCTCCCAGTATCTGACTTGTTAAAACTCTCCCTTAACAATTTCTGCACATCTATGGTAAACTTAAAATTGATGGAAGTGAAAAGGACTTTGAAGGCTCATAAAGTCTTAAAGCGCGTTCTGGATTATCAAAGGTGCAATTATTTGATCTAATTTTACAGGAAATTATATGTTGTCTCTTTATGCCTTGGAAAAGCGATAATCCATATGTAATGGTTACGGTGACTCTATAATGGCCAGAATTCTAGATTAGTGAGCATGACTTTAATACCACCAGACATTAGAGACTTTATTGCATATTAATTCTTTTGCTGGTGTAGAGACCAGCTTCCTAGGACTCCTTTGTTACTTTGTTACATGCGCAAACTCCCATGTAAACAACAACAACAAAAGAAAAACAAAACACAGTCCCTGCACACACAGCAATAAAAGATTGTAATGGACTCGGTAGGGATCACCCCCAAAGTGCCACAACAATGTGGCTCATTTTGAAGTGAAATAAAGAAGCTCCAACTAGATGCAGAGGTCTCTCAATTTTTTTTAATTAAAAAAATTTTTTAAATTTTTTTTTTAGAGGTGAGTCTCATTGTGTCTCCTAGGCTGGAGTGCAGTGGCCTGATCACAGCTCACTGTACCCTCAAACTCCTGGGCTCAAGCGATCCTCCTGCCTCAGCCTCCTGAGTAGCTGGGACTACAGGCATGCACTACCACACCTGGCTAATTTTTAAAAAATTTTTTGTAGAGGTGGGGTCTCACTATGTTGCCCAGGTTGGTCTCGAACTCCTGGCCTCAAGCAATCCTCCTGCCTCGGCCTCCCAAAGTGCTGGGATTACAAGTGTGAGCCACCATGACCAGCCTTCCTCAAACTTTCAAGAACTAAGAAACACTTAGGCAGTAGCTGATGCTAGAAGACACAGGAAAGCAGAGGAAAGAAAGTGGAACTGTGTCAAGGATGCTGGGCACATTAGTGGTGAGCCACAGCAGGAACACAGAGTGACCCATCGCAGCCGTCCCACACCACTCCCACTCTGCAGTGCCCTGACCAGGAAGGGCCTCATTTTCACATGAGGGCACTAGGATGTGTACATCCTGGGATAGAGATGGAGGGGCCTGAAAACTCACTGGGCAGTTGCTTCATGGGAAAGAGACCAATCGGCCAAATGAGCAATTTTGAATAACAAATTTGTTGAATTATAAAGTTCACAGGATTCATATTGCATGAGATGTTTTCTATAGCCTTTGAGGATATGTTTTATCAAAGTTTTCATTTCAGCAATTAGAGAAGTTGTCATGGATGGGTGAAAATTGACATGCTGCATGTAAACTCACCATTTGGAAAACAAATCAATGGAAAACAAACCAAGCCCCCCAAATATGAAAAAAAAAAGGATGCAAGTTAGCATAGAACTGCATGTAAAGGGCATATATGCCCTTTTGTATCTGAACACTTGAGACTTTTGAAATTTGAATACCACGCAAAATACACATTTAATCAAGCTAGTTTAACAAATCATTGAATTAAGAGATAATGGAAACACAGTAGACTAGACTCAAAAGAGGTTTTAGGACAGAATCCTCCTTATTATTTATAAAAACTTGGACAATGTACACACTGCCCCTAATTTAGAATATAGAAAGAGTGTTAATTCTGAAAATTCAGAGGCCCCAAAGAACAGGACAACACAGACTATGATGGACTTTGGCTGGTTTCTGTTGAATGCCTATAGCTGACTCCTCTAGACCTGGATTAAGGTATTTGAGTGACAAATTCGGTGACTTGATACCTGATCAGATTGGTCGTTAAGTCAATTACTTTTCAGAAATTGATCTAGACCCTGCTCGGTGGACCTGAAATGCTTCTGCGTACCACATTGCAAAGTGTGGGGGTGACCAGCAGCAGCTTATGTAAAGGTATACAAGCAACAAAATACTGCTGACCTCTAGAAGCCAGCCCCACTGTGAGGTCTCATACCATCTAAGCAAAGAACAGAAGAATTGCAAAGCTGTACTAGATTTAAAAGAAGAAAAAATGCACATTTGGATACAAATCAAAAAAAACATGAAGCTATTAGTGGATGAGATAATATTAATACATGATATTTGTTCATCTATGATATAAGAACAGCAATTTAGGCACAGGTCACTTGAGCTTCCAAGCCCTTTTGCTAACAGCACAAAAATTGGGACATAGTCTCAACCCATACATAAAGTCTAAGGGCTACTCCTCCTTTTCTTCACGTTCTTTGACAAGTCCAGAAAGTCTAGGCTACTCTCTCCTCTCTAAGACGTCCGCGGTTTTCACCACTCAAGAACATAATGAAGAATGCTGTTTGGTACATTTGTGCAAATTGGAAAACAACACATCTACTTCTAAGACACATTATTTCCATGGGTCAGAAAACGACTATACTGCGCAGATTCTGTTTGAAGTGGATACTTCACTACCATCTGCAGAAAAGTTATGGTGATAATTTCACCAATCCATGATGACCATCTCCCTTCTAACCTATTCATAATATTTCTTATGCGTTAGATATGCATTGCCATGATTGCAGTAGATTGCTGGCATTCACATATTTAACATTCTGATTCAACCACTTGCTAATTTTCCAAAATGTCCAATTCAGAATTCCTGATCATTTGACCAAGACAGAGATTTTGAGCTAGAGATGAGCAGGGCTTCATCTCCCTTACCTGCGAGTGAGGTGAACCTTCTCATCAGCATTCACATCTCAACTCAGTGTTGCTGTTCTCATCTCATGAATTTTGTGATACAATTGTACATACTGGGGGATTCAAATGGTCTCTGAACTTATCCCTTTTGAATGTCAAGAGCCTACTCTATATTCAGTTTTGTTGTTAACAATATACTATATTATATATCAAGCATTTATTTGTGTTATTCTTACCTTCCCCTTGAGGACAGGAATCATGTCTTACATATTATGTCTTTTCCCCAATACCTATCTCAACTCAGAACATATGAGAACTTATTCTCAAAAACTTATCAACTTAAGAATTCAATCTATGGCAATATTCTAAGCACCTCCTTCCATAATACGAGAGAGATTAACAACAAAATATTTATGGCAGACTTCATAACTGATTTTGTTATTCCAGTTGGCCATGACTTATGGGTGAGACAAAGAAGAATTGAATTTTTTCAGGTTGTTCTAATATACTAGTTTAGAATCTAATTGCATAGATGGTGAGGTTTAAAGAGTCCATCAATTCCTACCCACCAGAGTATGCCCTCATCATTTTGTACTTTTAGATGAATCCAAAGACAATTTAGTGGGATCCAAATAGAGGCAAGTTTCTGGTAAGAAGTTATGAGGTTATTGAGCCAGGTGTGGTGGTGCGCACCCGCAGTCCCAGCTTCTCTGGAGGCTGAGGTGGGAGGATCGCTTGAGCCCAGGAATTCGAGGCTGCAGTGAGCTATGATCCTGCCTATGAATAGCCACTGCACTTACTGCAGCCTAGGCAACATAGCAAGATCCTGACTTAAAAAAAAAAAGTGAGGTTATGAATCAGGGGACCCAATTTTTGCTCCACTGATATCCTGCACAATGCCTTTTGGGGAATGCTGGAGGGGCAGGCAGCTCATAGCCCTTCCAGAAGGGGGAGAGATCGGAATGGAAGGACTAAATCAAGGGAATGAATGTTGACATTGGGTAGGTACCTCCAGAAAAGCACCTCCCAAATTGTATCCATGGATTATTAGTCTCAGGAGATGGTCAGATCTTCCTCATTTTTCCATAAGTGTGGGGAACACCTGCAGTCATCTCTTCAGAAAATAACAATGGCCTTGACATAACAAAGACTTAATTCATTTCATCCCGTCTTTCCCAAATATATTTGTACAAAAAACCCTAACATCTTTTTGGTATCTCATTAACATCTTCCATAACTAGTGCTTCATGGGATATGCTTGCGGGGGCTGATGCTTTGGAAGACAAGAGAAAGGCAGAAAAAACCCAGATAATTTGAAGACAGCTAGTGAAGATGCTAATGCATTTAATTATTAGTGATGAGAAATTTATGTGCTAAATAATATATGCCTATGTAATATGTTTATTCATGGTTGGCTGAGAAGAATTTGCAAAATATAGAGTATAAGCTGCAAATAAATAATTAGGCAATGTGAAAATAACTTAAGCAAGCCTAATGGGCAGCATCTAAAAGTTCTTCAACTGTAAGAGAAAGGAAGCAAATGTAATCATAAAAAAAACACACCAGTGACACATCCAGTAAGGCTACCAGTTGGTTCACTGCTTTCCTCTTTTGCAACAAAACCAGGACACCCCAATCAACCCCCATTATTGACCAGAAGGCAACCCATAAAATAAGGCAAATTACTTGGGAAGACAAACATTCTTAGCACTTGCCTCAAACCTCAACCTCAGATGTACAGTGTGCACATGTAGAATATAATGTATGTTATAAGACTGTGTATGCTCCATTTATGGGAGAGTTAACAAGGGAGGTTGCAGACAAAGGATAATTGGAATAATTGACAAGTTAAAATTGTAAGGTTTTGGCTCCTTTAGAGTTATTGAATAATTGTATTGACAGAAATTTCCCAAAAATATTGGAGTAAGAGACAAAGTTTCTAGGGAAAATTCCTTCTACACTGGCAAGTCCTTAGCATGATATACTTAGAAATCTGTGTTTTCCAGGCCTCACCATGATATGCTTAAAATCAAGGCAGGAGGATTGCTTGAGGTCACAAGTTCCAGACCAGCTTGAGCATGAGCAAGACCCCATCTGTACAAAAATATTATAGAAAAATTAGCTAGATATGGTGGTATGCACCTCTAGTCCCAGCTAACTTAGGAGGCTGAGGCAGGAGGATTGCTTGAGCTCAGGAGTTTGAGGTTGCAGTGAGCTACATTGCACCACTGCACTCCATCATGGGCAACAGAGCAAGACTCTGTCTCAAAAAACAAAAAGCAAACAAACAAAAAAAAATTGTGTTTTCCAGAATCTGGGATAAATTCACCTGTTCACCAAGTGAGGATAAGAGAAAACCTTTGACTGTGAAAGACAAGGAGTTAGGTGAGTCTAGAGACAAGACAAACAGATTAAATCTATTCCACTGAAACACAGATACATAATTTCTCTCCAGAGAATACCAAATACTGACAAAATAAACAAAGAAATAACACGTTTCTTAACTTGTGAAATGTGACAGTCAATGGCAGATGGCAAAACAAAATGCAAGGAAACAATGCTGCAAGTTTTCCAACGTCAGTAGCTAAACAGGAAGCAGAAGGCATATCTCTCCTCTTTAAAAGAAAGTGCTTAAAAAGAAGTCACTTTCTAAAGTGCCTTTATAGGAGACCTCTTATTTTTATCATAGGCAGTCCTCTGTAGTTTGGGGACAGGGAAACAAGATTGCCCAAGTCAGCTATTCAGAATTTTCTAGAGTATCTGTTTTGCCTGCACACATCTTCCTCCTTCTGGTATCAGAACTGACAACAGAAACGATATCACTTCTGCTGTCAGCTGGTGTCCAGGACACATGACATAGACCTGCCTGCTGGGAACATTCCTTTCTCTCTAGCCATAGCGATTGGTTCAGGGATGTGCGAACGAGGCCACTCCTGGGCCAATGAGAATCATGCGTGAAGCGTCTCCCAGTTATGGGGAGAGGGGTGCTGTGGTTTCCCGGGGAGACTGCTACACTAGAAGGCTAAAACCTTGGAGCAGTTGGTAGCCACCTTTGCTACCGCGTGCTGAGGTCTTACATGAAAGAAAAGCCAAGGACAAAGAAAAGTACGGAGATAAGTTCCTGGTATTATTTGAATACATATGTTGGACCATGATGAACTTTCCATCTACATTAGTTAATAAACCTCCTTTTAGACTTACTCAGTATGAGGTTCCCCTCTTCCTCCCACTTTCTCCTCCTCCTCCTCCATGCCCCACCTAACAATAAAGAAGCCCAGCCTAGATCAGTGCTTATATTACATGATATGGACAAAGAGCCCGTGACCACGGTTCATGAACAACAAACTGAAAAGCTATGCATATAATGATCACTTTTAGGGCTATGCTCAGACAGACATACTGCTAAGTCTGATGAGTGCTCGATGGTCAACACATTCAGTGTGCTAGATGGTAATTAGTTATGAATTCTGAGCAGTTTGTATACTTTGTTCTAAATACTTCAATATGTGTGTGTATACATATATATATCTCATATAACTGAACTCACATAATAATAATAGTTAAAAATAGAAAGATCTCAATCACTATATGGAAATGACTCTCTTAAGTGCAGACTCAGGGAGGACAGGGTGAAATGCACCTTCTTTAGCCCTGTATCTCCAGTGTCCAGCACAGTACCTGGCACATGGCTAGTATTCCATTTGTGAAGGTAATGAGCAATAGAACTAACTTTATTTTATTTTTATTTATTAATTTAATTTAATTTAATTTAGAGACAGTCTCCCACTGTTGCACAGCCTAGAGTGCAGTGGTGTCATCGTAGCTCACTGCAACCTCAAACTCCTGGGCTCAAGCATCTCAGCCTCCTAAGTAGCTAGGACTACAACTACAGGCACACACCACCATGTCTGATTAATTTTTTTTAAAAATATTTTCTAGACACAGGGACTCACTATGTTGTCTAGGCTGGTCTTGAACTTCTGGCCTGAAGCCAACCTTCCTCCCTGGCCTCCAAAAGTGCTGGGATTACAGGCCTGAACTACTGCACCTGGCTAGGGACTTCTTATATTTGCTTTGGCATGTTCAAATTCATCTACACTCAGATCCAAGGAATGTTGTCAGTAGTTTACTATTCCTCAAACAGGAAGAGGAGATCAGTTGAAACATAGTTTGATGTATATCTCAGAAGACAAAAGAGTTAACATCCTAAACAGGTAAATGTTCAAGGGACTAAAGGGTTTGTAAGCAACTTGGATTGCTGATAAGCAAAATTTTGTTTCAAGTATGTGGAAGAAAAATATTAAATCTTCACAGAGACCTATTTCTTTGAATTTTAGGGGTTGCTAAGATCTTATCTTAAATTTTCTCTTCCTCAGTCCTTGAAAAAAGGAAATGCTTCCTACATTATACCAGTTCTAGAAAGGATTATTCAATAAATGAAGAGAAATGGTTATTTACTGGAAAACAAAAAGTTAGATTCTTACTCCATGTACCATGGTAAATTCTAGACATACTAAGAATTTAATGAAAACAAGCAATAATTAAGAAAATATAATTAAGTAAATAAGTTATAGGAAAATTGTGATAGATTTGGCCTGTACTCTCAAAATGCTATAAAGAAATCAACTATTGAACAACAAATGGGAAATAATACTTGAAATATAAAGGGAACAAAAAGATTGATATTGTAAACATGTGTAAATAATATGAGCATGCAATTCACAAAAGAAGAAATATAAATGACTGATGTACATATGAAAACAATGTTCAACTCTTTCGGTAATAAAAAAATACAAAAGAAATCAAGATATAATTTATTTGGCCCAGTCAAATGGAAAATATGAACAAGAATCATAATCCCCAATCTTGGCAAGGGAAAGGGGTTCTTCCATAAAATTTGATGGGAGTACAGTTTTGTTACAATTTTTTTTGGAGGATGATTTTAAAACATGTAAGCTTACAATTGCATTCCCCTTGACCAGCAATTGTACTCCTAGGTCTGAAAAAAACTAGAGATGAGTATAATGATTCATATTATAAAAATTCACATAAAAGATCAAACTAGAACCAACCCTCATGCCCAAGAATTGGGGACTAGTTAAGTAAATTATATTCACAAGATTGAATATGTGCCAGGAATAAGTAGTAGACCATTATATACTGACATGGGGAGATGGCTGTAGCATATTGTCAAGAAAAAAGCAAGTTAAACAGAGAATATAGAGAAATACAATTTTTGCAGGGAAAAAAATGCATGTATCCAAATAGGTACAATGAATAAAAAGCATAATCTAAAATAGTAACCATAATCATTTTGAATTAATAGATTAGTGGGAATATGTATATTCTTATCTTTGCCTTTTTCTTTGTAATAAAAATTTTTAAATGGATTATGTATGCATAGCATATATACAGAAAAGTGCATACATCATATGTGTACTGCATGATGAATTTTCAGAAATTAAACAAATCTATATAGCTAACATCCAGGTCAAGAAACAGAAAATTATCAGTACCCCAGAATTTCTCTTTTTCCCCTTTCAGTCACTAATAATTCTCCAAAGAACAATCACCACTATGACTTCTGAAAGCAAAGAATGATTTTGCTCGTTTTGAATTTTATATAAATGATGTCATACAATATACTCTCTTTTGTGCCTAGCACCTTTCAGGCAACATAGTGTTTATAAGATACATCCAATTTATTACATTTAGCTGTTATTTGTTCTTTCTCCTTGCTGCAGAGTATTCCATTATGTGAATATAACACAATTTATTTATGCATTTCACTGTTGATGGGGATTTGTGTAGTTCTGTTTGGGCTACAATAAATAGTGCTGCTGTGAATATTATAGAACACATCTTTGTGGACATATATACTCATATTTGTTGGTTATATATCTAGGAATGGAATTGCTGTGGCACAAAGTATGTATGTAAACATTCAGCTTTAATATATACTGCCAGATAGTTTTCTAAAGTGGTTATACCAATTTACTCTCCTACCCACCATCAGCCTAAGAGAGTTCCAGTTGCTCTACATCTCTGCTAATACCTCATCTTTTTTACTGTTTTCATTTTAGCCATTCTAGTTAATGTGTAGTGGTATCACAATGTGACTGTAATTTGCATTTCCTGGGAGACTAGTATGCATTAATTTGTAATTAAAATAATGAAATGTTTTGCATTTTTGAAACTATCCCTGAATCATCCTTCTCTATACTCAATTAAATGAATCAATTGACAATAGTATTAATATATTTAAAAATACAGTTTAGAATGGTAGTATGTTTTGATTAAAAAAAAAAAAAGTAGTAGCTTGATAGGCAGGCTTTGGTTGAAATTCTCTGAAACTTAGCAGAGTAGGACCCTAAGCAAATTACATGCTTTTCTAAGTCTCTATTTCGCATTCTCAAACTGCTTCCTATGGAGTCATTATGAGAATAATTTAGGTAAAGCACATAGTGTGCACTCAGTATGTATTAGGTCCCTCTCTCCCACAATTTGGTAAATATCCTTATTTGGAATTTTATGAACTTCTGGGTCATGGGGAGGAAGACCTCTTAGAAGAATTTATCTCAGTTGCCCACGCCCTTTGAATACTTGTCTCTCTGCTTCTGTTTCTCTGTATTTTCCTAGGTTTTTTTTTCAGCTTCATTGGCTTCTTGACTTCCCCTACTCAATATTCAAAATGTTAACTATTGCTTGGTCCAAGGTCTTCTTATCAATCCTCCCTATGGTGATCATATCCATTTTAAATACTTCAAGTACCATCTAAGTTATGGTGACTACAAAATTTCTATCTCTGATCTTAGACATTTGTAAAAACTACCTGCTTAGTATGTCCACTTGGATATTTCATAGATGTTTAAATAGTAACAGATCCTAATAAATGAAAATGTATGGCCTTGTCCCCCTGCCAAACTGGTTCCTTCAGTCATTCCCATCACAGAAAATGGCATTGTGAGTCTCTCAAATGCTCAAGCTGAAACCAAAAATCATTCTGGATTTCCCTATTTTCCTCCTAATCCACTCCAATCCATCAGCAGTATCTATTAGTTCTACTTAGAAACTGAATCTTGGATCAGTCTACTTTTTAGGCACAACCTTAATTCATGTCACCATCACCTCTTCCTTGGACAGCCAAGAAAGTCTCCTAAGTGGTCTTCCTGCTGATACTTTATGCCCCTCCACTTCAATTTATTATCCACTAGTAGTCACAGTAATCAGTTATAAATACAAATCAGATCATAGTGCTCTGTACATTTAAGTCTTCAGTGAATTCCCATTGCTCTCAGAGTAACACCTTCTCCCGTTACTCACGCCTATCATCCCCCTGTTTATTTCCTTCATAGGATTTATTGCCTCATGTATTTGGTGAGTGAACAGAGCCTGAGAAACTAAAGTAATAGAAATATTTGGAGGAATTGGATCTGTGGTCATGTAGAACACATTGCTATGTGAGAGTCTATAAGCCATAACAAAATGCCTTATTCCAGACACTCTAAAAGAATGAAGACTGAAGACTCTCTGAAAGGATATAATTTTAGGTGGGGAGAGTGTTAGATTAAATCACTAAATTCAGGTCAAATGCTTTTTCTGCATTTATTGAGATGATTATGTATTCTTCTCCTTTATTTCTGTAATTGTGGTTAATTATACAGACTGTCTTTCAAATGGTAAATCAACCTTCCATTCCTGTGATAAACCCTACTTTATCCTAATTATTGTCCATTTTATATATTGCTGGATTCTATTTGATAATATGTGTTAATAATTTTTGTTTATGTTTATGAGAGATAGTAATCTTTAATTTTCTCTTCTTATAATGCTCTTGTAAGGATTTGGTATCAGAGTTATGCTGGTCTTACAAAACAAGGTAAGAGTATTCCTTTTTTCTTTAATTTACCCTAAATTTTATGGAAGATTAATATTATTTCTTCCTTAAATGCTTGCTAGAATGCATCAGGTAAACCTTCTGGGCCAATAAGTTTTTTTGGTTTGTTTTGTCTTGTCTAGTTTTATTTGTTTTTGGTTGGAAGGTTAATTATGCATTCAATGTCTTTTAAAGATATAGGGCTATTCTGATTGTCTGTTTCTTCTCATGCCATGGTTGATTGTGTCTTTCTATGAACTTGTCTATTTAATCTAAATCATCGAGTTTATTGCCATACAGTTGTTTATAGTTGTAACATTATTCTTTTAATGCTTATAGAATCTGTAGTGATGTTCCCTTTTTATTTGTGGTATTGGTAGTTTGTGTTTCTTCCTATTTCATAATCAATTTTTCTAGAGTTTTATCAATTTTAGTAATTTTTCCAAGCAACTGACTTTTAACTCTGTTGATTTTTTTCTAGACCTTGTTTACTATTTCATTGATTTCTGGTCTTTAATATTTACTTCTTTCTATATACATTGGATTTAATTTGCTCTTTTTCTCTAGCTTATTAAGGTAGAAGTTTAGAACATTGATTTCAACTCTGGTTTTCTTTTCTATAATATAAATGCTAAAAATTATAAATTTCCATATAAATATGCAATATAATATATATTTAGGTACATATATTATGTGTTACATAACACATTTAATATTATATATTATGTTATGTAATATGTGCATAATTTTATGTATCATTATGTGCACATACACACATATCCATTAGTAGTCATTGACATTCTTCCCTCCTTTCACCCCTGGCAACTACTAATATACATCTGCCTTTATGAATTTGCCTATTCTGAGCATTTCATATAAATGGAATGATACAATATGTGGTCTTTTATGACTAGTTTATTTTTCTTAGCATAAGTAAAATTTGAGGTTCATCCATGTATAAGTAATCTATTCCTTTTTAATGGCTAAATGATATTCCATCGCATGGCTTTTTAATCCAAATTTTACCACTCCATTCATCAGTTGATGAATATTTGGGTTGTTTCCAGTTTTGGTTATTATGAAAAATGTTGCTATGAACATGAGTGTACAAGTTTTTGTGTGAACATATGTTTTCAATTCTCCTGGGTATAAATCTAGGAGTGGAATTGCTGTGTCACGTGGTAATTCTATGTTTAACTTTGTGAGGACTACCAAATTGTTTTTTAATGTTTCACCATTTAAAATTCCCACCATCAATGTATGAGAGTTCTAATTTCTCCATATCTTCAACAACCTTTGCTATTGCCAGTCCTTTTGATCACAGTTATCCTAGTGGAGGTAAAATGGTATCTCATTTTTGATTTTTTTGTTTTGATTTGATTTTAATCTCACTTTTTGGTTTTGGTTGACTTTTCCCCAATGACTAATGATATTGAACATCTTTTTATGTGCTTATTGGCAATTTGTATATATTCTTTGGAGAAACATCTATACAGATTCTTTGTTTAATTTTAATTATTTTTCTTTTTTTATTGAGTTGTAAAAGTCCTTCAAATATTCTGAAAAGTAGATGATTACCAGATCATCAGGTACATAATTTGTGAATATTTTCTCCTATTTTGTGAGTTGTTTTCACTTCAACAGTTTCCTTTGAAATATAAATGGTCTCCAACTTATGGTAGTTTGACTTGCAATTTTTTGACTTTATAATGGGTTTATCAGGATATAACCCCATTGTAGGAAGGAGCATCTGGATTTACAATACCACTCAATATGTGTTTTTAAATTTAATTCCTCTCCACAATGCTATAAAGCAGATATAATAATTGGATCATTTTACAAATTATGAAACTAAGACTTAGGAGAGTAAGTAATCTGTTCTGGGGTTACAGTTACTAAATGGAAGTGTTGGGGTTAAAACTCCGGTTTATTGAACTTCCCAGCTTGAACCCAACACTACACTCACTAGCAAAGGGAAGGTGACAACAAACAAATGCCTCAAATCTTGGCCTTATTCCTCAGGGACCCAGCACTTCAGACAGTGTAGTAGGGTTGGGAGAGTCACTGGAATTATTTTCTTTAAGTACAGAAAGGAGATTATATTACCACTTCTCTTCCTAAAGCCCAATAATCCAAAAATTCTGCATATAGAAACAGTATGCTCTGAGGGCCTGGAAAATTGGTGTTATATAAGAGACAGTATACTAGAAAACAATACCTTATGGCACTTTTAGAAAAATGCCCAGAAGGCCTAAACTACCATATCCTTCCTGGCAGAGCTTCCTTTACCCAGGGAGGGACCCCCTGTGGTGTGGGTGGAGTTTCATGAGTAAGCCTTTTTAGCTTACATGACTGTCAAATCAGTGTTTGTGCCATTCTCTCTCTTCCAACTCCACGATTATATGAAAATAACAGTTAGGACTACACCAATTAGAGAAAGAATGTCCTTTCGTGATTGTTCAACTCCCAGAAGGATTATTTTGTTACTTCTGTCACCAGAGTCTATGGAAACGTGGAACTCCATTTTTCAAGTGAGCAATGGAAATAGGACTAACAAGTGGTCCCAGATTCACTCATATGAAAACAATCACACATTCTGTGACTTGGAGGTCTAGAGGTTTATGTTGGCACCAACCGGAATGCTAATGTGCAAAGAATGATGGTCTCTCTTCTCAAACACTAACAAACACCAGTCATTTCCTACTGATTGGTTTCAACCTAATAGGCATTTTGTGGAGCCCAAAAGAATATTTCATTTTAGAGTATTTAGATTATGTTGATTACTCACTTATGAGCCATAAGTTGGTCAATGAAGAACAGATTTCTTCAACTTGTTATCTGAAAAAACTCCCCCACCCACTAGCCACCATCACCACTGCCACCACCACCACTACCACACGGGATTAAAACTCATAAACAGAACAAGATATCATGGGAAAAGGGATCTGGAGCTTTCTTAAATGCTTCATAAACTTTGAGGCATCAGAAACCCTTTTGAGCATATGATAAAAGCTGTGAGCACCCTCTCCTATGAAATGGTCCTACTGATAGAATTGCATTTTTATCTTGGAGCTTGTAAGCCCTCCAAAAGCTCATCCATCATTGGGAAGCCTCTTTCCATGCTGAATTTTTGTCCTAGTGCCACTAATGTCTTGACCATCTCACAGAGTGTATCTCACACAGCAACTCTGAACTCTCCACCTACCAATTTTGAATTCTGCTTTGACTTCAGAATTTGGCATGTACAGATGAACCTGGACCATCCTTTCTGGAAGACGGTAAGCAGGTTCATGTAAGCAGATTCTTACAGAGGGTATAAGTGTAGAGGGCCAAACTGCAGCACCAGAAATCTCGTGGGATGGCATTGATCCTTAAGAGTTTAAAATATATGTATATAAAAGTCAGTGTAGGCATTAGGAAATAGGAAAACAGAAAACAAGCAACTTGCAGGTCATTTTAAATATCAGTGAGTAAAATAAAGTTATAGCAGGACAACTATTTTAATTTTCATTTTTTTGCACTGCCAAATAAGGAAATATGATTACTTACAAGTATAGCTGCCTTCTTTGCATTTAACTGTCTTCGGTTCAACGGGTACCATTACTACCAGTTAAGGGACAGAAGATGTGACAGGCACTGGGCTACAGGACGGATGAGATCCTTTGAGAGCTCACAGTCTCATGAGAAGCACAAACATGCAAATGATAACTTGCTATAGTACTAGGATGGGTCTAGGCAATAGCTGTGCACAATAGGGCTCTGGCAGCACAAACAAAGATGCATGTTCCTCTGGGCAGACAGCAAGTGAGGAAGGTGGGAGACGAGAAGTCACAAGGAGCCTCTGGAAGGAGATGAAGGATCAGACTCTTGAAAGAACAATAGAGAGTCAAGCATTCCAAAAATAAAGGACAAGATTCCCAAAGGCATGAAACAGCAAGGTATGTAAAGGCCACTGTGAGTTGTGCAGTTTGACGGGGGTGTGACAGGTAATTAGGGAGATGGGAAGAATGGAACTGAAGCGGTTATCAGGGCAGATGGTCTGCAGATAGATAGTTTTGTTTGCCTTTCTGGGACATAGGCCTTTTCCAAGAAGCCACGGGAAGCCGTGTGAGCAAGGCAGTGATTTGATCAGGCTGTGTTTAAGGTGGTAGACTGGCTGCAGCAAGGGGGTCAGGTGTGGGGCAGAAGTAGAAAGAGCAGGAGGAAGGCCATGGTGCTTGTCAGGGTGAGAAGCGGTGAAGGCCAGCACTGGGGAAATGGCGAGAGCGAAAGGGATTGGCTCCAGGACATTTTCTGAGAAAGAATTCCTAGGACTTGGTGGCTGACCATATGTTGTAGTGAGGGATGGCAGAGAAAGGCTGGACAAATGTGAGACCTGAACTAAGGAGGTTATATGGGACAAGGAACACACAGTGTAGATGGGGAAGATGCTGCCTTGAGTTTGAGGTGCAAGTAGAGACACCTTGTCAGTATCTGAGAATGAAGCTAAGGATGGTAGTTGTCACATGTGTGTGAGCGATTTCCCAACAGAAATATGTAGAATATCTTGGAGTCATACACTTCTAGGAGAACATGAAATAAAAGATTGACTTGGTCCCCAGGAACGTGCCCATGAACATGACACACTTGATTTTACTGATCACTTTAGGGAGTCATAGAACGAGGTCCGAATCTTCCATAAAAAGCAAGAATAGCATTCTCTGGTGGGAGGTACAGGGAGAGTGTCTTGGATTCAGGTTTCTGGCTCATATATCAAGCAAGCTAGAAGGCGCTGGAAAGTACATCTGGTCTTGGAATAGGGCGAAAGAAATGAGGAAGGCTTAGTGATTGCCAGAACTCCCTCAGTTCTGAGGCTCTAGACAATCGAGAACCATCGACCTGGAAAAACTGCCCCTCTTTTCCTCTCCTCCCTCAGTCTAATTTTTCTGCCTCCCTCCTCACCCTGCTGCCCCTGTCATCTCAGTACTCACAGACACACAGTGACCAACTCATGGTCCAAATATGGACAGTGATCAGATGCTGTCTGAGTTCTTGCCCAACACATGGTTGTGCAGAATAATTTTTCCAAGGAATTTTCATACCCAATATTTATGCTATTTCTATCACATGCCCATGAATTTCAGATCTTGCTATTTATGGGGGGTGGCTGAGTCAGGAAGGAAGTGATGAATGTGACTAAGATCACAAAGCAATTTAAGGAGATAGCTCTGGTCACCGGCTGGCCCATTTTCTAGCTATAAGATCAATTTACTCTAATAGAAGGATCCATGGAAACATGTCAAAAGAGAACTAAAAGTATAATTTTCTATTATTCTTATTGAAATTTTGCTTAGTAATAAACTGCCTCATCATTAGCATGACAGCTTGTGGCTACGAGATGAAAAAGGAAGAGGGAGATGAAGAAATAAATGCTCCTTGGAATTTATTGTTAACAAAGCTTGACCTTTATTAATTTTGTTACTTATCTTGTTACTTTTGTTGGCTTCTCTATCTAAGAAGGCACAGTTGTTTTAGATGTATATTAATGTCCCTAAAAGTTCCACAGGGATAAGAAAGAGACTAAATTTATTGAACACTTACTATATATCAAGGATAGCGGTATGTATACATTTTTGAGTATTTACAACAAATTTATAAGTATCATCATTCACATTTTATAGATGATAAAACATAAGATCAGTGAGTTTTTTTTTAAAAGAGAGAAATATAGAATCATCATCATCACCAAAACAGCAACTAGTCATTATTTACTGAGCACTTATCTTATGCGTACTCTGAACTAAGTGCTCCACAATCATTGACACATTTAACACTCAGCACCCTACCTTATGATACAGATTGTTATCACTCATTGCAGAGATGAGAAAAACAATTCCCAAAGGACTTGCCCTCAGTCACGTGGCTTTCTAGTGCTAGACCTGGGATTCAAAGAGACAATGACAGATCGCTGGTGTGTATGTGCACATTCGTGTAGTGTGGGATGACCATAATTTCCATGTGTTTTCAGACCCACCTCTGAATTCAAAGGTGAAGAATGTTCTAAATCATAGAAACTGCCCAGGACATTTCTTCTAACTATTGCTGTTTGTCCTTTCAACACGACTTTTTTTTATTGGCATGCCACAGACTCAAATGTACTCTTGGCTTCCAGCCTCCAGATCTGTGAAAAAACAAATTTCTGTTTTTTTAAGCCACCCAGTTTGTGGTATTTTGTTATGGCAGCATGAGTGGACTGAAACACACAATTTGGGGGCTGCTATTTCAGACTAGATGGTTTGGGAAAGCCTTTGTGAAAAGCTGATATTTGAGCTAAGACCTGAATATTGAGAAAAAGGCGGTCAAGTGAAGACCTGGGGTAAGGGAGTAAATTCTGGGGTAAGAGGTTTGGCAGAAGAGCTGGCCCTTTGTAAAGTCACGGCACACTCAAATTCATCAGTCCCCCTCCCTCCACTCCTCTCCCACCAGTGTCTACCAGGAACACCTCATGCCTAGCAACCCCGTGTCCTTAACCAGTACCTTCTGTCCCTTTGGAACCATCCACGTGGTCCACCCTTCTCCAAAAGCCATCTGGGCTTGGGATTTTCCTGATTTCCTTTGTCCATCAAAACTTGCCTTTCCCGGTTTCATTTCCTCCATGACTGATACAAGGGTCACAAGCTATTCCTCCCAGATAACATCTGCAGGAACCTACGAAAGGCAGCTTGATTCCAGAGGTGATGGGAATTCAGGCGTCACAGGGGCCACCGAGGGGAGTATTTTAGAGCAAATGTGTCTTATGGCACCCAGACTACCCAGCAGAGGTAGTTATTCATTCCCTTTCAGGGACGGTTTTTCTTGCATACAGAAATTACTGACTGCCTAGAATATACTCCAAATCGACACACTTAAGAACAATAAAGATTTCTATTTCAATTCCAAACACAACTGAAAATGGAGCTATGTTGTACTTTAGGGCAACTATTGACAATATCTCCAAAAGATTGTATGCCAGTACACTTTTAAGCTCTAGGTTGATAATTCCTTGTTAAAGGAATTTTAAATGTTGAGTTTTAAATGTTGAACCATGAAGGAGCTGTTAAAACCTCCTTAAGCAGCTAAAACCTAGTTTCCACTTTACAAGAAATTTGGCCAAGGAAGGTATTAAATAGAGTGGTGTCACTAGTCAGAGCTGATGAAATGCAAGCACGGCGATAGTACCTATCAAAAGGAAAATTAGAATAAATGAATATTAAAATATTTAAATCTATAATAATGTGTTCAAAACACAGTTCTGAAGAACATTATTGTTGGAAGTGAGAAACCAGTGCTAAGTCACTTACAGTCTTTTCTAGGCAACCTTCTTCCCTCCATTTCAACTCATTAGGATAATATTAGCTTCAAGTGTAATGGTGTAATTTTGACTGTACTGTACACAAATTACTCTGGTTCTTGCCCTGACAGGGTTTAGCAATAATCCTTCTTGGCAGATCTTTAGAAATTGCTACAATACTAGAAAAACAAAAGAATGAAGCATTTAGAAATAAGACATAGATAGTCAGGAAAGCCAGTAGATTGTATTTACTCAGAGGGCAGAGGAGAACACTGTCCTTCTTGCTAAGTTTGCTGAGTTTGGGGGCTACTTTCCTAAAAGTTTTAAAAAACAAAACATATTTTGCCATTTCTGAAATGCCCTGAATACTACAATACCTTATAGACTACACTGTCATGAGATATAGCACCATTCCCATAGATCTTGAATATTTACTGGTTAACCATCCGAAGGATAGACTTCTATACTAACCTAAATATACATACACATACCCACCCTCAAACATACGCTTCTTTGAGTTCTAAAGGTCATATTGATTTCCATTATACATTATAGAACAAATATGTATTTTTGATGCCCAATGACTACTATCCAGTGTTTCAGGTTAGAAAAACAGAGAGTTTAGTAGCTATCTCGCAGGTTTTCCTGAGGATTGAAAGAGGCAGTGAATGAAAAGCACTTCATACAGTGCTTGCCACACAGCAAGGACTTAGTAGACAACAGCTGTCATTATTATTGCTATTACTATTATTATTGGCCACAAGGTAAATACAATGATTCACATTTGAATGAGAGTCCAGGATCCTAAAGCACTTCCATGTACATTATTACACTGGAGCCTTAAAAGCCACCCAATGGGAAGGGCAGACAAGAAGGGGCTCGGACCCTCGTTCTTGGAGATGGGGAAGGTAAGACTCAGCATGAAAAAGCTACTTGCTCAAGATCCCATAGCCACAAGTACAACCTAGATCCCTAGATCCCTAGATCCCATAGCCATAAGTACACAGCCTCTCTTTATTGCTCTTAACTCTTATTCACCTGGACTGGCATCCATCCATTCATTTATTCAATAAATGCTTGTGAAGAACCCACCTTATATCAGGTACAGTTCTTTATGTGGAAAGCACAGCAGAGAACAAGATAGACAAGGTCCTTGTGGTCATGAACTTACTTTCCTTTGGGAGTTTGGGGCCAGAGGGTTGAGACAGAGTATAATTAATGTAATAAGCAAAGTACTTAGTGCTATAGGCTAAATTGTGTCCTCTCCAAATTCATATCTTGAGGACTTAACCCCAGAATGTAGCTTAGCATGTGGCTGTGTTTGGAGATAGGGCCTTTAAAGAAGTGATTAAGTTAAAATGGAGTCATTAGGGTAAGTTTTGATCCGATCTGACTGGTGTCCTTGTAAGAGGAAATTTGGACACAGGAAAAGACACCAGGGGTGAGAGTACAGAGAAAATCCCACGGGAGGACACGGCGAGAAGGCGGCCCCTCTGCGAGCCAAGGAGAGAGACCTCAGGACAAACCAACCCTGCCGACACCTTGACCTTAGACTTCCAGCCCCCAGAACTGTGAGAACATAAATTTCTGTTATTTAAGCCATCCAGTCTGGTATTGATATTTTGCTGTGGCAATCCTAGCAAACTAATACTCCTAGTAAGGGAAATTGATCAATGCTGTGGAGAAAAGTTAAAAGAAGCAGACGCTAAGGATGATGAGGAATCTTCAGGGGGCACATTGCAGTATTCCACAGGGTGGTCAGTGTGGGTCTCATTGGGAGAGAAAACTTGAGCAAAGACTTGAAGAAAGGAAGGGCATTGGCTTTGAAGGTATTCAGGAGAAGGGCTCTCCAGAAGAGGGGACAGTCAGCACAAAGGCCCTGCGGTGGGAGTGAGCAGGCATGGTGGGGAGCAATTGTTGAGCAGAGCCTGGCCGGAGGAGAATGGGCAGGGCTGTGCAGGGGAGGTCAGAGAGGCAACACTCTGGGAGGGACGGGGCAGGAGAGCCTTGGAGGCCATTATAAGAGCTTTGATTTCTTCTCTGCATGAGATGAAGAGCTGTTGCTGGGTTCTGAACAAAGTGACATGACCCGACATATTTTAAAAGAATCACTTTGGCTTCTGTGTTAAGAATAGACTTAGGCTATCGCAGTCATTCAGGCAAAAGGCGACGGCAAGTTCAAACTAGAGTGGTGGGCATGAAAGTGGGAATAAACGGTCAGATGTCGGATCTGCTGGGAAGATGAAGCCAGCAGGATTTCCTGCTAGATTGGACATGGGAGATGAGAGAAAGAGTAGAGTCAAAGATGACGGCAAAGTTTTTGGCCTGAGCAAATGAGAGGGTTGTGGTTACCATCATCTGAGGTGAGGATAGCTGCAGGTTGGAGTGATTTGAAAAGGAAGATCAAGAATTTAAGAATTTAATTCTGGATGCCTTGAGTTTGGAATATCAGACCTCCAAATGGAGATGTCAAGTAGGCAGCCAACATTAGTCGGAGTTTGATGTCGAAAGAGAGTGACAAGCACTGTCCTGAGGACCTAGAGACTGAATGTAGTTAGAAGCAGGATGAAAACAAACCCTGAGCCCTGGGCAGCCCCAGCGTTAATAAACAGGGAGAAGAGGAGGAACCAGCAGAGAGACGCAGAAGCAGCAGTGACTTCTTGTGTTGCCCTAGAAGCTGAGTGAAGAGATTGTTTTTAGGAGAAAAATTTTGATTAACTGTGGCAGGTGTTGCTACAAAGTCAAGTCAGATGAGAAGCGACCATTTGGTTTAGCATGGACGTCACTGGTGACCTGAAAAAGGAAATTTCTGTGGGCTGGTGGGGGAGACAGCCTGGTTGGAGTGGGTTTATGAGAGTGAGAGGAAAGGAATTGAGGGCAATGGATAGAAGGATCTTCTTCAAGGAGCTTTGCTGCCAAGGGAAGCAACAAAATGAGGCAGTATTGGCAGGGGAGTCAGATAAAGAGTCAACATTTTCTTGAAGAATTTCTTCCTTTAAGAGAAAATGGGAGAAAAAGCAGAATGGTGGTATGCCCATCAGAATGATCCAGTGGGGAGGGGGAGAACTGAGAAAAAGGAGAAAGAGGAGAGAATACCTGGGGTGGTACCTGCAAGGAGGGGAGTGAGGGTGGCACCTCGTGCTCCAGACTGGCTTTCTGTAGAGAGGATTAGTGCCTGCTCCTCTGGGGTTGAGTGTGGGTGGGGCTGGGAGCTTCTGATTGTTTCTGTGTTTCTCAGGGAAGGACGAAGCAGGGTCAGCAGTTAAGAATGAGGACAGGGCAGAAATGACGAAGGTTTGCAGTGAGAGAAGGTATGATAGAGTAGATTATTTGTGTGCATAGCAAAATACCACAAACTGGGCTGCTTGGACAACTGAAACTTATGGTCTCAGAGTTCTGGAATCTAGAAGTCTGAGATCAAGGTGTTGGCAGGGTTAGTTCCTTCTGAGGGCTGCGAGGAAGAATGTGTTCCAGGGCTCTCTCCTGGCTCTTGGTGGCTTTCTGGCAATCTTTGGCTCTCCTTGGCTTGTAGAAGCATCACCTGTATCTCGGTCTTCATCTTCACATGGTGTTCTCTGTGTGTGTGTCTTTGTGTCCAAATTTCCCCTTTTTTATAAGGACACCAATCATCGTGAATTAGGGCTCACCCGACTGACCTTAACTTAATTCATTACATCTGCAAGGATCCTATTCCCAAATAAGGTCACATTCTAAGGTGACTGGGGGTTAGAACCTCAACATAAAAATTTTGGGCGGGGAGGGGGACCAAATTTTAACCCTAACAAGTGGGTAAAGAGAGCAGAAGAGGCTAGAAGTATACTGGCCTACAGCAAAAGGAGCCACGTGACCTTTGCGGTCATAATTGTAAAGTGAGTCTATTCAGCACGGGGACACCATTTTCTTTGCCAGCTTTCAGTTGAAAGTGCAAGTATAGAGTAGAAAGGGAATCGGATTTAACCAAGAGCAGCAAGGGATTCAGGGATGTCTGCCGGTCAGGGATTATTAAGATTTACCAAGGAATTGAAGCTGGGTGGGGAGAGAATAGAGGACTTGAAGGTGGTAAGGGAAAGAGAGAAAGTTTTAGGATCAATGGATGGGGTCCTGGTGAAAAGATGATTGAAGTTGGGCCACTTGAGGAAGTAAGTTGGAAAACTGGAAGGTGGTAAGAAGAGAGGGAGGTAAGCACGGAATTGAACTAAGATAGGGTCTGATTATTGTTAAGTACAAGGTCCAAGGTCTGACAAGGGAGTGAGTGGCTGGGCTGGGGAAGTGGGTAAGATCATTGGAGGAGCGAAGACCACAATATTGAGAAGCCAGTGTTTTAGAAGCA
The DNA here is from genome assembly GCA_028533085.1 of Varecia variegata. Taxonomy (NCBI): domain Eukaryota; kingdom Metazoa; phylum Chordata; class Mammalia; order Primates; family Lemuridae; genus Varecia; species Varecia variegata. The sequence goes on from CM052447.1 coordinate 14,869,281, forward strand.
GCATCTACGTACATGGTGAAATTATAAAGTTTTCATTCATTCATTCATTCATTCATTTCATTATTTATATGCCAGCCATAAGGGAGACTAGAGCCCTGCTGGGAGCAAGGCCCATAACGCCAACAAGAGAGCCACTGCTAAGCCCTGCTGTCCTTGCTTGAGCTAAGAAGATGGCCTTAGACTGGCCTATGCTGGGTGATTGGGGAGCAGGAAAAGAAAAATAAAACAACAACTGTGAAGTTAACTTTGAAACTCCTTTGATACCCAAATAAACAATTAACCTAGAGGAAAATAAAAATCTCATACTCTAAATATCCTTCATTGCTTGTTTTAAAAATTATTATTACTTGGTCTTGTTTTAAAAATTATTATTACTTGGTCTCCTCAGTTGCTTACATTCATTGTGTTGATATGTGTGTTTCCTGGGGATTCTACACACTCCAAAATCTGAAGAGTAAGCAAAAATAGTGCTTCTGCCTAAACCCTTCACAGTTTATAGCCACATTTACATAACATTAAATAAGTCAACAAAGGCATCATTAGCTCCCATTAAAATATGAGCAAAGAAATTTAAACGAACAAGACAGGCTAATTGGTAAGTAATGTTGTGTATCAAAAATTATGACTGTAAGATACCCTAGTTAATGAGAAGCCCTACAATCATGTTTACTACATATTTAGAAATTAAATGAAGGTGAATAAAAGTTAACAGAAAAGAAGATTTTCCCCATCATGGAGGCTGTTAAATCAGTTTTTCAAAGTTGAAAATGCTAAGCATTATTTTAGCCACCTGCCTTGACAAAACATTATATTATTTATATGATTTTTACCATTTTTATACTTGTTGGGTCATAAACAGGAAAGCCATGGCCAGGGTGGAGGGCAAGGGCAGAACTCTTGAGTTGTACCAGTGAACAGGCTCCAGTTTTATCTCAGTCCTGGGCTGTTAGAAGAACTGTCTCCTATTTCTTTTTTATGGGGATCTGGGCCCAATCATAGGCAAAAATGTGCCCTTCGGGTCTGCCATAGGAGGAAAGCAATGTGTCTTGCCACCTCATGTTCAAGTGACAGTGATTCCTAATGCTGTCTACTTGAAGGATCACTTACGCGAAACTCTAAAAATGCTTATGCATTAGTCCCACCCCAGACAAATTAAATCAGAATCTTGTGGGGAAGGCCCAGGCACCTGTATTTTAGAAAATTTTCCCTATTGATTCTAAAGTGCTGTCAAAATTGTCTTAATTTGACCTTTTCCAAAGTGGTTTCCCATTCTTGGAATGGTCTTCACCCCAGGTCTAACACATCTTTCTCCCTTCCTTTGAATTGCTCCAGAAATCTCAAATTCTCGTGAAGTCTTAGTTCATTCATTAGGCTATTCAATGGGTATTGACTGGAATATACTGCAGGTTATACACTGGGCCAGGTGCTGGGAATATAGTAGTTAACAGAACAGTCATTGCCTTTGCTCTTAAGAAACTTATGTTCTTACAGGAAAGAGTGTATTATACAGTCAAGTAAACAATTACTTCTTGCAATTTTGATAACGGTTATGTGGGAGTCATCCAAGGAATATTGCAAATATATAACAAAAGGGCCTGAGCCAGTCTTTGTGGTCTGGTGGGGTTGAGAGAAAGGGTTCCCCGAGGAAACCTCAGATAAGAAAGATCTCAAGCGTGAATCAGACATAGCTGGGGGAAGAGGAAAAGTGAGAGCATTTATAGCAGAGGCCACAGCCAGTGCCAAGGCCCTGAGGCAGAGAACAAAGCAATTACCATGAATTGAAAGCCAGGCAGGAGGATATTGTGACTGGAGTGGAATGATCCACAGTGAGAGAGACGGAGATGAGAGGCAGGAAGGGCCACGTGCAAGTTCGGTATTGAGGAGCATGTGTTTTATTTTAGTTACTTTGGGGAGTTTTGAAGATAACCTCTTAAGCAAATAGTTGACATAATCAGATATGCATTTTTTAGATGCACTCTGGCTGGGCACAGAGGTGAGATGGGAAAGAACTAATGGCAATATTTGGGAGGATGTTTTGGAGACTATTGTGGGTTATCTATTGGTGTGGATGATGACCTAGGCTGGGCTGGGGGCTGAGGAGATGAGAGTCAGTGTCTGAGATTACTACCAGCTCACTCCCTCCTGCAGGCTCTTGTTTACAATGCCCACTTGACAATGGGATTCCCAATACACTGACTCACAAAGCAGATCCAGGCCTTACCAATAAATAAATACAAATTGGCATGCCTGAGAATTGCACATGGCCTGAAAAACTAAGAAAAAGGGATTCTTTTACATTAGCCAGCTGCACTTTGGAATAATACACAGACCTCTGTGAATCATTTCATGGTTTATTAAACAAAATTCTGTTTGCAATTGGCAAGTTAGGAAAATAAATGTCCATGTTTGTTTTCACTTTCTATTTCCTTGGTTTGTCCAGAGACTCACAGCCCCAATCTGAGAGCTGTCCTTGGAGACTCACTAAGCAGACCTGGTTCCCGACTTTTGAATGTCTCAGGGAAATCAGCCACAGATTTCCATGAATCCTTATGAGAACGAGGGAGGAATTCTCGATGTTCCCATCATCAGAGAGGGTACATGGCTGCCTGCCAGGGATAGCAGGTTACAGCCTCTTATCGTGTGTTGCTGTTCTAGATGCCAACCCCTTGGGCCGTCTGAAACCGGGACAATACCGTGCGTGGTCTACGGACAGAAAAGCTTTGCCTTTTCTGAGAAATTGTACTTTACCACTGTTAACCTACAATCTCATTTGGGATGTGTGTATTTTGGGGTAAGATTTATTGGCTAAATTCTACTCGGGTGCCTGGTTTAAGAGAGGGAAAAAACTTCAGCATGTCCCAGAATCACAGAGCCCCGGGCCCCACCCCCAGGGTTTCTGAGTCAGCTCTGGGGTTAGGCCTGAGAATTTGCATTTCTAATAAGTTCCCAGATGGTGCTGAAGCTGTTGACCTAGGGAACACATTTTAAGAATCGCGAGTCTATGCGATGGATGTAGCCCACAGATCGGTGGTATTCAGTGAACAAACTATTTATCAAATGCCTCTTACGTGCCTGGCCCTGTGCCTGCTTGCCGGTCTTTGAGCATCCAGTTTCTTTGGCTTGGAGTTCTGCAGCTTTCCTTGTCCCCAAGGCTAAGTTCATCAGCGCCCTGGGGCATCACCCATCCTTTTTCCACCACAAATTTATCTATAACCTTATGTGACAAATGCCCTCCCTTGAGGGAAGTGTCATTCTCATTCTTCTTTGTGAAGGACTTGGCATATAGTAAGAGCTAAGTTAAATAAAATTATCAATGCTTGGTAAATAAGTGAATGAATAGTTCAGATGGATCTCTGACCCAGCACATCTTGGCAGCATCTAGAATATTCACCTGGAACCGAATCATATTTCTACTGATGCCATCATTTAATGCTATATTTAGGGCTTCTAATATGTGCTCTGTTTTATACCAGTTAAGGCATTATCTCTTGCCTGGGATTTAAAGATTTTAAAATCCAATTATAGCAAAGAAAACAGTTTAATATAAAATTACAATATAAGGGTAACCTTTATTGTTGATCAACATATCTAAAGTCACTAAGCAGTGTAGGGTTATGAAAGAAAAGGTCATTGTTGCTCTGCACGTATTAGGTAAGTCTTTGATCTGATTTGTTCACGGAATCATAGAATTCATTTGGCTATTCACTTATTCAAATTCTTATTGAACAATGCCCATGTGTTAGGCTAGGCATAGGAGAATCTGAAAGTTGTAAGGAGACCTAGAGTTTATTTAGTGTAACTCTTTTTCAGATAATAGAATCCCCTCAAAACTGTTCTATCCCAGCCCTCCAACAACTACTTGAAAACCTCTAGTAACAGAAGACTCACTGATTCCTGCGGCAGCCAATCTTTGAATCGCTGCTGAGTGTTAACTTCTCTTATGCTGAGATGAAATATCTCTCCCTGAAATTTCTTCTCTAGGCCTTACTTTGACTCCTTTAGTAATGGAGCATGTTTAATTTCTCTTCCCCACGACGGCCCCATCAGAGATGGGAAGTGGGTACGGCACAGCAAGGCAGAGCATGGACACAGGCACTGGATGGTCCAGCTTTGGAGGCCAAGTTACTTAGCCTTCCTGTGACTCAGTTTCCTTATCTGTAAAATGGGGATAATACTATGCCTCAAATAATTATTGTGAGAGTTAACACATTTATTGGATGCAATGAATTTAGAACAGAGTCTGCCATATAATTAATAATATTCATTGCTGTTGTCATTCTTATTCTTGTTCTTTGTAAAGAGGTATCTTCTCCTGTCATGGTCTGATTGAGTGTCCTTATGTCAGTCAAGCAGGACATCACCCAGCATTGGCTGCTCCCATCTCCTTGGTCTTTTCCAGAACACACCTCCAGCGTGTTAGATCCATCTTGTTTCGGTGCTCAGGACAGAGCCTAACATTAAGGGCTGTTTGTCCAGCACAGGATAGAGAAGGACTCTCGCTTCTACTGTTCTTAATTCAGTTTGGTGATAAGAGAAATATTAACAGTAATAAAAATATATGAAGTGCCTACTATATGCAGCAATTATGCTAGACTCTTTAAATACATCATTTTTCATTCTTGTAACAGTCACGTAAGACAGGCAAAGGTGCTTGTATAGGATCATGGCACTGAGGCATAGATGCGCAGGATCCAAACAGATCTGCAGGCTTTGGAGGGGGCCCTCTTGTTGTGCTCCATGCTGCCTCGCTGTTCCCAGTGAATTTCCAAGGAATGACAGGGCCCCTGATTTAGCAGTCGGAGCAAAGCTGTAAGATGAGTTGCCAGGCCTGCAGCACTGTGTGGGAGGTGTTCAGATTACAGCCTTATTTATTCCTTGCTGCGTTAGCCATTCACTCTCTGATCTCGCTCCCCCTCTTGGTTTAGACAAAGAAAATACTCTTGGACAGAGTATAATAAAGCCCCGAAACCACTTGGAGGACCAAACCTGTTGCATTTCAAACACCAAGAAGATGAGAAAGTTGGCATCAAAAGAATGCAGCACATTGGGGGTTACCTCCTCCTGCCATCCAGTTATTAGTGGATCCACATGATGACGGGCCTTCCTATTACTGAACGGTTTGTAGTGATAGTGGTGACCACTGACCGTCACTAGAGCTGTCATTAGCAGGGAGTGCCCAGCGGATTAGCAAGGGCAGCAGCCAACGTGCATTGAGCTAAGGGCTGCACCGTCATCCTCTCACATGCCTGTGATGACCCACTGAGTGGGCCACTGTGATTATGTCCCTTTCCTGGATGACGAAGCTGAGATTATGTGGCTTGTCTCATACCTAGTACACGGTAGGGTGGGGTTTAAATTGCAAGCTGTCTGATCACCTTTGCAGCCACAATTCTATCTTGGAGCTGTTTCTACACATTTCTCATTTTTCTCTGAAGAAACATCCAGGAGTAGCTCCCCTGTACACAAGCCACTGCCACCACCATGATGAGCAAAGTGACGGAGGGAAGCTGGGGAGATCTGGCAGGGCTGCAGAGGATGGTGGCTTTCCTGAGGGGACACACACAACTATCACCCCCTTAGCCACTGAAAATTCCTAAGGAAGGACCCAGCTCTCCCAGAAGAAGAGGAGGCCAAATATTAGCAAACACAACTCCATTGGATCCACAGAAGGTACATGCTTTCACAAAGCAGCGTCATGCATGTTAAATTATTAAATTCCCACGACTACCCAGTGAGGCGAGCACTATTTATCATCCCTGCTTTATGAACGGGAACCTGAGGGTGAGAGTGATGAGTGGTTGTCCCAGATTTCTCAGCCAGAACCAGGCGAGGGCAGGGCCCAAGCTAGATCTTTCTGGAATCCCTGTTTCTTTTTCACCCCTCCTTTGGTATCTTACATTTTTAGCTTTTAATTTAAAATTAAAAAATATGTAAGTAAAGCTGAGCATTCTAGGAAAAAAGGGGAAAATATAGATAAGCAAAGAGCAAAAACTATAAAACTACGCCAATCCTCCATTCCAAGATAACCTCTATTAACATTTTGGTCTATTTCCACCCACACATTTTTTTTTTTAAGATACATGCATATATACTTTTTTTTTAAAAAAAAGAAAGTGATATCATACATATTAATTCATGGCCTGTTTTTATTTCCCCCAGGATAGATTATGCACGTGTTTCCGTGTTAGCATTTATGGTGCTCAATACGTAACCACTTCTTTAATGGCCGTCCCATTCCACTATCCCAATCCCTTAAAGTTAGACAAGCAAACCCCATTCTTCCACAGTGTGTGCTATTTCCAAGGCTGTCCAAGGAGTGATGGGCCAAATAAAACAAAATAAAAAGCAAAAATTTTCCTTCCCAACAGTCTTAGCTAGAACCTTAAATCTTCCTTTACTCCTTCCGCCACCCCCACTGCCCAAATTCTGCTTGAACACAAGACAGCCTGGAGAATAACGTAGCTCCAAGCTGGAACGTACTGGGAATTCAGAGAAGCATCTTAAACTCCATCCAAGCCTAGAAATCACAAAGCGTTTCCCATTGCCTTCTTTGGAACAGGGTTTTGTATGTGGTAAGACAAAGAAAGGGCTAATGTTACCGGTATTCTGACCACTCTGATAAGGGCGAGCTCTGTAATCTTAACTAATCCCCCCAAGCCTTTGTAGCGGGCAGTGAGAGGATCCCTCGTGCTGACTCAGATTCTCCGCAGAAGAGAAAATGCACCCAGCCATTGATGGAAGACCTTTCCCAAGCTCTCCCCTTACTGGGCATTGTCACAGTTATAACCAGATAACTTTCTGTGTACGTCCAGGCCCCCCACCCCAGCTGCCCTGGGATAACATTTGTCATTAGAACACAAAACATCCACTTTAGAGGTTTGTCATTCTCTGCCAGATCAGATGAAGTTTTCTCTTTAAAAGAGAAAAAAAGAAAGAAAATAAGAAACTGAGAAAAAGAAAGAGTGGGAAGAGAAGAGATCAGGGGGGTTGAGTATGTATGGGGAACGTTATAAATGATTAGCTGCGGATATTTGCTTGGTGGTGTGCTGTGCCTTCCATTTCTAGACATCATATTCACTGAGCCCCATCCTTCTTTGCATGGGTGAGAGAATTGCCAAGCGAAGCACCCTCTATGCTTTGAATCCATGCCAACCATCAAAGGTATACAACAGGACCGCTGAAAGCAAGAAAAGGGCCGATGGAATCTTAATAGCTCTGGGAACTCACTCACTCCTTCCTCTCCTTGGAGCCCCATTAATAGTACAGTTGGTAACATCAAATGATTTTGATTCCCTTTTCTACAACTGCTATTTTAGCTCCTTTGCCATCTTCAAACTATATTTCCCGTGGTAATTATTACATTTCCTTTATTTCCAGTGTCAGCTTATTTTCAAAGAAAAAAAAATCATACAACACAGCTAAAGGAGCCAAAATAGAACAATTTGTTACATTAAGCAAATATTTATTTGCATAATTGTGACTTTCATTTCTATAATAGCACAGCAGCAAAACTAACTGTTCACTTCGGAAGGGCAGGACATGGTATGCAAGACCTTACGTCTCACTGGGGAACAGCCAGAGGATAAACAGCAACCCACCTTTCCCCCCCAAGGCCAAGGTCGAACTGCAAGTTAGGGATTTTCTCTACTTTACCACCGCCCCTGACCTTATTGCTTTCGGGAAAATTGTAACATGTTTTACAGATTAAATTTTATCCTGATATTATATTTAAGATGAAAAGGTTTGTATAAGGTTAAAAATGAACTGCAAACCAGAATA
>CM052447.1:14877159-14910679 GCA_028533085.1 Varecia variegata
GAGGGGGGGGCGGGTAGGCCTGTCCTAGGTTCCTTGAAATGGGACTTAAGATAAGATTGTCTCAGAGTATGAGGTCTAAAGGCATGTACATTAATTTATACAAAGTTAAATAACCTTTGTAGTTAAAACTTACAAAACATTTATTATTTGTTAACTCAATGTGCTACCATAGATAATACAATAAGGAGTGATTTTTTTTCTATAAAGAAAAATATTTCCAAGATCATTTCATGCAGTGGGCATATGAAAAATAATATCACTTAAACTGAGAACCAGTGTTTTCTCAACTGGAGTACCTATAGCCCTCTGATCTAGTTTTCTCATCATTTATGGGAAAATATCCAATATGTGAAGAGACCCTGGGATTGGGTCTTTTCAAGACTTAAGCACAGAACTTTGTAGTTTGAAGAGTTTAGTTGTAACAACACAGGCTGCATAGTCAGATCTGGGGGAAAAATCCCAGCTCTGTCATGGAGAACTGTGTGACACTGGGCAAGTACTCTGACCTCTGGAAGCGTCACTTTTCTCATCTGTAAAAGAGAGAGCAGGAAAATGTCCCTCCCCCAGAGTGGCTGTGACTCTTAAAGAGATAAGTGGTATGAAATGCTTAGCAAGGTGCCCAGCACACAGTAAGTATTAACCAACAGAATTCATCATTAATGTGTCTGCTAATTTGCAAAAAGACTTATTTCTCAGTGCAGTGTATGGGAGAACCATATCGTAAATGAGAACTCCAGGAACTGGGTTGGGGAAGGGAGGCACTGGGTAAGGGGTGGGAGGGACTGGCAATGGATGCAGAAATCTATTTTAATTGCAATTTGAAACTAGAATCTTGACTTCCCAAAGTAACGGCATGATCTTTTGTCATCAGAGCCTCTATTAGTCAAAGTGGGACTTGAAAGTAAGGTAGTTTCTTTCAAATTATCTGCTAGCACACCATGGGGATCTTTTTTCTTCCTCTAGAATCTTCTGCTAAGGTTACAGAGTTTATGGTTCCCATAATGCACATGTACAGTATCTATTTCATTTAATTCGCTATTAACACTTCCAGTTTCACTTACTGCAACACAGCTGGATAAAAAGAATTGAAATCAACCGACTATGGTAGACTCAGAATGTGGCTATTAGCAGTTTTATTTGGAAACCCACCCTACTCTCACCTATCTTGTGTAATGCCATAAATTCCACTCAATATGCAATTATTAAACACAGCTTTATGGCAACCACAATTGCGATGCTTTCTCCAGCTAACCCATTTCTCACTATGGTTTTGCTCCAACCCAGCGTTGCCCAAGGGTGTGAGAGACTTTTGTAAAAACAAATCATATAAACAACATTTTTTAAAAAAAAAAAATTCCCCATATCTGTGAGTCCAAATCTAAACATTGAATTTTCTTAACTTGAATGAGTGAAATAGTTGGCAACTTTTTCTAGTGTTGGGTTTTATGGTGCTGGACTTTCTATTACCATCAAAGTGTTTTTGGAGGTTGGTATCTATGTAAGAAGGAGCCATATGAGCTAGCTCAAACAAAAGGGAGTGATCTATTTTAGAGACTCACGGAGACTGGAAATGGAAAACCACCTATCTGCGAGGCATTTACACCTACCATGTTTCTCTTTCTGGGAACGCACCATCTTATGTTCTTTTTTCTGTGCAGCTGATCAAAGTTCCCACTTTTCTGGGCAGATTGGCTTTCTGTGTTAATCTCTCAGCTCACAACTGGCTGAAAAAGGCCACCTCATTCTCATCTCAATGTAACCTTTCAGTTCAGGGTCTTAACATTGTTGGATACCAGACCTCTTAGTTCAGATTTTTCAAGAGAAAGAGACAATTGAATTAGTCATCACCTAATCTTTGGCTTAGCACCCATGGGTCAACACATCTACACCTGTTCTAACCAGGAGTAATATGGTGAAAAACTGGTAGGTTAGACCCACATTTTACAAATGTATCTGTCATAATGAAGCCACTGTACCAAATTTCTCACTTCCTTTCTCAACAGAAAGAGTAACCACGCTTGTGATGTAACCCTTCAAACTAGCAGGCTATTTCTACCATTTCCAAATCAAACCCAAAATAACCTGATGTTTTTCCAGAATGCATGTGCTTCAAATGCGTTTCAAATTCTCTCCTCTTTTCCAATTTTGATTCATCCTAAAGTTTTTTTGTTTTTTTTTTTAAACAAGTACCTCCTATTGGTTTCTCCAGGCTGCTCATTCGTGTCGGAGTATACACATAGTGAAACTACATCAACAGTCACATCAAGAAAAATATTTTCTTCCACAGGACTGGAAATTCTTGTTTGAATCTAGTTTTATTTTACACACGCTAAAATTTTGGACAAGCTAATGAATATAGAGCTTATATAACTGTTCACCACTCATGCAGAATAAAAATTGCCAACACACAATATCCTATTGTTTAGCACTGATTTTGAAAAATTGTTCCAGAAATAATATTTTTAGGACTCTTCTTCTGAGATAGGGCCAAAAATGTCTTATACATCCCTCAATGTATAGCTAACTGCCAAGGTCTGCATCAAACTCATTGTTTATTAGGACAAAGCCTTTCCTTCCCAAGCTTTCGCCTTCCCTGTGCCCGAGGGAGGGACTGGAATTGAGGGGTGAGGAGTAGCATGGGGTGGGACACGAGACCCATTTTGAAATGTATGAGAGTTGGATCCTCCCCAAATTCCAACAAGATTACACACACACACAAACCTCATCTGGTAAATATTACATTCTGTTTTTGTCTTTGCTTTAGTTTTTATACAACTTGACGGTTTGTGGTATTGTGCCACATTTCAGAGCTAACGTTTACAAACATCTGGCTCACGGGCAACATTCCATTCCCCACGGCCCCCAGTGTCTCTGGGATAAAGTGTTTGCAACATACCAACCGAGGTGGAAAACAAGAGTTTTCCTAGAGAACAATGGGGGGAAGCAAGGCATTATGCTATAGGGGATTCCTCTGAAGGAATCTGGGCCTTGCACGATTAGCCCACTTTCTGCCACCAGACGACCTGCAGAACGGTGGGAATCCTTGCATCCTCCTGAAGAGTGGCCAGTTGGTTGGATCCCTTTAAACCCTTGGAGACGTGAAAATTTATCCAATAAAGCATCACAATATTGAAATAATACAAGCTCTCTCCAGTGATTTCAATGGAATATTTTAAATCCTCATCCCACTCTGGATTCTGTCCATGTAAGAATAAGACCATCTTTTCTCTTTCTTGTAGTTTTCATGGAGGAAAAGGTGTTAAGATCTTTCATATTAGTTAAAGCATGTGAAATAATGCCTGGCACTTAGTAAGAGCTACTTAAGCTTTTGCTTTCATCCTGATTATTATTTCTATGTTGCTCATCAATGTATACAGAGGAAAGTTCTTTTTAAATAGTCAGGTTTTGAGGTTTAATTACGGTAATTGATATGTCATATCTCCCTGTCTCTCTTTTTGTTATCTTTTCTTCCCTTTTTGTTTAAATGCTGTGATAAGATATTAGCATGTTGTCCAAGGCAAGTCCAGTGTTGGTGCAACTCCTTTTTAATGAAGATGTCCACCCTGAAGACTGTTGATGTGGAGTGCTTTCCAACAACTCTAGTTCCTCAGAAACAAATACTTGGTTTCTGCATCACAGAAGATACCCCAGAAAGGCTGTCATCTTTCCCTGGGGAGGATAACTTACCAACTTCTCCAAGACTCCAGAACCCTTAAAGTTGTTAATCTGCAGGTGTGGGGTAGGGAGAGAACCATGGATTCTTAGGAAGGTCCATATGGTCTTTGCAACCGTGTGCAAACTTGTGTGTGTGTGTGTGTGGGCATGCATTTTCCTGGGGAAAAGGCCAGTATGTACCACCAGATCGTCAAAGCTAGTCATGAAACAAAAAAGTGTTCAAAACTATTTATGTCAGCAGAGTGAAGAGAGCCAGAGTAGGGAAGCATCCTACCTGGAATTGTGAAGGAAGCAAAGTCTCTCTTTTCTTTTTTCACCTCAGTATTGGCCTTTATCCTTCTCCAAACACAAAGTACCCACATGCAATATTTCTCCACTTCCCTATGAAAACTTAATCTCAGATTCCTAATCTACTCTAAAAAGGTACACAGCAGAAAACATTCTGGAAGGTTTCTTTTTGGAGGCTGCAGTATTTGGCTAATGAGAAAAACCAGGGAACTAGACTGTAGGACTCTAGAAGCTGGTGAGTGCTTCAGGCTTGTATGGCTTCTGTGTACAACCAACACGTCCTAGAGTCACTGGGGAATTGTGAAACATTGTCTTTCACAAGGAAAACATGGCGGATAATTCAACTGAGATCATGGAACCCTATTTAAATCATCCACAAATAGCTCTTCAGCATCAACTTTGTGTTATACGGTACTGGTGGCCATGGAGGGAGAAGAATAAGGTAGTTCTGGCCAGCAAGAATCTAGCACCCTTGATGGGACAACATAAGTTGGTATCTCCAAACAATGGGAGAGGAATGTTTATTGAGCACTTACTAGTGCCAAGCATGGTGCTAGGCACATGGCGCTAATATCAAGAACATGGGCTTTGAAATATGGCAGAAAAGGGGTCAAATTCTCATTGTACTACTTGATGAAAGAGGAACTTCGGGTCTGTGACATGAAAGTCCAAAGCCTCATAGTCCTCATTCATCAAATAGATACAATTGTAGTGCTTTCCTTATAGGACAATTGTCAGGATTAAGTAGGAAAACATGTATAATAAGGGCATGGTATGGTGACTGGTACACAGTAGGAACTAAATAAATTTTAGCAATCATGGATTGTCTCACTAAGTTCTCACTCTGTGTGGTAGGTAGCAGCTTTCCCATTTTGCAGATGGGGAGACTGATGCCTGGACGGGGGAAGAACATGACTGTAGTCACTGGCCTATAAGTGACCAAGTTGTTCTCTTCACTACACAGGAAGTTTCTCTAATGTAGTGAATACACAACTGATCTATTGGGAGGTTAATTTGAATGGTACATAGCAATATTAGTTATGTATTGATATTAATACATTTATAGAAAATATAACTACTACCAATCTCATTTTTCATATGTTTAGGATGGAGCTAAGTATTAAAAAAAAAGTTGATTTTCAAATAATATTAAATCAATAATAATACAGATGAGACAACTGAAGTGGATAAAATTATCGATGTAATTTATAGAAGTGAAGTAAGAACTATCTCCTCTTTAATGTAGAGCAGGAAAAATATCAAAGGGAAAGGGTACAGGGTTGAGACTCAGACCTAAGCACTGGAATATATATAATAAATATATTTTTAATTTTAATTCATCCAGAATTTCAATACAACTTGCCAATACATTCTTGCTACAGCTGTTAGAGATCTGGTTGTAGCATTGACCTGTTTGTTCCTTCCAGAGAATGCTGGCACTCTACATAACCCAGCTACGATCCCCTGTGAGGAAACCACTGTTCATGATTCTGATGGCCAGAAGGTTATCAAAGGAAGATGGGCCCTGCTGGGCATTTGGGGGGCACAAGGTAAAAACTACAGGGAAGCAAAGGAATGGTATACCCTTTTTTAATCACAATGTTCCCCTTAAGAAATCTCTCAGACTTCCATGAGGTAGCACCTGGTGCCAAGTTCAATGCGGTGACACATATTACCTGTAGATGACGACGTTTCCAACTCATCTTACTGTTGCTTTCTTATAAAGCATCTTTATTGTCCTTCTTCTAGTATTTTGTCATGCAGCCTTAAACTCTGGTGCTAGAGAAACAAAATGTAGCAGAGCTGTTGATTTCTTCCCCCACTTCCAACCTTAACAAGCCTTCCTTTCTCACTTCTCCCAAAGGGAGCTATTTACATTTACAAGACAGGGGTGAGGGGGAAAGGTCCTTAGAGGGAAGCCCAGTGGAGCCAGCGATGAGACTGGGCAAACAATACCATAAACAGAAGCCATGGATAGTAGAAAGAGGATGAGTTGAGGGATCAGATGGTAACAGGTTCAAATCTTCAGTCTGCACTTTCAGGCTGCGTCCCTTTGAACAAATCATTTAACTTTTCTGAGTTTAAGCTTCTTCATTTAAAAAAGAAAGGTACCACAAAATACCTCAATGTTGTCATGAAGACTAACTAAGCACCAGACCGGTAAAGAGCCTAGTATGTAATAGTGCTCAACGAGATTTATCATATTTATCTGTTTCCCTCTTCTCTTTTCAGTGTCTTGTACTAGAAGAGCTGTTATCCTGTCTCCATTTCCTGGTAGTAAACAGGAAAATTCTAATCTAATTCCAAATGTTTTCTTCCTGCATCAGGCACTCTGGCTAAGACCCATTTTCCAAACCCCTGCCTTTGAAAGTTTTCTATCTGAAAGCTGTCAACACGGGCCTTGCAACGTTAGCCAAGATCTGACTTCATGCGAGAGCAAAGTCTCTGCCATATCCACAAAGATGAACTTTTCCAGGGAAGGTGCCAAAGAGCTGTGCACCTCCCATAAAACTCATTCATCCTTAGAAAAGTCATAGCCAACACACTTACTTGGAGCCCTTTTCTTTTCATTTTATGAGAATGGAATTTATCATTGCTTTTAACAATTCTCTTCCTCCTCCTTCTTTTCTCCCAGAACATTACTGTATCTATCTTTCCAGCAAATAATTTCTGAACATTTTAACATCAATTGGTGGCCTCTCTCTCCTATTAGGAGACCTAATAGTATTTAGAGTCTACTAGAGAGTTTACAAAAATAAACCACTCCATCACCTTGGGTAAAGACAGAGCTGGTATTCCAAGGATAGGAGAGACCAAGTAACATGAGTAGGGTCTAGTATCTCTATCAACACCATTGCAATCCAAGCTATCTTTACCTTTTTTTGCTTTAATCATTAAATGGCCATGTTAGCAGTGGCATCCTATCTATTTTCTGGCACCTTGCTAATTCTTTTTTTAAAGTACAGCCAGAAACCCTCTTCCAAATGCAAATCAAATACCTGGCCCCCACCTGTTTAAAATCCTTCAGGAATTCCCATTCCCAAATTGACAAAGACTAAAATCTTTAATATGGCTCAAAAGACCATTAATAGCTCTATTTCATTCTTCCCTAGCCTATCACGCCCTTCCTCCACCTATTCAACCTCGGTGTATGCTTTTCCCTCTGTCTGGGATACTTGTCTCCCCTGTCACCTAGCTAATGCCTATAGAATGTGTAGCACAACGAGCTGATGCTCAAGTTCAAGACAGCTTCTTTTGTGATTATGCCCTCACATTCCTTTCCTATATAGTACATAATGTTTATCTTAGTTTGTAATGACTGTATACGATCATTAGTGCAATTATTTTATTACTCTCTCTTGTTAAACTCTAGGCAAGAGTATTATCAAGTTTACTCATCATTGTATCTCCAGGGCCTTGTTCAGAGCCAGGGGCACAGGAGTGATACTAACAACAGCCAGTATCAACCAGTTTTCAGCACTTTATATGGTAACTCTTAATTTTTACAACAACCCACAAAAAAGGTATTCCTGACCCTAAACCTAACCCTAACCCTAACCCTAACCCTAAAAAAAGGTATTCCTATCCTCGTTTTACTAATGGGAAAACTGAGGCACAGAGACGGTAAGTAAGCTGCCCCAAAGTTCCACTGCTAATAAGTGAGATATCTGGGTCTTCAACCCAGGGAGTTTGGTTGCAGGGTTGGAGCTCTTAACCATTACATCAACCTGCTTCTCAAGTAGTAGCAGGTGCTCAAGCCATAGGAAATACCCAATAAATATTTGTTAATTTAATAATGAGCTATGAATAGGCTGTTGCTGAAATGATCCAGTGGGAAGCTGAAGACCCTAGAATTTGTTCAGGATTGGAGAGAAAGTCACTGAAATGGCAACTCCAAGGGGGTATGAGAGCCGCATCACCTGGCAAACCCATGTGGCAGTGAACACCAAAGCAGCAGCACCCACGAGCTGTGTTTGTTACACTGGGAGCTGCTGCGTCTGTCTTGCTGTTTGGAAATGCTGGCAGGCAACATCCCTGTTCCTGACTAAGCAAGAGCAAGTTTAAATATAGATGAGGGCTTTAAAAATGCTGCTGTTGAGGCTATAACAGGTGACGGTGTACTTTTTTTTTTTCCTTTTCTGTAGGTAAGCACATTACAGAGCCTTTGAAAGTTGAGCCTGAACCATGACTACTCTTGAGTGTTTATCCCCAAGAGCTTTAATGTGATGCTGGGGACCATTGTCATTTACTGAAGGATTTGTCTATTTGCTATGAATGTCAAGAGACTGAGGACTTGTCTATTTGCCATGAATGTCAAGAGACTGACATTCATAAAGATGAACAAATACCTTTTACCTACAGAGGCTGTGCCTTCCAGGAGGTCATTTGGGGCTGATGGCAAGTGGAGAGCACAGAAGAGATTCTAGGGGGATTCTTTTGTCCCCAAAGAACAAGGAAAATGGCAAAATAGGGATTTTGCTGACCTCCTGAAAGGATTTAACATTTGGAGAGTCACTTGCTCTACACTTAGTCAACAATGTGGACAGGGAACATTTACACAGACCAGAGCAGAGCACAGGTCAGTGGGAGGGACAAACAAGGAGAAGATGGGGGCCCTGTCCTTGAGAGCTGAAACTTTGGTTTAGAAGTTGAAACGCTCGAATTATACATCAGCAATGCTTCCAAAAGAACTAGCACGCCAGGGCAAGCGAAGAGCATCCAAACTGAGTGACACAGTGTAAACGGGAGAGTGACCATTCCCTGGGCCCAGTTGTGATGTTCACTGGCCACTGTGTGTGCAAGGTTAGGGACTGGAGATAGAAACACAAATAGGATTTTTTTGTTGTTGTTCCTCAAATGGCTTAAAAATCAGATGTGATGGCCGTGCACGGTGGCTCACACCTGTAATCCTAGCACTCTGGGAGGCCGAGGCGGATTGTTTGAGCTCAGGAGTTCGAGACAAGCCTGAGCAAGAGCAAGACCCCGTCTCTACTAAAAACAGAAAGAAATTATATGGACAGCTAAAAATATATAGAAAAATTAACCGGGCATGGTGGCACATGCCTGTAGTCCCAGCTACTTGGGAGGCTGAGGCAGGAGGATTGCTTGAGCCCAGGAGTTTGAGGTTGCTGTGAGCTAGGCTGACACCAGGGCACTCTAGCCCAGGCAACAGAGTGAGACTTTGTCTCAAAAAAGAAAAAAAAAATCAGATGTGGTGGCAGACATGTGGTCAGTGCTAGGACAGGTAACCAGGTGCTGAAGAGCCAGAGGACAGGAACTCACTGCAGTGAGATGAGTCAGAGAGGGCTTCCCAGCGCCAACTTTTAGAGCACAAGGAAGGTGGTGATGCTGGTGGGAGGGTGGCAGAGCTGAGAAGATGCATTTCAGGTCACACGGGTAATTGTTGGTAATGCCAGGATTTGAACCCAATCTATCTGGCTCCAAATTCCTTATAATTTCCACTATAACAGGCAGTCTTCCCAGTCACAAAATGGATGATGAGTATCTGCTATGTGTGAATACTGTTTTAGCTTGCTTTCTACCCTTTAAATGTAGCCATCTTGACTCTTATTTACATAAGAACTTGAATGATTGACCCAATATGGAAACTTCAAGTGGTTTACTATTGGCTACTGAAGCCTAAAATGTGGCCTAAAGTAAGCACTCAATCAATATTTGATGGGTAAGCTGAATGAACAAATGAATGGGTGCATGCCTCCATGAAGAGATGATGAGAATGTAGAAAAAGACTGGAGCAGGGGCGTGAAAGACATGCAAGAGACAGTCTGGAATAGAGTTTTGAGGGAAGGGAGGGGCATGAAATGGCAAATGGAAATCAAGAAGAGCAAATATAAAGACAAGGAGGAAAAAACAACTAGGTTAGGCAGAGTACTCTTATAGCTTCAGCCAACGAGAGCCATAATACCAGTATCACTGCCAGCTTAATGTGGTTTACTGAACATCTACTATGTGCCAGACCACATATTATGTCACATGTTATGTACATATGGCTAATCATTGTTATAGACCTGCAGACCAGGTGGTATTTTTTCATTGTACAGTTGATGAAATAGCATAAGAAAAGTCTGTAACTTTGCACAGCAAAAATTGGAGATGGATTAAAGTCCAGGTCCATTGATCTAAAGAGCCCTGTTGTTTTCAAAATACTTCCTTCCGATGACCTCCGTATGCAGTATACTCAACCCTTTTCTAAGTTTACAATATAAGTGTGGTCCTAGGCCTAAAAACTAGCTACATTTTCATACGTTTCAATCTAGATTTGATATAGACATCCATCTATTTTTCTGAGAAATCAATGTATTGGTCCTTGATTATAACATTTCAGGTTGCAAAAATGTAATTATTCACTCCTAATTATTGATTATGTGTCAGATCATTTTTTAAATGCTAGAGTTACTAGTTTGATCAAATCTCTGCCTTCAGAATTCTTATGTTCTAGAGGAGGAAACAGATCTTTATGTTTCATCAAGAATAAGATCCTATTTTGATAATTACCTTATTATATTTTTCATGAATTTTAATTTTTAAGGATATCAAATGCTGCTGTAGGAAGTGCCATTGAGAATGAATCATGTAGTTCTGGCTTTAACACGGGAGTAAATGAAAACAGTGCCTTCTTACATCCTTGAGTTGCACCATGGTACCGTCTAAGGATTTTCAATAACATTTGACCAGACGAGTTTTGTATGATGATACTGGTTTAGTGGCTGAGGAAGATCAGAAGTTGGTGATCTGAGTAATACATGGGGAAGGCCAAAAGCAACTCTTCCTGTGATACTCTAAAGAGTGATTCTCAAAGTGTTGTCCCCCAACTAGCAGCAACTTTAGAATGTATTAGAAATACCAATGATCAGGGCTCACCCCAGATATGCTGAATCAGAAACTCTGGGCTGGGACCCAGCAATTTATGTTTTAACAAGGCCTCCAGGTAATTTTGAAGCATGCTACAGTTTGACAACCACAAATCTAGAATATCAACATATTTTCTCACTAAGGATAGAATAAAGATAGGACTTTAAAACATGAAACCAAGTTTTAAAAAAATGCAGAACCCATGACTTCTAATCCACTAAGACACTAAAGAAAAATGTAGCTGTCACCATGGAAACAGCAGTCCCTGGTCGTGGGGATAAGTGGGCTGCAAGATTTTCCTTCTGAAGCCAAGGGTGCAGTTTCTCCAAAAGCAGGACTGAAACAAATTAAAGATAAAATTATAAATGTGAAATATAATAAGGGAAAGTTGGCTTCTCCACATGGAGTAACTAAATCTATTCAAAACAAAACTTTGATAATTGGCAGCTGGTACTGAAGTCATCAGAAGATGCCTGCCGAGAGATTCCCACCAATGTCCTAGTTAAAAATTATATATACCATGCTCGTATATAAACTTGTTATGGAGAAGCGTGAGAACATCAATGAGGGCGTAGGTTTTGGATCCTCCCCCCAAGAAATTCGAGCAGTTCTGGAGAGCTGAGATAGTTTCCCAAGAGATTAGGATGTAGGGAGAAATCCCGTGGTCCCAATTCCCACCTCATCTCTCCCACACGACAGCTGGCAGCACCGGCCACCCACCGATCTCTGAACCGGAGTACGGGAGTATCCAAAACCAACAGGAGTTCTGACACCCTGTGCCCAATTCTAGAAAAGTTTGCACTCAACTGGGGGAGATCAGGCCAATATTTTCAAACCTCTCAAGGGTAAACCACCTGAAGTCATCAGGATACTGTAGTAGCAAGTAATGGAAACTAATTCTGGGCTAGTTTAAGGCAAAAAAAAAAAAAAAAAGAAAGAAAGAAAAGGAATTTATTATGAACTCTAGAGGTATCTTATTGGGCCTCAGTGTGCAGTTAGAACTAGGAAGTTGAAAGAAACTCTCTCCGTTTCTCCCTGTCTCTCACCTCTGTCTCCACATGTCTGTTTCGTTTCTCACTTTCCTTGCATCTCTGGAGCACATAGCCAAATTTGGCCACCCCGGTTTGAGTCTACATGTTGACATCCAACGTGTAGCCTCATATAGTCAGTCTGACTCTATTCTCTTTGGGTTCTAGTTACAGATTTCTAGGAAAGAGGATCTGCTTGACTTTGCTTGTGGTCTGTCCAGCTTTGGCTCACTCTGCTATGACCGTCGGTGAGGATATTGTCACAGTTTACACAAGTGGCTCCCATGCCCAGGCCTATGGAGGGGGAAGGGAGCAGGCAGTTCACAGACTAATATGGGAGTAGATGTCTCTGTGGTTGGAAACACACCTTAAGATGACTGTTACCCTGCCAGAAAAGTGTATCACCAAAAATAAACCAATTGGCTGTCTCAATCTGAAGAACTCTCAGGGAAGGGGTGGTAAGTCGGGCTAGTCTGAAGAAGCTGCATGGAGGAGGTGTTACTAACACATCTTACAGCAATAATTCTCAATGCAATGGTGTATGGGGATGAATTGAGAAGCAAATAAATGGCCACTTACCAGAGCTTGCAATCTGTGATCTCACGCAACTACTGAACTAGTATGATCATATAAAATCCACAAGGTGAAATTTAGAAAATCTTTGGAAAGTGCCATGGTGCAACTCAAGAATACATAAAACCATCGTTTTTACTTATCTGAGTATTAATGTCAGAACTACACAATTTATTCCTAGCAGTATTTTTTTTACTGTAATATTTGATGCACTTAAAGTTCTTGACAAATATAACAGAGCAGCTGTCAAAATAGAGATTTTCTTATGGAAGGAAAAAATACCTTTTTTTTTCTACTTTGATAAAACCATGATTTTTTTGAAAGATGGTGGGATTCAATGTAACCAAGTTTGAGAGCCACTACTATAGACTACCTTGTATGGATAACTAAGATTTGCTTAAAATTTCCCACTATTATCAGAAAAGGGGAAATATTGTGAGTGTAGATTTTTGGGAGCAAAGGCATTTATGTAAATTTTAAGAATCTTCCATATCTAATTAAGTAACGAGTTCTGCTTACCATTGACCTGTTGTTGAAAAAACTATTTTAAAGTATGTATGTAGAATTCTACTTTCTTTTAAAATCTTTCAAGGATCTTCCAGATAAATCAGTACTTGCCATGATATATTTTTCTATTTACACACATGACTTTAGTAACTCTAGATTTTTCTCTGCGATGACCCTTTCGGTTTTCATTCAGTGACTTTATGAACATATCTATATAGAAGAGATTTAAATTGCCTTACTATATAACGCATAACCAATCACTCCTACAACCTCTCTTACAAAATAGTACCTTGAAGTCAGATTAGAAACTAATCCCGCCTTTCAAGGTTAGGCTCAAAGAAAGAAATCAATTGGCTTGTAGACACATAGAGGAACTTCCAGCCCCACAACATAATTCCCTTTGACTCTGTAATAGGTCCTGAGATTTCTGACTGTGATTCAACTGTGTTAAGGTTGGTAAAAGAAAATTATCTGGATTGGAGGGCAAGTTAAACCACTCTAAGTTACTAGCATCTTAGTCTCAACTACTTTTCTAGATTTAAATACAGCTAAAACCAGAGCTTTAAGGGAATGGGATATAGATCTGGTCAGTTTGGATGAAGGGAAAGCAAAAGGAAAGGTTCAGGATGTGGGTGGAGGGATCCTAACGGAGAGGTATCTCAGTGGATGAAATCCATGAAGGACCCAGGAAGCTGGAATTTGGAGACTCCATAGACTTGAAAAGAGCAAAGAGAGAGAACTGAGGACCTTGTCAACTCAATTACTTTACAAAATGCGAGGGCCCGTTCTGTTGGGCATTTGCTCATCAAACAAATTCGTTCCAGAAATACTAACTGAGCACAACTGTAGATGAGACACTATTCCAGGCAGTGGAACAAAAGAAAAAAAAAAAACTCAGCATTGTGGCTGACAGTAACACACATTTCCTAACTTGAAATCCAGAATAACCCCAACTAGGCTAAATTGTCTCTAGGTCTGGGAAAGTTTATGCCATAAATCAAAATAAAAACATATCTTTAGGAGAACCTCATTGCTCTCAAGGATACTCTGAACTTGTAAGAGCCCATGAATTATATGTCTAGTGTTCAAGTGCTGGTTTGTTTTGGATCTTGGGCTTGATGTCATGGTTTCTCTTGAAGAAATTTGTGTTGGATCCCAGCTATTGCAATAAAATCCATAGGGATAAGGGAAGTCAGCTTCCTTCTTCCTTGCTTTCTCTCTCTGATTGAAGACAGTTTTGTGAACACAGTGGGAGGGGGTGTGGGGAGCAGGAAGGCTCAGCAAACTCTGCAGCCTTTCTTGTTTGTTGGTCAGAAAATGGCGACTCGGATTACCATGGTTTGGGAATTGAAATCCTGACATGAACAATTAAATTCTGTATTTATATTCCTAGCAATTTCATCTTGTCATTTGTGGTTTTCTTCAAATTACAAAACAATTAAATGAAGAATTTGGCAAAGAAATTGAAGCAGATGCAAGTTTCTTCCCCCCGTCCCCCTCCAAGCCCCCTTCCCTTTTAATGGCAGGAAAAAGAATGTAATTTAAGTCTTCCCAGCTCTTCAGCTGTGGAACAGCTGAACAGGCATCTTGAAGGAGAAAGTGTCTCTTTCACTAAAGAGTGTGATGTAGTGTTTTATCTGCAATGTTGAAGAGGAAAGCCCTTGAAGTACAGAATTCCCTAAGAGAGATGAAACACGCACTTACTCCAACCACAGCATTTATTATCCTGACATTGCAATTTAGTAAACAAAAGATACAAAGAGTATCATTCTGGTCTACCTTTTGGTAGACTCACAGATGAGGGGTTTTTTAAAAATGTAATAAAGCTTATTCTTAGGCACAAATTAAGCTCTAATATCTGAACTAGTCTAATATATGCCAAATGATACTGTCATATCCATTTGGATGCATACTCAGGATTTTAATTTTCTCCTACAGCTGGTTGATGCATAAGACAGAATGCACTTTATATACCTCTCACACACTATATCTGTTTTAACAGAGAGGTAGAGAACTTATTTTTGATGGATTAGGATTTATCCCCTGCATGAACTCATTATATCTCTTGAAAATCCTTCAGTTTGTAGCATGAGCCAGGCATCTGATAAATGGGACTGGAATGCTCCTACAGAGCCTTGAGGATGAACGCCATGCCATTTGGGAGCAGAACATCTTCGAACAGGTATTCAAGTGCAGACAATTGAAAAGACAATGTATATCAGCCAAAGAAAGTTTGCAGAAAGTTTGGCTGTGTACTTTTAAAAGTTAAAGGCAAAGTGTCACGTTGCATTTTATTCTAAAAGAGGAAAGAGAGCCTCTGAATAATGATTTCCTATCCTGAATTACACAGAGAAAGAACTTTTCCATTTTTTCTGACCTGTAACTTAGTATCAGGCAAAAAGGCTATTGGGTGAAGGAAATGCTATTAGCTTGAGTGGTTCCATTTTTTCAACACCCTCCTCTACCTTACCTCTAAACACTCACACTGACTCAGAACAAAGAACAAATACCTACCTTTCTGAATGTTGCCTCTTTTTCTAAGGAATAAGGCAAGATGGGAAGAGCACAATGTTCGGCTTTAGTGGGTTCTACTAATACTGGCTGTGAAACTTACTAGCCATGGGATCCAGGACAAGTTATTTTCTCTGTATCAAAAAGTTTTCAACTTACAAAAAAATGAAAAAATATCATTTACTTACATTATGGGGTTATTGTGGATAATGTATGGAAAGTTCCAATGGAGCAGTTCTTAGCAGAGGGTAAGCACTGCCTGAATGCCATCTATCAATCATCATTGATGTTAGAGTTCATGCTAGCGGAAGCCTGCCCACCTCTGATGACTTCTTAGTACTTGCTCTCTCCTCTCTGTGCTCAGATTTTTTTTTTATTTTTCTATTTTTTTTAATTTCTGCATATTATGGGGGTACAAATGTTTAGGTTATGTATGTTGCCCTTGCCCCCCACCCCCAGTCAGAGCTTCAAGCGTGTCCATTCCCCAGACGGTGCGCATCGCACTCATTATGTATGTATATACCCATCCCCTCCTCCCGGCTCCCGTCTGCCCGATGTCCGATAAATGTTATTCCTATACGTTGTGCTCAGAAGATTTAATGTTGATACTTGTGTTCAGCATTTATATATTCCTTGGAATTCAAATTATTCTTTTTATATTTTTATTTTGTTTTCCTTTCCCAGATCAAATGATCTTTATTTTTTAAAAACATATTTTTTTCTTTCCTACAAAAACAATACATGGTCCAGATTAAAAATTTAGCAAATTCAGATAAGAAGAGTAAATAAAAATTTCCTGTAGTCTCATACCTTGATGACAACATTTCAGTATATATCCATTCACTTTTTTTAAAAATTGCTATGTATGGCTATCTTATCTTAGTAGACATGATCCTTATAGCAAAAACATATCCAGGTCTGGGATTGGAAAAAGGCTAAAGTGAGAGATTTACAGGAGGGAGACATCAGATAGAATATCTATTTGGTGGTCCTGAGTATCTGTGAGCCAATATAAATACTTCCTAAAAAACAGAAAAAAATGGCATCAAGAGACAACCGTCACAGTGTCATCTGGTATCTGCCATCACTGGAGTCACAGAAATAGAGGTACCCTTGTAGAAGGGGAGCTTGTTCACTGGGATGTGAGGAAAACAACCACAGTACAGCAACTGTCATCCCTTATAACCAAGTCAGCACTCGCAATGGTTAAACTGGATGTGTTTTTCTTGGCATGGCCAAACTAAACTTTTGTCATTCACTGAGCAGACGTCCACCAAATTAGAAACACTGGGATAGGCAATTTCTCTGATGTTTTGGTTTCAACAGTACTGATCCGTAATTATTTCTCCAAACAAAAAGAAAGTGTTTGACAGAGACATTTAAAGACCTAAAACAACTTTCTTATAGGAACCACATGCTTCTTCTCCAATTAAAACACACCATTATGCTAATAGGAGGACACTCAACAAGTGGAATTTGCTAGTGATTTGTTGGGGGTGGAGATGGTGATCGGAAGGTATGAGCCAACTGACTTTTGTTAGCTGTCCTTAAGATGCCAGGGGAGCCAAATCCAACGAGTATGTCCTTAAAATGACCCTGGTATACACACAGGGGAAGCATCTTTTGTGCTTTTCATGAGACCGTACAAAGTTGAGCTTTAGAAAATGCAATGAAAATGAATTCCTGGTTTTCATTAGTGCCTTCTCACCTAGCCCCTGAACTGGACTGTATAGCTCTTTCTACTCAAAGGCAGATAGATTTGTATACAAGTATGGTGTGTCTTCTGTGACTTCAATATATAACCTGATGTAAGAACATCAATGCCAGCCCTCTCTCAAAAAGCCAAGTTTGTCTTCTCTCTCACTTTCTCTCCCTCTTCAAAACCCATCACAATCTCACCAATAATAGGCAAGAAATGAAACATTCATACTAATGGGTATTGTGCTTGGAGATACAGTAACTTGTATTTGGAAACAGAGCATTTATGAAGCACAGTAGCCATTGTCAGAAGGAAACGTTTACAATGAAACCCTTTTAGTGATTGGCAGTACCAACCTGGATAAAAACACTGAATTCCACAATGTTTCAGGCCACCTCTAAATGATGGCACCCTTAGTAGCCGGCAATTCAAAGAGAAAAGTGCAGAAAGGAAAGTTTTGCCAAAGTCATAATAATTAAGAGGAATATTGCCAAGATTTTTTCCATTTATCATTAACTTGTATCATTTCCTATCACCATCATTAGTCTTGGGGCTCTGCCTCGCAATCTTATTTGACTCTATTCCGAGCTCTTTTTGTTTGGACAGTGCTTGCTGTCTCGTCATGGCCAATGTCCCCAAGATCATCGGGGACCCAGAACCGCGTTGTTCATTTTTGACATGTGTGTTTGGTTTTCTTTCTGTTTATTAAAGGGAACATTCCCTGCCCTTAATAGCTTTCCCTTTGTTAGTTTACAGAGAAATGTTCAGGTTCCATTTCTACAAACATCCTCCCCACATGACTCACACTTAACACTTAACACATTATAGCCCCGCATTAAAATATAAATGGCATCAGGAAGGGACATCATTTTAACCTCTTATCAATTATCACCGTCTCAGTATGAGTCAGGTTATCTAGCAAAATTAATCACTCCCTCCTCTGTCCTCATATATTCCAGTTTTTCTAAGCACTTTCTAATTTTATATAATTTTACTCTTCTCAAAAGGGTGATTCATTAAACTTTTACCTACTGATGATTTCATTTGTATGCATTTGTAATATTTTACATAAATTAAATGTCGACCAAAAAAAATATCATGTGTCAAAGCACGTGTCCTGCTTTTTCATTCTGAAAAGATAGTACATGCCCGGAGAGTTTGCATGTCACCAGCTTTAGCAGTTACTGGGCCGTGTGTGTCATAGTGCTTTGCACACATGGCCAAATCTCCTCCCTGGACGATGCCTCCTCCAGGGCAAAGGCCATAGCTTGTGTTTAATCAATGTTTACTGCATCATTAGCGGAGGACAGGATTCTAAGTGGGCCACTACATTTGGATTTAAAAAAATAAATGAACCCGACAGCATGCCCACTGGTCTGGGGAAGTGTGACCTGACGGAGAATTACTGGAGAGAGAGAAAGGTGCCAATCAACAGGAGACTCCAGGACGCTTCTAGACCAGTAGTTCTCAACTGAGAAGGATCTTGCTTCCCATTGGAGCAATGGCTGGAGACATTTTTTGTCTCACAATGGAGGCAGCGCTACTGACATATAGTGGGTAGTAGGCAGGGATGGAGCTAAACATTTTACACTGCACAGGACAGGCCCCCACCACAAAGAATTACCTAGCCTCAAGTGTCAGTAGAGGTTGAGAAACCCCTCTTTAGAGCACTGAGTAAGCGGATTAGGTAGGAGGGGTGGGGGCAGAGTTGCAGCCAGAAAATAATAAAATAACATACATTGCGCATCCCAAGCTCAGGGCTGGGTGTTTTGCATCAATCATCTCCTTTAATCCTGTCAACAAATTCTCGTGGTAGATCATATTATTACCCTATTTTATGGATGAGGAAACTGAGGTTAAGTAACCTACTCAAGACCATGCAGCTGGTGAATGTTAGAACCTGTATTTGAACCCAGGCTCTCGTAAACCCTTAACCACTGCCACAAACTTTGTCTCTACTGGAGTTTTTTTATATTAGGTTCTTATTTCCAATTAGTAAAATTAAAGGTAGCATGTAATAGCGTGCTAAAATGCAATAAGACTAAAACACATAAAAAAGTATCATGATGAAACAAGAGGAACAGAGTTATAAAATGGCACCTGAAGTAAAAAAACATACATAGATACCCAGTGACCACAGTTGGCCTTCACAGTCAGCTTTGACTTCCCCAGTGGACAAAGCGAAAAAGAAATTGCAACCAGTTCCACAAGGCCCAGAGGTCATAAGATGAAAAAACCCTCCCATTGCTCAGAAGTAGCCAACACGGCCCAGCTCAGAGGACTGAGGGAAGTTTCTCTTAGAGTCTTCATAAATAGGCCATTGCCTGTATCCTCTAGAATAGCTCTACAATAAGTAAACTAGTAAGTTCTTTTTGGCCATTTCTGTCAGCATCTCTCAGTGCAAGAACCCAAAACAGTTTGTTAAGAAGGATGGATTGTATATGGACCAAAAGAGAGCAGCCCAAAGGTACAAATCTCTCATGGTCTGACTTTGCTTAAGTCCCCAAACCCAGAGGATGGGTGGGCTGCAGGACCACCAGTCAGTCCTCTAGGGATGTGGCTCCCACTGTGCTCCTTTAAAACTCAGTTTCCATATGTAAGATGGGAAGGTTACTAGGTGTGAATCATGTAGGCAAGTGGTCCACGATTTTCAAATTCATTCAGTCAATATTAATTGGATGCTTACTCAGTGTTGGCCCCTGGGCTGGAGTCTGCACCTAGTTTACAAAGATAAACACAGCAGATAGGATCCCTGTTGCCACAGAGTTATAGCTTGATGGAGGATGAAGAGATTTACCCATGAATACGACCCCAAATCATACATTCAACAAATACTTTTTGAGCACATCCAATGGATTAGGCACTGTGATGCAATGGATATATCTATCATTTTGATGTTGTTAAAATTGAAATATTGATTAAACAATTTTCTTTCTTTCTTTCTTTCTCTCTCCCTTTCTTTCTTTTATTCTTGCACTGAGGAAGACTGAATAAAACACCCAAGTGACTGACTAAGCAGAGCAGATTCAAATGAGAAGACTTGCCAGGGTAGCCACCTACTCTTGTAATGGCCTTGCACTTTTAGTCAAGGGGGTAACATCCATAGAGCAATCAAAGTGAGTGATGTTGTGCAGTGCCCAACCTGTACTGCTGGACTCCTGGGCACTTGGGTTCATCTATTCACCCATCTAACTCTAGGTTACAAAAGTCATTTGGGTTGGTCCTGATAAAACCAATACCAAGCTTCTACAATACAGGATCAGATAGGCATGTATATTACAAAGTCATGCTGTTCCTTTGAATGTTCAGTGTTGAATCTATCAATCCCACGAATCCAATTTGCTCAGTCAATATTGCTACCCCTCTCAGCTGTTCAGCTTTGGCAGAAGGTTGTCTTTCCTCCCTGATCACTGGGAAATAATAGAGATTCATTTCCATTCTGAAAGGAAGCTCTACCAAGAGAAAAGGGAAAGAGAATACATTTTGTCACCTCTGAGCTAAAACCATTTTATGTCTCTAAAAGCAACCATCTTTAGACATTACAATGGTATGCACGGGGCATCTCAGTGTGTTTGTTTTAATCCGTGTGCTTTGTCAATTCCATCCCAGATTGGATTCATTCTTCTCCAGAAATCTCACCAAATTGAGTCTGATTTTTCCTATGAAATGACATTTGGCTGCACAAATATGCTCGACCCTATTGAAGGACAGAGTGAAGAATACCAGCATTTCAGTGACACAAGCCCAGCCCATATGAGAACATTAGAGGCCTCCAAACTCCCTATGCTTTCCCCCACCCCCAGAGAGTTCAAAAGGTCTAATTCTTTCCCACTTAGGTTCTGCCCATTCCCAGATCTGAGCTGGGAAAGGAGAATGCAAGAGTTTATGTTAAATTATATTTGGCTTAAAAAACCCACTGTGTTTTTAATTCTGAAAACAAATGAAAGAGAAACGTGGTTATCTGAAAATGCAGAGAAAAGGCTGTACTGTCTAAATCATGCTATAATCTGTAGTTGTTTTATTATTATTACTACTCACACTACCTAGTGTCCTGTTAGACAAGATAGATTATCCAGATAGCCTCCTTGACCCCAGGGGAATTTCTTTTCTAAAACAAGCAAGTACAGATGTGGATCTAATTGATGTTTGAATGAAGTCCAAAGAGTTTTAGATGGAAGACGTTTAAAGATAGAAAACTATTCTGTTAACGAGTAGATACAGTTGATAATATGCTAGAAGATTCACAAATTTGATTGATAACATGTATTTTCCAAACTAAAGTCCTTTAATCAATGGCTAGTAAATAATAATGAGTTTCTAGTTTTTATAGTAAGTTCAAACTTCAGAGATTTTACATTTTTCCACCCAGAAAACAAGTCCTATTAACACTTTTAAGAAACAATATTTCTGATCAAGGGAAAGGCAAGACTTTGATTTAAAAAAAAACCTAAAAAATGAAAAGGTCAATAATTGTACAATTCATTAAATTGATTATTCTTTTCATACTATTGTGAACAAATTCTAGTTGTAAGATTAATTATGGCAATGATACAACATGACAGTTGCCTAAGATATGAGATTATCTAGATTGTGTTTTGTATTTTTTTTTAAAGAGGTATAAAATGAATAGGGCAAGATAGCTGTTATTAATTACCTTTCACTTAATCAAGGAAAGTTTAATGGGGAAAGAAAGCAGGGTGTTAGACTATGTCCATTCATATCTACCTACTTTAAAGCTAACTTGAAAGGAATTAACCTAAGTATTTTATTTTGGTTGCATTGAGTCAATTGTGCTATCTCACCATTTAATGGGCATTAGAGCTTTTTCCTGAGTAATGCCTTCCAGAACAAAGCCAGCAAAAAAGAATAAGCCTTTAAGGAAGAAATCTGATGCTTCATTCTTCCACATTATTTTTCTTTCAATCTTGACATGGAAATAACATGTAGAGAGATTTCTCTCCATATTTTAAGGGCACATTTTTAATTGTATAAAAGACATCGAATTATACCTGAAAATAGACTATCCCAAGATGCTTGAGTCTATATCACATCAAATGACAGTTGTTTATTTATGATATCAATTTATTTTTCAATTTGCAATTATGTAAAAATAGCAATAACATGGCAAGTGAGATGGTTTGATTGACCCACACACTGAATTATTCATTTGATTTCGGTTGTTGGACTTCACATGAGACATCTCCCAATCTACAGTGCATAAATCAGGATGACTCTTCTGGCCACAACCACTCAAAAACCCTATCTGATGCTTTTTGTATCCACTTATGCATAGAGCCTGGAATTCCTGGTATCTCCTTCACTAGGTCCAAAGTGATATCATACATCAAATGATGAAGGGTGGGGCTCCAGTAAACGGTCTCCAAGAAGTGACATTCTCCTCTGGGGAAGGTCAGTTAGTATGCTGATTGACCACACAAGTGTGTTTATTTTCCAGATTCGCTATGTAATCACACTCATAGCACCAAAATCTCAGTAAGGTAAAAATGGCCCTGGGGTAAGGTAGTTATTTTTAACAGTTGGAAATACAGGTCCTAATCTGACCATGGTTGATGGAATGGTTTCCACCATGGACCAGACTGAACCTATTGCCTTTTTGCAAATGCATTGTGTGAGCTTAAAGGGTACTTGATTATGGACGACTTCTCCCATTATCTAGAATACGTTAGAGCCCCTGCTACATGATCTCACAGCACCTGTACTTTTCATTCACAGCATGTTCCACCATGATACTTAATTTGAGTATAATTACTGGCATGGGTCATTTTCCCCCTAGCACCTCCATACTTTTACTTCCTCGACTCCTTGTCTACTTACGGACACATAAAAGATATTTGATTAAAATGTGTTAACTATGTAAGTAGAAACCATTCTCACCACTCAGCTCCAGTTCTCTAGGACAATAGCATTCTCTTTGCAGATGAAAAGGTGTTTGGTAACCTTTAGACAAATATGCTTGTAATACATCAAATAAAACATCACCATCTCATCCTCTTTCATTTTCTAAACTTCGCATACTTTACTGGTTTGACAAAAATTCTAAAAGATTTCACCCAGGGAAGAAACCACCATTTCCTAAGGCAACCTTCCCATCAGAACACTTTGCTTCTGTCTTTGTTTCAAGCAGCAGAATTTGCAATATACTAAGCATAGCTACTAGTTTAAGGTAAAAATGATGTATTTTCATCATCTAAAAGTCCCGTATTGTATACCCAAATTCTAAGCATAGTTGTTTTGTGGTGGCAAAGTGACTTAAAAAAGGATTTTCCATATTTTCCAAATGAACTTACAAATAGAAATTTCTTAGTTTTGGAAGCAGAGAAAAATATTAACTATTAAAAGATGTATGTGAGGCTGGGTGCTGCGACGTGTACTGGTAGCCCCAGCTACTCACGAGGCTGAGGCAGGACTAGAACCCAGGAGTTGAGATTAGGCCTGGGCAACACAGCAAGACCTCTTTTCAAAAGAAAAAAAGAGAAAAAAGATGTATTTTAAAACTAAGGAATTATAATATGAGCAAAGCCAGCAATGACTAAGCTATGAACTTGGTAAAAAAAAAATGTTACAATCATATCCACTTAGTAAGGGAAACCTTTGTCTGTGAGTTTCCCCTAAGTGCCCACAGCAATAATATCAGTTACAAAGTACCTGTCAAAAATTCACATGGCAATACATTTATATCATTAGTTTGAACAGTGAATATTTTTGTTCATCTATTGCCTTCCCTGTAATATCAAGAATCTGGCCCATAGTAGGCGTTCAATAAATATTTGTTGAAACACTATATGAGTGAATAAATTTCTTCATCAGAAAGGCTGAGCTCAGAGAGATTAAATTACTCAAAGAGGCATTGTAGCTCAAAGCACATTGTTGGCTATTCACCAGGCCCCTTCTCTTTGTGCCCAAGTGTGCCCATGCCCTATCCACCAAAACTCTTGATTTTGTAAAGTGCATCGTGCAGACATATGGCATCAGAGCATCCCTGTAAGATGTGGCAAACTCTTACTCCGCCAGCCTGTCCCACCATTGTTCCCGGCCAAGCATTGGACTTCACACACACGGCAAAATGAAGGAGAGTCTTGCCAGGTGCTAAGGGAAGCCTGCTTTGCCTGGCCGCCAATGCCTGGGGTTTGGCGTGCTAAGGCATCTGTTGTGGTTGTGGATTTGGGTTGAGTGATTTCTGCGGAAAACACTGTGAATAATTCTAACAATGTCACTGCATGCTGTTGCCCTGCTCTTTCTCCTCTCTGGGTCATGTTTCTAGCCACAGATGATTAGTAATAAACACTAATCAGTAAACTGGTCAGAACACAATGCCAAAGCCAACGTCTGCCAAAAGTGTGCTAATCGGATACTGGGTTCTGATTTTAATTAGGCCTTGACTTTTGTTTTGAAGTTGGTACAGGGGAAGGGTTGGGGGGATTAAGAAGAGAAAAGCAGCAGCGGGAAACTGATCCTCTAGCAGATTAAGCATCTTCAATCTTTTGTGTTTTCTGTAGTTATAAAGTCTTAGAAAGTTTGTGCCACGTTATTTTTCCCACATGTAGGTGTATGTGATAGAGCTTGGCTCTCCCAAAAGGCTCAAATTATGGTCTTGCTTCCTTATGCTTGGTGGCTTCCCATGTTGGTTTGTTGATACATTTAAAACATTGACAGGCTAAAAATACACCTGTGCCTATCAGAGAACTTTCTCAGACACATCCCCCATCTTCCCCAGATATCAGAGGGAGAAGCCCTCTTTTCAAGTTAATATGCCCAGCAGGAAGGACTGCAACGTTTATGCTTAGCCACAACTAAATGTCATCTTTTAGAGGACCATCAAGATGAGAAGCTCTAGCTTTTTGTTTTTGAATCCTATGGTATTCAAATAAGAATATTTCTTACTTTCACTTACTCTCTCACCTCACAATCTTTGTCCACAGAACCCACATGACATGAACTTGATCTACGTTTTGGTCATATTTTATGTTAATATGGACACCATAGTAAGATAGTGGTACACCAAACCCTCCACCATCCACATTTATATACCTCCTCCTTGCAGGAGGATCATTGTCATCATCATCATCATCGTCATCTTCATCATTATGTTCATCATCATCATCATCATCTTTAACACTGAGTTCTTACTACATGCTAGGCACTGGACTAAATAATTTAAAGATACCATTAATCTGCACAAAAATTCTATGAGGTAGACACTATCATTACTTCCATTTTACAGGTAAGGACGTCAAGGCTCAGAGAGGTTAAATAACTTGTTCAATGTCACACAGCATATGAAAAGCAGAGCTACATGCCAATGTGGATTTTGATCCAGAATTAGAAGCTTATTAAATCAGAGCATCTTCAAAGCATGGTGATGGTGAAGAAGAGAGAGAGAGGTATCCCAGAAGGTCATACCAGAGAATAATGAGAAATGGGATTTGATGGGTGACATAAGGACAGAGTGAAAAAGGCTTAGAAGATTTGGTAGCTCTTAATATGAAATAGTTTTAAGAACTCTTAGGTTCTTAGATAGGAGAGTGGGATTCCAGGATTTGGAGTAAGAGAGTGGTGCCGATGCCTCCCAGGCAAAGACCACCAGACGCACGTCTGCTGTTGAACAAGCCAGGTTTATTACCTGTGGCAGTGAGGGAGAACATGCACCACAGAGAGCCATGGGGGGGTCTCAGTAGGAAGGCACAAGAAAGGATTTATTATAGGATTTGGGCTTTGATTAGTTAATTTTTGGGTCAAAGGAAAAGGGGTTTACTCTGGAATAGGGTTGTCAGAAAGCGGGCATAATTCTAAAACTATCTTAATAAACTTTATCTAGAAGGAGAGAAGACCCTAGTGAGGCTAGAGCTGTAACAGGTAAAGAAGCTCCAGCTACTAATGTTAGCTGAGGGGGTTGGCGGTGGATTTTTGTAGTTTGCACAGTGACCTCTTTTTGTGCTTAGACAAAATTATGAAGTGGTCTTGGTTTTTGTCTCACTTCATGATCACAGGGTGACTTCATATGATGATAGCTAGTGAGATGATGTCTAACAGGAGGAGGTCATGGCCTAGCTTAGATTTCCAGCTCAGCTCCTAATACCACCAGGGTCTAGTTGTGTGTATCAGGCCAGTGCCCAGATGTCAGAGACTGCTTTTCTCTTTCTTAGTGGGCATGGGAACAGGGCTTTAGGAAGATTCATCCGTGTATAATATGAACTGAGTAGAAGAGATGCTCAAAGGCAGGAAGACTAGCTAGCTAGTCATTGCAGTGGAGATGGGCTTCACTACCCAGGCATCATCACCTGGAACCTCAAAACAACCCCGTAAGGTAGGAGCCATTATCATCGCTATTTTGTAGATGGAGACCCGAGGCTTAGACAGGCTAAATAAATAGCCCTAGGTCCTAGCTAGTTAGTGGAGCAGAAATCCAATGCAGACCTGCCTGACTGTGCATCCAGCAATGACACCATAGGGACTCTTGACACCAGAGGCATGTGGCAGGGAAGCTGTTAGCCCAGTGTGCACACTAGAGTTTTTTGGTGAACTTTCAAAAGGATGCCTGGGTTTTATCCTCAGAGGTGCTGATCTGAGCGGCCAGTCTGGGGACTGGGCACTGGTATGTGTTTAACATACTTCAGGTGATTCTAACATGCAACAGATTTGAGGATTAGAACAGGAGGAGAAACTATCTAAACTCCGTCTGGAGTTAACAATAGCAATAAGTAACTTGGTTAACTCCCAAATGTGGAGTTGGCGGAAAATTGTGCTATTTTGCAATTTGATGGATTCTCTCCTGAGGAAGACTAAAATACAAAAACACAAATGTGCAACCTCTTTCTCTCAAGAAGGCATGCTGGTGTTCAATATCCCCAATCTCCCTGTGCATCGTGGTAGCCAAGAATAGCTATGAGGACAAACACAGACTTCCTTAATTTTGTTGTTAAATGGTGAAACAAATGAACCGCCTCTAAGAGCTTGAATCTCTGTGAAGGAATGTGTTCAAACACAATGGGTCTTTTCTCTCTCTCCCATTCCCTGTGTCAAAACAGAGAGGTATTAGGTACTTTACCTAATCCTTCCCTCCAAGTAGCTAGAGAGAAAAACACACTTGGGGATCTGGATTTCATCCTTAAGTGGCTTATGAGGGTAGCAAAACTTCGATAATCAGTAGGAAAACTTTTGGGGATCCAAACATAATTATAACAAAATAAAGTGAAGGTGGCAATAGCCTTGTGAAAATTGTCGGAGTCGCTCTCCAAAACTGGTATTTGTTGACTTGGACAATAATACAGTTTGATAAGCCACTAAAGAAGTTTACCACAAAAGCTCACACAAGTTGCAAAACAATAAAAGTTATCAAGTATTAGAGGGGATCAGAAAGTCGGGTTAACCTTTAAATAGCAGGTGTGTCTCACTCCCAAGCAAAGACAGGAAGTGAGCACAGCATGGGGGTGTGATTGTGACCGGGGAGGCCAGCGCTGGACAGGAAGGAACTGAAAATGATCACGTCCCCTTTCAGCGGATACATGTATGTCCCTTTTCCTGGAAAGGGGTTGGGGGAAACTTTCCATGGAAATTGCCTGCTTGTAAGCCTGAGCCTTGGTTCTGAAACTGTGGCCAACTTGCTGGTGAGGCAATTACCCAACACAGAACACATTTCTTAACGTGTCAGACACTACTGCTGATGGTATGTGAAGTGTTTTGGGGGATTCATGGATGGAATTTTAAGTTGTGGATAGTTTTATATTTATTTGAATGTGCTTTAGAAAAATACATACTCAGTAACACCAACTGACAAATACTGTTGCTTAGAATGAGACTGAAGTAGGAATGTAAGTAAAGTTCGTAAGTATATGAACACAAAATCATAAAGGATGACAGAAGTTTGAGAAACAGCAGTTTAGGAGTGAAGATGAATAGGAGGTTTAAGCTCCTGTTCCATGTTTCATTTGCTGAGTGACTTTGGGCAAGTCACTTAATCTCTCTGGGCTTTGGTTTCCTTATGGGTGGAATTAAAATGGCCTGTTGAACTCTTGGAAGCCAGACAGGATTGACAATGATGCTCTTGCCAAAGGAACTGCAAAGATGCTCTTACAGGACCAAATATCTGAGACCAAATTGGTTGTTCTTTATAAAGCATTGAGGAGAAATAATGTTGAGTGAAAGCACATTCATAAAAATTAGCTGGCCAGTTTGTGGGCACTTAACACTAAAAATCCAAAAGAATTTAATATTGACTCATCAGTGTGGGGCTGAGTAGAAGGATACACAATATTTCTTAGACCTTTCAATCTCTATCCCCCTCTTTGTCATGAGATGATTTTCATGATGGGGGTTCCTGGTCACAGATAAACATATACTAGTCCAGGGCAGATTATTCCCTGAAGTAGAGCATTTTTGACAAGTGTAATAGTTAAGGTAGTGCAGTAAGTGCTAAGAAGTAATAAGTAAGGCTATGGGAACTGAGATTTGGATTTGGGTTTGTATCTCTGTTTTTCAATTAATACACTTGACCCTTGAACAAAACAGGTTTTAACTGTGTGAGTCCCATTTATACATGAATTTTCTTCCCCCTCTGCCCACTTTGAGATAGCAAGACCAACTCCTCTTCTTTCTCCTCTTCCTCCTCAGCCTACTCAATGTGATGGCAACAAGGATGAAGACCTTTATGATGATCTACTTCCACTTAATGAAGAATAAATATATTTTCTCTTCCTGATGACTTTCTTAATAACCTTTTCTCTTTCTTACTTTCTTGTAAGAATACAGTATATAATACATATAACCCACAAAATACATGTTAATAGACTGTTTCTATTATCAGTAAGGCTTCTTGTCAACAGTAGGCTATTAGTAGTTAATTTTTTGAAAAGTCAAAAGTTATACATGGATTTTTGACTGTGCAGGGCTCAGTCACTTTAACCCCTGTGTTGTTCAAGGGTCAACTGTAATTGTCATGCTGTAGGGAACTGAAGCGACATTAGGATGCCTCAGTTGTCCCATCTGTAAAATGTAGATGCTAATACTTACCTCATAATAATTTCCTTTCTAAACTGTAAGCAGAGACCATGTTTGTTTTTCCTTATCATGGCAGGACCTGGGTATGTTTTATGAATGAATGAATGAGAGACTGTGGGGGTATAATTAGGTAATGCCTGACACATATCTCTCCACACATGGCAACAGCAGTGGGTGTTCCTCCTGATCTTGGATATGTGTGTTGGTAACTCCCAACTCATGGACTTTGGGGCAAAGCACGTGTGCCAGCCTTAAGTTGTCACTGTGTCACATCCCCACCCTGACCATGGTGACTGGCTTGGAGAGGGGCCAATAACCCAATCCGATCATGGGACTTTGGCTAGAAGTTCTGGTCATCGGTTTTTCCTTTTGAGAAGTGAATCAGAGAGAATGTAGGCTCTGGGACTGTTGAAGCTATTCCGCGAGTATGTGAAGCCTGACCAAAAAGGGAGCACCAGGGGACAGGTAACTGGGAAATGGGGAGAGAGGAACAGGGCTCTGGTGATGTCATTTGAGCCCTGGATCAGGCATTAGGGTAAAGTCATTTTTACCTTGGTGTATTTCATTACATAATCTATGAAAAGCTTCCTGTTTGTTTTACCACTTACAGCAGTTGGAGTTATGTCATTTGCAACAAAAAGAATCCTGAAACAGCAACAATATTGTCACCACCATAAATAAAATAACAAAAGCTAGGATCAAATGCCTACAGTTCAAAAACTTAACATTTTTGGCTTTGCTGGGGCAAAATTGGAGGGAGACCTTAACTTCAAAGTTCTTTCACTTAAGACAGAACACAACCACTTCCTTCTGGAATGACTCATATTGGTTCTTTCCTAATGCCCTGAGAGGTGAGGGTCTGGCTAACACAGACGTTTAGAAAAGGAACACACGCTATATGCTTTTCTTTCAAATCCCATCCAACATCCTGCCTCCCTGGCAGCAAATAGTTCAGCTACTCTTTTCCCCTGGCCGTGACTGCTTTCAACACATCATTATAATTTTCTCGTTCTCAATTGATCTGTGTGGGACCACCTTCCCAAATCACAGGCAAATTGCTCCTGAAAGTAACATCTGGGCCCACAATTAAATTCATTCACACATCAGATATTGCCCATTACTGGACACTGGACACATGGTATGATTTGAGAGTTAATCAACCACTGCCTTGGAAATGAAATTTGAGGCATCAAGAGGATAGACAACTCCAAATTTTCCTTCTTCCCACTTGAGGGGTTTGGGTACAGATAATGCTCTATGATCTGGGAACTTGGGAACTATTTTCATGGTCTACATCTGCATCCCCAAAAAGGAGGGTAGAAACTTGCTTCCAAAACTCATTTGCAATAATTATAACATATAACCAACAATGACGGAAGCTGTAAAATCACTCAGTGTACATTCAGTGATCTTTTTAAAAGAATTCATCATGTACTAAGCACATCATAAGGGGCACGGAGGGTACAAGGATGAGTGAGACGTGGTTCCTGCCTTCAAGGAGGAGAGTAAAGCTCGGTTGGGGAAAGTCAGTTGAACCACAGAGTGCGCACACAGATTCCCAACAAAATTTTAAAAGTGACTTTGCAACAGTTAAGTTCATGGGTTCTGGAATCTAACAGGTATGAGTTTGAGACCTAGCTCTGCCACTTGCTCGAGGCAATGCATTTAATATGTTCTTCAACCTTAGTTTTCTGATATGTAGAATCAGTTAGCAGTAACTACCAATGCACATGGTTTCTCTCTGAAGATTAAAATAGCTCACACATGGAATGCACTTACTCTCATGCTTGGCACGTCAAGAACACTCAATACATTTTAGCTTTTATGATTTTTAGGAACATTCAGCATTACCATAGTAGTTAAGCCCTAGATCAGCAGTCCCCAACCTTTTTGGCACCAGGGACTATTTTCATGGAAGACAATTTTTCCATGGGCCAGAGAGGGTAGGGGATGGTTTCAGGATGATTCAAGTATATTACATTTGTTGTGCACTTTATTTCTATTATTATTACATTGTAATATAAAATGAAATCATTATACAACTCACCATAGGTTGGGGACCCGTGCCCTAGATGGTAGGGAAAAAAGGCAGCAAAACAGATATCCTTTGTTTTAAGTAAATACATTGTACCAATTTCAGAGTGCCTCAAAGCAACAAATTCCAGCAAAAATTGACAAATGTGAAGCTTAAATAGTAGCATCTATTGGAAAAGCACAGTGCTCTACCTAAGTTTTGTTAGGCACATCTTCTCTGGATAAAGGAGAAGTCCTGGGATAAATGCACAAGAAGGAATAAAGGAAGTTTAAAAGAAAAATTTCTTTATCCACTAAAGGAACATTTCTAGTGAGTTGGTATTTCGGGAGTCACCCACAGAGCAGATAAGAAATAAAACTGTCAATGTAAGGTCTGAGATTGTCAGAATTATGTTCTATTTGTCAAGTTTTTAGAAAATTACTAATAAAAATAGCAATAAGAATTATTAGGGCAGTTACTATGTGCTAGGCCCATCGCTAAGCATCTGGTATATATTAATAAGTAATAAGCTGCTAACATTTGATAGCTTACTATGTATAGGCACATGCTTCATCCTATTTAATCCTCAGAACTCTGAGCTAGATCTTATTTTCCTAATTTTGAGATGAGAAATCCAAGATCCTTCGAAGTTAAATAGCTTTGCCTGAGTCCACATGGCTCGTAGGTGGCAGAGCAGGAATTCCCTAGGCCTAGGTCTCGTTCAATATACTATGCTCATCGAAGCCACTGGGAAGGGACACACATGTCTAACACAATGTTTCTGGTCTTTTAAAATCATGTTCTACTTGCTACATTCAACTTTCACTCCCGTAGGCACATTCAGGCACAGTGGCTGAACTCCACCCTGGGAAGCACATTAAAATACATGAGAGTGTTTCAAAAGGTCTTTGCTTCCACTTCCATGTATAAAGAGTAAATCACTCACCAGGGCTGTACCAGGTGCTTAGCAACACATTATCTGTGACACCATATGCAAATATATGTTGGCAACTCACGGTCTCGTCGCTGGTGCAACCTGAACACTGAACAACATCGTAGGAGAGTCGAGCTGCCTCTTGCCAATCCTGTCACCTCTATCCAGCTGTCTCCTTTGGGGACCACATCCCTGGCTGATCAGAGTCGTTCTTCATACCTGGAAGTGAAATGGAATCAGTATACCAAGTCCTCTTTGAGGGTGTGGTAATAAAGAGTGAGCAGGAAATACAATTCAGAGTTGCAACAGTGGTTTTCCTGAAGCAACAAATCCTAGCTTTAAAAAAATGCAACAAGGAGCCTCATCCAGAATACCGCAAGATTTTAGACTTAGTGGACACTCCATGGACCCCTGCGGTGAAGGCTGTCTCCCCAACTTCTCCCCAGGGAAACCTATCTTGGGTAGAATCACTGTTCTATGAAGATAAGGAGTATATGGGAAAGAAGAGGGAATACAAGTTAAACCACATGTACTCCGACTGGCCCATTATTTATTTTATGGCTACACTTCAGTGGGACACAAGTGAGCAACACAGGACTACAAGCTTTCATCTCATTCCTCAACTCCCTCCTTCTCGCTCCACTTCCTATTACTCTAGGGGTTTTATTATTTTAAGAGTTTAATGTTCGTCCCTTTAAATTGAAGAGGCTGGGTAACTCGCTCAGCATAATGCTTTTATAATTTCAGTCCCAAAGTGATACGACAATTGAAAGCCAGACACATTTCATTTTCTTAAGATTGTGATTCCCCCCCAAATAATTTTGTTAATATAATATCAGAAGAAGGTGTTACATGTAGATTCACCCTAGCAGTTACCCTCCTGTAAGCAGTTGGCGTGAGTGGTTAGGAGTGTGTCGGTGACCAGCCTGTCCTATAAGCGCCACTGACCTGCCAGATGAAGAGACCTAAATTTTAAGTATGAAGACACAGGAAATTATTTCCCCATGTCCTGCTTAAAGCTTTGATGTTAATACTATGCAAACTAGATAATATACATTTAATCAACATTTTTCTATTGACTGTTCCTAGAATGATGCCAGGCACTCAGGGGGAATCCAAAAGAAATGGAAAGCATAGTTCATTCCCTGAAAGAATGCTTACTCTGATTGGAGGGAAGAGACAGAGACAGTACTCATTAGGCAGGTAAGTTTTGAGGCAAGCTGTTTATAATTAAGTAGCAATTAGGTAACAGAGATAAATCAGCAAAGGGAGATGTTCATTTAGGTTACAGTGAGGAGGAAAGTGCATGTAGCGTTTGGAGAGAAACAAAGAACTGTCACCGAAAGAGACTTCAAGTCAGGAATGATTTTCATCAACTGTGTCACACCATCGAGGAAATCTTC
>CM052447.1:14910779-15037964 GCA_028533085.1 Varecia variegata
CAGGCATGCGCCACCATGCCCGGCTAATTTTTTCTATATATATTTTAGTTGGCCAGCTAATTTCTTTCTATTTTTTAGTAGAGACGGGGTCTCGCTCATTGCTCAGGCTGGTCTCGAACTCCTGACCTTGAGCGATCCACCCGCCTCGGCCTCCCAGAGTGCTAGGATTACAGGCGTGAGCCACCGCGCCCGGCCTGAGGAAATCTTCTTAAAGCACTCTTTTGTCTAGCAAGTCCGGGAGACTTGGGGAAAGAGAGAAGGGCCATTTGTCCTGTTTCACAGAAATGGCTAAGAAAGCAAACGATTTTTGTAGTCTTATGCCAGATTAAACACATTCCCTAAGCCTCACTTGCTATTTCCTTTTAAGCCACCAACTTAAAAAAAAAAAAAATGGAAAGAAATTGATCTCTTTTTACTCCTGTGGTCAGGACACGTGCTGAGAATTGGTAAATGCCAGAAATTGAAGATGTTGTGTTTAATATATAATAATATTACATTTTGATGAGCACTGACTTAGAAACTAAGGGCTATTATTATTGTCTTGACGTTACCTGAGGCTTGAAGAGGTTGAGTCACTTGTCCAGGGTGGTGGGGCAGGGGCTCAAACCCAGGCTGTCCGGTGCGGAAGTCCAGGCTCCCAGTCACGCTCGATGATGCTCTCCCAGTGCGGACTCAGGGCCCGCGATATCAGCAGCACCTGGGAATGTGAAGTCTCAGGCCCACCCCAAATTTATCGAATCACAAACTCCAGGGGAGGAGCTCAGCAATCTCTGTTTGAAAAAGCCCTGCAGGTGATTCTGGTGCAAGCTCAAGTTGGAGAACTGCTTATCATCATTTCTCTTTTAAGCTCAGATGGGAGTTTAGCGTAAGCAGGTGGGGGGCCAAGGGAGAAAAGTCTCTTAAACTTAGCATGATGAAAACCCTGAGAGGAGCAGAGCTTTTGAACATCTCTGAACCACTGATGAGTGTGCTGCTGCCAACCTGTTGAAACATGGCACAGGTTGAACCCAGGGACTAACCCTTGGGAGCATTTGCTCCGAGATAATAGCTGACAGGCAGGGGTGATAATTCCAGCTCCAGCATCACCAGCACTGTAACCTTGGACACGTCCTGGAGCCCCCCTGCACCCCAGTGTCCTCATCCACTCCTGCAGGCCACTGGGTTAGATGATTTGCATGCCCCTTCCTGCTCTAAATCTCCTAGCAGGGCAATCATTGCAGGGCCAGGCAGAATCAGGTGCTGTAGGGAGTGGCAGACTAAGACGCTGGAAAGAAAAGATGACTCCAAGGGCTTAAAGGGTTCAGGAAGCTCTATTATTGAAGGAGATGGGGGCTGAAGGTGGGAAGGTCAGATAGGAAAAGAGCGGGAGGGAAGGCCGTGCATCCAGACATGGGTGATCAGGGGCTGGGGGAGCTGAGCCAGGTGTGCTGTGAGATCGTCTGGGCAGATGAAGGCAGGGTTTGAATACAACGCAGACAAGTAAGCAAAACTCCCAAAATGAGAGTTTCACATTGATCATGAAGTGTTTCTACTCAGTAGATTCATTGAATACACCGATTATTACTTTTCCTTTAACCTAGCACAGTGATTCTCACTCAGTCAAGGGCAATTATGCCCCTCAGGAGACATTTGACAATGTCTGGAGGTATTTTCAGGTTTCACAACTGTTTAAGCAAGGGGGTGGGTGTTGGGGTTGCTGCTGGCGTCTAGTGAGTGGAGACCAGGGATGCTGGGGTACTGCTAAACATCTTACGATTCACAGGACACACCTCGCCCCCAACGAAGGATTACATGGCCCAAAATGTCAAGAGTGCATAGTTTGAAAAACCGTGACCTAGCAGATGAGCCCCTACCCCAATATCTAACAACTAATTTAGAAGCTGCAGATAATGATTACTATGCCACGTGGGGTTCTAAGCACCTGGAGGTCCTCTTCTCACAGCAACTCTGTTGCTTTTTTAACAAATAGACTTTATTTTTCTAGAGCAGTTCTAGATTCACAGCAAAATTGAATGAACATGCAGAGGTGTCCTGTGTACTCGGGGACCCACATACTCACAGCCTCCTCCACTATCTGTGATTACTTTTTAGTAGCTTCTTTTTACCTGTAAGAAGCTGAGGCTTACAGAAGCTCAGATGCTTAGTTAGCAAGGGGAAGTACTCAAATCTGGACTCAGGTCTGCAGAATTTGAAAGCCAGTGCTCTTGTGCATTCCCAGTTCATTCCACAGCCCTGCTACCCTCCCTGCCGAGCTACTGCATCAGCTCTGTTGCAAGCACCTGGGGCAGGAAGGGATGGGCCAAGCCTGCTGCTGAGGACACAGGGTAACTGTGATTCAGAACCTTCATCTACTTTGGACTCTCGTTATCATTTTACAGGATGAATTGAGAAGAAGCTAAAGCATTAGAAACAAGCAGACCTCAAAAAGACAACTGCGTGGTAAGAGTCTACATGAAATAAGCATTCGCTGGGCATTTAAAATGCCTTTGTGGCCTTTCCTCATTCTTTCCAGAGCAGTCCTGGGTATCAGCTGATAGGAGAGGTGAACCATGAAAAATGCTGGGCTCCAGTCAAAGTAATTCCATTAGGGGCAGAAATGACTCGCTGAAACACGAGGAAGGGAAATCATCTGCAGCGTACCAACAGCTGGGCCCAAATGACATCACTCGCCAAAATCAAAGGAAATGAGCTAATCAGATATGCATAAAAGCCCTTTTTGTTTGCTTGCTTAGAAAGTAACAATTTGCTTTCAAGCTAGAGGTGGAAAAAAAAAAAAAACTCTTTGAAATATTTTGGCCCTGATATTTTGCTTTTTAAAATTGTTTTCAGTTATTGGAGCACACATGAAAATAAAATGCCTGAAATATACTCGGTTCACTGCATGTTAGGAG
Source organism: Varecia variegata (assembly GCA_028533085.1). Lineage (NCBI taxonomy): Eukaryota > Metazoa > Chordata > Mammalia > Primates > Lemuridae > Varecia > Varecia variegata. Next base: position 14,913,671 of record CM052447.1, read on the forward strand.
GAATTGCCACAGGAATGTTGTTTTCACAGGTTCCTGCTAAACGTTTGATGGTCCATAGCTCACACCCTGCTCAAGGGGACCGAAGTTATCCAGTGATTTTTATCCACCACATCCCTTCACATTTTGACCTTTTTTGCTGTTTCATAGCAAGTTCATCCAGCCTGTGGTTGAGTAAATTCATATTAAATGAAGGGTTGAAGGCTGTGGGTAAACATAGAATTAAATAGTGTTAAGTGAAAAAAGCCAAAGGCAGGGAATTCGAAGCTATCCACCTGGTAGGACAAAGCAGGGAGATCCAGCCCTTCCCCAAGGACAGAGGCAGGAGGCGGTGCCAGGAAGGCCGGGAAGGTTTGGGGCTGCTGGTGCAGGCAGTAAGAGCATGCAAGGAACGGGAGCATTTAGGTTCTAATCAAGTCCATCTTCTGCCTCTCCCAGAGTTCAACGGGGCAGACAGAGCAGGACTTCAGAGTCGCACTCACAGACCGAGCTCAGTCCTCACTGAGGAGTTAACTGGGGACTCTCAGAGAGGAGGGCGGTCAGAACCCATCCTCCCAGGTCACAAGGAGCAGTGAGAAGAGTCATCGCTTCAAGATACAGAGCGGATGTGGCCTGGTGAAGGAGGCTCAGGACACACCGTGCAGTTATTTGAGAGGCAGACTCTTCCAGAAAAGTTGTCCAGAACCAGCTACCAGCCCAGGTACCAGCACCCCCAAGTGGTCACCATTTCATTATTACTACCACTGTGGTAAGACCATTTAATATGAGGTCTGCTCTCTGAACACAGTTGTAAGTGCAGGATACAGAATTGCTAATTGGAGGGACAGTGTTGTACAGCAGATCTCTAGAATGTACTCATTCTGCATAAGCGAAACTTTATACACTGAACAGCAACTCCCCATTTGCTTCTCCCCCCAGCCCCTGGCAACCGCCATTCTTCTTTCTGCTTGTATGAGTCTATTTTAGATACCCCATATAAGTGGAAGCATGCAGTATTTTTCCTTCTGTGACTGGCTGCTATGGTTTGACTATGTCCCCTCCAAAATTCATGTTGAAACCTCATCCCCATTTTGGTGGCATTATGAGGCAGGGCCTCTTGGGAAGTGATTGAGTCACGAGGGCTCCGTCCTCCTGAATGCATTAGTGCCTTGTAAAAGGGCTGGAGGGAACTAGCTTGGGCCCCTTATACCCTTCCACTTACTACCATGGGAGGACACAACATTCAAGGTACCATCTTGAAGCAAAAGCAGCTCTCACCAGATACCGAACCTGCTGGCGCCTTGATCGTGGACTTCCTAGCCCTTAGAACTGTGAGAAATAAATTTCTATTGTTTAGAAATTACCTAGTTAGTGGTATTTTTTTATATAGCACAAATGGACTAAGATATTGGCTTATTTCACTTTAGGGTGACCATTTTTAATGGGGCCTGAGTGGACACCCTAGGGGGCCAGGGTTCAAAGGCAGAGGTGCTCTGGTCTGTCTCACGGCCCGGGGCTGGGGTTGGGGCTGGGCTGGAAGAGGTGCAGACCCCCACCTCACCCCTGCACTCCCTTATCTGGGCCCTCTGTGTAACCCACTCCTAGGAAAGGGAGATTTTATGTTGACCTTATCCCAAAATAACCTTATAGTTTCTGTTTTCCTCTCCATTAAGAATGTTTCCTTTATTTTACTGAGGAAAAAACAGAACAAAACTTTCTTCATAAAACAAGTCTCTGGAAGTATCTTTAAAAATGTCTTTTTCTACAAGTCGACAACAAAGCAAACAACCCAACTAAAAATGGGCAAAGGACTTGAACAGTGATTTCTCCCAAGAAGATATGTGAATGACCAATAAGCACACCAAAAGAGGCTTAACATCATTAATCATTAGGGGAATGCAAATCAAAACCATAATGAGATATCACCTCACACCCATTATCAAACAACCCCAGATAATAACAAGGTTGACAAGGACATGGAGAAACCGGACCCCTTGTGCTCTGTTGGTGGGATTGTAAAATGGTGTAACTGCTATAAAAAACAGTATGGTGGGCTCACAAAAAATTAAAAGTAGAACTACCATATGATCCAGCAATTTCACTTCTGGGTATAAACCCCAAATAGTTGAAAACAGAGTCTTAAAGAGATATTTACAACACTCTTGTTCATAGCAGCATTCACAATAGCTAAAACATGGAAGCAGCCCAAGTGTCCATCGACAGAAGCGTAGATGAACATAGAATGAAGTATTATTCACCCTAAAAAGAGGAGGAAATTCTGACATGTACTACAAGGTGTACGAACCTTGAGGACGTTATACTAAGTGAAATAAGCCAGTCACAAAAACACAAATCTTGTGTGAGTCCACTAGTACAAGGTACCTAGAATAGGCAACTTCAGAGAGACAGAAAATAGAATGGTGGTTGTCAGGGGCTGGGGGAAGGGGAAATGGGGAATTATTGTTTAATGGGTATAGAGTTTCAGTTTTGCAAGATGCAGAGCTCCAGAGATGGATGTCTGTGACGGTTGTATGACAATGTAAATGTACTTAATACCCCTGATGAATAGTACACATAAAAATGGCAAAGACTGCAATTTTATGTTGTATGAATTTTAGGGCAATTAAAATAAAAGACTTTCTCATGAAGTGTGGCTTTGGAGGTAGCAACGACCTATGTGATTTGTAAAAGACTGATAATAACATTGTTACAATTTACTGAGTAACTATATATATATTGGGAACTGTACACACATCCTACTTAACCCTCCCATTTGTGCAAAGGGTTTGGATGCAGAACTGTGTGGCTCTGAAGTTCACACATCTGACCACCACGCTGCCTCATGCAGTTTCCGTGAGCCGGGATGCAAACTTAGGTTGGTCTGACTCTAAAACCCCATCCTCGGTCCACAGCATACCACTGAATTAGTTTTATTTATTTTGAAAACAAATCTAGATCTTGCCCAATGACTCCCATCTTGATTGAGGCTTTTTCCCATTTGATGGCATAGGAGATAACATTGATTAAACTCTTAATATGTGCCAGGCGCTGTTCTAAGTACTTTACATGGATTAAGCAATTTAATACTCACAACAACCTCAGGATGTGGATTCCATTATTGTCCCCATTTTAGAGATGGGGAGTCTGATGCTCAGAGAGATTAAGGGAACCTGTCTACAGACACAAAGCTGGTGGTTGGCAGGGCAAGGATGCGGACCCCGGCAGGCAGTCCCTGGAGAGGACGTGCTCTGTAAACACCCGGCTACCCTATGTAATTAGAATTCACCCTGAGGATTTGGGGGAAAGTCTACACCAACAAACTCTGATTACATAAAATATTTAGTGATGGAATGGGATGATATTCAAGAAGGCATTGTCTTTTAGAAACAGGAAAGCCTATGCTGTTTAGCTAGTTGGATTTGTCCTCAGACATTTCAATTGAACTTATTTGTACTTCTTTTAAAAAGTCATCAAAGTCTTAGGCTGCTGTGTTCAAAGGCTCTAGAAGCCATTTGAGCCATTCGTGCTAATCATTGGATGATGATACAAGATGCTACTCTATGTGGCTTAGCAACTGTATTTTGGGGCAGTTTGGAGGTTCTCTTTGGAGTCCAGCTCATTCTGATTTAAGATGAGGCTTTTGCCTGTGCTGCAGTCACCGTCGGTGACATGGAGGAGTAAATATAATGTCTGGTTACAAAGGCAAATTGAGGCACAATAAAATTTTAAAGAATTTATTTGAGCAAACAATGATTCATAAATCTGGTAGCTCCGGATCGCAAGTGGTTTGGAAGCTCCACTGGAGGAACACAAGGGGGAGGTTTTTATAGGATGAACACAGAAGTAAAGAAAATATGTGATTGGTTACAGTAATACAGTCGCCTTATTGATCTATCCTATTGGAAAGTCCCTAGTTATTTGATTGTAAGGGTTTTTTTTGGCTGCTTCTGATTGGTTGAGCTTAAGTCCTGTTTTTCTTTAACATAGGCATTTATAAGAAATAACTCAGGTTAAGTTTTGCTTATGTTTGCAAAGCAAGCAAGGTTAAGGTTGGTCACTTATGAGTTCTAACTGGCTTGGTCTGCTCAGGGATTTTTCAGGTTTGGTCTCTATTTTAATTTACTTGAACATGCTTCTTGGGCCAGGACCGGCACTGGCCACCTCCCAGGGTTGGTGTAAAGGACGCCAGAGAAGGAGGTGGTTGGGGCACTTCAAAAGCCTCAGAGCAATGCACTACTGCGCTAGCTCCGACCTGGGTGCCCCCTCCCATCTGGCGTCTGCTGGGGAGCAGAGTCCTCCTCACACATCACGCTCAGTAGATGCCCTTTGGCTTGGTGTAGTCGACTCTCTGCAGTAATTCTTCTGCTTGCTAGAATTGGGCAACAGTTGCTCTAGATTAGAGGCATGAACAAAAGAAAAGTCTACACACTGACGCCTAGTGTTCAAACATTCTGCCTTTAGGGGAACCATCAAACCCCTGGCTAGGATGGAGGGTGGATGGAGATTTCCAGTGTTCTTGTTTGCCTGATTCAAGGTTGCTCCACTTTGTTTTAATGCTCGGCACGCCTAACCTTGTCTGTGATTGTGCATTGAACACAGGTGAGTGTGGTCCATGTGTGGGGGGAGGGAGAGGGGGGAGGGTGTGTGCTTAGGTTGTAAAGTCAACTCTATCAATGAAGAGTTTTAGTCTTACCTGATTAAACAAACCTACCGAGGGCTTCAGGAAAAGGGTTCAGTGAAGGTCAAAGAGTAATCTAAAAGTAACCTGAGTTACTTACTTGCATTTCTCAGAATGATATGCAATGCCTTAGCCTAGCGGCGAGGGTGGGTGCCAGACCCAGGGTGCCTGGGTGTGGATCCCAGCCTTGCCACTTACTAGCTGAGGAACTTTGAACAAGTTACTTAATGTAGGTAAAATACGGATTATTTTGGGATAGAACTACCTCACAGGACTGTTGGGAGGATTAAAAGGAAGGGAAATACAAGAAAGGTACTTAGAATAATGCCCGGGACATGGTAAATCGTGAATAAGTTTTAACTCAAGAACCTTACAATCTCATTTCCTCTTGTTCTCTGCAAGCTGCCCAGCATTTCTCCTAAACGTTACCCCAAGTTCTTCCTCTCGTCCTCTGCCTCCTCCCCCTTTCGTTCCTTCTGTATCTTCAAAAGCCAAATGAACCACTGCAAAGGGAAAAGATCCCAGGAAGAAACAGACTGACTAAAACCAGGACTCTGGGGTTGAGTGGGAAGAAGTCTAGTTTCCATGCACATGTAAGGTCTTGTTATCAACTCCTTATCTTACCACTGTGAGAAGCAACAAGCTCCAAATAGTGGTTAAGAATAGGAGCTTCCAAATCAAAGCCCTTTGGGTTTGAATCCTCGCTTTGCTGAGACCATACCAAGGAAGCTTCCAAAGTGGACAGAATCTCAGTTTCCTTTTCTGTAAAGTTTGGTTGATAATATTGATCTTGCTGCGTTATTGTGAGGCTTAAAGCTGTTAGCACTATAATGTGCTGGCATATACCAAGTGCACAGTAATTGGGAGTCATTGATACTATGTTTTTCTAGTTCTACAAAAATACGAGACAAGACAGGAAGAGGACATCAAGGTAGAGACCATTAGGCTACTAGAAAAGTTGCTTTCGGCTTTGTTTCCAATATGGCAGCCCCTGGTGGTTTAATCTTCAGCCTGCTGGTCCTTGCTACTTTACCTAGAGTTAAGAAAATCTGTCTCTTTGCAAAGAGTCCACCGTTTCCAGAAGCTGCCTAAGAAAGAGAGAAAAATCAATCCTACTTTACCGAGTTGCTACTCTCTGAGCACAAGAAAAGCCACTTGGAGGGCTCCATGAGTAGAGGGCAGGGGATGGGATGGGGGCTCAACAGTTCAGCGGAGGGAGGTGTGGGTCCCTGGCCCCTAGAAGCCGGCTGTCTTCCAGGTCTAATTGCAGCACATTCCTGAGATCTGTTGTCACCAAGCCATGATGCAAACGCCTCAGCATTGTGGGTGGAGAGGAGTTAGAATATCTATGGGAGACACACAAAAACATATGCTGACCCCTTCAAACCTATGACCATATTCTAAATGGAGCCAAACCAAATGAAATCAAGGTCTCTGTCCAGCATTTGAGAGCCAGTGAAAATAGGAACTCAGTGTTTCTCTAAATACACAGAGTATATTACCTTAGTCATAAAATTGGGGACTTTCAAATCTAATTTGTTCAGCCCTAGTGCTGTTGAAGGCTGGGCAGGGTTCCAAAGGAAATCACCTCCACGCAAACAGAGATTAGCAGCTCTCCACTGGAGACATATGGGAATGATTCCCTATAATCTGCAGTAATTGTGGCTGCATTACATTCAAATCCTGTTTTCAATTTTCTTAAACTTCTAGACTGATTGTGTTATTAAATCATGCTGGCTGATGTGTTTAATAAGGACCTATTAAATGTTTATAAAATTAGGGAAATAAATATGGGCTTTTAGTCAGATTGCCCAATGGATCTGGTAACCTATTGTTAAAATAACAGCCCTGCTGTTAAAACTGCTTCTCCTGACTGCACAGGCTGGTACGCACTTTAAAACATTATCCCAACACTCACGCGGAGCTGTTTATTCTAACACTCCATTCACTAAAGAATTTGGCGCACCCTCCCCACCCCGCCCCCATTCCACAAAGAAAGAAAGACATTCAAAGAAGACTAACCGACTGTAAGATATAGTGTCTTGGCTGACAAGAAATGTCACCTCTGCTTCCAATGAAGTAGTGATAACAACATTTTTCTAGAGAAGCCCCAGGGAGAGCCGTTTTGTTGTTGTTATGGTTGAAGACTTCACCTGGCTTAATTTCAAACTGGAAATCGCACTGAAGTTCTGCAAGGCCTTCAGTAGGCAGGTATGATCTACCTTTAGGGAGGGAAGGAAGACCTGGCTAGAATTTAGACAGCAGGGAGAGAGAATGAATACAATCTAGTCTTCACACAGATGGTCTTACTTAGGAATTATTTATCTGTTGACTCTTGGTGATCATGGGTAGTTTGAGAAGTATAGAAGTTTTCCGTGACATGGTTTGGACTAGTTCAGTAGCCTTTGCCTTGTTGGCTTTTGAAAGCAAAGACTGGCAATACCTGAAGAAGGGAACCGGGCATGGATGGCTAACGCTGTCTTAAAACGGTGCCCGGAGTAGGGACCGCCAAGCCAGGAGTTTTGCATCCAGCTTCGTATTCAATGGCCACTTGACCTGGCTCCAAGGAGCCTCCTTTTCCTTATCTCTAAAATGGAGATATTAACAGTATCCACCTCTAGGGGTTGTTGTGAAGATTAAATAGGACTATAATACATGTCAACCATGGTGTCTGGCCCATGGTAAGGTTTCCGTAGTGGTTGCTAAAAAAATAAGAAGTGAAGAAGTAGAGGCTACGGTCCAAATCAGTGATCTCTTTTAGCATGTTAAAAATAATATGAAAGTATGTTCATCATAAATATTAATACAATATTAACTGTCTGAGCATGCTCCTAAGTGTGGCCTTAAATGCAGTGGGGTGTGATTCTCGTCCAAAGCAATTCCCTAACACAGACACAAAACCATAACTTCAGTCCTCCCTGCCAAAACACTCTGAGCCACCTGGCCTTAAACCACAGTTTCCTACACTCTCGACCACAGCTCAAGTAATTCTGTTATCTTCGGGGCAAATGAAAACCCCACTTTCTTGGACGAATTAACCTTTGAGTTTCCCCTAAGGAAGGGGAGGGCAATTAAACAATCTTTCTGGCACTTAAAAAAAAAAAAAAAAGGCCAACAAACCACATCATTATCTTGGTATAAATTCACCCCCTTAAAATATTTCTAACAAGTGTGCACTGACTCCCCCCGCTCTCGCCTGCTGCCCCCACCCCCCTTCCAGAATATGGTGAAGTGATGGAAGAGGGGGGTGCCGGCCTGGTTCACATTAGAGGCTCCGAAAGGTTGGAGGAGACTTGGATACAAGGGTATTATTTGGCAGAACCTTGTAAATGACCTGATTGTTATTTTATATTGGCTACAGTCTCCAAGCCACTGCTGCTTTCCAGAAAGGCCCCTAGTCTGGCCAGGTAGTTACACTGAGCAGTGTCACAAGCCTGTTCCATGGAGGGACACACGTACTCTATGTGTGTGTGTGCGTGTGTTTCCCATGAACTTGTACACAGGCAACCTGCTGTCTTAGCTAACACCCAGCCAAAATACAGCAGAAACCCAGCACAGCAATTATTTTTACGGATTTTTTTTTTTTTGGTCTGCCCTCGGGGGACCTTCTCCCAGTTTAATTGTCTGGGGGGATTGTTTCCTTGTGGGATTTTATTTCAAAACATTGCCATTAAAATTTCTTTCTGAGCGGAAAGGAAAGAGAGAATGGAATTTTCTTTTTTAACTCTCCTTAAACACATAAACCCACAATCACATAAAAATTCACCAAACTGTGTATCTTGAAATTAATAGAGGTGTTTTGTGATGCATAGATTTTTAAATTATTTGTCTAAAGATATGTTTAGAATTGATTATATTAAAGGTGTATAAATCTTGGGCCCCCTTCCCCCACTCCTGCGCCTTGGAAATGAATTCAAGCAAACCAACTGAATTTTAAGTTAAGACAAACAGGGGGAGAGATCATTTGTCTCCAGTTATACATGAAATAGCTTATAATAGCGGATGCTGAGTTCATGAAGTATATGTTCGACCCCCTTTGATATAAATTCCATCATCAGCTCACAAAGAAATTGTATTTATGCATAAGACAGTGCTCTCTCACATGAACTCCTATAAATTACGAGAACAGAAAATCCAAATTTATAAGATGCCATTTCTGGATTTATTTTTAATGCTCTCTCCCGCATATTACCAAACAAATGCCACATTAGCAGAGCATGAAAGGCTTTTTACGGGCATAAGCTATGGCCATGAAATGCACAGCGCAGGCTGGGCTGGGGGTTAGGTGCAAATGCAGAAGCAAAGAGAGAAAGTATGAGAGGGAGCCGGTGCTGGGGGTTGCTTGGGAGGTCCAAAGTCCTTCTGTTTCCGTTGGTGTAGACACGCTGGTCATTTTCCTTTGAAGGAAGGCGCATTTCTTGATCCATTAAGGATACCAAACACAGATGATTATTTGCATTTCCTAAGAAATATAAGTCTATGTTTTCCCTTCCAAACTCCACACAGTACGAATAAGACTCTGTTCTCCTCTCCATTTTTCACTAATTCATTCAATAATTCACGTGTTCATTCATTCATTTATCCCTCAAATATTTATCTACTGCTTACTATGTGTCAACTATTTAGCTAAGGAACTGAGGATACAGAATCCAGTGAGGACAGTACGGGGTAGTAGCTAGAACACAAGGTGTCGAGTCAGCCTGCCTAAGTTATATATGAATAAATAATAATAATATTAATAATATTGGCTAACATTTATTGACTGCTTACTCAGTGCCAGGCACAATTCTAAGTTTTTACGTGAGTGAATTCATGTAATTTTCTCACATCTCTATGAGGTTAGATGCAATTATTTATTTATTTTAACCACGAGAAAACTGGTTTAAAAAAGAAACCACGTTGAAGTTAAGTTCTGAGAGCTAGTAAGGAGTAGAGCAAGTGTATGAACCCAAGACTTCAAGGCCAGTAGATTTAATCACTCTGTTGAAAGGAGTAGGTGATCCTAAATCTATCCATGGATCAATCATCAATCTCCCAGCCCTGTCCTTCTCCCACGGTGTGACCTTGGGTAAATTAGTTAATCTCTCAGTGCTTTAGTTTTCTTACCTATAACATGAGGATGATAATGGTACCTGCTTCATATCATAGTGGTGAAGACTAAAGGACAACCTGTACATGTGCAGCTCTTAGAACAGTGCCCGACACAGGTGTGTGTCCAGTGTTTGCTCTCGTTTATTTGTTATCCACATTATTTGGTAAGTCTCCTCTTTCATTACATACAATGGATGCATTAAGACACCAGGGCTCAATTTTCTCATAGAACCTTGGTTCAGGAAGGACCAGCTTAGACACACATAGTGTTCGACTGGCAGAGGTACCAAGAAGGTCTTAGGTTATGAAGGGCAACCATTAGTGGTTCAAGCCAAACCACTAGAACAATCTAGTAAAAAGTCCTATCATTTTGTAATTAAAGGTTAAGTCTGGGGACGGAGGGACAGGATTCAGAGGAGCTCTCTGAGGCTTTAGTCACAACTGAAGTCCCCACACATAGATCAACTCCCCCCAACCCCTGCTCCGCTACCCCTGATTATTAGTATCTCTTCAGAAAAGACTTGACACGGTGCCACTGAGATCTTCAGACTTTCGAGTGTTTCCGTTTTGTAAAAACCCAAAGGCCTGGAGGACAGGATGCCAAAATATCAAATTATACAAAAAACACTTAACTGGCAGCTACTCCATAATTGCTCATTTGTAGTTGGGCACCAACCCCCTCAGTGTCTGTCTTCAGAAACCAGCTATTGTCTGTTTCATGTCTGATCTTCTGTCTGAGGCAATGTTCTTGGTGGCAAGCAACAGAAACTGAATTGGGCTGACCTGGGAAGAAAAAGAATTTATCAAAAGGATATTGGGTAAACACCAGTGGGAACCAAGCTCAGAAACTACCTGCCAACCAGTCACAAAATGGTGTGAACAGGATAGTGTTTCCTCTGGAACTGAGGCGCTCGATGTTGGAACTTGGTTATCTCTGGACCAGGCTGTCTTGGGGGCCATCATTCCTTTTTCTCCTGGAAACTACATCTTGCTGCACCCACCATCACTGCCAGAGAACTTTCTGCAGGCCCTGCTTCTTTGCAGCTCTAGCTCAGGTACAAAGCCAGGAGTAGATACCCACAACCGGCCAAGCCTAGGCCCAGGCCCTTGCTGTCAGTGGAGTCTTTGAAACAAGTTTCTGGCATTTTCAGATTCTGTAGATGGAGGCTGTATTAGCTTGGGCTGCCATAACAAAATACCATAGTCTGAGTGGCTTAAACAACAGACATTTCTTTCTCACGGTTCTGGAACCTAAAAGCCCAAGACTAAGGAGCCAGCACATTCCATCGTTAGTGAGGAACTCTTCCTGGCTTGCAGATGGCTGGCTGCCTTCTCCACGTGTTCTCACACGGCAGAGAGTCTCTCTCTCTCTCACACACACACACACACACACACACACACAGAGTGGAGTGTTCTGGTCTCTCTTCATCCTCTTATAAGGACACCAATGCCATTATGGGGACCCCACTCTCATGACCTCTTTCAACCCAATCACCTCCCCAAATCCCCGCCTCCAAATCCCATGAAATTGGGAGCTGAGGTTTCCACATGAATCTTGGGGGCGACACTGACATTCAGTCCATAAGAGAGGTGGACTCTGCCTACCTTCAAGTCTCATCAGGTGGAGAATTCCAAAATAACAGGAAAAGAGTTTAGTTGCTACTAGCCAAAAATGACAAAGGCACACTACATCTTTCCAGTCAGACCAGTGGTCCTCTGGAAATGATTTCGCTTGCCCCCACTCAGGGACATTTACAATGTCTCGGGACAGTGTTGGTTGTCACAACTGGGAGATGTGTTACTAGCATCTAATGAGTAGAGGCCAAGGTTACTGCTAACCATTCTACAAGGCATAGGAGGGGTCTCTTCAACAAAGGATTCAATGGCCCACAATGTTAATAGTGCTGAGGTGAAGAGCCCTTGAGTTAGACTGAAAGCTCCATGTGGGTAGGGACACTCTCTGGCTGTTTTCTCCTTTGTGTCCTGACAACCATCACAGGATGGATTCTATGTGTTGACTAGAGAAACAAAACAAGTGGCAAATTAATAGATGTCCTTGATTGCCCACTTTTCACAGTAAAGGGACCAACAGATTGTTATTTCTTTTTGTTTCTGACATTTTCCTGACCACCAAGCCTTCTGACCACCGTTTAATTTTCTGATTGCTTGATAATAATATAATAATGTGTGATGTACATGTGACAATTTCACATTAATCATCTGATTGGCATCTCGCTAAAACCCCTTGCATTATTTAGACCAGAAGATTTGTCCCGGAGATGTGTCTTACAGACGAGGAAATAGAGGCATGGAATGATGTAGTGACTTATACCCATACACCTGGAAGTGGAATTCAGGGTTCTTTCTGCTGTTCTACCCTGCTGTTCAATATAAAGTGGAAAAAAGTCATATTCATAAATAAAAAATATATAGGTGTGTGTATTTATGCACATACATGCATGCAGTCACACAAACACATATATGTTCACATGCACACACATGTTTATGCATATAAACATGTTGTGTGCACATATATGTGTACATGTACATGTGTGTGTGGTGTGTGTACAAGCCCCAGATGCTAACCTCGAAAGCAACACCCCATTGACTGCTCCAGCCATGGGGTTCTCTGCACGCTCCCGATACACTTGGAATTCAAGAAGAGACGGGGTGGGGGTGCTAAGAAATGCCCCGAATGAGATGTGAGTCAGGACATCTGGTCTCTAGACTTTATCTTTCCACTTTCCTCACTTACCAAAAGATGAGTTTGGTCCTGTGATTTCTGAAGCAGAATGATGCTCTGATCCTAACGCGAGCCTTTGGGTTTCTGCACAAGCTTCTCTATCCTTACACTAGTTTGCTCTCTAGTTTTGACCCATTAATTCCTCCCGTTCCTGCTTGAATCTTACTTCCTCAAGAGGGTTACCTTCTCTTATAGAGCCCTGTGCTTGGCTATTATGGCATTTAGCACAGCAGTTTGAAAGCATCCTTTTATTTGTGTATTGTTTGATCAAAGTACGCCTCTCCCACTTGGCTATAACTTCCACAGGAATAGCAGTCTTGGGACTTTTCCTTGCTGTCCATGCCCAGGGCTGAGCCCTGAAACATCGCCAGGGCTCCATCATTCTGTGTTGAGTGAACGAGTGCAAGACAGGACCTGGGCTTGGGCTCAGGTTCCACTAACAGGAATTTGTGTGAGAAGTCGCACCACCTGAGGATCAGAAAACCTGCACCTGTTCTCTCTCCATAGCAACACTTTCAGATTAACCATATTTAGGACATTTTGGCTTTTGATTAGCTATTTCAATACTTGTAGTTGACAAAAAGTTACACACATATATATATGTATAACTTGCTTTTCTTCCATACCTGTGCTGATACGATGTGACCGAAAGCTCTTGGCATAATTTAAAAAATTAGGAATGCTCGTCCAAATGAATTGAGTGTAACTTTACAGTGTTTCCTGGGAGTGTCCATTGGCAGAGCCACTTTCGCTAACCACACAGGAAACTTCTTCTCATGACCTTATGATTTCGCCCTGTCTTAAACCAAACTGTTCTACCCAGCTTAGTTACTTTCTCTCTTCATCAGACTTAATGCCAAATGACTTTTGATCTGCTTCAAAAGTTAAATCCACACTACAAGGATGAAGAGTGACTGCAGTCAAAGCTATTCAAAATATCCTTGGGACCTGAATGTTCCAGCAATGGTGGTCTCACAGGGATAAATACACAACCTCTCAGGGTGACCACTCTGAACACCACTTTGAACCACTTTTTTATATGGTTTGTTTTTTAAGATAGTCAAATTACTTTACATAGTCACAACTCAAAATTTCTTGAAGTTAGATGATTAAGATAAAAACAGGTTTTATGTAACTGTTCTCATGGGATTTCATTTAAACCTCTTAATAATATTCATGAGGAATGAAGCAGTAAATCGTGGTATTTATTGATATAATCTTTTAGCCCACTAGGCTGTAATGTCAGAAGGGTAGAGATTGTGTCCCTCATGACTGTTGTGTCCCCAAAAACAAGCACAGGTGCTAGAGGCAACACAATATGGTGGCAATACATTCTAGCTTGCCCAAGGCAGTATCCATTTACTCTGGGGTGTTCTGGTGTAATTTTTAATAGCATGTCCTTTTACTCTTGAAAATGTCCCAGTTTTGGAGATAAATTATATAGCAATAAATGTTTTTGATTGTGTCATGGGTGAAATAATGGATGAATGAGTAAACAAATGACTCACACATTGATCGTACATCTAGGATGTGCGATGAGCTGATAAGCTGACTCTATGACAACAAAAAGGTCTGATTTGTAGTGTGCTGATTTCCGTGGTGTAAATACTCTCTCTATGCCTGATTTTAAGCTACCAACGTTATATCCATAAAAGGGGGATCGGGAAGGCTGTGTGAGCTGGTACGAGCTGGCTCTGCCACACCACTGTCCCATTATTTCTGTTACATGTTTGTGAGACACCAAATTGAAAATGGGCACGTGGTTTATTCCAGGGATGACAGTAAACAAAGTTTAACAACTAATAAGACAGGGGCACCAGTCCATCAGAGTGGACGCTGGTCTCATCACTGCAGGCCTATAAATAACCAGGACAGCCAACTAGAGCATCACAGCCCTGACTCTGCAGGGACCAAAGCCAACATCTTGATCTCACCTGTCCTGTGCACTCACTTGCCAAACTTACTGACTTAGCCTGTCAAAGGTGGGACAGGGACAATAGTCATCTGACTTCCAGGTCCTCACAGCAGTCCCTTGGGGTTTCCTGGCATTTTAAGCAGGAGCAGACTAGTCCTCCCCTGTGTGTGGTGAACTCTCCAAAGGCTGGGAGTGGATCACAGAGCATCATAGATCCATGCTGGGATCTCCTGCTGGCCTGCCCTACTGGAGAACATGCCACAGTTTCTCGGTTACCTTGATGTGAGATTGAACTGTAAAGGAGTTAGATGGCATAAGCTAAAAGTATTCTCAACCTTCCTTTGATTTAGGTCGGAAAAAAAAAATTTTTTTTTTTAAAGATAAAATAAAATATACTCCCAGACCTTCAAGACCATAGTTCTTAGAAGACGTGGGAAAACTTTTAACTCCATCAAGAAATAGGTAGTTCGTCTGGCAGATGAACACATTAGTTAAAGGAGAATGAGAGCAAATCGAAACTCTTCCTTGGCATCTCGAAGGGTGGTTGGAGGAAGCTGAGCGAAGCTGCGCTTTGATGCTGGGATGCATCCCGATTCCGCTGCAGAGAACAAAGGCCCAGCAGGCAGCATTCCTGAAGGTTGTCAGACTCCTTACATAGTTGATTCCTGGAAGTGTCTTCATACAATGCTTCAGACATGCCTAGCAGACAGGAAGAGGGAAATGGAAGCATCACCAGTTTGGAGAGGATCTAAAAATATAACTGGAATTGACAGTCATGTACATTGTGTGATTTGAAGGCATTGAGAACTCCCACCTCACACACCAGGGCTGACTTCATGGGGGCTGCACAGCCCCCAGCAGCTGGAAGGGCATCACCCTCCATGGGATGCTCTCCTATTGCCATCTTGAACTTCTCAATCATTTTTGAACGAGGGGCTCAGAATTGTTATTTTGCACTGGGCCCCACAAATTGGTTTGTGTTTTTCAAAAAGGCCCCCAGAGGAGTTGAGGTTATAATTTTTCAAATAATTGTATATCCTGGAGACCTAGAATTGCTGTCACAATGTACCATGAGCTGCCAAGGGAGGAGGGAGAAGTATGCATTACATTAATCGGGAAGGATCATAGATTCCTTTCCGTGTCGGCAGGGATACAGCTATCTGAACAATTAACCCATCATAACTAATCAGAAGGCAGAGTTGAGAGGAGGCAACCGTGGGGCATGGGAAAAGTGCAGCGGCACATAAATAGTGGCTACAACGAGGAGTAGTGTGTGCAGGAAAGCCCAAAATATAAAACTGAGAAGCAAAGACCAATTTCCCAAATTGGCAAATGTCATTTCCACACTGCTGCCCACGATGCCCTGAATTTGCTGCCTTCCCTTTTTCTCCTTTTCCCCCCTCCCTCTACTCTTTCATATATGATCATTCAATAAACCTTTATGGTAGACAATGAAGAGTGTAATAAGAGAGATAATGATGAAGTACTCTGAGAGTTCAGAAGGAGACACCCCTCCTAGCTGGGGGAAGATACATTTGGAGGAGTGCGCATTGTGGCTGGTCCTTGCAAGACAAGAGTGACTTGGATACAAGGTGATAGAAAGGTTTCTGAAAAGAGAGGACAGTGGGAACAAAGGCATGAAATGAGAAAGCCTGTGGGTGATTATAAAGAACAGTGCCTAGCTTTGTTCGGCTGGAGCATAGGTTCGTGGGGAGGAGCAGTGGGAGGCAGAGCTTTCATTTCTCCCTCTATTGATTCTTTTCCTAAATATTTCAGATGAACAGAAGCCAGAGTTTAGAGAAGGGGGCGCTTAGCCAAGTAACCCGTCCTTAGCCACGTGTCTCATCTGTACCTTGTGCTGTGACTTATCATAATTCCCCATTTGAAGAGCGTATCCGTCAGGACAGGCTTAGTCGTATTGCAGTGATCAACAACCCACACATTTCAGTGGCTTAAAAATGTTAACAAAGGTTCGTTTCTCACTCATGCTACGTGTCCACTGCAGATCCTGCTCCGCCCCGCTCTGTCTGCAGGCAGGAGTCAGGCTGAAGAAGTCCTGACCCTACGGAGCTTTGCTGATGGCTATGGGAGGTGGAAAGAAGAGAAAATCATACTCTAGCTCTGAAAGGCCTTTGCCCAAAGAGAACCCAGGTCACCTCCATACATATTTCATCATCCAGTGCAAATTTTAGCATCACATTCCACTTCTAGGAGCCAGGAAAGATGCAATCCTCCCACGTACCTAGCAGAAGAGAGGCTGGATTTGATGAATGGCACTAACGAAGACCACAGAGAATTTCAAGGCGATTTGTTCCAAAATACCCAAACAACTGCTTCTGTTTCTGTATAATGTGATGGGATGGGTAGATTTTGCAGCTTCATATTTTGGTGCTTTGGCAATTTAAATTGATAATCAAACTTATTTATACATTTCAATGGAAGTTTTTAAACCAATTAACTTTGAAAACTTACCGTTTTTATTTTAGTTCAAAGTACCTGGATATTGTAGACTTTCTCACCCCCCCCCCCAGCCCTCCTTTATGTCTTAGCAGTTTGCACTGATGTCTACAGTCTGAAGCACATGGTCAAGTATTACTTATGTATTACCCTAGAATTTCCTCTAGTTCAGGGATGCATTACTGCTTTTTCCTTCTTTGCCCACGACAGGCGTCATTAATCAATCCTGGTCTTCTTTTTCCACTGATCCCAATTTGAATTCTTCTCAATAGAGTGTTCTAGCCAGCCACTGCCACTTGATCAGAATTTCAGATGAGATAAAACCAATTTATTATCCTCTTACAGCAGAAAAAAAAAGACATCTAAAATCCAGCCTACTTCCTAACAAGTCAAAAGCATATTAATGGGAAGGACTTTGTTCTTTCACATCTTTATTGGTTTGTTGATTCCTTCCTTTAGTCAATAATATTTATTGAGCACCTACTGTGTGCCAGGTACTGTTCTAAGGAATGGGGATGCTGATGGGTGTGATAAATGCAGTCACTTCCCCAGTGGAACCAACATTCTGATGTTGTTAAGCATGTCAGCTAGTTTGTGCATACAAGTTGGAAGCAAGAGATAGAAGCAAACTGTACTGCAAGATAGAGGAGTGAAAAGTAAAGTTGGATAAAGCATATTTGGAAGATCTGGAGGAGGAGCTGAGGGCCTGAGCACCCCATGGGGAAAACACATAGAGAGAGAGAGAAAAAAAACCCAAACCACCTCCAGCATCAGTAACCAAACCCATCTTCATTCACCCTAAAGCTCAAATCAATTGATCAACGCTTATGTATATATTTTAATATTTGCTAAGGCTTGATTGGTTATCCTTTCTAGAGGTAACTATTTTTATAGATTCGTTCATTCACTTGATTGTTCATTTATTTAGTCATTTACTGAGCATTTACTCTGTGTCAGAGAATAAATAATTCCATAGAAGTTTACATACAAACAAGAAGAAATTCTACCTTTAAGGATTTCCCATGCTGGGATTTGGGGGCCTGGGCGGGGACCATGGAGGCCAGCTGAGAAGCAAATAATTAAAGACAGAGCAATAACGGGGGCGATGGTGCCACAGAAGAAGGAGTGGTCACCTTTGGCTGCACGGGGTAGGCTGTGCAGAGGGTGGAGGAAAGTGAGTGGGAATTTTCCATGGGGAGGAGAAGGCCAAGGGAAGGGCAGAGGGAAGGGTACAGGAGAGCAGAGAATGACAGAGTGGAGCTTCACAGGAATCAGCATCTTTGGAATGCCGAGGCTAGAAGATGAGGTTGGAAAGCTTCATAAGACTGAAGCCATGGGAATCAGGGAAGTTCCTAGGATAGAGTTTCAGAGATGAGCAGTCGGAGTGGAAGGAATATTTAGGAGCTGGGGATTTCCTGACACCACTGAGATCACAGCCTCCAGATGCCACCCACTTTATTTGCACTTTATCTTCCTGGTACTAATTGAGTTCTTGTCTCCCTTGCTCTGCTCTTGGACTTGGGCCTCCTCTCTGCTCTCCACCCCTTTGTCTGAAGTGCAACAGAACATGACCTTTGCAAGAGGACAGAATACTCTTTCAAAAAATAATCATGACTGCATTGAAGGGTAAGTCTTCCAGCTGGTGGTATGACAAAGTTTCATCTTTAAACCTAAGCCAACAGACTACAGCACCGGAACACCTGTGTCCTTAAGACTACTTGGGGTTAGAGAAGCCCAGAGTCGTGAGCATGTGGAACTTTACATTTTCATCACTGTGAGGAGTTGGGCTTGACCTTGAGCAGTGTTATCTTCGCTGCATTTGTACACCACTCTTTGTTTGCAAGTACAGAGACCCCCTTGAGGTAACTCAGCCCGCAACGGGGGTTCATTGCAGAGATGTTGTTTGTAGCATGTGCCTATTTCATTTTCTTTTCTCTTTGGGGACTGACTCCCTTTGTTCGTAGGTTCACACAGGTGGTGGAGCAAGGTGGCATGCTCACTGCACCATGCAGAGAGACTCCATTTCCCTGCCTCTCTGATAGTTACGTTTGAACCATCTAATTTAATTTTGGCCAGTAGAATGCAGATGGAAGTGATGTAAGGCCTGGCCCTGAAAAACATCCCCTGTGACCTTCTTTTCCCTTGCCACAACACCCTGGAGGTCATGTGTTCATGTGGCATTCTACAAGCATGAATGCGAAATACACTTTTATAGTGTTAAAGCCACTGAAATTTGGGGGTTGTCTATTGTGATCGGTAGTGTTAATTTCCCTAACACTACCTGAGGGAAAACTTGGTTTTCCCCAGCTAGTAGGATTTTATTTCCTCTGTTCAAGAGACCAACCCCACTGAGACCTTAATCTCAGTTCTGCTCTCCTAGGGGAGGGAGTCTGATTGATCTTCCATTAACTGAAGCCAGAGCAGAGGTCACATTGCAAAAATATTGTTTCTCCCACAGGAATCAAGTGGATCAAGGGGGTGGGAGAATTAGTTCTTAGAAAACAGAAGATACATTCTACATAGGGAGGGGCTGACAAACGATAGATATCTCTGCTTAGAATCTTCCCAATATACGTCCAGGGAGCGACAAGAGAGAGACACCTACATTGAGTAGCTTTTGAAGGTTCTAAGCTCCACTCTGCCAGCGTTGGCCTTCGTGGCTTCTCTGTGAGCCTGAGATGTAAGCGGAGCTTAAAAGGACCACTCCTTTCAGAAGGTCCTTCGCCCCACCCCAGGGGCTCCATCCTGCTTGCCAAGTCAGCTTCCAGCTGTGAAGGGCCCAACCGAGAGTCAAACCATGAAGCTGCAAGTCATTTTCCATAAGCCACCAAACAGCTGCCAGACGTTAATGAATTTGACTCAGTACCACCCAGAAGCTGGATTTTGTGGACAAAAAGTGAAAAACCTCCAAGTCTGTGACACAGCGGGTCACGCCCTCTGTTCCTCTTAGAAGAGGTTCATCTTCTACGGGGGATGAAGACACGCCATGGAGTACCCTTGGCCCCTGGGCAGGGGCAGCCCAAGTGTACCCCCCATTGCTGTATCTCGCAGACCTCCTGCCTGTGATGCTTTGCAAAGGCGAATGAGCATTTCTGGCATCACCCCTCACTGACCCACTGTCTACAGGGGCAGACAGGTCTGATTTGCACTTGGCTCATTTACATGTAGAAGAACCCTGCAAACCTTTTCAGACTCTCTGGACTTAAATGCCAACTACAGGGAGCATGAGGGGAGAGGGTGGTGCCTAAAAACATATATTTATTTGTTTTTACAAGAGGGAGGAGGGCCTGACTGGCCAGACTAGCAAAGCTCTTTAATAAATCCATGGACATTCCAAGAAGGGAGGGGAGGAGCAGTTTGGAACATGAAGTCTTGCTGCAGGCAGTGAATAGAACCTTCTCTGGGAGGACAAGGACCAGGTGACGATAGAACAGAGCGTCTGCTGGGACAACACCACACAGAGTGTCTGCTGTCTGCTGGGGGCTGGGTGGTTGGCAGTAACCTCACTGTTTCTACCCCCACGCTTCCAGCCTCCATCTCCGTTGCCAGCCCTTTTGGCCCCCCGGGGCTGCTGCAAGAACCTTCGGCTGGTCCCTCTATTTTCACTCTTGCAGACTTCCAATCCATCTCACCAGCAGCCCAAGCAACCTGTGTGAAATTGGAGCACAAGTCTCTCTTGGATAATGCTCTCCCAAGACTCAGAGTAGAGCTGGTTCCTTACTGTGGTCGTGAAGGGGCTGACCACCCACCACCCTCCGGCACCACTGGTCCCTCTTCTGTTCCTGGAAGTCCCCAACGGCCTTCCTTTTGCCGGGCTGCATGCATGCCATTTCCTCTTGCAGCTGGCTCCTGCTTCCTCGCTCCTGTCCTCCGGCTTCAACGTCACCTCCTCAGAGAGGTTGTCCCTGTTCACTCCACTTAAATAGAACCTCCTCGCTCCTTATTCCTCCTCACCACACTGTGCTTGTTTCCTTCAGGACGCTTACCTTGTCCTTGGCCGCAGATCCATTCAACTGCTTCCTTTTTATCATGTGAACCTCCTGCTGGATTGCAAACCCCGAAAGGGCATGGCCATGGCTGTTTCCTTTGCAGACGGACTACCCACTGCCCAGCATAGTTCTCGGTGCTCAAAGGTATTTGTTGGTTAAATTAATGATTTGGCCTCAGAGCAGAGTAGCTACAGACACACATGGACTTGGGTTTAGCTCCTAGCTCTGCCCCTGGCCAGCACCGAGACCTCTGGCAAGAGGCCTCTCCGAGCCCCATTTCCTTCTTTGTCACGGGGATAAGAATGGCATCTCCCTCTTAGACTTAGTGGGTGGATGACACCATGCAGGAGAAGGTTCTCAGCTGGTGCCTGGCATGTAACAGGTGCTCAAAAAAAAATGCTAGCTGCTATTATTGTTAATAATATTCATAGTATTATTATTGTTATTATCTAGCACCATTTAGGCACGACCTCAGATCCTCACTGAGGAGCGAGCAGGCCTTTCTGATGGTGTATGTGTGTATTGTGTGTGTTTTCTGTTTTGCATTGTTTTTATCATGGTGGTACATACCCCCCTCCGCAGCCTTCTGTTCTATTCGTTTTACACAGACAGCATTTTACCACAAAGAGCGGCTGCTGTTTCTCTAACGACAGTCACACACTTAAGGCTTCAATTTCCACATTTTATTTTATATGTAATTTAAAGCCCATGGTGCCTTAATTGTAAAATAGGCCTTATTAAAATAATAGCTCGAAAACCAGTGGGGCTCCCCGTGCCGAGCAATGAGGGTTTTTAGCTTAACGGCTGTTTACTAGGATTTAAAAAGAGACTCAACCCAGATAAAGCCGTAAAGACATTTCCAGCGTGAGTGATGGGCCAAGGACCAGCTGATAATTAAGCTCCCCTGTCCCCACACAAGTTTTTTTTTTTTTTTCCTTCTGGTGCTGTCTGGAGCTTTCCTTAGAAATCCACAGCACACCCTTTGCTGCTTTTATGATTGATGAGGCGGTGAGGATACTTCAGTACGAGTAAGCAACACGGTGCTTTGATTAATGATGCTGGTGGGACTCCCAGAAGACCAAAGAGAATAACACTGTTATCGCGAAAGCAGCTGAAGCCACCGAGAGGGACAGCAGCTCCCGGGATCGTGGAGACTGTGGAGCCATCCGCGGGTGGGGTCTTTAATTCAGCCCTACCCTAACCTCTCCTCCTGAAAGGCCGGAAGCCAGGGGAGAGGGAACTGAAGGGCATAATTTTCCACTGAATTCACAAAACTGGCACCGGACACAGTTAGGTTCCCTGGGAGTCTCAAAGGATGAAACACACCTGAGCTGGTGGGAGTCTCAGACTCTACCGTACTCATGGTGGTTTTTTTCGATGGGATTGTTCTGTGGCAGTAACAGTCAGATGAAGAGATTTTATGGTATTATACAAGAAAAACAATAGCTTCTATCCATTGATGGTTGACTTTATGTGGACTCACATTCAGTCCTCATAACAACCATCAGGGGGATGTTACTATTCTTCTTCTTCCTTTTGGGCAGAGGAAATCTGAACTCAGAAAAACTTTGTAAGACTTTGTACATTACAGGCCACACAGCTTTGGAGCTGAGGAGTCAGGACTCACATCCAAGATGGCCCCAACACCTAACCCTAGGCAGTTGGCCCCTTAGCAATCCTGGGCTTCCGAGAAGAGAGACATGGAACTCATGGGAAGATATCTGACCAGGTCTTGGGTTTCAGATTACGTGGGTTTCCAGGTTTGCATCTGCTTGCACGACCTGGGAAGGAGATGCTTACTTCTCTGGTCCCAGTATCCTTGAGTGTGGGATCCGATGTACTCTGCCTACCTCACAAAGCCTTCCTGAGGATCAAATATATTAGTGTTCACAAGTGCTTTTTGTGCAAGGTAGGAACGCCAATGGACTATTTGTTCTAGCAAAAGTATCAAGTGCACCTACATAGAAAACCATTTGGAAAGCACAGCAACATTGAAAGAGCCAAGCGAATGAAGATTCCGGGTTCCAGAGGAACTCAGTATCGTTTCTAACCCCTAGATGAGTGACTTTGGATAAGTCACATCATCTCTGGGAATTCCAATTTTCTGCCCTGCAAAATCAGGTCATACCCATCACTCATCACTGTTGTGAGAATTCCATGACACTGTGCCCACAGAGCAGCTTAAATGCCACCTGGCACATGTGCCCTCTGAATCTTGGCTACTGTTATCATTTCTTTAATGTCTTTCCCTTCCAGCCACTCCTCATTACCCACTTGGGCAGAACTGTGCCTGCCTTTCCAGTGGTCTCGCTGGACCCTTGCCACATTATAGACCGAGAAAGGAAGTATGAGTCAAAGAGTGCCCCGAGGCTGGAGCACTGTGGTTTTGAAAGTCAATACGCCTGTCGATAGCGGGACTCACTGCCTCTCCAGGGACCGCCCACGGCTGTGTTGCTGAGCTTTTCAAGCTGTACAGAGAAGCTTCGCAGCGGTGGGAAGTGCTGCCCAGAGAGGGCTGTGTTACTGTCAGGCCGGAGCATCTGCAGCCTCTGTGGTGAGCAGGGATTTGAGCACGAGGCAAGCCAGGTAGCCTCTGCCAACTCCCACACAGAGACGGTGCCTGGAAACGCCACCCCTCACTTTCTGCAAAATCTCGCGTGCTAGAGAATGAGTGGAAACGCCAGGGAAGCACACAGGGCAGTCACCCTGGACCAGCCTGACCAAAACTGCAAAGGAGAGCACAAAGAACAGCTGCAACTTTTCCAGAATGTGCAACCAGACAGCCCTGGGTTTGAATCCCAGCTCTGCCATTTCTGAATTCCCTGATCTTGGGCAAGTTCCTTAACTTCTTGACTATTTTTTCCTTCTATCAGGGAGCAGCTTGGTGTCAGGGTTCAGGAGGCGGCTCTGAATGCCTGAGTTCAAATACAGGCTCTGATACACACTGTGCATTGTCAGATAATTCACTCACTTCTTTATCTGCGAAGTGAGAGTGAGGATGAAATAAAATTAAACATATAAGTGAAGTTCTTAAAGTAGTAGCAAGTGCTAAATAAACGTTAACCATAGGGTTTGTCAGGATAGGCCAAGCAAGCCATGCTCCAGAGAAAGATATCCCTGGACATCTTAGTGGTCAGCACAATAAGAGTTTGTTTCTCGCTCATGCAGGTGGAGAAATTTCTCCTCTATCAGGCGACTCAGGGATCTGGGATATTCCCCTCTTCTCACATCACCGTGTCCATCAACCTGTGGCTTTCAAGTTGGCCGTGGCAGAGAAGAGAAAGGGGAAGGAGGTACGGTGGCTCTTCCCTTGCGTGGCACTCCTGCCCGTCAGCCAGGGCCAGTTCTAGCACCTAAAACCCACCGCACGGGAAGCTGCTCTTTCTGTAAATGAGGCGAGCTGCCTCAATCACACCGTGCTGGGAAAACGTTACACGACAATGTGCGTGTTGTGCTTAGCAAGGTTAGTGCCTGTTGTGTGTTGTGGTGGTGGTTACTACTTTGAGTCAGTGCCTGTCTGACTTGACTCAGTGCGATTCTGACTCAGATCAGACCACTGGTCGTTCCAGCCCACAGACTGTGGTGGGTCCCAGGTTCTTTTAATAGCCATGTTTGTCTCTCACCTTTATCAGTTTCCCTACCTTTCTGCACCCTGTTTTCTTCTTCCAGTGCCCGCAGGTGGGCCCACGGCTTACTGATGCTCCATATTCTGGTGTTCCACCAAATGACAGTTTCAAGGTTGCAGGATGAGTTTTGATGTTCAAGTGCTCTCATAGAATCAACTGTGACACTGTACTGCTTCATTCAGGAAGCTTTAACTGAGTGCCCACTCCGAGCCAGGATCTAGACCAGGCAGTGAGGCTCACAGTAACCCTGGAGGTCAGTCAGTCTGATCAGCCTTGATTGTAGATGACGAGTGGCAGCTCAGAGAGGTTAAGGGACTGCGTCGGGTCACACAGCCTCTATGAGGTGAGGCCAACTCAACTCAGGATGACTTTCTATCCAGAGCCCTCTCCACTCTCCTCTGGAGGCCTCTGCAGCTGACTTATGTCTGTTCTCTGTGAATCCTTACACATCGTGGGCCTTTCCTAAGCCTTGTGTACGCCTTTCCCTTAACAACTTAAAGCTGATAAATTGATGCATTCAAGCTAAATTCCTGCAGAAGACAATGGCTTAACATGTTATTTCTGTCTGGTACTTTCAGTGGCTGAAGATGTGCCGTGTTACCCCAGAGTGTGCCGACCACCAGTGGGGGAGGTCAAGCATTCAGCCAGATGCTATAGATGCCACTTGGAGTCAGGGGTAGATATTTGCAAGTGTCCCCAAATCACAGCACTGGAGTACCAGATTTCCATCCCAATAAACAGGCTCATCTTTCCAGCTTCAGTGGCACTATCCAAAAAGTGAAGAATCAGATTGAAATCCCTGATCTCAAGGAACTTATACTCTAAATGGGGATCTGGGAATAACACACCCAAAGAAGGCATCACATGCCTTCCCTCCAATGAATATTACTTTTTATCCTTTGTAGCTCCCTCGCATTCACTGGATGAAGATTTCTATGCCAGGCATTTTAGAAATATTATCTTTAATCCTCACAACCAGTACATGATGTCAGGATTATGTATCCCCATTTTCCCATGCAGGGGAGGACACTGAGGCTTAGAGAGGTTGAAGTGACTGGCCCAAGCCACACAGCAAATGTCCGAGTTGGAATTTGAACTAACTCCAAAATGCATCCCTTTCCATGCTATGCTACAACAAGAGGATGCCACAGAGCGGACTGGCCTTAGAAGCATCTAGGAGGTAGATTGCTTTTCTCATGGAGTTCTTTGGGGCCCTGGAATATCAGTATGGCACGTCAGAGGCAGAGGTTGATGGAGAGGCAGGGGACAGTGGCAGCCAGCCAGCCAGGATTATAAGGCCCCAGTCTGCTGCTGTCAGAGAAACTTCACTTTTATATTTTCTCCACGGGATTTGCTCATAAATATTTTCTTTTTAAAATGTGTACCACTAGATAAGGCAGAGAGAAAGAAAGTTTAAAAAAGAGGAAATAACAACAACAAAAAAAGAGAAATAAAAACTATGGTTTTCGTACCATGGCCTCAATTTTAGGAACTGGATATTAAGGCCCAGGGGTTGAACAGATTTGTCTGATGATCATATGAAAAGTTATAGGTGACAGACTGCACTTTAGAGCAGGGTTTGGCAATGCTTTTCTGTAAAGGGCAAGATGGTAAATATTTAGAGCTTCCTCACAACTACTTACAGCTACTCACTCTGCCATTGTAGTGAGAAAAGAGACAACGTGCAAACACCTGAGCAGGGCCGTGCTCCAGTAAACTTTATTTATAAACAGGCTGCGGGCTGGCCTTGGCCCTTGGGTGATACAGTTTGCGGATCTCCGGTTTAGAACAAAGGATCCTTGACTCAATTTAGCTTTTTCTTTTCCTACAAAAACAAAGCTGCCTCCTTAAGGACTGATGAATTGTAAAGCCCTGTTACTCTGTTAGTGTTGAGGAAAAATGCAAGATCAAAGTTGGAAAGTGCAGAAGGATTTTTTTTTTTTTAAAGAGCATGAGTAAACAAGAAGATAGACATCAGACATGTGAGCATGGCTGGGGGCAGCGTTCCTGGGCTGAGGGATGAAGGGTTAGCACAAACAAGTGACTGGAAGAAAGGGCCCTGCCCTGATGAGGATAGTAATGTGTCTTGAACTGAGGGTTGTGACTAACACTTGATCCTCTGCGCCCAAGGTATAAAAACAAATTAATATATTTTGAAATTATTAGAGATGGTGGTTGTACAACATTGTGAATGTTCTATTTGCTACTGAATTGTACACCTTAAAGGGGTTAATTTAATGCTATATGAATTTCACCTCAATAACAATTTTTTAATACATTAATAATTAAAAAACAAACTTGCAAATGAAACGGCAAGGTTCTATGTTGGTGATCCTTTATCTTGCATCTTGCTTCATATCTGAAAGTTCCTGTGGATGGCTGAGAGGACTGTCTGCAATGCCAGGTGACAGTGAGGCATGGTGTTTTATTTCCTGCTTTGGTGTCACATGGGCTGTTTCTTGATTCCTGGCTTTTGGGGACTCAAGTTTCCTCACCAGTAAAATGTGGACCATAATGTGTATGTACCATTTAGGGTTGATGTGATCATCGAATGAGATTCTGATAGAAACACTGTCTTAGTCAACTTGAGCTGCTATAAAAAAAATACCGGAGACTTGGTGGCTTAAAGAACAGACATTTAATTCTCAGGGTTCTAGAGGCTGGGAAGTCCAACACCAAGGTGTTGGCGGATGAGGGTCTGCCTTCTGGCTTGAGAGGGCCACCTTCTGGCTGAGTGCTCATAGGCCTTTTCCTTAGTGCATGCACATGAGCAAGAGGGATCTCGGTCTTCCTCTTTTTCTAAGCCACTTATCCCAGCATGGAGGTCCTGCCCTAATGGCTTCATTAAACCAAATTACCTCTTAAAAGTTCTACCTTCAAATACAATCATATTGGGAGCTAGGGTTTCAACATATGAATTTTGTTGGGAGACACCAACATTCAGTCCATATAAACAGTTAACATCTAGGAATTATTTATAAACATAGCTTTTAATATCTTTATTTCTAAGAAGACTATGGCTTTTATTCCTTCACTTATTCATTCATTCACTATTTAGCTCCTAGTATGTTCCAGGCAATGTAACTATACTGGTTTTCTATTGTTGTGTAACAGATTGCCCTCAAAATTTAATAACTTAAAACACCAAACATTTATTATCTCACAATTCCTTTGGGGCAGGAATTCAAGGAATTAGCTGGATGGTTTTGACTCAGGATCCCTAGTGAGGGTGCCATTAAGATATGGACTGGTGCCGGAATCACCTGAAGGCTTGACTGGGGCCGGTGGACCTGTTGCCAAGAGGGCTCACTCACATGGCTGTTGGCAAGGGTTCCTTGCCAGGTGCACCTCTCTATACTGTTTCCACATAAGGCAACCACTGGTTTCCCCTAAAGCAAGTGATGAGAGAGAAAGAGAAAGAGAGAGAGAGAGAGAGCACAAGCAGACATGTTCCCCATATGTCTGTTCACTTCCATCGTATTCTATTTGTTAGAAAGACATCACTGAGTCAAGCCCACAGTAGGGGAAGGTCTACATAAGGGCATGAATACCGGGAAGTGGAGTCATTGAAGTCTGGCTACCACAGTGCCTTAGCATGGATGCTGGGGTTGCAGTGATGAGCTAAAAGGCCTTCTAAAGTCTAGTAGGAGAGACAGACATATGTAAAATTATTATGTATGTAAAAATATAACAACTACCTAGGCCAAGACAATGAAATAAAAGATAGTAGGTGATGAGAGGCATTTAATTGGGGTACTTGACTCAAGAGGAAGTGAAGGGGACAATAATCATTTGTGAGAAAGTTACATTTTACTTGAGACGTGAACGATGAGTAGTGGTTAATGTTAGGTCAAAAATATGGTGGTTGCCTCAAATTGTTAAACATAGACTTTGTATATTACCCAGAAATTCTATCCTTGGGTATAAATCCAAGAGAAATGAAAACATACATCCACACAAAAACTTATACATGAATGCACATAGCAGCATTATCCATAATAGGCAAAAAGTGGAAACAACTCAAACGTCTATCCACTTGCAAATGGATAAACAAAATGTGGTCTGTCCATACAGTGGACTATTTCTTGATGATTACAAAAGAACATAATACTGATACCTGGTACAACATGGATGAACCTTAAAAACATTGTGCTAAGTAAAAGAAGCCAGACACAAAAAAACACATGTTGTAAAATTCCATTTGTATGGAATATCTGCCATAGGAGACAGAAGAGAGAGAGTAGAAGGCAGATTAGTGATTTTGTAGGGCTGAGGGTAGAGGGAGGTTGGGGGGAAATGGGAAGTGACTGCTGATAGGCAAAGATTTCTTTTGGGGGTGATAAAAATGTTTTGAAATAGATTGTGGGAATGCTTGCACTGCTCTGTGAATATGTTCAAAACCATTGGATTGTCCAATGTAAATGGGTGAATTGGGTATATGTGAATTATTTCTCAAGGAAGAGGTTAAAAGCCAAAATGGTTGGACGAGCACAGCAGCAAAAGGAATGGCTTGAAGTGGAGGAGAATGTGGTGTGGGAGAAATGGAAAGGACATCAGCATGTCCGGATCCCAGCATGGAGGGGAGAAGTGGTGTCTGGGGGAAGGGGTGGGGGGGTGAGGGGGGAGACAGGGACCAGCCCCAACAGGCCCTGCTGGCCAGTGAAGGATGCTGGTGTTTGTAATTAGGGTGATGAGAAGCCACTGAGGGCTATCAAGCAGGGAGTAACCTGATCATATTGGAAGTTCTCAAACTTAATATAATAAGTGCCCTGTACATGAAAGCTAATATTTATATCATGAATTGATTAACAAGGCAGGCAGAGTACTGAAAACCTTATTTTTCATCTTTTTCCCTTGAGGAGTGCAGACCTGTGTTTCCGGTTAGGCTTGAACCCTTCCAGTGGCACGCTTGGTTTCACGTGTTTTCCATCTACTCTCTCGTGTCCTACATGGCCCCGAATTGCTCAATGAGGGGGCAGGCTGGATGTGGCCACCCTCCAGTGCTGTCCCCATGTTCCCTTGTTGCAGAGTCCTTGGGATTCTGGGCTTCGCTGAGCTCTTTATCCTTCTCCAGATGGCAGAGTGAAGGAAAATATCTGGTAAAATGTTAATTCCACCTCATCTCATGCGGCTTACATAGGTGTGGTGTAGTCGAGGCCTCTACAGGAAAAGCTGATTTCAAGTTCTGGCACAAGGATTAGCTGATTCACAAAAGATGTGAGTCTTCGTTTCTTCCCTGCACATCTGTCCTGTCTGCTTTTAATTTGGAAGCCCCAGTTTTAATTTAGTGGCAGGACTATAAACTCCATTTCTGTGAACACAGAATGACATACTTTGTGGAACGGGGGCCTCTGGCCAAGATCTGACTCGTAAGTAATTGATGGCTGGTGACTCGCTGAGAAACGCTCCAATGCGAACACTTTCCATGGCAAAAGCCCTGTCGTATCAGCTGGATGGCAAGCGAGCCCTGCTGAGCCGCTGCCCCTCTAAATACAGGCCGTGTCTTTACCTACCGTCCCTGGAGCCTGAAGGCCGCCTCCAGGTCATTGCAAACATTGAAGGTCTTTAAAATCCATAGCTTCTCTTTGTCCCCGTGCTTTTTCTGGAGCCTGTGGCCCAGTGCACAGATTCCTTCATCTTTGGAAGTCAACCATATCAGGAAGGAGGCTTCAGCATTAGGGGTTGTTTTGTTCTGGTGAAAAGGACACTCTTTTCATCACATTTAAAAACCAATTTTTAAAAATCTCACTCATATCCAATATCTTGTGTGAGAGAGAGAGCAAAAACAGGCCTAGAGTGACATCACCCCTGTGGTTTGAGAAATCTTTTTGACAATATGTAGACTGTTTTGGGGGGCTGGAATTTTTGGAGAAGGGAGAAAGGG
Organism: Varecia variegata; assembly: GCA_028533085.1. NCBI lineage: Eukaryota > Metazoa > Chordata > Mammalia > Primates > Lemuridae > Varecia > Varecia variegata. Next base: position 14,944,030 of record CM052447.1, read on the forward strand.
GTAGGGCAAGAGGGACAGAGACATAAGACAGAAAAATAAGTCCTCCTTCAAGCAAGAAGGAATGGCTAAGCAAAGGGAATAAAATGGACAAAACTTCCATGAGTTTTGCATCTTTTAGATACAGAGGTAGCTGGTGCAAAATCCCCTGATGTCCTCTTGTAAATTAATAAATTTTATTTAAGTCCACGTGTCTTAGATCACCATCAAATCCCCATCACCTAGCATGGTGCGCAGCATAAAGCAAGTTTTAATACATATTTTTAAATACACAAAGGAGGAAATGAGTAATCTTTGAGTGCTGACCATGTGCCCAGCACTGCTAGGGGTCACAGGGCATGGGAAACAGAACTAATGTCATGGGGGAACTTAGGGGGAGTCTAGTGCAGAATAATAGTAGGAGGCAGAGCCTTGTTGTTAGCTAGTCCTGGGTCTGGATTTAAGTCCTGGCGCTGCCACTTAGCAGTTGTGTGGCCTTGGGGAAAATTATTTAAGCTGCCTAATTCTCGGTTTCCTCCAATTGAAATGTGGACAATAAAAGGACCCATCTCATGTGCTTGCTGGGAGGATTAATTGAGGTAAAGTATATAAGGTACTTAGGAAAGTGCCTGGAACATAGGAAATGCTCTGTAATGGGAGCTATTATTACATCGTTTGGAAATGCCACATGGTCACCTTATGCAACAGCTCTTGCCGTGGGTCTCCCCCAAACAGCCTTGAACTGCCACCTTTGTTTCACATACAATTGCTTGCCAATTCCTTTCTCAAGCCAGAGTGGGGTCAACATTACACACTCCTGTTGGTTTTACTTAAGTGTGAAGGGTCCCATTGTCCTGAAACTAATGTGGGTTTTGTGAAAATTATTTCTCCATGGAGGACAGCAGCACTCAGCTCCAGTAAAGACAAGAGAACATCCCAGATGGTTTGCAAAGTATTTTTGCTTTTGCCAACCACGTTTCCACTCGTTTTAAATTCCATGTGTATTTTAAGTGAAATATAATACACGTATTCCTGGTCAAGTATTGGGAAAGGAAGTGGGAAAAGAATAGGGTAGGATCCCAACATCAGCTCTTAAAGAGGTGGCCATATCTGAGTTGTGTGTAGTCCGTGTGCTCTAACAGAGGGGGCCCTGGACATGGAAGAGAGGACAGGAGCCCTCTTGATTCTCCCCTCCCACTCACCACTCACTCACTCACATGGCCACTCCATGTTTGTTAGGCCCTCACCAGCTGACATTGCACTAAGCACTGTGACTCCCATAGAAGGTGCAAATGTGACCCTTGTCCTGAGCAAATTCGATGAGGGGTTGGCTAACTTTCTCCATAAAGACCCAGGTAGTAAATATTTTCTGCTTTGGGGGATGTGTAGTCTCTCTTTCCATTAGTCAACTCTGCTATTGTAGCATGAAAGCACCCATAGATAGAACATAAACAAAAGGACAGCGGTGTGTTCTAATAAAACTTTATTTATAGAAGAAAAGGATAATGGGGCAGAATTTGGCCTCGGGGCAATAGTTTGTGGATCCCTGGATTGGATTATACCAGGGAAGACCACACCACCTCAGGTAAACACTCAGGGAGTAGATAATACAGTGCTCATCGATGAAGAGGCTGGCCCTGACCAAGCGTACACAGGGATTCAGTAGCAGGAGGTATCAAGGGTCTACGGTTACACCCTTCAGGATGAAGTGGATTCAAATCTCAGTTCCATTATTTATTAGCTGTGTGGCTTAAGTCAAATTACTATATCTCATCTTTAAAATAGATGCAATAACATTATTAATAAACATTAGTAATTGACATTATTTAATCTCAGGATTAAGTGAGATACTATATAAAGGTTCCATGCATGTGTAGCATCCAGTAAGTATCTAGTGGTATTACAAGTGAATGAAGTATAGACGTTGGGGTTGGTGGTCCTGGGTTTGAGGCCTGCTGTGTCACTTAATTGTATAGATGAGGGGTCAGCAAACTTTTTCTGTAAAGGACTGATAGCAAATATTTTAGGCTTTGCAAGCCACATACAGTCTCTCTGTCACATTTTAAAAAAATTTTTGCAACCCTTTAAAAATGTAAAAATCATTCTATCATTTTTACCTTATTTGCTGACCTCTGTTCTAGATTTCTGCTCTATGCCATAGAAATAGAGTGGAAGCCATAGACTGAGGCCATATATAATTTCAAATTCTCTAGCAGTCACATTAGAAAAAGTAAAAAAACAAAAACAAAATGAAACCAAAACAGGTAAAGTTAATTTTAATAGTATTTTTGACATATTCAAAATATCATTTCAGTAAGTAATCCATACTAACCATTTGTTCAGAAACTGTTTTGCATCCGTTTTCCTTTCTGTACTAAGTCTTTGAACACCTGTGTGTATTTGACACCCACAGTATATCTCGGGAACTCAAAACTGCATGTGGCTAGAGGCTACCGTGTGTCTACTTTTTTCATACACACACCGTCCATTTGTATGTCTTCCTTTTAGACATGTCTATTTAGGTCTTTTTTTCTATATTTAGGTCTTTTGCCATTTCAAAATTGGGTTGTCAGTGGTCTCTGTGTCTGTTTTTATGCTAGCTCTACACTTCAATAATTCTTCGTAAAATAAGCATAACCATAGAACTTACCATTTAGGGTCTTTGGGAAGATTTGATGAGATAATATGGGAAGGTGCTGAGTGCATTGCCTGGCACAGGGTGATCCATAGTGCTAGCTGATCAGCTGATCATTGCTAATAAGAAGCACCATGAATTATAATATTGGCAACGATTTTTGCAGGAAACAGTCTGTATCTCCTTCTTCCTTCTGGAAAAAAAAATCTTAGTCCTGGTGATCGGAGCCTTTCCCAGAACCCCACAGCTTCCTTTATCATATCTTTCAGGGGCCCAAAAAGATTCTGGTTGCTCCTCAGAAATCACAGCTTCCCTGAGACCCAGGACTCAGGTAAGAGGCTTGGCAATGAAACATGGAGTTTAAGGAATGAGCCACAGCTCACAACCCGTCTGGGACACTCTGAGGGGCGGCATGGCCCACTCTGATTTGATTGCTTTGTTCCTAGGCCAGTGTTCGAGGAGAGAAGCCTGTGCATCCTCCTTGTCACATGTCGTGTTCTTCTTGCAAGGGCAGAGTCCCCCGAGTAAGCCGGCAGGTCTCTGAGAGCAGCATTAGTTTTTGAGTCTCCGCATTTTGCTGCTCCTGCTGGGAAACAGCACAGCACTTACACAGGTGTACAGGTACCAATCCTCAGGACACAAGAGCATTTCTAAATCTTTCTGAGACTTTTTGCTACTGTTATTTGAAATTGAACCAATTGGGGGAAAGGGAGGTACAAAGTACAAATTGACTTTGTGACATTCATACATTTGGTCTTATGTTGCTGCAAAGGATTACAGCTGATTTGTATGATTGTAAACTCGACTTCACCTATCTTGAGAAAGATTATTCTTTTATTCTATCAAAAAGGGCAGCATATTTTTACAATTATTATTATTTTTAATACTATTAAAACAATGGAAGTAAAAATTAATTAACATTAATAAGCTGATATATTATCTTCCATGCTATATTAAGATTTATATAAAGGCAAGCTCATACATCTTTGAGTCAATAGAAAGCTAAACTTTGAATTAACAAACCATTTCAAATAGAATTTGAGAAATGCAGTGCTCTTCTAACTCCTATCTACCTCTAAAATTCCCTCTGCTCTAAAAGTTAGCAAACTTACTATGCAAAAGACCAGATAGTAATTATTTTAGGCTTGCCCCCTGTACAGCCTCTGATATGACCATTCAACCTTGTTAATCGTGGTGCCAAAAGAGCCTGAGATAATATGTAAACTAATGGGCATGGCTGTGTCCCAATAAAACTTTATTTACAAAAACATGCAGCAGGCTTTGGACCCTAGGACCACAGTTGGCTAACCCCTGTTCTAGTCAAACAAATAGCCAAATAAATATATAAAATCTCTACAAAATTCCCAAGGAATTAATCTCCATTATCTCTCTATAAGGTAAACTTGTAATAATGATGATGTGGAAAGAACACGGGGCTAGGAGTTAAAGATGAAACAGCCCTCCTGTGAGTAAGTGAGACGCTATTTCATTTTTTCCAGGACACAAGATTATGAATGGTTCTAGTCTCTAAGAATGGGAGAAATAGGAAAGGCATATAACTAAACCAACTAAAAGGTAGAAAACTGTTGTTAGTTTTTTTATACAGTCAGTTCATTTAATATGCATTTATTAGAAACCTATGGCATGCCAGGCATAAAAAAAATACATTTTCAGTCATCAGTGACCAGGCTATAGGAGAGGATTTTGCTTTTGCTTTGTTTGCTTGTTTCATTTTGTTTGTTTTGTTCGTTGTAAGACATTCCCGATACTCCTAAAAATCAGACCATAAAAAAAATTCCTTGTCCTGTTTAGGTGAAAAACATAATAGCAACCCAAATCCTGGCTTTCCCTAAAGAGAGCCCTGAAGTATATATGGGAATAATTAAAATGAAAAAAAAATTAAAAATAATAAAAAAGCTGGTTCTATTAGTGTTGTAACTGGGCACTGACAGCATATGACATAATTGGCACTCGCCTCCCAGCTCATCTGAATCCAGCATTCTAAAACTCTTTCGTAACAGCCACAACATCTGCTCTGAAGAGGAGACCTACACCCAGGCAAGAAGAATAGTACCGAAGGGTGTGTTTTCCTTAAAGTGTAATAATATGTTATTAAAGTGTCAAATACCTGCACTTGCGACAATAATTATATAAACACAAGCTGGGAGACTGTAGGAAAAAAAGATGCACCAATTAAAAAAAAAAAAAAAAAAAGCACACAAGAGAGGCTCAGCACTAGATGTTGGGATGAGGTTCAGTTAACTTTTCCAGGGTTGGAGTTGAACATTTTTGAAAGGAATGAAGGTGATCCTGGTGGTGTTTTCATTATTATTTCTTCTCCTTCTTCTTCAAGACTTCTTTGCTTCAAGCAAGAATTTATTAACAAGTGGAAATCATTACTTTGGGATCTTATTCAGCACAATATTATATGGAAAAAAATAGACTTCCAAGCTGCCTGAATGTCATCATGTGCTTTCTTCACTTTTTCTAAATTGAGCTCATCCACACATTTTCAGAAACAGTGTTTTAGAAACCTACCAACGAATTTTCCATGCCTCTTGTTCTGACACAACTGTTTGAAAAGATTTTCTACTTCCTTCCCCATGGAGGGGAAGGGGCGAGGGGGGAGAGAGAAATAGAGAGAGAGTGAGAGAGGGAGAATGGAAAATGTTGAGAAAATGCTATGATCAGAGGGGGTTAGCTTGTCCACAACTTCTTCAAAATTGTGATTGTTCATGGATTCATGTGGTCTCTAGAAGATAGAGCGTGGTGCATTCCATCAAAATGTTGATGCTCATTCTGAACGAGGTTGATAGACTGCATATGTGTGTCCCTTTCCCAGGTTAATGAGAAAAATGGACTCTTGGGGAGAGGGCTGTCTCTTTAGTCCAGCCAATGCTGTCGATTTTTATTGTTTGAAAAGTTTAGAAGATTTAAATGGGATTCCAGTGCCTAGATTCTCTCAGTGGATGGATTTATCAGTGAAAGTTAAAATGGCAACTAAAAGTTCCAACTTCCTTCCTTTATTTCTTTGTAAGGATCATTTAAGGATGATGAAGGATGAAACATAAGAAAAGGTGACTATAGCTTACAATTATCTATTGTATATTTCAAAATAGCTAAAAGAGAAGAACTGAAATGGAAGAAAAGACAAATATTTAAGGTGATGAATATCCCAAATGCACTGACATAATCTTTACGATGTGTTAGAGTATCACACATACCCTGAAACTGTATACATCTATTACACATTAATTAAAAAAAAGAAAACAAACAGAGATACAAAAAAAAAGTGTTAACTATCTCAAAGATAAACATATTAGGGCTTGGCCTATGCATTCCACATGCTACCATGTGTATTTCCAAACTTCAGTCATATTCATAACACGTTCACAATTTTTGTCAAATTCTCATATCACTTGACTATTATTTAATTACTTAATATTTATCCTTAAAATGGTCCCTTTTTCCACATAGATAAATTTGCATAGAAATGAAACTTTATGTTACTAGTATTAATGGAAAAGCATTACCACTTGCCATTAAGGAGTTTACCACAAAAATACATGAACAAGGAAAACTAAACCATGATATTAAAAGCTAATTAAATACTTTTCGCCTGCTCAGGGCTCCATGCCTGAGGCCTGCTCTTTCTTTAAGGTAAAGAGAATTTTGCAAGTGTTAAGGACATGTTGAGGACACACTAGCATCAGAGGAAGACTTGCTCCTTGGAGGAATCAGAAAGGGTGACTGAGAATTAAAAAGGGAATGACTTTCTCACTATGTAGTTCCATACTGTTTAATGTCCATTTCCGAGAGTGAATCCTGGATGTTGAAGAGTGTCTCTCATCTTGCCAGAAATGTGTCTCATGTTTCAAGGAACCTGGCTCCTTGTCTGGCTCCAAGTCTCATAGTTTTTAGTATTTTCTTAGACTTCAGAAAGTGCTTCCACATACAATGTCCTATTTGGTCCCCATGATAACTTGGTGAGGTAGATAGGACCCTAATTATTACTTTTATTCTACTGAAACTGCAAGTGCAAATAAGATATTTTAAGCTCACATAGCCACATCAGTGGCAAAGCTCTCTCCAGAACTTAAGATTTTTTTTGCATTTAAAAAAATACATTTTGAAATTTATTGATAAATTCTCCATTATATGTTATGTGTTTTCCTTTTTTAAAAAATTCATCTCTTCAGCTGGGCGTGGTAGCACATGCCTGTAATCCTAGCACTCTGGGAGGCCAAGGTGGGCGGATCATTTGAACTCAGGAGTTAGAGACCAGCCTGAGCAAGAGCAAGATCCTGTCTCTACTAAAAAAAAATAGAAAGAAATTAGCTGGACAACTAAAAAATATATATATACAAAAAAATTAGCCAGGCATGGTGGTGCATGCCTGTAGTCCCAGCTACTTGGGAGGCTGAGGCAGGAGGATCGCTTGAGCCCAGGAGTTTGAGGTTGCTGTGAGCTAGGCTGATGCCATGACACTCTAGCCTGGGCAACAGAGTAAGACTCTGTCTCAAAAAAAAAAAAAAAAAAATTCATCTTTTCTCTTTAAATAAGAGGAAGATATTTCAGAAAAAAAGTTCACTTATTTATGATTTAACACTCAATCTGCTGTATTCATCAATGCAAAGATTATGATGACCCTTCAAATTTTGCCCATATCAGCGTTTACACAGAAATGGAAAATTGAGCAACTAATAACTAATTTTAAGCAGCAGTTCTTAGGCCTTTGGACTCCTCTTTCAGTCCAGAGGTTTTCAGAGACAACTTTTACAAATGGTGGTATTTCTAATCTATGTAGCATAGAAAACTAGCTATGGCCACTGAGCAAGGCTAAAAAGTGTGGGTCTTTGCTACACAGTATATATCTGGTTGCAAAGTAGGATTTTATGAAATTCCCTGAGGTCTCTACTGCAATAGCAATTCGACCATTGGGAGCCTGGTTGGTTTTATTTACTGGAATGAGTACTGAACAAAACTAATCGATCACCAATCTAATTTGGTTATCTTGTATTACTGAAATAATTCTGCCAAGTAAAATAACCAATCCTAGTTATGATGACGGTAGAATTGGAGTGCCTACAGAGCAGAGGAGATGAACCGTTAACTTGATCAGCTGTATAAACAAAGTTTCTGACCAGTGGAAAATGTTAGCCAATATCCAAGGCAAGGGAAGGGCTTTAGATGAAAAATCAAAGAGGCTGCTAATGGAATATAACATGTCCCCAGACCCAGAGAGAAAAATAGGCAGAAGCCTCCTTCCTACAGTTAGTTTAAGGATCAGAAAAAGAGTTTAAGTTTGAAGTGGCATCTGTCTGAAATACAATGGAAGGCATGCATCAGAGGGAGGCATTTTCTCATCTGCCTGCCCTGCGCCTGAAATTGTGTTGACTCTGACTCTGAGTCACTATGTTAGAAAGATCTGTTGTTCATTGCTGGAGTCGTATCAGATTTAGCAAGGAAAGTACAGAGTGTAATAAACATCTTTCTGAATTCTGTTATTCTAGATATATCCAGAGATTGAGGACTGAAGTAGTTCTAATGAAATTATTCACATTGTATGCATCTATCTAATTTAGCTGGGAAATTTTTGCCAATTTTAATGATTCTTTGGAAGGCTATGTACCATTTTGGAGTAAATTTTATGACCATGAAAATACCAGGTTTAGCCTCTCCATACATCTGCACATGTGTTACCATGTGTAATTATTGATAAATTACTTACAGACAAGACTGTAAGTTCTTTGAGGGCAGGGGCTCTTTCCCCCTCTTCTTGTGTCATCAGGATTTCACACAGGACTGTCACAGGGTAGTTATTTAATGAATTTGTATGTGATGAATGATGTGGTGGATTTTGTATTGACTGATAAATCTTTCCTTAGCTTTCTTGTCCAAAGCACCAAGGTAAGAGAGAGATTAGATGTGAAAAACACTGGCCTCCCAGTAGCTGTGAAGATGACCCTGGGAAGTTAGGACAGTAAGTCACTTCCAAATGTAGTCCTGGGACCACATGGCTTAGTCTTGGCCTTGTATTATATAAATTTTTTTTTTAAAAATCTCTATTTTGCAGTTAAATTGTTATTTAAAGTACATCTATTATTTACCCAAAGTAGTCTTAATGTGTGGTGAAATGTTTACAGTTTTTTTAATATTAAATTTAAAATATTTTTTAAATTAAAAATATTTTTTGACCATCCATAGTGTGCTCCACATTCTTCCAAGTATCTCTTCCTTCTCTTCTTCTTCCAAGCATTTTCACTGATATAAAGTCAATGTAGCTTCTCTATCTCCTACCCACTCTTGCTTTCCATTATAGAGTTTAAATTAAGTCCTTTAATTTTACTAACTAGATTCACAACAACAAAAAAGATTCTGGAAGCTAACTTAGCAAGAAATGGCCCTTTCCTGCTCAGAAAAAGTGGGAAAGAGGCAACATTGTGTGCTCTCAGGCATAAATAATTTTTGCTCTTGTAACACAAGTAAATGTGCCTACTTGCATCCTGGGATTTCTTGGCCCCTAAATGACATCTACTACAGCCACACGTGCTGAAACGCCAGGAAGTCCTGGTTCCAGCAAGTCATGACAGGCACACATGTGCGTATCGTAAGTCACTAAGCCCCAACTTCCTGCTTGGCACTGGAAGTGGCAGGGGTAGAAGACCAGCAGTAGGAAAGGGGTCTGGTGAACGTCCGTGGAAATGGGGGTGCTGCCTCTGTACCGCACAGCCCTTTCCCGAATCTGCAAAAAAAGCGTGCATGGTTGAGAATTGAGACTGGAGCAGAGATGCTTTTGGCAGATGCTTTCTCATTCTCTGTTTATCTCATTCTACATCTGAACTTTTAGCACCTTCACTCTGGCTCATTCCCTAGCACAAAAAGAAAAACAACAACAGCAGCACAGAAATCAGTAGAGCTATTGCTGCAAGAGATTTAAACATCATTACTTTTCATTTTAATTTTTAGCTTAAAATAACCATTGGCTATGCTAGCTTAAAGACTGATGAAACCAAGCAAACCACGTTAGCGTGGCTTCCCCTGACTCCCATTTTTCTTACTAAATCTGGGTGCGACCGAAGCCTGCTGGGATCCCAGCTTGGTATTTACTCGGGCTGGGTGCAGATGACACCGAGCTATCTAGAATCCGTTCCTTTAAGAACAGTGGCGATTTTGTCCCTCTGGGAACCTTTGGCACTGTCTGGAGACATTTTTGGTTGTCAAAACTGGGGGCCAATGCTACTGGTATCTAATGGATAGAAGCCAAGGATGCTGCTAAACATCTCACAACAGCTAAGACAGTCTCCCGTAACAAAGAATTATCCAGCCCCAAATGTCAATGGTGACAATAGGTGGAGAAATCCTGCTTTAAAAATACTTTCTTTGGTAGCATCACACATATACTCTCCGAGCACTGTGCAGCCATAAATGCTTTATGAGCAGAAATAGCTTGTGTTACCTGTCATCAGCTAATATAGAGGGGTCACCTCTAATAAGAAGGTGCTTTACAAATCAATCAAAATTTCTTTCATCTGCTATTAGTGCCTGTAATACCTATCAGTGGTGTCCCCTTTTATATATGAAATCCTTTATAAAATTCTAATAGGTCATTCATTTATTTAAATATAATGCATTTATTAAGCACCTACTATGTGCTGGTCAGTGCTATCTGGGCGGGGTTACTTATCTTAATGTGAACTGATATGCCTCCCCACCGCCCTCTTGTCCACTATACCATTAACCATCATTAAATCAGCAAGTCTCTGCAGTTAAACAACTTAGAGTATCCTATGTAGAGTCGCCCGTCTGAGAAGCAGCTTGATTGTAAACACATGTATGTAACATGGCACATCTACCCTTTATGGTAGTACCGTCATTAGACCTAGGCAAGAAAAATCCTGCCCTGGGCCCCAAGCTTTAGAAAGTGCCACCCTGGACCTTGTCCACAAGGCCATGGAAATGTGCCCATTGCAGCCTATGCCAGGCCACACTCTGCATACCAGGGACACTGGAATTTTCTGCCCAAATGACTCGGAGCCCGCTTCCAGAGCCTGAACAGGCTTGTTCTCTAGTCTGTTCTCTGCAGAACACATGTGTAGACATCTGTATCACAAGCCTGAGCCAGGGAGGCTGTAGGGGTAATGGACTAAGACTAGGGTATATATGGCGTAAATGAAGCCTCTCCCAGTGTAGACAAATTGGGTTCATAATGAGAAGGGAAGGAGACCCAGGACCAGGTGCTGTGAGTCAACTTTCTTTGCTTTTCTATTATCTGATACAAATTCTAAGGAGTCTAAGAATTCTAACTTAGAAGGTAGCCTTGTAGGATGTTATGAAGGTAATAACAGGAGAAAGTATTTTATTTCCTACTTAGCTGGAGTTATTCCTTAAATATTGGGACATATGGTATATGGGTCTCCATTTTTACACTTGCTTCAAGTCAAAGATAGACTTGATTTGAAAGGGTGTGTGTGTGGGGGGGGGTACAAAGCACTGTTTATCTTCTGTGTGCAGAACACCTGAAGATTCAGTGTACACCTCTCCCAAGTGGAATCACACAGCAGACTGGTTCAGAAAACTCAGTTTCAGCTGCTTTCCATGAATACTGCCAATCTTTCGGGGACTGTATTTTATGTGTCCCAATTATAAATCAGCCCGTCTTAAACTTATTGGCATTTTTTGAGTGATGAGGCAACAGATGAACCAATAGAAAATTATGTTTCCATAATTAGTTTGCTGAGTCAGAGCTAATAGAAGGAAAGAACCAGAGGACAGGAAAAAAGTTTGTACCTAGCCCAGGAATAGGGACAGGAGGGGAGTCCAGAGAAAAGAAAAGATGCTCCTTTGGAGAGGAAGTGCTCTGAGTAGTCAGAACTGGTCACTTAATGGAAGCGAGGAGGAAGTTGGGTGGGGGGAGAGGCCTGGAGCAGAGATGGGCACCAAAACAGGAGAAAATAATAAATAAACAAAAGTTAAACTACCTCCTTTCCCTCCCATTCGGCTCATTGTTTCAGAGGGCTGCAGAAGGCGTTAGATCACAGAGCCACGTGCTCTGTGACCCTTAGGCAAATTCCTGAACATCAGATGTAAGAAATGGGGTCCTCCTTGCCCTGTTCTATACTGAGTTCTGAAAAAAAAAAAAAAAAAAAGGAAGAACTTAGAAAGATGTTATGCTTGCATCCAATATGGCAAGAATGTTCGGGATGTCTTTCATTTCTTCCCTCTCGGGAGGCGGCATAGACTGAGCTCCAGGGAGAGGATGCCACACTGTGCTTCCCACGGACAGACTCTGCTCTCTTGCTCAGAGGGAGGGTCCGAACAGGGGCTCCTGACTATTACAATGGGCGAGGGCCTATTTTCAAGATGCTCAGGGGGCTCTTCTTTAGGAACAAGCCCAGCCCAGAAGGCTGGTGACACACAGCTCCCACCTCTCGCTGAAGTCACGCATGACTTGCTGCCTTTGTTTCCCCATGGTGGGAATGGGCCCACGGACAAGTATGGCGGCAGGAGAGGAGTTCAGGGGCCACGGCATGGAGGTTTCTCTGCCTCTTTCAAGTCCAGACTACGCCTGGGAAAGGGCTTCTGTGCTGCAGCTCAAGAGAAGGTATCTTTCCAAGAGAAAATTATACAGCTCAGAAAGTTATTAATGTAATGGTCTGAATCTACAATGAGGAAAAGATTGAAGCTGACATGATTTTTATCTTTGATATTATAGCTTCTGAAGTTGAGACGTAATTACGTATGTTAATATTACATCCACTCGATATTCGGTGAATTTTTTTTTTACGACTCTTTCTTAATTAATCTTCCTTCTTCCCCCTCTCCGTTCACAGTGCAGGCAAACAGTCGGGGTGATTCGAAAAGAACACAGTTAGGAATCAGGAAAATGTAGGTTTGGATTCAGACTTGTGCTTGACTTTAGGCATTTAGTGAATAAACAAGGAAAATGGTGACTAATGCCTGTTGAGAATGTGATGTCAAACCAGCCCCTGTGTGAAGGTTTCACACACCTTATCTCATTGAATCCTCATGAAACTCTGTGGAATAAGGACTATTCTTGTTTCCATTTTGCAGGTGAGGAAACTGAGGCTCTCAAGGTAGATGCTGAGCTCCCCGGCCCAGGTTGCTTGCACACAGCAGACTGGCCTCTGACCTCGGTACTTTGGGAGCTTGTGGCCAAGATGAAGTGGGGCTGGCTGCAGGCGTGGGGGTGGGAATGACAATTTTCTCTGCCTCACAAATCATACCACTTTCTCCATCGCTCACCTTACATCTTAGCAGTCGAGGGCTGCCACGTATCTCTGGCTCCTTCTCCCCTACCTATAACCCCCCAAGGACCAAGTAACCAAAAACATCGGAAAAGCAATAACAACTCTCTCTCTGTTCTTCCCCCTTCAGCAGGATCCAGCAGTCCCAGAGTGCTGGAGAGAATTATAAAAGGCAGCAGCAGACACTGCCCTTCAGCTTAAAATACAGACACCCCAGGGAGAAGCCAAGTGCAAATGACAAAGAGCTGGGGCGCTGTCCTCACCCCTCAATTCCCCAGCAAACGTGGCCTCTAAGATGCAGATTGCTGAATCCTTGCATTGCTGGAGGGTTTTTGAGTTGGCTGTCCTTTGATATTTGATAATAACGATAGAGTTATGAAGATCAAATAAGATTACATTTATATGGAATTCTCAGTCCTTCGTCCAAATGGCATAAAATCATCAACATTGTCGCCATCATTGTTATTGGGTTTTGAGGCTGATTAGGATTTGGATAAATGGAGAGGAGGAAGAAGAGCTTTCAGGGAAATGGAGCAGAGTAAGTGAAGACTTGTAAGCATTTGTTGTGGGATACCTATAGTAATCGATTGATTAATTTAATTAATTTACCCTTTTGTTCAACGAATATTTATTGAGCATCTACTATGCTCCAGACCACTGAAACACATCTTTATTACTTCTTTTTTTAAATTGCCCTTAATACATTCTGTTTTAAAAAACAATCCTGGACCAGTCAGAGTAAAATGTGAAATTAACTCCCTTTCTATCTGCACCCCCCCCCCATCATTTACACTCCTCATTCCAAGAGGAGGGTGGTAAATGCCTTTTCATGTGTTTTTATAACCACATATATACATATGCACGTATGTCATGGACAAAACTTACCTTTCTCAGTTAACATGTCTTGGAGCATGTGCCCCCGAGTACGTGAAGATTTATCACATGCTTTGTGACGGCTGCATAGGGTAGAGGTGTCTGCCACAGTGCTGCATAGTATCCTGAGACAAGGTCTGGGCAGAGACAAGAGCAGAACCGGGGGAGGGGGCAGGGCTTTGCCAGTAAGTGACAAGAATTATATTTATTTCTGTCTTTATTAGGCCAAGCTGTATTAGAATAACAATAGCTCTATTTTATTCAGCAAGCCAAGAAAAAATGCAAAGAGCTTTGCATGTACTATTCTTTAAACATTTATAACAACCCTACAAAGTAGGGACTATTGTTATTCCCATTTTATGGATGATAAAACTGAAGCTCATGCAGACATTAAGGAACTTGCTGGAGTTCAGGCAGCTATTATAGTAAGTGATGGAGACATAAGTCTCAGGTAAGTCTTCCCAAGTCCAATGGTCTTGCTCTTAACCACTACACTTTACCCCTTTTCTACAAGCATATCCAGGTCACAGGGGCTTTTTAAAAAATGTGACTCTTCATTTTGGTCCCCAAAGACACTTTCAAGCGAGTGAACCGTTTCCATCGGAAGCCACTGACGTTACTGGCTCATTCCCTCTCCAGCTTGCCCCACAGTCCTTTGCATTCTGCAAATAGGAGCGTTCACACAGCTGTCCTTACACCCTCGCCCCATCACTGGTGACTCTGCGGGGAGATGCCCAGCCAGCCAGCAAGCTCCAGGCCAGCAGCTTCGTGGCTGGGAAAGGTGAGCTGAGATGAGGCGGTAACAGGCCCGTCAAATGCAGTTATTGGAAACTGCACTCATTAGAATACTGTAATTGGTTCCCGCAGGGCATTGGAGGTTAGTGCGCAGAGGAGACGGAGAGGAGGGGCCGAGGGGGAGTGCACTGTATGGATTTTGTTTTCTCTCTTAGCTTTTCTCTTCCAGGAGGCAGCCTTAACCAGCCTGGGCTCACGGTGGGGCTGGTGACGATGGCCTGGGTCTATGGCAAGGCTGGAGTTTTCTGTGGCCTGTCTCTGCCATCCACCGCACCACCCTGCTTCCCTCTTGTGCTCTTTCTGTCCTCCACTTACCTGCCATCAGGAGCCTGGGGGCCTTATCCCACCCCCTTTGCCAGGAAAAAAAATCTGATGAGCACATTGGAAGAAAGGTGTTGGAACTTGATACGACACCCCTCACATACTGAGTGTGGTGACTATGATTTGTCAAAGAACTTAAAGCAAAGGGCGATGCTCAACCCAAAGTTGTACAACTCTAACGAGGAACTGCGGCACCAGCAAAACTGCAAGTCCCCACCCAGGTAATAGATGACACTTTCTGCTGCCCGCATGTCAAGCTGGACACTGCCATCAGGGTGTTGACTGCGTGTCAGGGTGTTCCTTATTCTTAGGGTGAAGGAGGGTGGGGAGGTAACTCGCCACCCCTCTGGGTTGAATTCTTTTCCTGAACAGCCGTTCTATTTGCAGGTCAACACAAAATATGATCTCCTGATACCAAATTCAGCTCTCCCAGGATGCTCTACCCTGCCTTTTTGAAAAATTTGGTGGAGGGGATTATTTATTTTATACTCAGAAGTCAGGAGCTTCCTGAGGAGCTGGAAATGTTCTATGTGCTGATGTGGACGTGGTGCCGTGGTTTTATGCACAACAAAATTGATTAAGCCATATATTAAGATAAGCGCACATTGCACTTCATGTCTATCTCAATTTTAAAAAGTAAAAAAAATAAATACTTGTCCATTGCCAAAAACATTGGCTCTCAGAATTTTATCTTTTGACCAATATTTTCCTGAAACTCTATTTGCTCATAATACCCTGGCCCTCCCTTTCCCTTAGCCAAATCCTGTGCTTTGTTGAGGGGCAGGGGAAGGGGAGCTTTTTAAAGAAAATCTGCCTCGACTGCCCAACCATGTTGCTCACTGCTTCCGGAACAACTTACAGAGGCTGCTGTCAGAAGTAGAGAAAGGCCCAGGGTTATGGGACCTACGGCTTATACAATTTGGGGAGCCCTTTATAAGATAAAGAATACAAAATTACGAGTACAAAACGAAGTTACAGAAGGGAGACTGAAAATTTCAGGACCTTCCTCCCCTGCCACCTGCTGTCATCTCTCGAAGTAGTTTATCGGAAATGTTTATAGAAAAACGCTGTCTGCTTGCCACTTGGCTTCTCCTCTGCACCTAGAACTCTCACCAGCTCCCAATCAGCTCCAGAATGCTCAGGGGTCAGGCAGGTGAGAGGGGCTCCCTGAAGCTCAAGCTTTGTAGCTTTCTGGCAAATCCATCTCAGGTCAGCATGTACATGGTAGCATGTCATGTTAGCCTAGTTTGAGCTGAAACTTCTCTGTTTCATGCAAACAGCCAGCCACCCTAGGTGGACTATAAAATCGTGCTATGCAAAAACCACGGCTTCACATTGCTTTTATTCCCCTCCGAGTGCATATGTCAGTGTCGTTGATAGGATGGGCTTTCCACACTGTTAAGATAAATGTTTTAGGGGAGGGAAAGGGACTCTCAAAGACAGGTGGCAGTGAAAATGGGGACTGATAAGTCATCAGCTGGGTTAAATGGATTCTTTCTATGTTCCCACTGTCCAGACCCTGATATTCGCTCCGTGCTACGCTGCACCACACAGCTTTTAAAAATTGGTTTGACTGAAAATTAACCTCAGGCCATATGAAAAGTAAGAGATAGTCTGGCATGGCTGAGACAGGTACAGTCAGTTCCCTAGTCTGACTTCCCTTCTGCTTGACATGCAGGATTCTACAGAGAAGAAGAAGAAAAGAGGAAATAATGGAAAGAGAGAAGAAGGAAAAGAAAAGGAAGAAAGAAACGAGGAATAAAGGAAGGGTCTTATAAAAACAAAAAAGTAGGAGATTAATGGAAAAAGAATACTTAATAAAGCTCTCTTGGGCTCACACTCTGTCTTTTTTTTTTTTTTTTTTTTTGAGGCTGCTGTATTAAATTAAAGTCATACATAGGTTTCAAAGGAAATCACATTTCTGCAATCTGGTGAGCCCACCTGACAATGCACGCTAACAGAATTGTAAATGTAAAGGGTAATGCTTGTCAGTGCCTGACAGTTCTAAATGGCCTTTTAGTTCAGTACGCAGAGCTGTCATAAAAAAACATAAAAATGCATATGCAGACAGCTGAAACTGCTATGCACATCATTATCTGCAAATGGTATAAGTATCCTGAACAAAAGGCCTTCCAGTTTAAGGACATGCATAAGACATTTCTCTGCCTCCAGCTTTAAAACAAAGTGCTGTCAAGAAAACAAGATTCCCAGTGCCAGAACTGAGGTTTTTCTGTCAATCAGGGAGGTGCTACATTTGTACATATTTTTCTGACCCTGCATATGAGAAGAGCATTCTTAACAGATGTGTATTTAACTTCTGGCAGCTACATCTGTTTCTTCTGCATTTTCCTTCTTATTTCTTTATCATTGTTCTAACAGGCCGCAGCAGAGGGGCGTTTTATTGCGTACTTATTCTTATCACCCTGTCTTTGCTTTTTTCCTCCCCTCTCCTCTGTCTCCTCTTTCTTCTTAAAGCATTTTTTTGTTTTGTTTTTGTTTTTTGTAATCCAGGAAGCCCAAAGGAACTCTAGTTTGGTCTTATGGTGATCAAATTGGTGGAGATGTTTGTTATTCTTTCTCTAAACAGTGATATATTGTCTACCCTTTAAGACTGAAAGTTCCTTGAGGGCAAAAGCAATTTTTATAATGCAGTAGTCTGAAACCCAGTTGCACATCAGAATCACATGAAAAACTTGTAAAATTCTCATTTCCTGGAATCCTCAAGAACGACTTTCTGAATCAGAGTTTCTAGAGTTGGGGCCAGGGCATTTGTATTTTTAACAAACATCCCAGTGGTTATCATGTTTTCATTCATTCAAGCATACACGGGAAAACATTTACTGGGCATCGACTCTGTGGCAGTCATTGTTCTAAGCACTGAGGATAGAGATGTGAACAAAAAGACAAGCTCCCCAACCTCAAACAGATTGTATTCTATGGAATCAGACAGGCAAATAAACATATAAACAAATGAATAAATATGATTGCTATAGAGAGTGACAAATATCTGAAAAAAAACAAATAAGTCTCAGTTTACAAAATCAATGTACGTGAATCAGTAGCATTTCTATATACCAATAACAGTCAAGCTGAGAGTCAAATCAAAGACACAATACCATTTACAATAGCTACAAAGAAAATAAAATACCTAGGGATATACTTAACCAAGGAGGTGAAAGATCTCTACAAGGATAACTATGAAACACTGAGGAAAGAAATCGCAGAGGACACAAACAAATGGAAAAACATATGTAATATCTTGGTCATGGATTGGTAGAATCAACATTGTTAAAATGTTCATACTACCCAAAGTGATTTACAGATTCAATGCAATCCCCATCAAAATACCAACATCATATTTCACAGATCTAGAAAAATTAATTCTACACTTTGTTTGGAACCAGAAAAGAGCCCGAGTAGCCAAAACAATCCTAAGAAGAAAGAACAAATCTATAGGCATCACATTACCAGACTTCAAACTTTACTACAAGGCTACCCTAACCAAAACAGCATGGTATTGGTACAAAAATACAGACATATACCAATGGAACAGGTTAGAGAACCCAGGTAGATATAAAACCATCTATCTATAGCCAACTGATCTCTAACAAAGTTGACAACAACACAGGCTGGGGAAATGAAGCCCTATTCAATAAATGGTGTTCAGATAATTGGATAGCCACAGGCAGAAGAATGAAACAGGACCTCTGTCTCTCGCCACTCAAAAAAATTAATTCAAGATGGCTAATAAGCTTAAATATAAGGCATGAAACCATAAGAATTCTAGAGGAAAATGTAGGAAAAACTCTTTTAAATATCAGCCTAGGTAAAGAATTTATGACTAAGATTCCAATGGCAATCACAGCAACAACAAAAATAAATAAATGGGATTTAATTAAGCTTTTTGATTAAAAAGCTTCTGCACAGCTAAGGAAATAATCAACAGAACAAATAGACAACCTACATAATGGGAGAAAATATTCCCAAGCTATACATCCAATAAAGGGCTAATATCCAGAATCTATAAAGAACTCAGATAAATCAGCAAGAAAAAAACAACTCCATTAAAAAGTGGGGCAAAAGACATGAACAGAAGCTTTTCAAAAGAAGATAGACAAATGGTTAGTAAATATATGAAAAATGCTCAACATTACTAATTGTCAGGGAAATGCAAATTAAAACCACAATGAGATATCGCATTACCCCAGTTAGAATGGCTTTATTAAAAAGTCCAAAAACAACAGATGTTGGTGTGGATTCAGAGAAAAAGAAATTCTTATAAGCTGTTGGTGGGACTGCAAATTAGTACAATCTCTATGGAAAACAGCATGCAGATTCCTCAAAGAACTAAAAGTAGACCTCTCATTCAATACAGCAATCCCACTACTAGTTATCTACTCAAAGGAAAAAAGGCATTTTATCAAAAAGACACTTGCACTCAAACGTTTATTGCAGCACAATTCACAATTGCAATGACGTGGCATCTTTGTTCACTCAAGTACCCATCAACTCACATGTGGGATATGTACACCATAGAGTACTACTCAGCCATAAAAAGGATGAATTAATGCCTTTTGCAACAATTTGGATGGAACTGGAGACCACTTTCTTAAATGAAGTATCACAAGAATGGAAAAACAAGCACTACATGTACTTTCTATTAAACTAGAACTAACTGATGAGCACACATGTGCAAAGTGGAATATAAAATTTAGTGGTAATCAAGCAGGGGGTAGGGGAGAGGAGGAGGGGAACCTATCTAATGGGTAAAATGAACACTATTTGGGTTATTGGCACACTTATAGCCATGAGTCAAGCATTACAAGAGAGATATATGTAATTAAAACATTTATGCCCCCTTAATACTTTACAAAGAAAAAAAAAAAGGAAACAGTAGAAACAGGGTAATGGAGCAGAAAATGGTGTCACCCAGTGTGGATAGTTCACATGTGGAGGTCAGGAAAGTTTTCACTGAGATGCTGACAGCTGACATGAGACCTGAGCGATGAGGAACAAATTAGGAGATGGCCTGTGAAGATCATTATCTCATTTTATTTTTTCAACAGAATAGAAATTATTATCATTAACTTATGAATAAGGAAAGTGATACTTACAGGCATTAATGACTTGCCCTAAATTACACATCTAGTAAGTAGCCAAACTGAGATTCATACCCCTGTGCCCAATAAGATGCAGGAAAATCAACTTCAAGCTTTACTTCTACTTCCACATCAATTCAAATCCTGCCCAAACTTTAGGATCATCCTGAAGTACAATCTTTTCCTTCCATCATCTAAGATGCTCCATCAATGCATCTATCCAATTATTAATCCATCCATTCTCTCTCTATCCATCCAATATATATATATGATGGTCCTATTCCAATACAAGTCTTATATAGGATACTCTACAATAATTTCCCTAATCAGCTCAATTTTAACTGCATTACTTCTGAATTCTTGAGATTTGGACCATAAAAACTGATTTCTATTCAGGTTGCTATGTGGAAAATTCTAAATGAGACTTTAAGCTTCTTAGATCACAGGCCATATTTTACAACTCCACAAGTTTCTGATCCATTGAGGATGTTCTTCAATCTCTTTCCAAAGTTTTTGAGTGTTGGGTTGAAGGCTTAGAACGTCCAGTTGAGTTGCGAAGAGAGATAATGACCTTTAATAATGATTTCCCCCCAGCGATCAATGACCATTTCATTGTTGGAGATAAACTGGAGCATAGGACTTGGAAGACAATATATTCAATTGGCTGAAAGTGTGGGACCTGGCATCAGAGAAATTAATATCCCTTCTACTAGCAGTGATAGTGGACAAACCATGAAGCCTTGGTTCACTCAACTTAAAAATGGCATGAACCAGAAGACTTAGATGAAAGAGTTATTGTGAAGTTAAATGAGATGAAGCATGCATGGTGCTTAGTACAGTGTCTGACATACAGTAGGCATTCAGTAAGTGCTATCCATTGTTATTATTATAATTATTACTTTCCGTTGCACTGTTAGGGTAGGACACTGCCATGTGACAAACTGGACCAGTCACTAGAGATCTAAACATCTCTGTTTCCCCTTACCTTGAAAGACATGGGAAGTACAACCCTGCCCATATGCAACATGCCCAGTTACCCTCTAGGACCCTTTCTAAGGAAGGCATCATTTTTTATACCATGTTTTCCTACTGTATTTTCTTCTAATAGAACTTACGTCTTCCAGCTATTATAAAAAATAATGCTCTTCTACTCCATCTCCTGGGGTTTCACTCTTGCTAAGAGCAATTGCTTTTTATTGAATGTGCAATTTTGTTGCTATGGAAAATATATTGTGATTAATGAGACCCTGTGACCAAGGTTACTTGGGACAGGCTTGGACTGGTTAGCACGATGTCCTTACTTTTCACAGTGCCAAAGTTAGCTGCAGGAAGAACTGCATTGTCAACCCCATTAGTAACCCCTGGAGAGGATGTAGTTAATAAAAGGGACTACTTTGTTGTGTAGAACTGTGAAAATATTTAAAAAAACAAGGTAGTTTAAGAGGTCTAATGTGATGGAATGTATAGGATATGTAATTTTTAATTGCAGAAAGGAAAGAACAAGTAACAAAATAGGAATTTATGAAATTTGCCATATAAGTGGGATGGGTTCATATGAGACATTTGCATACTTATAACTGTGTGAAAAATAAATTATATATATAATTTAAAATTTATATGTAAAAATGCGTGTGTTTATATATACTTTATATATACACATATATATGTGTATATATAACTTTTAGAGTTGAAAGAAGTTCAGAAGTCCAGTATAATCTTCCTTGCAGGGAGAAATTCATCTCATAGTATTTCCATAGCTGGTCTGCATTAACTACCTCATATGATGGGAGACTCACTATCTTCAGAGGTAGTTCTATTGGAAAAGTTCTACACTGTTATCTGACGCCTAAATCTGCCTCTTGGTAACTTTCACCCTGGCCTTTTTAGGACAATGAAGAACACGGGTATTCCATTTTTTCAGAAAACATTACAGTTGAAAAGAGACTTAGGGATCTCATTACTGAGGCTTCTCATTCTTCAGTTAAGAAAGCTGAATACTTCTTATTATCTTTTACATGATTCCCCTCCAAGTATGTGAAGACTTATTGTTTCCCTTACTGCATACATTGAGCTTGAGGTGGCTGTGAATTCCAAGTACCCAGTGGACAATCAGAATTCCAAGCTGGAACTCAGGAGAGAGGTTCGGGACAGAGTAATATCTTCAACAGCCATTGATCTTTTTCTTGGTAGCTAAACTCATGGAAATAAAGGAGATTATATAAGAAGAGGATGTAAGATGAGAAAACATAAGGGCAAGATGAAACTCCTAAGGCTCTTCCTTTTTTATATCAGTGTAAAAATTAATTTTGTTACTTGCAATAATAACGTAACCCAGATATAACTGAGACCCCACATGGCCCAGTCTGTCTGTGTGGATATAACTTCAGAAATCTTGAGAAATTATGTAAAATTCTTACTGTGAGTTTCTTTAAAGAGAGTAGTATTTAAAATGTTTCTCAAAAGTTCTGTCTGTACTGCTTTCTGACTTCTTAACTCTTTCCCTCTCTGCAATATTTTTTCTGCTTTGAGCCATACTGGGCTACCTATGGACAGCAGGATGATTTGAAAGCTCCATAACACCTGTCCTCCCTTACTCTTCAGAGGGAAAAACATGGCAAGTCCAGTCCCTTTCACCTTTCCCCACTACATTTTCTCATTTATTGTCTTATTTCAAATTCTTACATAGGATTTCTGATAAATTAATTCTCTGTAATATCATATCCATAGTCCCTTAGGTTTTTCTTCATCTGAAAATTTTATAAGCACATATTTATGTATATTCTTGATAAACCTTTCAACTCAGTAGAACTGAGTCAATGGTAGAACCAAGTGGCATGCTGATAAAGACCTTCTTCTAGGTTGACCAAGATAATTTTCATTTGAATAGTGTCTTAGTTTGTTTTCTGTTGCTTATAACAAAATAACCGAAACTGAGTAATTGATAAGGAAAAGGGTTTATTACTTACAGTTATGGAGGCTGAGAAGTCCAAGGTCAAGGGGCTGCATCTGGTAAGGGCCTTCTTGGTGGTGGGGACTCTGCAGAGTCCTGAGGTGGCCCAGGACATCACGTGGTGAGGGTGAGACCTCAGCATGCTAGCTCAGGTCTCTCTTCCTCTTCTTATAAAGTCACCAGTCCCACTCCCATAATGACCCATTAATCCACTAACCCATTTATCCAATAATCCTTGAATGAATTAATCCATGGGAACAAATATTCAAACCATAGCAAATAGCATTGGAGTGTATTAACAATTTGTGTAGGTATAATGACTTACCCAAAGCCCAAAGTAAGATGGAATTCAATTCCATCGCCATTCATTTGTTCAAGAGAATTAATTATTTCAGAAGTTAAAATGTATTGGAATTAATATTTGGTATACAGTCCACCAAATTTTCCAAAAGAAAATTCTACCAAAACCTTTACTGAAATTTAGATCAACTTTCTTTATGTCCTCATGATCTCTCACTGTGATAGTACTATTTTTTAAAAAGGAAATAGGTTAGTCTCCTCTGTTTCATTCTTGGTGAACCCTTGTTGGCTCTTACAAATCACCACATTCTTTGCTCAGGCTCCAAAGCTGCTCCAGTCAATAGTCTGTCTGAGAATTTTGGTCAAGCGTACTTAAAATTAAGTTCCTGTCTGCAGTTTCCAGAATTTGTTGTTTAAAAAAAAATCATAAAACTGTTTATTTGCCTCTAGCATTCTGGCATGGATTTAATTCCTAAAACAGTCTCAAAGATTACAAACAGCTTTTTGTAACAATACAATATAGGATCTATATCCGACCCCCTGCACATGATGTTTGATTCTCCCTCTCCTCCCTTCCCTAGCAGTCTGGGGAGAAATAAATTCCTCTTCTCACACAGGAAGCTTCAGTTCTTCTGTCATTTTGTTTTTCACCTGCTAAGTTGAAGTAGCTCCCTTCCTCTTCCTCTCCGTGCTCCAAACGTGAGCCTGAAGACAGGTCTTGTTTACTGAAGCATCTGCTGTGAATATACACCACCGTAAGGCCAGCCTTCATCCAGTTTTGAAATAAGAAGTATGAGATACAGAAATAAGGATTTCTGTACAGAGTCCTGAGTTCTGGTCTCGGCTGGGCTATTAGTGTTGTACTTTGACCCTTGGGCAATCATTGGACCATTTTCTGCTGCTCTTCTTCTAAGAATTTGAGCCAATATTACCTCTGCCACTGAATTTACAGGATGGTTGAGAAAAATCAACAGTAGAAAATTCTAATGGAAAAATGTAAAGTGCTTCCTTGATGTATAAAGGTTGAAATAATTCAACCTTAGAGTTCAAGCCTGGTGCTGTGCTCACTGTCCTTTCACTGTTCTCTGCCTTGATTTTGGTGTCCTTGCCTTCATTTTGCTCTTCAAGCTGTTTCCAACCTCAGTTCGCTCCCATTCTTTTGGCCTGGAACTTCCCCAATTACTAATCCCTTATCCTACCACACTACCCTGTACATTCTCAGCAAGATGATTACTGACTAATTGAGCAAACAATCCAAACTTGTGAGAAAATGGGTCATAACGTGTTCCCTCTCTGGGCACCAAATAGCAATCCCTGGACCACCATGGGAGTTATGTTCCTGAAAATTGCCAGGGTTGTCAAATCCATGCTTAGAAACATCAAGGTCTTCTAACAAAGAGGAGATTGGAGGGAAGTGGCATTATCAATAAATATATTAATATACACTTTTGAAACACACACAAAAAAAGATTCGAGAAGGTATCTACTTCTAGACTACATTCATTTATGTTTAAAACCTGCTTCTATCACCTTGCATAAACGCTTATGAAATAGTTCTTTCAACTTCTAAGGCAGATTCTTCCTCCAGTTTTCTATTACGCAAAAATCTCAATTATCTAAAATTGGAGTCACAAATTGAAAGCCTATCTGCTGTATCTGGCCCAAGATATTTTTTTTCCTCACATAATCTTTAAAAATTTTAAAATTTGAATGTCCTTAGGCAAGATTCTTTTCTAATTGCCGCAGTCTACACCACTCTCTATTGTTGCTCCTGCTGACATATGTGTACTAATATAAAGATCACAGGCCTAGGAGCCAGAAACTTTAGGGGCAAGTTTTACAAAGACATAAATTAGAAGTAAAATGTTTTTTTTCAGCTTCCCTCCATGCTAGCACTATGATCCCGGTCTCATTTCTTCTCTCCAAGTCTCAGTTTCTTGTGTATACTAAAGGTACTATTGTCTTCTCTGCCAGCATTACAGGAATGATGTGAGGGTCACATAAAATAATGCATGCGAATTACACTGTAAAGTATGCCACAACTGCATAGTATTATAACAGCAGCTCCCGGCAAGCACACGGCAAACTTCCCTCTATGCACACGTATTCAGGTATCTTGCATTCCCACCATCATCTGCCAACCTAACTTTGTGAGCTGAAGAAATAGAGGAGAAAAAGACAACGGTTCATTTACCTTGATAGTTAATACCCTGTTTGGATTCTATTTATATATGACTGTCTACAATTTTTCAGACTAAAAATTACTCCACACAGTTGCTTAATGGCCCTTTTATCTTCCCTTTAATCACATGTAGGACTTCTCACCATTCCCCCATTAAAGTTCCCATTCACCTCTTTGTTCATTCTCCTGATCTTATTTGCATGCAGAGCTGTATAGAACATATACTATGTTTCTGGGCTAACTGATAGCAACTGAGGTCAAATGTACCAAACAGCCAAGTGAAAAGTAGAAAAATCCTATTACTCCAACTACACAAAACACACATGCTTGTATACGTTTGGGCACGAAACATATACACTTAGATATAGAACAACAACAAAAATGACACATTCATTGCTATGTTGGAGGCACTTTCACTAGCACAGTGGCTCCAAATCTGTCTTAAAGAGTATATTTTTAGAAAAATATACACACTTGGACCCCAATACCAGAGATTCTGATGTGATTTGTCAGTGGTGTCTAGACATTGGTTTGTTTCGGAAAGTTCCCCTCCTCAAAGTGATTCTAATGAATAGTTGGTGTTGAATGCACTACCATAGGAATAAATCTTGGAGCTGGTCTTGTCTTAAATACTACTGAGTCTTGGCTTGTGTAGCTCAATAAAAATTCTTTCTTTTTTAATACAGACATTCCCTAAAATTACAAATGTTAATAATATGCTCTCTCTAAAAATCCCACTGCCATGAATTGGTCTTAGAGAAATACAGCACTAATGTGCAAAGACAGAGGTTCACGGTGACACTGTGAGTAGCAGTGAACAAATGGAAGCCATTCACATGCTTGTCGATAGAGGATTAATTTGAAAAGGGCACAGTCAATACAATGAAACGCTACACATTCCTTAAAAAGAATAAGTCTACCCTGACACACACCCAGAGTCCATTTTAAATGAACAAAAGCAAGTTGTAGGATATAGATACATTTTTTGGTAACAAACTCTCACCCTCAAACAAAACGACAATCACAAATTGTAGAATCTCAATAAGTGGTTCTTGAATTCATGGAAAAAATTCTAGACAGACAAACATTAAGCTGTTTAACGGTTACTCGTAGGAGTGAGATAAAATCAGGAAAGTGACTTTTCACTTTATATTCCTCTTTCATATTTAAATGTTCGTAAACAGAGTATATCATGTTTATACTTTTTTCAAAGAGAGGAAACATATTTGCCAGCCACACCCTCTCCCCTCACACATAATGCCTTCCAACCCAAATGTTAATCTGGCTGTTTTAAAACAAACAAAAAAAACCATGATGGCCACTATACTGGCTGAATTTCTCTGCAGATCAAAAACACCCGGCATCTTTTCCATTCAGCATTCCATGAAAGCACAACAGAGCCAAGTCCTGTGTGTGGGAAAGTGTGTCTTTGTGTGTGTGGATCTCGTTGTAGTTACAAGGGCCCCTCCCTTTGGTAACAATTTAACACCCACACGCATCCTCAGGAAGGTCAAAAGGGAACAGCAAGAGTGAAAAAACATGTTTGAGAAATGTGAACTAGCTCCCACTTCCAAAATTCTTTTCCCCCACATTAAAAAAACGACATCATGCATGTTTCCATGAGTTTCTGGTGGATTTAATAAAATGGGTGGTGATGCCGTCCATAGAAAAAGTGGGAAGCTGGCAGCCAACTTTTCATCGGAAATGAGGCACTGTGCTGGGAATAACATCGGATTTTACAGCATAAATGTAAAAATCATCACACTTAACTCTGTGTCCTTTTCATAATTCATATGGGGGTCTCGTGGCCATTTTGAAATGTTAGAGTCCTGGGGAAAGAGCAATCACAGAATTTCCATATTCATGGAAAATCAGCACCTCCTCAGATTATTAAAAAAAACATCAAAATTCCATTCACAAAAGAGAAAGTAGGTAATTTCCTGTAATTTTATATTTGAAACTTCAATTTGAATCTTCAGTACACATAAGTGGCAAAGCAGAAAATCTAATAATCAGCATGTTTTAAGATGTTTCAAGGGAAAGAAACACATTTGGAGGGCCCATGACGGTATTTAGAAGATATTTCTGAATATGCTATGGTACAATGCTTCTTGTTAGCCTGTTTTGATCAATCTGTCTTTCTCTGAAGAACTATATGAATCTGTAAAATGTAAATAAAATACAAAGCAATCTTACACAATATACAGCCTAGCTTCAGAATCTTTAGACAACATAAGATGAGATTTACCCTCAAATCCCTATGCAACCTCAAGCACGTTACTAAAACTTTTCTGTGCCATAGTATTATCACCTCCTAAAACATGAATAAAAATAGCTGCCTATGTGATAGAGCTGTGATGGTGACAAATGAAAGCATACACGATAAGGCATTTTTAAAAGTTAAGGGACTATGAAGAGAAGCAGCCTAATGTAAATAGCAATGATGCTAGCTAAAACTGAACTACGTCAGGTAACTTCCACAAGCTCGTTTCTTCATCTGTGAAAGGGGATGATTAATGAATAATTAATTCAATAAATATTTAGTGCCCCCACGTGCCAAGCACCCTTTCAACTGCTTGGAAGAATAATTGTCCCATTCTGCCTACCCACAGGGATATGGTGGGCATCGATAAAGCCATACCCACAAATATTTGGGAAACTACGAAGTGTTGCATCCTCATACAGGATTATTATGCACATTTTTCATTCATTGAAAAATAAATTTAATGAGTACCTGTTATGTTAAAGCAACAAATCAAATTCTGTTCTCTGAGAGCTTAAAGTCCAATGTGGTTACTGAATACACTGACAGAGTTAGAAAAAATTTTTTTAAAGTTATTATAAATTACTTCAGTATTATAAGAGAGTGACAGCCCAGCTTCCAGAGCACTCTAGTGACCATGTGGTTCAGGAAGGATTTATGTAGGAGATTGGCTTGGGCTGATCTGATGCTGCTGCAGAGATGCTTACCAACCCACCAGGACTCCATCCATTCAACAGATGTTTGCTGGGCACTTACTCTATGCCAAACTCTGTAGTATGCACTGACGTGGGATATTTTCTCCAACAAAATACATAACACACATGTTTTTTTGTCCACAATACATTTTCTTCCAGTGCATTTGAGCACAGGTTTTTTATCTCGACACACGAAACACCACTCCTGTAAATGGGATAGATGCAGTTGTGTGCTTATAGACCAGCTCTCTGGAAGAGGGAAAGAAGGAAGAAGTCATGATTTGTAACATTTGCCAGTTTCCATGGCATAAATGATCACACTGTGGGTGATTTCAAGCTACAATTGTCTGACAACAGACTCAAAAAATTCCTGAATACTTAATTTCTGGTTTTCCTGAACTGGTATGAGCCAGGCTTAGCACACTATTGGAGATTAAAATGTTTTAGTTTCCTATTTAGCCTAAGAAATGGCGATGAAGATTCCTGATGAGTGTTGTTGGGGCTCACAAAACAGTACCCCAAATGAAGGCCTAAGAAGCAGCCTCAGAAGCGAAAGTTTTTCTCTGACCTTCCCCTGTCCTCCTGTGTCTCAGTCCCATTCTCCCCTGAGGCTGGCCATAGAAGCTAGAATCTCTCTTCCCCAAGGCGGGTCATGGAAAGCAGAACCCCTTTGCTCAAGAAACAGCCATAAAACCTAAAAACATTCTGTATAAAAACTGGCCATAAAGAAATTACCCGACCTACTTTGTAGGCTCTGCCCCACACCCAGAAGGAAGGAATGCATGCTCAGAGAGACTAAGAACAATCTATTCTAGACAGTCAGACCTTGCTGGGTTTCCCCACTCAGTCTCTGAGCATTAGATCACAACCTTTTTGTCCAATCTTATTTCTACATGGCTGTCCATACTTTGATGAACCTAAGCATAAAAAATGGACAAGTTCCCTGTATCTTTGGGTCTTCATTCTGAAGGCTCTTGTGTATACACATTAAATAAATTTGTTTGCCTTTTCTCCTATTAATCAATTTGCCTCATGTCAGTGATTTTTTCAGTGAAACTTCAGGGAGCCAAGGGTCTCGGCCCCTGCAGTGTCCATTAAATATCTCTTGATTCCAACATAAATCCTTTCTCAGAAATCTACCAAGTCCTTCCAGGATGTTCCCAAAAGACCACAGGGCAATAGCCCGGATGATTCCAGACTGGAATCCTCACTCCTCACCCTGCAATCAGAAATGCCCAACTGAGCTAAAGGGTATTGTCTAGAATGCTGAAATACCATCTTACGAAACCAAAGTCTTAGGACTCACATACAAAACAAAACAAAACAAAATCTGCCCATGACTCTATTAAACTCATGGCATGATTTCTAAGTAAAAAAGAAAGAAAGAAAGAAACCCCACATGGTTAGGAAATAATTAATATTATAGTTGGAAAGAAAAAAACATAAACCAGTCAAAAGAGACACGGACCCTCTCCATAAATCCTTCACGTTGTAAACAGCTCTCATTGCACAAAGCACATTCAAGTTCAAAAGAACAAACTTTCCATATGAGTGTTGGGTGAGGCCCAGAGGTTCTTAAGCAAATAGAAGCTATTTGCTATTTCACAAAATATTCTAGGCAAAAGTACATGCTCCATTCAGCTTTGCTTAACACAAAGTACAATTGACAAGTATTTGTACAGAAGCTGCATAGGCAAGACAGTGACCTTGAGAGGTACAAAATACGTTGTCCACCCTCCATAAGCTTGCCGTCTGGTTGGATTAGCCTTATGTACACCTGCAAAAGGGTGGCTTGAGTGAGCAAAATTAGGCATGGTTTTTAAGTGACAGGTTGGGGGAAGTCCAGTGAATTCCAAACCCCTTAGGCCATTTTCTAGGTCATCTGCTATCTGGTCTCCTACATCCTCTCTTGATCCCTTCCTTATACTCTCTGCTACGGTCACACTCAACTTCCCTCAGTTCCTCACGTACAGCATGTTCTTCCTTCCCTATGGGCCTTCACAAATCCTGTTCCTTCTCCTGGAACAGGTCTAGTCACACGGCATTCCTGCCTCCCCTCCCCTGCACATGGTTATCCTGGACTCTTACTTTAGATCTCAGTCCAAACACTGGTTTTTGAAGGTTTTTTGTTATTTTCCTTCTATAATGTCTTTCCTGATTGGCCAATCTTGTTTGGGCTTCAAGGTTCTGCCTGAGTTCTGCCACCCCCGGCTACGTACCACGGCTCATTGTACTTTCCTGCTCACTTGCCTGTCCTCACTACCATTCTGTAAGTTCTGTGATAACTATTTTACATGTGCCATTTAATTTGACGCTAACTACAGTCTAAAGAGGCAGACCTTTTATTGGTACTGCTTTGCAGAAGAGGAAACTGTGGGTCAAAGGGGTTAAGTAACTAGTCTATGGTAACATTTCTAGTGTATTGATCAAAAATTTTGGTTGCAGAAAACAGAAGCCATTCCATCTTGTTCAAAGTGGAAAGATTGATTAGAGACATTATGTAGCTTATACAAGCTCCCAGTGGGCCAGAGAATTGGATTTGGGCACTATGTAGCCAGGTATGAACACATCCAGGAGAAAGGCCCGTAATGCATTGCTACCACTGCCCATCAGTCAGCACGTCTGACAGTAGGGACTGGATACGAGGAATTCAACACAGCTGTCTAAGGAGGACAGAGGCCTCCTTCTCGGTGAGGGTCTTCTCTCCCTACACGTAGCCATCAGCTCACAATGCTCATGGCTGCCATCAGGTCTTGTGTGAATGCCCTAACTGCAAAAAAGTATGGACAACACAATGTATAGCTTCCCAACCTCTATGGCAGGGATGTTGCTCGAAGCGCATTGGAATGAAACTGAATACACCGTCTCACCGGAACAGCTATTCGCTTCACCCAGAGCATGAAAGAGCAAGGATTGAAATCCTGACCTCCACGCCCATGGAGTGAATTGCTTCCCTACCCTGTACTAGAAGTTGCGGGACCTGGTCTTTCCTAATCTCCTCAAACCCACAATTCTTGGGATGTGTAGTTCTTTGAGATTTATTAGGAGAGAAACACCTAAACTTTACATATGTAGACTCCTTATAGCCTCTTTTGTCTCCTTTGAGGATGAACATAGAACCTCTAACAAGCGACACAAGCCAAGAGGAGGGAAGTACTTTAAGGAGGCAATAGGGCAGGATCTAGAAAAAATGCTTACAATGCAAATGAGTGAAGGTGAATTACAGTGGCTACCATTCATTGCTTAGACACCTGGCATGTATTAACTCTGATTCTCTCAGCAGCCCTTCAAGGGGAACAGTGTGACCACATTTCATAGAAGTGGGAGTCTTGGTTTTAAGGTAAAGTCACCTGATCAAGGTCACACAGTTAGTAAGTGATGGAGGCAAAGCCAGAAGGCAGGTCTCTTTGCTCCCAAGACTGTACTTTCCTAGGTGTTGATAATGACAAAAAGCACAGGTTCTGGGGTCAGACTGCAAGGATTTCAGTCCCCATTTACAGGCTGTATAACCTTGGTTAATTCATCTAAGCTTGCTGAGCCGCAATTACCTTATAGGTAAAATGGAGATTTTGTGTGTATCTGGTGAGGTTATTGAGAACCCAATGAGATAATCTTGTATGAAGTGTTTGACCCATAATCAGCACTAAATAAGATGTTAGCTTCTGGATTTATTGTTGCCATGGTATCATCGTTATTGTTATTACCCCATGCTGCTGCCTCTCTGAAGAAAGGTATCCTAGGAGGGCAAATTATATGTTGAATGAAAGTGCTAGCAATACTCATTTGCACAGCACATGCATGGGGCCACAAGCTCCTCACTCTTGCGGGAGTGGAGAGTTCCTGCAAAAGAGTAGTGGGTGATAAGACTACAGACAGATGCAGAGCTGCATCGTGCTGAAAGCTTTGAATTCCCTGGGAGATGGGCTCAATTGGGCCCTGGCAGGGACCTGCGTCAGGGGTGGCAGTCACAGAACTATTCCCAGCTGCTGTGCTTCACATCCTCGCCCCGACACAAAAGGGAAGGATGAGTGACACCTCAAACAACTTTGGAGAGTCTAACAACAATTTTCAACTTCAAACAGGCCACACATAAAAGTTGAAGACTTTTGCTACAAACCCAACCACTGGGAAATCACTGCCTGCCTGACATTAATTCCCCAGCCACTGTGAAGCCGTTACTGAAATGCAACTTTTTTATTCCAAGTCCTTTAACATTTCAATCTAGGGCATGGGCAATGTGGAGCAAATCCAGGTCAGGTCCTGCTTTAATCCCCAAACGGAGTATCAGTGTGAACTCCACAAGGAATTAAGGCCCAGAGGTGAGGGCAGGGAGACACAAAGGGCAATAGGAAATTATTTAGATCCTATCAGAAATTTTTTTTCACTTAAGTTAGCATCAGTATATGATTTGGGTCACTATTATTATTGTTAGTACTGGGTTTTTTAATTTTCAAGCCCAGTTACATTTCTATAGTGTTTTGGAGTCTATAAAGCTGATCTATGCATGCTGTCCTCTGATTTCAATTGCTTTCGTGGGGATTGGACAAGTTTCAGAATGATGAAATTAGGAATAATAGGATCCTCTGAGATCATTCTAGTTTTTTTTTAAGGTGAGTTGTCTCAGGAGAAGGTGTTAACCATGGCTTCACTGCCAGACAATGTCAGAATTTGGAACAGCTTCCAGTTCACCAGGCTTCTAGCCTTCAAAATGGAAAACAAGCACTGAGTTTCTATTATTGCAACGGTATGTGGCACTGGGGACTGGCGTAAAGGTACAGCCCTGATTTTAGAGAAGATTTTAGTCTTGTGGGAAAATAATCAGCTACTTAGGTAATTATAAGCTTGGAGAGAAGATTAGGCACAGTTAAATGCAGGTTGAAATAGAAATATCTCTGCCTCGGGTTTCAAATTGGCACACAAATTTTCAGGGGACATGTTGAAAAATAGTGGTAGTGTTTTGGGATAAATATGGCAAAAGACCATTGGTTTTTTTTAAAAAAATTCTTACAAGGTAGAAAAGTACAAAGAAAAAAGTAGAATTTACTGTCAGATTCCACTACTCAGAGATAAAACAATGTTGAAATCCTGTTTAACATTCTTCAGGTATCTTGCTGTAGACATTTTGTTTTGCAGAGCTGTAAGTATGGATACAACTATAGATGCAGATATTCATTTATGAAATCACTCTACACATCCTGATTTTGTAAACTCCTTTTTTATTTTACAATATGACACGGAGAAACTTTAGTGTCGATAAAAATAGGATCACCACATCGTTGTTAAAAGTTGAATACTATTTCTCTGTATGTAGGTACCATATTAAACCAGAATCTTTTTGACAGTCATTTAGGTGGTTGGCAATTCTTTGTCATTATTAACAATGACATGATGTTCATCCCTCTGTGTACATCTTGTATACTTAGGTGAGTTTCTTTTTAGGATAAATTTCTAGAAATGAGATTGCTTCAGATGACTCACACTTCTGATTTGATAAAAATTGTTGAATAGACTGATAGGCTACTTTTCAAATTTTAGGTCCCAGAGATCTGGTTGTGGTGTAGTCTTTCCTGCCTTTAAGCTCACTGTTAGCTCTCCAGAATTTTCAAGAATGGCCAGGGTGAGCAGAATGTGGGGCCAGAAACACATCTAACATGTGCCTGTTTCTTCAAGGTTCTTTATGCACATTGTCTCCTGTAAGTGACACATGATTCTTGAGAAGTTGGTATCATCTTCTCCACTCGATATGTGGGAACTTACAAGCTCAGAAGCTGGGTAATTTTTTTTTTTCTTTTGAGACAGAGTTTCACTCTGTTGCCCAGGCTAGAGTGCTATGGCATCAGACTAGCTCACAGCAACCTCAAACTCCTGGGCTCAAGCGATCCTCCTGCCTCAGCCTCCCTGGTAGCTGGTACTACAGGTATGTGCCACCATGCCCGGCTAATTTTTCCATATATATTTTTAGTTGTCCAGCTAATTTCTTTCTATTTTTTTAGTAGAGACAGGGTCTCGCTCTTGCTGAGGCTGGTCTCAAACTCCCAAGCTCAAATGATTCACCAGCCTCGGCCTCCCAGAGTGCTAGGATTACAGGCGTGAGCCACCGCACCCTGCCCTGGGTAAATTTTTCAAGGAAAGAGAGTTCAGCATTGAAAGTTGAGCATTCATGGTACCATGAAATGCCCTGGTTACCTAGGGGATGAGTAAAAGAAGGGAGGTGAAGAGGACAAGCTCTATCTACTTTGAATGTTTGCCCTAAATGCCAATGTTCCTATTCATAGTAACACCCATTAGAAACCAGCACTAAGGGTGGGTGCTGTGCCAATCTTCCCCCCATAATCATCAGCACCTGCTTAGGGCTCCTAAGATTGGCTCCTTATGGGGCTGGTTTTTCATGAGTTTTGTCTGTGAAACAGGTGAGTTTCCTACTTCTCCACCATCTTAAAATAGTAAACATCAGCCAGAAACTTGTGAGGGGAAGCCAGCCAAGGTGTGTGTTTGCTGGAAATAAAATTGGTGGACCCTCCTGGGCCAGAGGAGTGAACTCGGGGGCATTTCTTCACCAATGGTCTCTATCTCCAATGTGTCTTGATAGATGGTTTCCCTTCTAACCCATTAGTCACCTCACCTCTCTCCCTGAGCTCCGTTCTTTGAAATGTGGTTCTCTCATTTGAATAGCAATGACTAAGTGCATTGGAACCTACTTAAATACATTCTAAAAGCATTAAATTGGGAACACACAACTCAGCAATGTACTGATTGCCAAACTATGGTAAAAGCTGAAGCGATTAAAACAATTTAATGCACGAAACATGCATTCAGGAAGGCAGAGAAAGAGTAAGTTTTTCCAGTGCAACGTCAGCCCGGTGGTTGGTATTTCAGAAGTGGGTGGAGGCCATTGCCAAAAGAAAGTGAAATAATTGATGAAGACCCAAAGGAAAATGCCCTTGATCTTGAAGTTATTACTTCATTTCATGAAATACCTTAAAAGTCAATGACAGACTATAAAGTCAGAAAGTCAATTGTTTTTTTTTTCCCCTTGGATACAATTCCAATATGTGCATATAAACATGTCAGAGAGTCCTTTAAAAAAAAAGCTATAGCTTGGGATCTGGGTCATGTTTTCAAATAGCCTTATTATTCCCGTTATGAAGTGGACACTCAGGTATTCGGCCTGGAACTTTTATCCACACCCAAGTGGCTGGGCGATTTATAACTTGCTATCCACATTCTCATAGCTGTTTCGTCAATTTTAAAGCCTCAAATTAGGCTTGACTTTTACTCTATCAGAAAAAATACACAAACACAAACACACACACATACTGAGCTATCACTCAAATAGTAAATGTCATAGACTAACTACTATCTCACAGTGCCTTTGTCCTGGAGCCAGATTCTTTTCTTTCGTTCCTTTCTTCCCTCCCTCCCTCCTTCCTTCCTTCCTTCCTTCCTTCCTTTTTTCTTCCCTCCCTCCCTCCTCCAGTTCTTCTCTTTCCTTTCTTCTTTTCTTTATTCATTTGTTATTTTTCCTTCTCCCTCTCCCTCTCCTCTTCCCTCCTCTCTCTTTTTTTTTAATATCCATAATGAGAGAAATAAATTTCTTCTTGTCTCATTCCAACTTATTTCATACTCTTTTGTTTTGGAAATAGTGCTAAAAATCTCAAGAGAAAATTTTTTTGTGTGTGCACTGAGTCATCCTGATACTTCCTGCTTCTTATGAGGCCAGAACTAGCTCTGCAATAGCTGCAACAAAGAAATAGCAAGACTTAAAAAAAAAAAAAATCTTAAAATCTGTGTATTTCTCTACACATAAATAAAAGCCATTTGTTCATTCATAAATAAATAAATATTTATGAAGCTCCCCTGATGATAGGCCTTGTACTTATGCTGGAGCTACAGCAACAGACAAGAAGGAGGTGATTCTGGCATCTCTGAGCTTACAGTCCACCTGATCAATACTTACTTTGAGAATCAGTGATGTGGACATGGTCTGTGGCCATCCCAATATTTCTCCATGTGAATCACCATGGGGTCCAAGGGAATTAACTCCATCTTTAGCTCAAGAGATAGCCCCTGATTGGCCTAAATAGATTAATATAATTACATCCTTATTGCTACAGTTATTGTGTCAGGGATGAACACACGAGCTGGGTTGGTCTAATCAGACAGAGGATCCTTGCTTGAGAATTAAGGAATCAGAACCAATTCGTCTCTCTCTCCCCTTACTACCCTTCTCCTCATTCCTGCTGCACATGAATGAAAAAGCAACCAGCCACTTTGTGGTCATGAAGGAGGCCAGGCCTAAAGGGGAAATGGAAAGTAAAATTGAGAGCAGAAAGAAATTGGGTCTTTGGTAACATTAATTAAACTACTGGATCAAACCTCACCTGAAGCTTCTTGACTTTCAACTACTCCCTTTACTGGAGTACTCGATATCCCAGTTTTAGTTGGATTTTCTACCATTAAGAGATGAAAGAATACCGATACACACAGTGGAGTATAGTTTATTCAACTTTGAGAAATACAATATTCTAGTCGCATAAATGTTTCACTTCACTGAAACTTGACACTTTACCGAATCTACTTGATTTAAGCTACTGTTGATGGGAATTATTATAAATTATACACTTCTGTGCCTTAACAATTATACTAAATAAAAGGAGTGAAACGTGCTCACATAATCCTACATAACTCCTCCATGTTTCCATATTACTCCGACATCTTCACAAACTATTAATGGGGGTTGGATTATTGTCTACATGCTAAACATTTCTGAATATTGTCCTTTTGTAAAAGCTCTATTTTGTAGTTTTGCAGTTATTTTTGTAGCTTCCATCTTCTCCTCTGTGTGAAGACTACTATGTCAAACTTTAATAGCTATTTCTTCCATGTAATTTATGGCTTATAAATCTATCATAAGCTGGGAAACCATGTAACTGAATCAGATAGAATTATATTTAAAACAAGTGTGAATGGACATGAAGTGAACGTCCTGGGGGCTGCCTTGTGGACAACGATGGCTTCACTTCGTTTTAAGTTTTATAATTGTTTCTCATTCAAATCTCATTTCAACAAAATTCGCCTTTGCAAGGCTGATAGTCTACCTTGTTCCATTAAATCTAAGATGTTAACAATTGTAAGGTATACCATTATTGTATGTATTAGTAGCCCAAAGAAAGGAAGAAAAAACACAGCCGATTAAACCATACACTGTGAATACCTTTGGTGCACCCCTTCACATACAACAGCTCTGCGCAGTCTTTGGCCCACTTCCCACTGCAAATCTTGCCTCCTGCCCTGGAATTTCTCATCATGGGATGCAGCCTTGGTATTTGCACACCTGCAACTTAGAGATGTGGGGAGGTCATGCCCCGTGGGGCAACCCACAACTCACTATAGACAATGCCCTCAGCGCACATGATTCTGAGCCAAATTTTATAAGACTTTCTGCAGAAGGTCCTGGGTGTACTAGTTGCCTGCAGCTAGGCCATTCAATAACACCACCTTGCATTGACTTTCCCTCGTTCTCTTGTTCACTTGACCACTCCTGGCCCTAGAAATCCATTCTCAGATAAGCTACCTGCCTGCAGACCTTTGTCTCAGGCAGGCACTGTGAATGGTAAGACACATCCCAATTTCAGAGATGTTAAGTTGTAAAAATAGTTTCATCTTAGCATCATGAAATATGGTAATTTATGAGAATAAAAGACAAATTTGCTAAGTAAACAAGTTGCTACCAAAGACTGTCACCCCATTCTTAAATAAATAAATAACACCGTGATTTTCTTTGTAAATGGTTCTGCTTTGTTGCCTACCTACAGCTTTGCATCTCCTCTGCAGCCCGGGGCAATATTCCCACTGAGCACAGCCATGATGCTTTGCCCCGACACTCCTCGGCTTCAAAGAGAGAGAGGATTATGCTCACTTCACTCTGCAGAGAAGCAGGAAAGTCTATTAGCAACTTTCATGGTTTCTCTTAAAACCTGCTTCTCCCAGGTTTAAAAATGGCACCTCTATGCACCCAGGTGTTCATAACAGAATCTAGTAATCATCTCTTACACCTCTTTTCAAGGTGTAGTGCTCAATTGATTTGCAAGTCATGTAAAGTCTGTCTCCTTAAAATTTCTCAAAGCTGTGCACTTCACTGTATCTTCACTGCCACCATCTGTTTCACGCCACTGTTACCTTTTACATGGACAGTCATTGTCTTCGATCTGGTCTCCACTCGCCTTTTACCCTGCCTCACCCCTTCCCCATACGATGCCTTCTACCTAGTCATCCACGCATCCATCCATCGTCATCCACTCTTCCATCAAATATTTATTGAGTGTTTATGTCCTAGGCACCGTGCCAAGATTTGAGGATTCAGTGTTGAACAAGAGAAATATTGCCTCTGCCCCCATGAATCTTACAGACAAGTACAGAAATCGCACTACTTAAATATATATATATAAATCTGAACATTTTATTCCCTTGTTTATGGACCCAAATAAGTCCCAAAATCCTTAGCAGGCAAGCCCTATGAGGTCCTCCATGATTCAGCCCATGATTTTCAGCCCATGATTTCCACCCCTGCAGTCTCTAGTCTTGCTACAAGTCACACCCTGAAATCCTCCCTAGCCCACTCCTTCCCTCCCACCCAACACACACACACACACACACACACACACACACACACACACTAGCTATGCTGGCTTTCCCTCTGCTCTTGTGGCCCTGACCTCCTTCCCATTTCAGGTCATCAAACCACCTCTTCTCCAGCTGAAATATTCTTCCCTCTTCAATTCCTCGTTAACTCTGACTCCCCTCCTAAGGAATGCCTTCCACAAAACTTCTACTAGGCTGAATCCCACTCTGTTCGGAGCTCACTATGTGCTGTGACACTCATCAAAAGTTTAATAAATAATACATTTTTTATTTGAGGTTTATGTTTTTCGTTAGACTGCAAACCTATTGAGGTAGGGCCTTGCTCTGTATTGTATACTCAGTGATTAGCTCAGTGCCTTTTGTGTAGTAAATGCTCTAAAGACACTTGTTGAATGTGTTTTAGAAAGTTCTTTGTGATAGTGAAGTAAAAAGAGTACTGGACAATGATTTAGGAAGCTGAGGACCTATGCTTTATCCTTCTTACCCTTTGTGGGCTACACATCCTTCACTTGCAAAATAAGTAAATACCTAGAGAGATCTAAATTCCCTTATAAGGGTTTCAAAGTCTACAGACATAGAGGATTTAACAATTTAAAGGATTAAATTTCCAAACTCTGAGTTTTAACAACTGCCTAAATTTCAAGCTAGCTGGTACATCACAGCCCTACTGCATACATTTTAGGGAGTCCAAATTGGAAACGTTTGATGTCCAAATATATTCTTGCTTTAATTGAGATATATGAAATGTCAAGATATACATAATCAGTTGAAAAATTTACCTGAGCACATAAAAGACACCACATTTTTATGGTAGATTCTGAAAAGCAGCTTGAAAAAAACAGTATAAAATTTTAAGAACCGTCTCCAAGTTAGAATTATAGGAACTTAAAGCATTAGATTTTAGATTTTTTATAATTCTTCTCTTTTAATATTAATTTGAGTTAACAATTTATTGAGTGATTCTATGTTCTAGCAACTTTGTTCAAGTACATATAGTGTATGTGAGGTCCCCTCCAAAATTCATGTTAAAATTTAATCCCCATTGTGCTGGTATTAAAAGGTGGGTACTTTCGGGAAGTGATTACGCCATGAGAACTCCACCCTCATGAATAGATTAAGGCCCTTATAAAAGAAGCTTCAGAGAGAGTTCGACCTTTTTTCCCTCGCATCCCTTCAGCCACGTAAGAACACAGTATTTGTCCCCTAAGGAGGATGTAGCAAGAAGGTCCTCACCAGGCACCAAATGCTGGTGCGTTGATCTTGAACTTCTCAGCCTGTAGAATGGTAGAAAATAATTTTCTGTTCTTTATAAATTACCAGTCTCAGGTATTTTATTATAGCAACACAAAGGGACTATGATCCATAGCTATACCAACTTTCCTTTGTTAGTATTTTCATCATGCATCTTCCTTCCATCCTTTTACTTTCAACTTAGCTATGATCTTATATTAAATTATATATCTTTTAAATGGCATATAGTTAGGTCTTTTTTAAAAAGTTGGCTTGACAATCTTACCATTTTATAAACAGTGTTTAGTACATTTACCTTGATTATACTTAGTGATACTTGCTGGCTTTTTGTTTCCTATTCTCTCTTTATTTTTGTTTTTTTCTTTGTTGTTTTTTTTTTTTAATTTCTACTTTCCTTTGTTCTTTAGGATGCCTTATATATCCTTATTCAATATTTTCTTCTCTATTGGCTTTTTAGCTATATTTTATTTTTAATAATTACAGTATGCAACCCTGAATTTAACAGTCTATGTTGAGTTAGTAATTTTTCCACTTCCTGAAGGGAAGATACTTAAGAGTTTGTTTTTTACTTACCCTTCCATCCTTTGTGCTATTGTTTACATAACTTTCCACTTCCATGATGTTATAACCCCCAAAAGACCGTATTATTACTGTCCTTTAAACAGTCGATATTTGTTTCTTATCTTTTCTGGTGTTCTTTCTTTCTTTCTGCTTCATTCTGGGATCATTGCCTTTAGCCTGAAGATTTTTCTGTCAGAATTTCCTGTATTTCTTAGAATGTCTCCTTGCTTGCAATGAATTCTCCCATATTTTGTTTGTCTGAGAAAATCTTTATTTCACATTCACTGTTGAAGAATATTTTTGCTGGGCACAAAATTATAGATGGCAATTTTTTTTTCCTGTGAAGCACTTTAATGATGTAATTGCCTTGTCTGCTGGCCCCAATAGTTTCTAATGAAAAGTTAGTTATTAGTCTAATTGTTTCTTCTTTGAAGGTAATGTATCATTTTCTTCTGGCTGTTTTTAAGGTATTTTTTCTTTTTCCTTTGTTTTCTAACAGCTTGAATAAGATACGCCTATGCAGTTTGTTTTTAATCTTATTTGAGATTAGTTGAGCCTCTTGAATCTGTGAGAAATGGTTTTCATCAATTTTGAAAAATTCTTGACCATTATCTATTCATATACTTGTTTATGCCTCACTATCTTCTTTCCTAGTGTAACTCCAACAATATGTATTAAACTTTTTTTTATTATTTTTCATATGGCTCATATACTGTTTTGTTCTTTTTCATTCTTTTTGCTCTTTGTTCTTTAATTTGGATATTATCCATTGCCCAGTCTTTGAGTTTACAAATTATTCTTTCTGCTAAGTCCATAGTCTTCTTTGAAAATTGTATTTGAAGTGGATGACCATTGGAATCTTTTTATATACTACAATTCTTGGGAAAAATTCTAAAATTTCCATTTTTTAATCTATCTTGTCAATTTCCCCCACTATTTTCCTTAGCATATTAATCATACTTCTTTTAAATGCCTCATATGCAAATGCCAGTATCTAGATTACCTGTAGTTCTGTTTCCATTGGATTTTTTTTCTGTATTATTGCTCACAATTCCCTGCCTCTTTTGTGTCTAGCATTTTTTTTATTCTATTCTGGGCATGGTAATAAAAGAACTATAATGTCTTCATATAATATCTCCTACCAACGTTGTGCCCCTTTCCTCTGTTAGGCAGATACAGTGAGTAGCTAATTACTATAATCTTATAAGGGATTGGATTGGGTTGAAGTTTTAGTGAGACTTAATTCCATCTTTGGTTTCTCACAGATGTGGCCTTCCCAGGCTTTTGACTGGGAGCCTTGAGGTCTCAATCTCCTCAGCTCCAAACGTGCTAGCCTTTGCAGATTTTGAATTTAGTTCTTTAGCTCTGTACCTTAAACAAATTAAATATTTGGCAATTGCCTGGAGGAAGGGATTGTTTGTGTAATTTCTACAGGCCTCCTCCCTCTGATGGGATTTTTTTTCTCCTAAATCCCTAGGGTGACCAATTCATGATGGCTTGCCTGGAACCCTCTTGGTTTTAAAACAGAAAGACCCACATTCTGGGAACTCCCCAAGTCCCAGGTAAACTAAGGCAATTGGCCATACTATAAGCATCCCAAGAGAGTGGGAGTTTTCACCTCGTTTTTCTTGACCAGGCCATAGTCTCTTAGAATCCAGCAAGTTTCTCTCGTGTTTGGGATCCTCTATTTTTCAGTTTACCATTCCAGATCTTGACTGCCAAAAATCTCTGTTGATTTATTTTTCCTTCATAAAATCACTCAATTTGGTTTAAGTCCAATCCTTCGGCCACTCCCAGAAACTGCAAATGCCTCCAATTTAGAAAACTGCCAGTGACTATTAGATTTCCTATAAAGGGAACTTCCTGCTCTGGAGTTTTAGTTTATCTAGCTTTTTGTCTGTTTGTTTCAATAGCCCTATTTTGTTTTAAAAGTTGGTTTTTGTAATTTATCCTTTTTGCCCAATTGATGCAATGGGAGTTTTTGTCTTCCCTGTCTGATAGATCAACTTTGAAGTGGGAATTTATAGATTATGTCTCTTAATATGTAAACCTGTGATATGGGTGCTATAATTATCACAACTTTACAAAGTTATCAGGGAGGTTAAATGATTTTCACAGGATCATGTAGCTTATAAGAGTCTAATGGGAACCCAAGCCAACACTGTCAAGCTCCAGAGCTGTTATTCTCTGAACTATAGTAATATGCTTTTAAAAACTAGGAAACTGAGGTCCAGAAAACTTAATTGATTTGCTAAAGGCCCCAGGGATAGTTTGAGAAATAGTCAGGATAAAACCTCAGAGCTCTGGGTCCTGTGTGCCTTTCAGAGCCACGTGAGAGGACAACTAGCATCACAGATACATAAAGAAACCGGTTATATTCTAGATGCAGGCATTATGCGAAGGAAAAATACTTGCAAGACATTTCATACATCATTAATTGCCTTCCTGCATGTGGAGAACGTTACTAATTTATGCTGTGCACACACAGTCATGTTTTATCTAAAAGCTGATACCACATAAACATAACTTCAACAAAAATTCTGTGAAAAAGTATATGTTTTTAAAAAAATAATAATAAATAAAATATAGTCCTCAAATATGCTAGCTGTAATGCCTTTTTTTCCTCCCCAGGTGGGATTACTGTTCTTCATAAAACATCACAAGGGAGGTGGAGCTTTTCAAAAGTTAAGTTACGAAGAATGCTGATGGGAAACGGTGGAAAGTCCTTAAGGGGTTTCTTTCAGAGTTTTATTTCTTTCAATTAGGCTATTCTGGTTCTTGCCTTGTGAATCTTCCTCTTCCTCCAGTAAAGGAAATATCACCACAGTGACTGAGGAAATGACTCCCTTTTTGTGAAAGTAAAGCAAGACAATGCCAAAATGATGGAATGTGAGTAAGAACAGAATAAAATCCCCTGCCTCCTGTGTTCTCCCCTGTTGGCTTGCTCTGTTTTCCGCCATGCCTACTGCCTTTGGATTAGAGCATTGGGTTGGTAAAGTTCCTGTTAAAATGGAGATATTTCCTAAGACAGAAGGTGTGGTGGGCATGTGAATAAGGTTTCACTGTACGGCAGAGGTTAAGTTGGGAGGTCCTAGTGAGGAGGTATTTATGAACTAAGGAAAATTATTGTCAGCCTGTGTAATTCTGGGAGCCAAAG
Source organism: Varecia variegata (assembly GCA_028533085.1). NCBI lineage: Eukaryota > Metazoa > Chordata > Mammalia > Primates > Lemuridae > Varecia > Varecia variegata. The sequence goes on from CM052447.1 coordinate 14,987,997, forward strand.
GAGCAAGGATGACTTATTCTCTCTCACCCCTTCCCAGTCAGTACTCCTTGCCCTAGTGTGGTCCCCAAAGGAAAACTTAGCTTCGATCTGCTCCTCTTTATGACTTTTATGGCACTCCCAAGTCCCTCTACCCGGGAATTGCAGGCGTAGCTCACGTTAGTTGTTTAGGTTGACGACATCCATGCACTGTGTTAGGAACTGGGTCTCAATGATGAGTGAGGCCATCTAGTTAGAGACACAGGTTTACACTTAGCCATCAATTCATTTATTCAACAAACATTTATTGAGTAGCAACTATATGGTTGGCATTGTTTTAGGAGCTGGGAACACAGTGATGAAAATGACAGGCATGAGTCATTTCCAGAAGTTCTTATACCCAGGAATGATAGAGAATACATGTTGGCCAGGGAAAATAGTATACATAAACAAACCAAATATGTACATCTACTATGCATCCAATCAATGTCACAGATTTTCTCTGAATTCTATGATATACCCAAAAAGTATCTAAAACCTCAGCAAAGACGTGAACAGTACTCTGGTATGTCTACAGCTACTAGAATCTGTCCAGATCAATAGGTTACTCTGTCCTGGTTTCTCCAAATAAGCCCCAAACCACTTCAGCAGCTATATTCAGGCAGCAGAGACCTGGCTGCCTATACCCAGGTGTGGGCCATTCAATCGCTAAAAAGAGGAAAGCAATATGGGGGGAGGGGCAAGCTGCAGGGGTGGAAAGAAGAAAGGTGATGCTAGTCACAGCAGCAGAAGAGTATGCAGTACTTGATGAATTGCTGGGCGTTTGGAAGCTTCCATGACCTTTGAGAAGCTTCACCAAAATTCTAATCTTCAGAGATGTGCAATATACTGACTTCCTTTTGCAAGACATATGCAAAGGTCAAGACACACTCCGAGTGCTCCTTTCCTGCCTGCTGTCCCTAGCCTAACACTGCTCATGAGGAACTAGCCAGCAGCCATCAAAGATTGTCCTCAATGCATCCTCCTGCACCGCCAGGACTGCTGGGAGGTGGTGAACTGCATTTTCTCCTTTTTCTGTGGCTTCTGAGTGCAGATCTCCATTTGTGTAGAGCCAATGAATGGTAAATATCAAGTCCTTGACTTTCTTAGACCTGTGGGACTGGTGTAGAAAAAAGAAAAGGGCTCTCAATAGTTTTATGCTTCTTTCTGAAGCTGACCTCTCCTCTCTGTTTGGAGTTCTATTGCCTGGTGTACAGAGAAGTAATAAAACATGGCAGAGTACAGTCCAAGGTTAAAATGTCATACATCCACTTTGGGCTGTATTATGAAATGGTGCCATGAGAGTCAGTATTAGCCTTAAACTTCAAATCTGAGTTCCTTTCCCTTCTGCTGCTGCTTAAATTATTGCCCTAGTGTTTTGTAAATTGGCTCCATCTTCCCTAAGAATATATAGAGGGTGTCAGTTTATATTGCAGGCTCCAGCATCAAACTGCCTCAATCGAAGTCCCAACTTAACAATTTAATGTGTGTGAGATCACTTCACATTAGTAAGCCTCAGTTGCCTCATCTGCAAAATGGGAACCAGTAATAATGCCTATCTCATAGGCTTCCTTTAAGGATTCAATGGAATATTTCTTTAAATGTCTTAGCACAGTGCCTAGTAATGCATGCTTACTGCTATATTTATATAGGCACATATATATATACACACACACACATATATATATATATATCCTGGGGGGAAGGGACTTAAGAAGTTTGATCAGAACTTGAAATTTGAGTAATATACACACATGCACCTGCATGTATGCATACATGCATATATGTATAGGAATACACACATACATAACATTTTTAAACTCAAGTTCTTGGCTTCATCTGCCACCGAGCATGACGAGACATGTTTATCCTGCGATGTCACATGGGTGTGCCTCACCGCTGTGCACTAAGCAAAGCCTGGCCCTAGTGGGAGCTAAACCTCTGGCATCAGGACCAAGGAAAGTCAGCTGAAATAGGAAGCGACAGGTCTAAGTATTAAGTATTTTTCTTCTGCTTCTGCCTAGTTCTCTGTGAGTCTTTTGTCTACTGGATTGCCACTTCTTTTATCTAATTTCTATAATCTGCCTCTACCTTGGGCATTTATTTTTCTCTTCAAAAATATATCGTGGTGTCTGCTTTAATGAAAGAACACAGTCCTTCCTGCTGATTCCCAGCACACTACCTCTCCGTCCCTGCCACCCAATCACACGCTCCTCCCACCAGCCCTCCTGCAAGTCTACTGGGGTGCTGTGGTTGCCGAGCCCCCAGGCAATAGGAACCCAGTGGGCTCCCAGCTTTGCCCCACTCTGGTCCCCTCCAAGTCCCTCTGCTTCCTACCATGGCATTCTTCCCACGGTAGCCCGGCGTCCTCCCCTGTGCACATCTGTCACCAACTTCTTTGGTCCCCAAATTGTTCTGTCTTTTCTCAGTAAACATGTGGTTCATTATAAAATTAACATTCCCTAAACCCACAAACATGCATGTCCACGTGCACACCCACATACACACACATACACAGAACACACACACAGAACTGAACTTTACGTTGGTGAGAAAACAACTAGGTATGGCACACACACGACTGAGAGAGAGAATCACGAATGACAAACATTCTTGTTTTTATTCCAGGCTGTAGGGCCAACACCTAGGTGAAGCCAAATCAGAAAGTAATGGTTCTTAACCTTTGTTTTGATCATTGGCTCCTTTAAGAATATCATGAAAGGGATGAACCCTCGTCTTTAGGAAAATTCCCCTAGGCACAAGACTTGGCACATAATTTTAGTGCAGGAGGTTGAATTTAGCTCCCATATATCTTTAGACCCTTGGGTTAGGAATCTCAACTACAAAGAGATGTGCTGAGTGCTGTAATAAGTAAAGTTCTGGTTTTCTCAATACTCCTGCAAGTTAGATATTCCTGTTTCCCTTTTGCAAATGAAGAAACTTGGGCTCAAAGAAAGTAAACAATTTATCTCAAAGCCGTTGGGCTGGGAAATAACAGAGCTGGGATTTGGTTTAAATCATGGGCCCTTCCCCCTCGTCCACTCTGTCCTCTGGTTTTTTTCACTTCAAACAGGCTCCACATGGGCTCTATCAACTCTCCAAGTCCCCTTTATACTGAGTGGCATCACGGTCAGGTCCCTGAACATTTATAGAGTTGATTTAAATTATAAAGCTTGGTTTCTTTCCAGGATGACTGGAATTAACTGCAGATGATTCTACACTAGCTGTAGTCATCATCTCTGACGGTGCCACTCAGATCAGAGTTGTGTGTGGTCTCTGGAGCATTCTAGACCATAATTCCCATGCACTGAGGCCTCTACGTAATTTACACAGAAACATCCCTGCATCCCTTGAGTTTTTTATAGACTTGCCTGAATAGAGTTGGAAGGCTTTGATGCGGCACTTAATTTTCAATGCCTATTGTCTTTTTTAAAAAGCGCAGGCACAAGTGTAGCCCGACACACCTTCGAAGCTGTCATCATGTCAGCATTCTGACATGTAAAGACCCTAGGATTTGCCTTCCAGTTCTAACTACTTCTACTTGAGGAAGGAAATTCACACAGTGGGAAAATATGTTGCCCTTTGCTTTGTTTCCTCTCCTTCTGGGGGAGGGTTATTCATGTGTGTGTCTTGAATACAATAAGAAATAGCACACGCTACTATCAGGATGTTCTCGGAAACATTATTTTGAGCTTTTATTCTCACAGCTGAATTCCATTGTAATTCTCACGTGACAGGAGTAAACTATTAAAAGGATTCCAACATTACTTTTTTCGAGTAGACCCTGGAGAAGTCTCCTTTGCCATGTGAGTGAAGGGCAGATTGGATCTTGATGTGACACATCGATTTAGTTTCCAAAACAGTAACTTTATGAAGTAAATCATTTCAGCACTTGATTGTTATTTATACATGCAAATCTGGTTTTCATTTGGTAGACCCGGACAGGAGGAAAGCTAATAATCTCATCAAAAGCGGAATATTTTCCATGTTGGAAATGGCACAAGGTTCATGATCACATGACCTGAACTCTGCCATGGGTGTGTAAATCGAACACCTACCAGATACATCTTGCAGACAGACGGCCCTGAGATGAGAGAGCTCCCGGGAGTTTGTAAGTAAGAGTCTCAACTCAGGCCAAGAACTCCTTGGCCTTTCTCCTCCTAGCCTCGTGTTATTTGTTTCCAATGGCCATATACTGGGAGGAAGAAAGCGGAGAAAGGTGGGAAAAAAGTGGATAGTTAAAAATTCTGGGCAATTAAACAGTAGCGTTAACTTCAAAATAATTTACAGGAAGTGAACTTGTAAATTGAGTTACTCTCATGGTAAGAAACCCAATTATATCTGGAAGAGGTTCCAATTTTATAAGCAGGATATATGGACTCTGGGAAGATATATCTACCTCCAATATTCCTCATGCTGGCAAGAAAGTCCACCAGGAATTCCTTGTTTTGAGCACTGTATTGTCTTTTGTAATTCTCTTCCAGTGTGCAAAGAACATAGCAAGCTCCAGACACCTTTGGTGGCAGGATGAGTTCTGTCTTCTCTCCCTTTCCTCTGACCCTCCCAATCTCACTTTTGGTGGGAAAGAGGTCTTCCAACATCCTAATGCAACAGTTACACTGTGTGAAAACAAGGGAGAAGTTTATGAGTTTGTTGGTGCCCAGTTATTACTCCAATGCCCTGAAGATCCAGAGAAAAAGAGCATTGTTGTCTCAATGAAGAAAGATGCTTCCTCGAAAGGGGACTGTTTCTGTGACAAGGAGAGCTATGCCATACAGCTGGGAACCTGGAGAATGTGAAAGGGAGGGAGGGAGATCAAAGGAGAACACCCAGGGGCCCATGAAAGGCAACGTGAGAGAGGTGGGAAAGATACCTTTGTCCCCTCTGCTGGGTTTCAAGCACATTCATCAGGGGCTGTAAGTTGTATTGTATCTTTCTTGTTGACAGGCTCATCCTACATGCCTGCCAGCCCTACGGGTTATTGCATGACATGGCCTTTCTTCTCAGACAGCTCTGACCTCACACACTGAAGCTCAGAAGAGACAAAAGAAGGAGACAGGAGCTAGCGTATGAAGGAAGCAGACATTCCTTGTCAGAATCAAACTCTGGCTTGGGGCTGGCCGCATTTGGAAGTTTGAGCAAAGATCGCCCTTTGCAGAAAACGAAGGTTGTTCTCTCTTCCCAGACAGGTCCTTGGCAGGCTGATTCCAGGTTTTTGGGGACACCTGTCCACCTTTAGACAACCTATCTATCAGACACCACACTGTGTAACCACAGCTCCCGGGTGTTCACGGAGCTTCTGGATTTGTGAGGAGATGGCTACGTGGCCCCAGGATGAAGAGCTTTTGGGTTTTACAGGCATCTGAAGAAGGCAGAGCCATTTTTGTGTAAAGACCAAAGAAGCGGGGTGCTTGGGGACCCTCTTAGGCATTGGGGGCTTCAGAGCTGTGTCCTCTCATCTTCCTTGCACTTGTGTGGTCTTTTTCTGCTTGATTTTCTATTGCTACTTTCAGGGTTTAATTCGTTCCAGTTCTAAGAGGATTATGCTTTTAGTACCATCCTTGTGATGATTAATGTGTACTAATTGTTTTACCTTTGAATCAGGACTCTTTGGAGCTGTCTAGGCAAAAATCTCCCTTTTGTAGGAGGCCGGGCTGATAAGCAGGAATCCCAGAGGGACCTCCGCTCTGCTTCAGGTGGATGTAAGGAGCGAGATTAAAGAAAGTGCGGAAAGTCGTTTTCTTTTTGATTGTGCCCCAATGGAAATCGTGTTGTCCCACATGTTGTATTAACCATTCTGGTGGCTTAAAAAAATAGAATCCCTCTGAGCAGTTAAAGAGAGCAGTTAAATGAGAACCTTTACTGCTATGGGGCTTGCTTTTGTCATATTATAGGAAGCAGGGCTGTGATTTGTCACTAATTTTCATCTCTGTTGCCTTGCTAAGCCAAGAGACTGGTGGCCTAACAAGCGATGTTAATCAGATCTCCTTCTGTCCACTGACTCGTGGGTGGGTGTGAAGCACAAAGGCCTGAGAAGGGGAAGACTGGAGGGAGGATGACAGCAGAGGAGTAGCACAGTCGGGGATGCCCCCTTGCTAGGGATCAACCCAGAGATCTCTTTCTTCGGGGGTTTTGTTCAAGCCTTGTGTCCCTATAGACCTTAAGTAGCAAATAGCCTCCTGAATTTGTAGAAGACATATTTAAATTCACTTTGAATATCTATCTATACATTTCACTCCCTGATCATTTCCCAAAATTGCCCCAATGTTCACATGAACTGCTACCATTACAGAAAAGAAGGAAGAAAGGGAGAAAGACAGAGAGAAAGGGAGAAAGACAGAGAGTAAGGAAGAAAGACAAAGATGAGTGATGGCGCAATTTCATAAGGTTCTCCTTTAACAGCGTAATTACAATTTTAGTTGTCACTCAGAAAGGCTGAATGACACGTTCTAGCCAATTGCTTCTGAAGCTGACAGCATGTCAGGAATATCTAGGCAACTTTGTAAAGAGCACACGCCTCCGGGCTCCCAAATCCATTTTACATCCTTTACCCACCCCTCTTCCCACCCTATATAGGCCCAGTGGAGGGACCAGGCATTTTTTTTATTTGAAGAGTCCTAGGTGATTTCTAAGAGACTATCCAAGACAAGTGTGGAGAACCAGTACTGGGGTGGGAATTCATCTCTAAACACATTGACTTCACCTGGTAAGTTCTGAGACCTTCATTGGCCTTGGCAGCAGATAGAAAGGAAAGAGAAATAAAGTTTACAAGGTCTTCCTGCCTGCCTTCCTTCACAACCAAGGAAAAGTGTTTCTAAAAATTTCCCATGGAAATTCTCAATTGTGAAAGAAGCAAAAATATCTATGATATATCTGTAGTCCTCTGAATTTAGATATTTTAATTGTGAAAAAATGCCATTCACAAGACAAAACTAGACACACCGTTTATGGGTTTGCTGGGAATATTAGGAAGCCTGTGAACTCAATATGGCAAAAAATGCACACAAGCACATTCCGGCGGTGGACCGAGGCTGAGATGACGGGGCCCCCTTGCCCTGGATGTCCTGGGACTTCTCCTGTTTCAAAATTAAAAACTGGGACTGCCCTGGCTTTAAAGCTGGAAGCCCCACATCCTGGGCAGTCCCTCAGTTTCGAGTATTCCAGAACAACTGGCCACCCTACATGCGACTATCCAGGTCAGTGCAATCCGAAGTGATTCACACAATCAATCAATCCACACCAGCGGTTGTCTCTGTCGACCTTTTGCCTGGATCGGCTGGCCATTGTTTCGATGCTACCAATTGATCAGGGCAGACCAAATGGCCCAACACCTTGTGAAGAACTCACTGGAGAGTGTCAGAAGCCCCGAGCCAGAGTCCTGACCTTGCCACTTCTTGTTGCATAATCTCAGATGTCATCCTGGGCTTAAATTCTGCTTTCTGACATAAAATTGGTGCAAACATGTTGTAAACATTGATATTCAAATTTTATAATACACATGGAAACACACTCTAAATTTTAAGGCTTCACATGAATGATTCAATGTACACAGATCACAAAGCCATTGTAGGTGGAGAATTCTTTCGCTGCAATAGATTACTGGGATGGAAGGAGCACAGTGTGTGGGTTGGATAGATCGGGATTGCAAGCCCAGATCTTAAATAAAGGTTTCCGTAAGCAAATTTCTGGAAGCGGCATCCTCCTTAGTTTACAAAATCCTAACTTTTTTCAGGTGGTTCTGGGTCCAGCCTGAGGGGACAGATCCAACTGGGCTGAGCTAATGTGGCATCCCGGATTGCTCTTTCCTGGAGACTGGGGCAGGTACAAGTCACATGACCCACAGCCAATGGAACATAGGAGTGGTTGCTGCTTGGGGCCAGTGTATCCTGCCTTATAAAAGAGATAATGGCCCTAGGAGAGAGCCCACTTTGCTTCTCCTCCTTTCTTCCTGCTTTGAACACTGTGTGTAAGGAAGCAATGGTGACAGTGGCTGCCATCTTGAACCAGGAAGAGAGACAAATGTTCAGTGTCAGAAGATGAAGAGATGGAGGAAGTCTAGGTCCTTGATAACACAGTGAAGCATTCAGAACTGCCCAGCTCATGGATTTATGCTAAATGAGATGACAAATATCCTACTCCTTAGAGCATAGCTACTCAGAGTACACACAGAAAAGTGCCACTCTGTGAGCTGTTTGCTTACTGGTCCACATGGCGTTAGGTACAGAAATCATGAGTGTTCATGAATAGTTTGATGGAGTAATTTTATGTCTGTTGATTCTAAAAATTAAAAAAAAATTGGATGTAAATGTCTTTTTGTTTCATTTTCTATTAATTCATTTCATTGTATTTTACAAACATATCAATCCATGATATATTGGAAATTTGAAGTAAAATTAACTGTTATTTGTTGCAGGTAGTTTAAGCTGCATTACTTGAAGCCAGGGTTTGGCAAACTATGGCCTGAGAGCCAAATCCAACACAATGCTTGTTCTGATACATTTAGCTTTCTTGGAACATGGCCATGTCTTTTGTTTACATATTATCTATGAATATGTTCATGCTACAATGACAGCAGTAGGTGACCCTTACAGAGACCTTCTGCCCCCCACCCCAAGTTTAAAATTTCTACTATTTGGCCCTTTACAGAAAATGTTTGCAGACCTTTGTTCAAACCACTCTCAGCTTCATATTCTCCTAGTTGAATTCATTATAATTTATACATGGTTAATTAATTTCTGTAGATATTAATATGCTTATCTATAAAGTAGGATACAAATCACATTGGCTTATTCAGAGTATTGAATGAGCACTGAATGCTATCGAACACATTAGCATATAAGGTTGTCAGGAAAGTGTGCGCCTTGTAGTAAGCACGTAACGTGAAAGTTCTCTCCTCGCCTTTCCGTGCCACCACACTTGGATTAAATAGCTACTGGATTGAAGGTCAAGAGTTTCTATTTACAAACTATGGGACGTAGTAGCTCTTCGCTGTTGCTCCCCACTGTCAGTTGGGAAAACTTCATCTTTAGCTGGGAAGTTTGACCCAGTGGTTGACAATAACACATGGACAATAACCAAGGACTAGGTTTTAGGGATAAACTGCAAGATTTTTAATATTGCCCTGGTCCAAGGCTCTGAGAACCTGACTTAATTAAAAAAAACCTTTCTAAGCAGAAAGGAAAATGGGTTGAGAGTTCCATTTTTATTTTCCAATAGTTAATGGAGGGTGATTCCTTGTGTTCTCACGTGATTTATTTCAAGGCTGCACATTGAACTCTTACTGGTAACAGAAAACTAATGTAATTTTTTTTTTCTTTTTAGGAAAGCTAACAATGACTTCAGAAGTGTGTGTTTGTTATCAGATTTAGGGCACTTGTCACATTTTGGCCCGAAGGCAAGCCGACTGGAGGGTTTGAAAAAATATTCAAGAAATGTCTTCATCACTCTTTCTCTCTCCTAATTAAAATGCAGTTCGTCTTACAGATCCCAGAGCATTTTGGGTTTGTGGTTGCAAGCATGAGGTCATTTTTCCTGCCTATATGACCACAGTGAATTTTTAAAGTCTTTAGTGTTTGGTAACAACAGACAAATAACTGTGGAAACCTGAGAGCTGAGCTCAAGTTCTTTCCAGAGTTTTGCCATTATTGCTCAGCATGGGGTAAAAATGAGTCCACCTCACTGGGCCAGCGCCAGGATCCCTGAGCACCCTGCATGGGGGGAAAAAGTGTGAGCCCCCCTCAAAACAGGTCAGCTAGCCAGGCAACACAGAAACAAAGAACAGGCCTGGGGTCCCGTGGGCCTGAATCTGCATGCTGGTTCTGTCCGTCTTTCCAGCGATAGGGAGCAAGGAAGTTATTTAACCTCTCTGAAGTTCATCTTCCTTGTCTGTAGAAACAGCAATCTCATAGGGTGGTTGTGAAGATCAAGTAAGAAAACAAATGAAAAATGCTTAGCACAGTCCCTGGGATGTAGAAAACCAGAGTGAATAGGTTTGCTCCTCCTTCTCCTTGTTTCCAGGCGTTCATCTTTCTCTCAAAACTCAGCCCAAGAAAGTTGGGGGGGCTGGTACCAAGTTCTACAGGTGGTTCCCGGTTTGACTGACTGATCATTGTAATCAGACGCCAGTGATTGGTTCAAAAACCCAGACGTTTGAAAAACAGCCAATCAATGCACGTTATTAGGCTAGGGGAGAACACGTGACCCACGATGGTCCAATCAGACCGGCTGGAAGAAAAGTTTGTTTCCCTCTCTTGCTGGAATGTGAGCAAGGAGGGATGTAACTTTCAGATGTTGCTGGCGGTCCTCTTGGGACCGGGGAGCTGCCTCCTTTTGTTGCCTTTCTCTACCAGGATCTTTGCTGCAAAATCATCTTCCCCAAAACCACTGGGCTGCATTGTGGGTGGGGAGGGAGCAGCAGCAGCAACCTGTCCTCTCCATCTCCAGGTAAGCGCTGTGTGTCTCCTTAGGCAGGGGGTGTTACAGAGAAGCCCTTGCTTTAAAACAAAGCAAAACGACAAAAAACCTTAGAAGACGTTCACAAATTATCCAACACAACAGATAAGTTAGAGAATGTATTCAAATTCTTCCAAAGCACCTACCTAAAAGAAATAAGATAAAAAGTAAAAGTAAATAAGGACAAAGTCCTCTAACTACCTGTTACAAGTGTGGTATTTATCTGTGTGTACACAGAGAGTAGTGGGGCAGAGAAAGTGACTGCTAAAACGTGAGAAGCCATGACCCAGTGAAGAGAAATCTGTATGGAAGCAGGACAATGTCCTGACTGGTATCCTAACCAGAGGGGGCACCTGTGTGTCCCTCTCCTGCCAGGGAAGCAGTCCTGCTCTCCCCTGGGCCTACACACTTGGCCTCACTCCTTCCTCTGGACCAGTGGTCCTCAAACTTCAGCATGTAGCACAATCATCTGGGGGGCTTACTAAACACAGATTGCTGGACCCCACCCCCAGAGTCTCTGGTAGGATGGCGCGGGATGCGGGCAGAGAATTAGCTTCTCTAACAAGTTCCCAGGTGATAGTGATGCTGTAGGTCAAGGGGCTGACCCAGGTGTGTTGTGTTTATAGAAACCAACATCCAGTCAGCGTCTCCTCCCCACTGCAGACCTTTGCCTCATTCCTGGAGTCAAGCCCTCAGATTCAATGAGTGAATCTTTCTCTTTGTTCCCCTAGTGCCTCAGTATCTGTCTGACTAACAGCCTAATAAGCCATTGCCTCTGGGGCCCAGGTCTTCCTGGCCTCTTGCGAGCCTTCCCCAGGTTGAGGATTGTGTTCTGATTCCCAGTTCCTGCGGCCAACAGCCTGACTCGGCTAATGCCAATGTCAAGTTGGTGACTATATTTAAAATGGTGGCATAACATCAGCAATTGCAAGAGCTTCTGTCTACTGAATACTAGTTATGAGGCTCCTGTGCCTGCTGCCAGGCTCCCCTGGACCTCTGTGAGTGGTCACCTACCACCCGAGCCACCCCAGGCTCTGTGACATTAGCCGCCGTCTGCCTGGCCCCTATGGCGATATTGTCCCCGAGGCTGCTCTCCCTGCCAGTCAGCTTAGTCTCAAAGTCCACCTGAGCCAAGTCCTGATCCAGATAAAGCATCTCTGACATTTTTTTCTGTAAGAAAAATTGCTTAATTTATCAAATATCTACTTTATTTCCAAAAAGTGAGGTCCACATTCACTGCCATGGCAAAGACTAGCCTTCATTCGATAATTAAAACTGTATGCTTTTGGTTTACATTTATTATCTAGGAAATAACTTTGTTTCCCAAAGCATGGGCCACGTGCCACCAGTGGTTTGTGGATGTTTTTATGTGGCATGCTGACATGACAGTACCTTACTTTGTATTGCACAGGGAGAAAGTTGCTTCCTTTTCAATTCTCTTTGAAACCAGTCGGCAGTGTCAAGGAAAACGTAGATACTCCCAATTCTATCTTTTGCTAATAACTTTTTTTATGTAATAGAGAGGAGGCCACAGGCTCAGAACTCCAGTGGACTAACAGTGACTATCTAGTATGTGATAACACTGGTTTTATTTACCATTTTATTTATTTCTATGGTTACTTTCCATTTAGGGCAGGTAATACTGACTTTCCGTTTATAGCAGTGATTTAAAATTTCCTATATAAGTAAATCTGTATAAGAAAAAAGAATTTTATTTAAAGAAAAATATTATATCAACTAGGATATCGGTGTTAGGCAAATGTGGCAAAAATCATTAGGGTCACAAATGACTGAAACCTGGGAAAGGTGGATAAAAGAAATGCATTGTCCTTTGTACCAACCCACCATGAGGAGGACAGGCCCTGAATCATTTCTTCCTTTTTCTTTTGCCAGCAGTAGGAATAAATTGCAAGGAGTGATTACACATTTAATAAATGCATTTTTGAGAGCTTAATCAACAAGAATTACTTTTGAGAGGCAGTTGCTTCTCTGTCAGATGGCACCTTTGAGGACAAGGTCTGGGTCCTTCATTGCCACCATCCCAGCATGGACTCTGCTAGCCTCCCGCTCCCATCTGCCCTTCCCTCTGAAGCGCCCGCAATCCCGCTGTACTGGCCTTTCTCACTTGGTCAAGTCAGCTGTTGGTTTGAATGTTTCAAATGTTGCTTTTTTCAGAGACGACTTGCTTGACTTCCAAACCAGCTGAGCATCTCCCCTATGGCACTCCATTCTTCTATTCTGAAGCAATCTTCAGAGTTGTAATCCAAGAACCATTTAGGTGTTGATTTGTCTAATGTCTCTCTCCCCTGCTGGACTGTAAGCTTGTGAGAGCAGGGAGCTGGCCTCATGGTTGGTTACCAATAAGAATTTTTATAAATGACTGAATCATGATCTATTATAGCATATTATGTAGTCACCAGGGCCTGAAAAAAAACTTAGGTGACTAAATGAGAAGAAGAGAACCATTTTAACACTTAAGGATTGAAGTCAGATACCTCTGACCACTAGCCACAACAAGTGGCTGAAATTATGTATGTATCAAGTGAATCAAATGACCCAAGCATACAAACCTGGCCCTCCAAATTTGTTGCTTATAAAAACAAGAGATTGAGAACATTGGTTGAAGCCAGATGTTCTGTGGGCTGGAGCTCATTGTCCTAACATTGCAGATTCTCATAACTGGAACTGTGTGTATTTGAGACGCTGGAACATAAGATCCAACCCAGAAAATATTTTGAAATAATGTTGTTCAATTACTTAATCTTCGTTAGGCTGTTGAATAGAACACTCTCTTATATACACGATTATAAAAACATTATGCCTGGGTCTCAAGTTCTGGAATATCCAATTACAATAGCTTTTTTCCACATTTGTATTCTCTCTATTTTATTTAATTGCTCTTAACATTTTGAGCAGATTTATTGTATATGACAGTGAGCAACATGAGACTGTGTAAGAGCTGCCCCTGCTATTTCCTGTCCCCCACCCACCATCTCTCTAATATGTCCTGCCTTCTAGCATCCTTATTAGCCTGGCCCTTGTTCCCTGTTTGGAGTGTGCGCTGGGAGGAAACAGACTACCAGTAGACCCCATCTCTCCATCTCTGAACGGACCTGAGCTTTGGCTGATAGCGATTCGTCATCTCATCCCAAATTAATCCATAACCTGCGGAATATACAAAATGATCTCCATTCGTAAGATGTGTCATCAAGGGATAATAAGTGGATAGTCATTGAGTGTTTAGCTTTAAGAGCATGTGGCCGGGCGTGGTGGCTCACGCCTGTAATCCTAGCACTCTGGGAGGCCGAGGCGGGCGGATTGTTTGAGCTCAGGAGTTTGAGACCAGCCTGAGCAAGGATGAGACCCCGTCTCTACTAAAAATAGAAAAGAAATTATATGGACAGCTAAAAATATATATAGAAAAAATTAGCCGGGCATGGTGGCGCAGCTACTCGAGAGGCTGAGGCAGGAGGATCGCTTGATCCCAGGAGTGTGAGGTTGCTGTGAGCTAGGCTGACACCACGGCACTCACTCTAGCCCGGGCAACAGAGTGAGACTCTGCCTCAAAAAAAAAAAAAAAAAGAGCATGTGTCTGTGTGGGGGTGTGTAACCAGATGACTCTGGTCTAGCTTGTGTGTGTGTGTGCATGAATGTGTGTGTGTTTCCTGCTCCATTTTGTCATGCAGCTGGTACCTTTGAATTTTGGCTGAAGCCATGTGAGATAAAGGCGCTTGATAGATCAGTGGGACTTTCTGAGTCCTCTGTAGCTCCCCATATCCCATCTTAGACAGCCTGCCCAAGGTAGGATGTGGGAGACTGAAGGCATGCCCACGTCAGACCTAAGTGGTGGGAACAAAAGGCAAAGAGATCTGGTTAAGATGGAGACACACATGTGACCAGGAGCCCAGTGCCGGTGTATTGTAAGCATGCCACCAGGGGTCCAGAGCTCTAGACAGTTCTTCTCCCTTACCCACGTTGACTAGCCACCTGTCCGGTAGTTCTATCCAAGAACTAATGATTTCAGATTTGAAACCAAAGTCTTTCTGACTTCAGAATTGAGACACTTACCCACTGTGTTATACATAACGTGTAGCTATGTTCTATTCCCGTTTATGATACTCAATGTGTGTAATGACTCTGAGGTTGACCTGTTCCTCTACAATTGGGTGCAAAGTGGTTGTGTTAGAAACTTTTAAATGTGCACAGCTGTTCTGAGAGAAAAACAATTTCATAGGGAAACTTCTATTTCATTCCATTTGAATGAAACAATGGAGTCATCAAATGCTGAATGGAAAAGTTTGTACTAAAAAGCAAGGGCATCTAGTGTTGCTCTTTTCAAGGGAGAAGGGACATTAAGAGAAGTGTGGGCAGGGAGCCTTCCACTGCAGGCTAATTGGCAGGCCCCCTGGAAGGAAGCCAGAAGTGTCATTTTATTTCCAGCCAGGGATATTGATTTTAATACTAATGGAGATTTGAACTGGACCTTCAACAGTTTACAAAAGTTCCCCTCTCTGGTCGAGAAGCCATGGCCTAGGCATTCAGGTGAGTTTGGGATGCGCTCTGTGGTTGTATACCAAGCCCCTGTTCCTCTACCCTGTCACCATGGCGATTCTTAGCATCTTTTCTCTCTCCTCTTCTGCACATGGAAGCGTTGTCCTGTAATCGAGAAGTGCATTTACGGCTGAAATTACCAAAGTGGCCCATTATGTTTATCAAGACAGAAAAAGGAAAAAAAATTACATTTTGTCCCAGCTGTCTGCAGAACAGCTCTCCTGCAATTGGAAGGGTACTGATCCATGTTGTTGTTGTTTTTTTTTTCCCCTCTCTTACCTCTTAAAAATTAAGTGCATGTAGGAATACCTACATGATGTGATTTCAGAAAACAAAAATGATGCTTGGCAGGACAAAAGGTCAGAGCATTCCAGAACACTGAGATTTCCACATAGCTGCATTTTGGGGTTGTATTTCAAAGCTCCCACCACATGTGCTTCTGTCTCACCCGAAGGGTATGGGGGAGAGCAATAATCCCAAGGGAAGGCTTTTCAGAGATGAATTCACAGCAAACAGGAGTGGGCCTGGGGAAAGGGAACAGGAGGCTGAATTCCACTGACAACGGCTAATTGTTGTGACTAATTCAGCTTTTGGAAGGTAGAGCTCCATGGAGTGTGTGAGCTGCAACATGGTTCCTGTTTTAATTAGTGGCACCACAGGGAGAAGATGGGCTTATAATTGAGTAGTTTGCTGATCGGTCAACTTCAACCCGTAATCAGACATGCTGAGAAGTGGACATTAACAGGGAGCTTTGACTAGCAGGAAGTCTGCCCCATTAGTATGGCTGGTGTCAGATCAGGTTGCTCTTTTCTCTTGATTCTTTCAGGAAGAGGATGCCAAACAAAATGTTTTCTAGACCCTCTCCTTCACTCACTCCCCATCTACCTACATCACTGTTCCGATTTTCCTTAGCAAACCTTTGCTCAGGTATGCTAACGTAAATGGAAAGATTGGCATTTCCACTCTTCCACTTCCCCTTCAAATGTCCAGTACTGGACATTTGTTGTTGGATTCTCTCTTCATCAAGCCAACACCACGACCATCACAGTATCCATTCCCCTTCCTTCCGTAAATGCACCTTCATTTTTGTTTTGAGAAACTCTCTCTCTCCCACCCTGTGGAATCTTGATGAGACTCTAAATTAAGGGATGAACTTTCCCTTCCTGTCTTTTCATGCACCCCCATCCCTGCCAAGAGAAAACTGGGGTTATGACCCAAATTAGGCCATTTGGACTCTTTTTCCCAAAATTTCAATTCTTGACAAAAATGTCAGAAAAGACAAATAGTTGAAGCTAAATATTCTAGTAGCAAACTATGATCAGATTACTGATTTTTTTCTCTTGCTATCTAAACCCCTAAGCTATTGGGTTCCTATCCATTTCCTATCCTGATTCTCAAGCCTTTCCCCAAATCCATGAGCCTTTCACTCTCCTGATGTAAGTCTCTGTTGCCTGTAATTGAGTAACCCCGAATGAGAGAGTGTCCAAGAGAAAGCACCCCAATGTACAGCTTGATGTTCATTCTCCATTTTCCTCTCCCTGCTCCCAGCAGGAAAATGTGCAGAAGGAAAGAAAATCATACTTGTGTACAAAAAGATAAATAAAGAAAGGAGAAGAAATGAAGCATTTTTACTAATGAGTCTGGGTTTAGGGCCTGGCGTGAGTGTCTTCATCCCAGATGTTCTCATGGGATCTGCTTGGAAGCTGCATTCCCATGGGATTCTCACTGCACTTTGGACCATGAGAGTGATTTGTCTGGCTCGTCTTTCTGCGCAATTTTCTGTCGGGGGCCCCCACACTCATTCATGCCCTCAGCCACTTGGAGTTGACTGCTGATACATGCATAAATGTCACTCAGCATCTAGTGCAGAAGGGAGAAATGCCACCTACCCTTGGTTTCCTGGCTGTATTTTGGGCATGGTTTGTATTAGCTAGCCTTAAGGCAGGCGAGTCTTGGCACGCCTTCAGATGGGTGTGTTGTACATGTGTGTAGACGCTGTTGCCAAGCTACCCTGGGAACAACACATCCTTACTGCTCCTCTTGCCTGGCCAGCATGTCCTTGGTGCCTTTGCCAGGGGAAAAACACCCACCTGGCCTTTCAGAGACCCTAATGTGTTTAGAATGTTGTTTCTCCTATACGTACAAATCAGGCCTTGGTCCTCAACACTAGTCTAGGGCCAAGAAGTTCCATCAGCCAAAGGAGCCCACAGTTCCCACCCGTAGATTCCAAACTGTGTGTTCAGAATTTTAAGGAGTCAGCTGAGGCATTTCCTGAGCTGCCTAGGATTTATACCTTTCACCAGTTCTGAACACAAAAGTGAGAAAAGTATACATGAATGAAGGCGTTCGCCATAGTCAGATGGGGGCCCGGGGAAGGAAGGCCCCACATCAGGTCAGCTTAAACTGGACCGGCTTGGCCAATGCACTTTCATAACCACATCAATTCAGGGCTTTCACGGGTTTGATTTTCTTTCAGCCCAATCCACTAAGGAGTTGCTCACGAGTTCTGTGGATTTTCTGCACAATTACAGATTATTGCCATGGCAACAACAGAGCCATGTGACAACTTTGCTACCTCAGAGACCAGGAACAGGCACTTACGGGCAACACACATCATCTCATAAATGGGACTCTGTGCTGTTGGCCTCACATTGTTTTAAGGCTAATCACCGCTATTTCACAGATGTAGTTTTTCCCCCACCCACTCTATTTTCATGATCTTTTAAAGCAATTTGGATTTGTTCTAAAGCAGTTCCATATTTGCCTGTGTTTATTTGGTCGTAATAAAGGTATTATTTTGGGGGATTGGCGGAAGGAAAAAGAGGGGTGAAACTTATGAGTGGAGGCAGAGGAGAAACAATTTTGCTAGCAGATGGTTTTCTTGCCACGGTGTTACTGGAGTTGAAACCCACGACAGTACTGAAATTCTGGGTCAGCCACGCATGAGACCACCCTGGGAACGAACACAACTTGCTTTCTTGCGGCATGAACTCAACTCGTTTGTCCACGTTGCAGGCATAATGAGAATTGGGGCCATTGACAATTAAGTTAGGGATGTGATTGAGAAGGGGAACCAGGTAATATTTGCTCTCTGGCAAAACAATCAATTTATTTTTCAGAAACTTGTGCACATAGCCAAACATTTCCAAACTTTCTGCCAAACATTTCCCCCTTAATTTTTTAACCTCTGGGCATTTCAAGGAAAATTGAATCCACATGTTTTCAGATTCATTTGCAAATGCAGTTTGCTCGGAGCTGTTTGATGACCAGCATGCCCTTTTGAGTGTTTTTATGAGCTTAAACTTATTTTCCCCCAAGTCTCTTGCTTCTGAACCAGGAAGTGGCATTTGGAGTTTGTAGCAGAATTCAGAAACAATCATTTTCTAAAGCCTTCGCCAAGTTCTCCTGTCTCTTTCTGGACCCCGGTAAAGCTAAGAAAATGTTTTCACCCAGTGCATAAGAATAATTGAGGGTAACTTACTGTTTTTACAACTGAAAAGCAGATCTGATATGGACAGGATCCAATTCCTGGATCACATGGCTTTCCCATCTTTCTTTATTACTGATGACATTTGTATGGAAGCAGATGCTTTCTTTCCCAGGGACACATCTCCACCTGTGACATAATTCCCTGATTGGAATAATGCTTCAGAGGCAGGGTTGGAAGTTCAGATTCAGCCCTCCCCCCCCCCAGACAAAATTGCAGAAAACACTCTTTGTTTATTATAAGTGAATCATATCTGCAAAGAAGAAGGGGTCCCTCTTACTAAGGACCCATGGAATTTGGAAACTGTATGATTATTCTTTTCTAGCTCAGCCATAGAACTCAAAACAAAATTCTGACCTCAATAAAGCAGGATATGTGTGTGTGTGGGGGGGACTTGGGAGGGTGGGATATGCATATGTATTCTAGGTATTATAAAACATAATACTTAGTAATGAAGGAGATAAGCAATTGGGAAAGATGTGCAAAGCAGGAAAAATGTCTCTAAGCCGGGGATTTTTCTGAGTTCAGCTCTCAAGTTTCCTTTGAGGATGTTCTGATGGATTCCACCTACATTCCAGGACACTTTTGTTAATGAGGAATTAGTCTGGAGTTCTCTGGATAAATATTTGTGAGCAAATAACATTCTTCCAGGAAGCTCATTTAATATGATGTCTATTTTTTCTTCCTCCTTTATTTCTCTTCACCAGGCTTATGATCCCAGAGAAAGTTGCATTAAATTCACATGCCCTATTTTTAACTTTCATCTGGACTTCCTTTTTTTTTTTTTCCCTTCCAGCATGAGAATCAAGGCAAATAATGACCCTTTGTATTGTGTCCAATGGAAGGTCACAAGCTCAGGGAATCGACTTAAGTTCCCGGGAGAAGTCAGGCCATAAAAGATTCGCGTGCGTGGCCTTCATACCGTACCATTTTGGCCGTTGGGTCTACTAAGTTTTTTTACTCCCATTCTACAGACAAAAGCCAATAATGAATAGGTACATCAATTGTTTCAGCTTTCATAGAGAAACTGCCTGTGCATTCATAGCTTTGCTTTATCATCCTTGGCCCACCCCAATCAAGAGGGTTTAGGGAACCATGGACTGCTGACATGGCTTTGGTCAACCATAGCCAAAGGGACTGAAGATAGACATGGGCAGAGATGTGAGTTATCAGATTACTCTTTAATTGTTTTTAAAATATTGCATATTTTTCCCCTAGAATATGTTCCTTAGAGTTAATTAGAGAGAAGAGGAGAAGAAGGAGAGGAAAACGTGAGCTTATTGGTAGCTTATTGTCAGTAATAGCAGGGAGCCTCGGGTTCCCTGAGCCTACTGTACTCGGGGATCGGGTGGCCAATCCTGGTGAGTGCAGGGGGCCTGCAGGAGGGTGCTGGACTGGAAGCTCACCTATCCTTTCTTTTTAAAATGATTTTTTAATTTTAGAAATTTAGGAGGTAGAAGCGCAGTTTTGTTACATGAATATGTTGCGTAATGGTAAAGTCTGGGCTTTTAGCCTACCCATCACCTGAATATTGTACACTGTACCCATTAGGTAATTTTTCTTTTCTCACCCTCTTTTTTCCCACTTTTTGGAGTCTCCAATGTCTATTCCACCCTGTATGTCCGTGCATATCCATTGTTTAGCTCCCACTTATAAGTGAGAATGTGCATTATTTGACTTTCTAAGTTATTTCACTTAGGATAATGGCCTCCAGTTCTATGTATGTTGCTGCAAAAACGTAATTTCATTCTTTTTTGATGGCTGAGTAGTATTCCATTTTCTTTATTCAGTCATCCATTGATGGACACTTAGGTTTATTCCATGATTTAGCTATTGTGAGGTGTGCTACAATAAACATATGTGTGCAGGTATCTTTTTGATATAATCCTTTTTTTTTGTATGGGGGAGTAGATGCCCAGTAGTGGGATTGCCATGCCATCTTTAAGATACTCTTGTTCTGTCCAGAAAAATCTAAGATCCAAATTTTATCAACTCCACCTCCACAAAGAAATGTGGCATCCCCAAGCATATACATGTTTGCAATACAAATACGTCTTTAGAAGACGCTCAGGAATACAATTGAAGGGAGCAGGGAAAACCTGATCCTTTTATACAAAAATTGGAATGGCTGAAAATCTTACAAAATGTGAAAAAGTTTTTCTTTGACAAATAAGTCCTTTCTTCTAATGTTTTCTGGGTCAATAAAGAGAGGGGAAGTTGTTGGTAAAAGTCAAGGCACAACCGCTGAAGCCTGAGATTGGCGGGTTTTCCCAGGTCCCTGGGAGGGGGCGTTCTTACAGCTGGTTCAAGGTTAAGGTCCCAGGTGAGAAAGGCTGAGGAAGCTCATACTTACCACCAAACAAATCAGCCCAGAAAGTCTAGAGGAAGAGCAATAAATCGGTGGCCTACAGTTTCCATTACTGTGAGCCCTTTAACCCCTGAAACCAAACGAAAAAGTAAATAAAGTCCCAGAATAGAACTGGCTTTAAAAATAAAAAAGGAAAAGCTTTCCTTTCTTCTTCTGGTTTCCTTTCCCCCTACCCGCTCCATTCCGTGGTTCTGATCCAGACCTCCTTGGGAGAGAGGCAAGTTTGCCGTCTGCAGGAGCTGCCGATGTGGGAGAAGACGCTGCTAGGGTGCAGAAGCTCATTCTTCAGTGCTCCCACTACGCTTCCCTTTCAACACGGTTGCCTGGTGACTGTCTCGCTCAATCGTTATATTCTGGCAATACAGCAGGTCGTTAAGGGAGGAGGTAGAGGGAAAAGAAAGGCAGGGGTCAGTTCAATGTGGAAGCCACTTCCCTCAGAGAATGTCAAGGAAGAGGGGAACAGAGAGCTTGGCCTGTGTTTGCCGGATCTTTTTTTTTCCCTTTTGGATCAATAAATAGACCAGACATCAGAGGCAGAAGGCCTCACCCAGAATCTGAATCCCCTTAAGATCTACCAAATAAGTGGGAAAGCATGCCCAGTCCCTTGCAGGATATCAGGCAAGTCAATTAAATTCAGTCTCTCAGTTTTTCTCTCTGACAAAAAAAAGACAAGACATTCTCATACATTGAGGCCACAGGAGGCAATAGAATTATAATGTTGGAAGTGACTTCAGCTTGATTATCCAAAATCCAAGCTGACGGAGGAATCCTCTCTCCCTCACCTCTGTCCATTGTTCACCCAGATCCACCTTTTAACACATTCATTGCTGCAGGGTGGAGGGAAAGAGTTTAACCCAGAGTTCGTCCACTCTACTGTTGTACAGCCCTGGTTTTTGCAAACTTCTCTATAGAGCCAAAAGCTCGCTCCTCTAAACGCTACTGCCCAAGGAGGAAGCACTTAGGGTGGCACTTAGATCCAACATGATTTATTACAAGAGCTGCCAATTTACTGGACATCCTCTGTTGTCAAAAGCCCCGCCTTCTAGTGCAACTCACCAAGAAATAGTCCATCAAGTATAACGAGAGAGAGAGAGATATGTACATATATATGCTATCTAAACACACACATAAAATATCTCAGGAGCAAAGGGAAAGCATAAAATCAGCTGGCAGAAATGGCCCAACTTAAACAGGGCATTAAGTGGTATTAACAGACTAGTTCTAGAAATGATCAGAAATTCCCAGTTGAATCAAAGATTGATATCAAAGACTCAGAGATACCTCAAGGCCAGCATCTCCAGAGAGAATTGGAGCTGATTGGAACTGAAGCTCTATCTCTTCCCTGTGCGTTTGAGTGAACACTTTAAATCTCCAAAGATTGAACTATAAAGAGAAATTAGTTTATTAATAATTCACAGACTTCAAGGAAAAAAAAATGTCAAAAGCATATGCTGAGGAACAAAGCTGATTTTATTTTTTCCTGTTTAGAATAGAGTAATGCGTGGAGAAGTTGGAGTGCCAGGCTCAAAAATTGAATTTGGTCTTTTTTTTTTTTTCCCCCTTGTCTTCATGTTTTTAAAGAAATGTTTCCAATAAAATATATGTGAGCATTTAGTCTGATTTCCCTCTGCATACTTCAAGTTTTTCAAATCCTATGAGGTTTGTGGAGAGTGTCAAAAGCAGAATACTTTATTCAATACTTTAATAGTTTGAGATATTTTCATGGTGAAGTTATTAGCCAAGTAGACTTAATTGCAGTTTGTGAATTCAAGGCAACGTATTCGAGAATGGGTGTGAAAGAAAGAAGGTTAATAAAAGTCTGGATTTAAAATGATTCCACTGAATTGACTAAATGATTGAGTCACTCACTGAAAGAAGCCTTTTGTGAACATCGGGATAGGAATGCGTCAGTTCAGGGGTCTCTCCGACTGAGATGTCTTGTCTGAGGGCAAGAATTCTGCCTTATTGCTTTGGGCATCTCAGGGCTCAGTTGTGAGCCAGCTACTGAACTGCCTGTTTTCCCAACGGGGATGAAAACAGACTGGATGGGAATAAGAGGAAGCACGTCCTACCTCTTCCTGAGCAGGTTGGTGTCCATGCATGGAGTCGTCTTCACTTCTCTCAGTAGAAGAGCCAGGTGCATATGGAAGGAGGCACACGTGTTTCCTCCACCCCATGCCCCTACCTCCCCAACAGCTGTGCTCTTCCAACTGTCCCATCCAGTGGATCATTTTCAGCAGCCCTGAGCATAACTCTCATCTTAATAAGATCCTTGGCCCCAACACTCTCATACCTATAACCAATTCCTCAGCTCCTTTTAAAACTAAGCCTATTTTAAAAAACTATCTTCTATTTCCATCTGTAGTTCCTAACATCTCCTTCTTTCTTGAACCCATTCTAGTCAAGTTCCAGTCTCCACTACTCTGAAAGAAATAATTTGTCATTATCTGAGATTGTGTTTGTGTTTTGATTTTATTATTATTTTGGAGATAAGGTCTTGCTCTGTCACCCTGGCTAGAGTGCAGTTGTGTCATCATAGTCACTACAACCTCCAACTCCTGGGCTCAACTGATCCTCAGCCTCCCAAGTACCCCGGGCTACCAGTGCAGGCTACCATGCCTGGCTAACTTTTTAAATATTTTTGTAGAGATGGGGTCTCGCTATGTTGCCCAGGCTGGTCTCAAACTCCTGGATCAAGTGATCCTCCCACCTCAGCCTCCCAAAGTACTGGGATTACAGGCATGAGCCACTGCACCCAGCCCATTTTGATTTGTTAATTGTCCATCTCCCTTGTTAAAATATAGTCTCCATGAAGAAGACTTAGTTTTGTTCATTACTGAACATTACTGTTTATTAATGTATCCCCAGCACAAGGATAACACCTAATAGGTTCTCAAAAAACAGGTTACATAAGTGAATGAGTAAAGAGAGATCCTGCTCTTTTAAAGGAAACCCATGTGTAAGCTCAGCTGTAGCCCCTTTGATGGATAAACAGTATGTTAATCAATAACACGACTGCTGGAGAAACCATTCTTTGAACAATCACTTTTTCAGGAATGACTACTGGAAAAAGCTTTCTCTTTGGAAGTAGAAATTCAGGCTTAAACCTCATCTTGGAGGATAGTGTAGGCATGTAGCAGGCAGTAAATAAATGTTGAGTTGAGGTACTCGCAGCACATGACAATTACCCGATATAATGCTATAGCATTTTTTTGCTAAGTGGTATAATTTGGCGGAAGGGTAATGCATCTTGGACTCTAGCCGAGTTGCTCCAAATGTACAGCAAATTGAAGGAACGGCCTCAGGCTTTGTACTTTAGGGTGATGGCGAAGCAGCTGCCAGTTCTCAGCATGGAAGCACTTCTTAGGACCATCAGATTAGTGGTTCTCTTTTGTGATAACAATTCCCTGCAACCCAATTTTAAGTCTGTATCTTTTTGCTTTAGGTCAGGAATGGCCAGTAAGATATTTCTCATATACAAAATCTGATTGAGCCAGTCATCAAATATTTAATGCAACCAATATTTATGGCATACCTACAAATAAAAGGCACCATTCTAGATGCAGGGGATAAAACAGTGAACGAGACAAAAGTCCTGCCCTAATGGAGTTTACGTTCTAGTGGGTGGTGGTTGCTGCAGCTGGGACTGGCGGTGAAGACTCTGTTATCTATTAGTGATGTCTGCTGTGGCAGCACCAAGGATTGCCAGAGATTGGCCATTCTGGTTTTAGATTTTGTTTATAATAGCCACCTAGCTTCCTAAGTCAAGCCGTTGTTTTCCAGAAATGACTTAACTACAGGCTCAGCCATACTCCAGGCTATAAGTCTAAACTAACCATTAATTGGAGGAAACCTAAGGACACGTGGGTCAGTAGCTTTTCTTCAAGTCAGCATTCACTTCTAAGCTCAGCTGGACATTTTACTTGGCCTTATTAGCTGTTTTCGCACTTAATTCTTTTAGAGTAGGTCAAGGCCCTATGCTCCAAAGTTTTCTATCTTTTCACCTACCTCTCAGTTCCCATCTTTCTTCTCTCCCAGTTTCTACCAAGGTCCCCTGTAATCAGACCTGTCCAGTGACAACAGCTCAGTGCTGTGACTTCTCAATGTCTCCCTCCACTTTCTCGTGGGTCTGGTTTGGAGCCTGCACCAGACACGCTCTGACCTAGCCCACATCCAACTAAACTGATGCATATCCCATTGCTCAAGGCACGCCTTGTTCCTCCTTCTTATGGGGGTTTCCAGACTTCACCATATTAAACATCAGCTGGAAGGAAAAGGCCTGCCTAAGGAGGATTTGTTTCTGACAATCACCTGAATGAAGCACTTTGTGACAAAGAAGCCTCAGTTATACAGTCGTCCCAAAGCGTAGGCCCCTGGGGGTAGTGCTATAGCAAGGCTCTAATTACTCTTTCTGAGTTATTGCAAGATTTTCAGCCCAGGGGCATTGACTATCAAAACTTCTCAGCTTAAAGAGACTTCTTAACAGGGGCAGCTTATTCAGGGACTTAAGGCCTCTGTTCTAGGACCCCTGCCCCCAAATTATCCTCACCACCTGTCATTTGGTCTGCTATTCTATTGTTACAGAGTAAGTTCATTGGCTCTTGAAGGCTTTCCTATTTGTTAAATAAAATAGTCTCAGAAGACTTCAGCACTTTAAGGCATTAATTTTACTCAGTTCCCTCCTCTCTAAGTTGTCTTGTGAAGCTACCTACTCCATCTCTTTAAATTCCTTCTCTTATCTGGTCTCCTGTTTGTCTAGTCATTTTTAACTTATAGTTTTGCAATGCCTGGTGCTGTATACGCAAATATTTTTACCAAAGTACAGATGGGAAAACCCAAGCTATAAATTCCATCCCTTGCTCTTTGGTTATATTTAACTTAATCATGGTTTTCAGAGTTTCATTCCAATATTGACATCACATTTCGAAACCAAAGAGAACACAAGGAAGGAAATAAAGGAATTTCCATATAATAGCAAAGATTTTGAAACAGAGCTACTGTTTCTCTCATACCGTTGATGTGCTGGAATCATATCCAGTAAGCTAGGTACAGATATTTTATATTTTTAATGGATATTTTGGGATGTAACCCCACTGTAAGTGGAGGAGCACCTGGCATTCATGCTGGTCAAAGAGGTGATGTTAAGCACTGCTCTTATTTGTCCCTGAGAGCAGACAGCCACCCCCCCCACTGGCCAGCTGCCCCATCAGATCTCCCTGTCTGCTGCTCTGTTATCCTTAAAGGTCAACATCTGCCCTTCAGCATGTGGTACCGACACTTTATACATAATATGTGGTAACTCAAATGGTTGTTTCCAACATTTGCTTCAGTGCAAAGGTAGCGAGATTTGCCAAAGCACCGTTAGACTAAACCTTTAGAAGAGCATTGAGGACAGGCTTTAAGCAGCTTTTTTGTGTTGGTCTTTGGGTGAGTGAAAGGGAAGGTCCAACTGTTTCTACAGGGCTCCCGAGTTGCCAAAACACTAAAGAGAGAAGATGAGTTTATTAATACAGAGGTGGGAAGGCTGTAAGTCCCCTGCTTAAGCAGCTTTTGAAACAGTGGAATGATATGTATTTCCACCAAGAGGATTAAGCCTGGTATTTTTGATTGTGTAAGACAAAAAGAGAAAAAGGAAGAAAAAGAAAAAAGCACAGAAGTAAAAGAAGATAGGGAAACATGCAATACAGGGATCTATGTGGATGGCGACAAGATCATGAAGCCCTCCTCAGCTGCTAAAAGGTCAGCTATTTATGAATTTTTTATATATTAAAAAATGATACCAACATGACCTCATTAAAGAGCTAATATTAGTAGAAACTGATAGGTTAGTGTCAGAAACAATGCCTGATTCCCTGCGCAAGGTACCTGGCTTAATCGGCTTTTGTCAACCTCAACAAAACACGAGCACAGGCCGGATACAGGCTGTCACTCCCAATTAACAGGACGGGGTTTGTCTGTGTTTAGTGTCAAGAAATTATGACACATCCTCAAAGAGACAGTCATTAGACACCAGTGTCCCATTCACACCTGTCTCGTATACAACCCAATCCAATCACTTATTAATGTCACCAACCCACTTTTGGTCACATTTTCTACCTTTATTTTTTATTTTCTCATAATGCCAGCATGGCCACCTTTGGATGCCAACCAGGGAAATGTCTACCTCCTTTCCCTAACCAAATAACAAACGTTAGCCAGCATCAGAGAAAACATACCAGCGAGTGGTGTGCTCAGCGGTGATCTAAAAACCTGATCCTGCCGGGCGCGGTGGCTCACGCCTGTACTCCCAGCACTCTGGGAGGCCGAGGCAGGTGGATCGCTTGAGGTCAGGAGTTCGAGACCAGCCTGAGCAAGAGCAAGACCCTGTCTCTACTAAAAATAGAAAGAAATTATATGAACAACTAAAAATATATATAGAAAAAATTAGCTGGGCATGGTGGCGCATGCCTGTAGTCCCAGCTACTCAGGAGGCTGAGGCAGTAGGATCGCTTAAGCCCAGGAGTTTGAGGTTGCTGTGAGCTAGGCTGATGCCACGGCACTCACTGTAGCCCGGGCAACATCTCAAAAAAAATAAAAAAATAAAAACCTGATGCTAGCCAAGGCCCGACACTGAAGGCCTCCCGTGGACTCAGGAGCTTAGCTTCCCACATTGACCTGTGTTGACTCCCCAGAATCCTGCCTGCCGAAAGGCTGTGTCAGCCAACAAGAGATCACTTGGAGGTGGGATCCGCAGTTGCCCCCAAACCAATTGTTTGTTTATCTCCCCCACAAATAAGCTCAGGCAGAAATGGTCCTGGAGTCGTGCATATAAAGGACATCAAGTGCTGAGATGAAGCTTGTCTTCTGACTAGCTCCTCTTCTTATTGTTTATCCCTGTAACAACCCAAGGTTGGATCAATTCCCAAAGTCCAGTGCAATTTTTAGAGTTTATAGGCATTCCATAGTGCCGAAGGAACAGAGTATAAAAATCTGGTAGAGTGAACCAAAGTAATAAAATTGGGACTGCAAAATACCACCCCTTTCCCCAGTCCCTCCTACGCTGATTCTAGCAATTGGGAAATTTCCAGGTTCATTAATACAAGTGCGTTATCATTTTTCTTTTTCTTTCTTTTTTTTTTTTTTTTTTTTTACTAGAGGTCAGTGTTAAAAGTCCCCTTGCTGCTGCAGACCTATGCTCAGAAATGTGAAAGATGGGGAGATTTGGCTGGGCTCATCCTATTTAATTTGCACTATGCCTGGATCTGTCAGGTCCTAAAGAAAGATACAGCCCAGGAGATTTGGGAACTTCCTAATGTGAGTCAAGTTGGCAGCCTGCACACTTGGCTTCCACTGATTAGAGCTTCAGTTTCTGACCCCCAGGAGGCCAAACCAGCAAGAGGGAAGTGTGTATAGTCAATGTGGAGACCTACGTTCCTAATGAAATTGCCCCTCTTTCATCACACTGGTTCCTGTCTTCTGGCAAAGTCTGCTGTTTGGAGCCAATGCCCTCCCTATGGCATGGGATTGAAGAAAAATATAAAAAAACCCACTTCAACCCAAAAGCCAACAATAGGAGAATCAATTCTCACAATGTGGCTTCCATAAGATTGAGTATTGGCAGCACTTGTGAATCATGTTTTTGGATAATATTTAACTACATGGGAAAATACTAAGTTAGAAAGTGGGATGAAAAATTGTAATTTATGGTATGGTCACCAAAAAGTGTGAAATGGATATATCTGTATGGTGAGACTACAGGTGATCTGAACTTTTGTTTTTTACTTTTGACGTGAGATGGGATGATAATTATTGATGTGTGTGTGTGGCAGGGAAACTCCTTCCATTCATCCTTCCCTGCTCTCTGGCAAAGAAGTTAGGCTGCTTAGGCAGATTCTCTCTAGAAGAGGTACTCAGAGCCACAGTGGAAGGGTTATTCTCCCATGGTGGGAGAAGCAGAGGGACTGGGGGTGTTTTCTTGGGGAGGGAGAGAAGGGAAAGGAGGAGAGAGAGAGAGAGGAGAGGAGGGGAGGGGAGGGGAGGGGAGAGGATACACATTTCCTGTTGAATGAACCAGCCATAGCCCCCCTACCCTTAAGACAGGTCAGAATGGAAGAAAGAAGCTAAAAGAAGGTTTCCAGGACCATCACCCTTGATAATGCAAAGGGCTAGGCATCCTTTGAATGTTCCTTGTAAGGTAAGAGACTAGGTCAAGGTACGATGTCCATTCTTCATTGAACATCATTATGAATCAATTTTAGTCTGGAGCCAGTGGCAGTTAAACAAAAATCAAAAGTTCAAGACGGTTCCCTTAAGAAGGATAAAGTTCTTGTTATTCATCAAAATGCACCACCCTTCCAGGCTATGGAATTTGGAGGCTGTTAAAATCCACTCACCTTTCTTTTAATGCATTTGTTACAGAGGAGCAGTTGCCTAGAGTTTTTCAGTAACAGCTCAGCATATGCAGAAAATCAATCCCAAACAAAGTTCAAAGAAATCCTTTCAGAGCTGTGTGTGAGGTGACAAATGGTTGCTAATGAGGAATGGAGGCCCTCTCCTCGCTTGACTGACAGGTGAAAGGATAGCTGACTAGGGAAGGACCACCTGCTCACTCCTGGCCCAATTAAGACCTCCAACTGTTTGCAGTAACATGAGGTTCACATTAATTGATTCCCCTTCTTAATCTGCCCCAGAAAAATCCAACGTGAGATGGAAACTCTGAGGAATGATCATAAAATAAACTGACATGGATTGTTTCAACATTTCCATAGCCTTAAGCTGCCAGTGACTCCTCCTCTTTTCTCTTCAACCAGGGTGCTCCTTAGTTGCCTTTGAACTGTGCCTTCTATCAATTACCTATGCACCTTTTAGAGTGAGAGGCCAGAGCTCTCTGTCCTAACTGATACGGGTCAGCCAGAGCCCTGGGTCAGGGCTCCAAGCTCCTGCAGAGCAGCCAGAGTTCTTCCCCCACACACGAAAGCATGACCATGAACCTGACTGTGAATTTCTCAGACATTCTTCCACCAGGTTTGAGCTGCCCTCCTTAACTTTGATGGAAACCTCTCCTCGTGTTTTGTGTTTCTAAAACTCCGTATTTCAGGATGGAATTTGTTATTTTCTATATCATATTTAAAGGTAAATTTGGCAGGTACAACGCACACTATCTGGGTGAAGGGCACACTTATAACTTTGACTCAAACTGTACAAAAGCAAATTATGTAACCAAAACATGTATACTCTGTAATATTCTGAAAAAAATGAAAATATATATATTTGTATATATATATAAATGATAAATAAATGAATAAATAAATAAAGGTAAAATTGCCTTTGCATTTCCATATTTTTCTTCCTTTTCATGGACTTCCTCGATTGTTTGCAAGGACTGCTCACATCCACTGAAAGACATGCGCAAGAATGATCATGACCACTTCATTTGTGATAGCCCCAAACTGTAAACCACCCAGATGTCCATCCACAGTAGAATGTATAAATAAATTGTGGCGTCTTCACACAAGGCATACTACACAGCAATGGAGGAACAATGAGCTTTGGTATTTGCATCCAGACAGGAGAGTGATTCCCCGGGGAAAACTGCCTGAGAGGAGACGGAAGGAAACCCTGTCAAGGTGCTAGGGATTTTCTCGATCCAGATCTAGACCTGGTTCTCCAAGAGAAAACCCGTGTGAGAATTCACTGAGTTGTATCTAAGATTTGCACACTTTACTGGATGTAAGTTGCACCTTAAAAAACATAGCAATCAAACAAATTTTGCTGTTTCAGTTTCCTGGGGCCTGGGTGGAGATGGGGGAATTCACTAAAACATACAGTCTGGTTTAAGGACCATGAACTTGCTTTGACTGGCAAGTGTACTGGAGTCCAGCTACCGTGAGTACAGTAGTAGTGGTGATGACAACAATAACAAACTGTGTTTAATCGTCTTTCTAGTACAAGAGTGATGTGGAACACAGTGTAAATGATTATTCATTTTTATCCCATTTTAAGTGTATGTGAGGACAGTTTCATCAAGAATAAAGAACTTGCTATAGGCTGAATAATGAGCCCCCCAAAATATCTACACGCTAATCTCTGGAACCTATGAACGTAACTTTATGTAGCAAAAAGGACATTGCAGATGTGATTAAATTAAGGATCTTATGATGGGGAGATTGTCCCCATCCTTAAGGACAAGGATCCTCGTGGGATGGAGGCAGAGGCAGGTAAAATCACAATAGAGGAGAAAGTGATGTGACCACAGAAGCAGAGATTGGAAGGATGTGGCCCCAAGCCCAGGAGCGCCAGCAGCTTCTAGAAGTGGAAGAGGCAAGAAACAAACTCTCTTCTGGAGCCTCCAGAAGGAACTAGCCCTGTTGACATCTTGATTTTAGCCTCTTGAGACTCGTCTTGGACTTCTACCCAGAATTCTTAAGGACAATGTGTGTTTTCTAAAGTCACCGTGTTTGTGGTGATTTGTTATGGCAGCAACAGGAAACTAACACAGGGCTCACGATCACCCAGCTGGCATCACAACCTGCCCTGAGATCCCCTAGCTTCAAATTCAGTTTTCTTCCACCGAGTTCACCGCACCAGGCACGTGACTCAGAGCGAGCCAGAGTCCAAAGGCCCAGACTCGTCACGACAGGGCCCGGGACCAGCGTGGGCAGGGGGCACAGCAGATTCCACCCAAGTCTTCTTAGGCTTCCTCGGGGCCTAATCAGGACCCGCTTGGTAAGACTTGGTGGAATGTTCTTGCTTCTGAAACTCAGCTTTCAGGAAGAGAAAGAAGTTGCCAAAATAGCTGCCAAAGTGCTAGAGTAAATGTCTTTCCTAGATGGGTCTAGAAACCTCCTGGGCAGGAAAGCCACATATTTTTAGTGAATTACGTGTATGGCATACAATTTAAACCCCAAAGTAAATTTTCCAACTGTGGCTTGAGTTGTCTGGTTTGGCCACCTATGAAGATTCAATTTTCTGGCGGATTGTAGAATCTCCCAGCCACTTTATGGTGATTTGAATATTTTATTCATTAATTCACTCACTCATTCAAAACTTCCTGAGCTGTTGTGCTGTGCCAGGTGAACCGGAAGTGGAGGAGGTGAATTGGAAAAAACTGAGTTCCTGCCCTCAGGAACTGCCATTCACAATCAGCTGAGATCTTTCTAGAGATTGTGGCTGAAAGAGTAATAAATGAAGGACTAGCTGTTCGGGAGCCCATGGTCCTCTCAAGTTGACCATTTCTCACTGTAACATCAACGAATACCAAAAAGTCAGTGCATCGAGGGTAGCAACCTGGTCTTATGTGCTGTTTGTTAATTGATAATTGCTGTAGGTTAAGTGGTGGATAATATGTGAGAAAGGGAGAGGGAAGAAGGAAGGAGGGAAAAATGGAAAGAAGGGAGCGAAGTAGGAAGGATGAAAGGAAGGAGGGAAGGGAAGGAAGATGGGAGGAAAGGAAAGAAGAAAGAGTGAGGAAGAAAGGAAAGAGGGAGACAGAAAGGAAGGAGGGACAAAATTGTAGCCAGACCACCTCCAACGACGCTCCTGCCTGGCTGGCCTCTATTTCCCCCGCTCTCCTGCCAATCTCTGACCTCCTTGAGATCAAGGGTCAAGTTCATTTTTTTATATAACCCAGCACCCATCACATATCAGCACTTAGTAAAAATAATTTTGAATCAATAAACAATTCCCAAGACACTGTGAGATAACTCCCAACGTGAGCAGCTGCTCCACCTGCCTGGGCTTCTCGTAGCCCCCTGGTCCAGGATGCCCCCATCTTCCCCAGCACTATGTCACCTCTAGGGCTGGGGAATAAGTGAACACAGGGCGACAGCTCTTGAAATCAGTAGACGGGTGTGTCCTGTGGTCAACGCAGATCAGGTGTGAAATAAAAACAATAAACGACGGCAAGCTTGCTCCAGGTAAATACAGCATCACTTGTGTTTTCTCAATTGCCATCATAAATATTTATGGGGGAGAGGATCAGATAAAAAAAATTACCCAGAAGATGGTGACAAAATCTGGTTTTTGCTAGTTCTAGAATGCGGAAAAGACCTGCCTCTCTACGGCTCCCTGCGTCATTTAAAAGAATTAATCATTTCACACCAGACGGAGAGCAACGGTGAAGTTCGTTGAGGGAAGTTTGGAAACCTGAGGAAAACAAGGCTTTCCAGCTGCCACTGTGCCTCGGAGCTTCTCAGAGGAGCTCTCGGCTCGGCTGATCTGTTTCACATCTCCTCGCGTGTGAGTTTTCAGGCTCTTCCCTGTGAGCTGGGGACCGGCTGGAAGGTGCGACTTTCCCATCAGTTCCTCCTCTCGGGAGAAATTGGAAATATGTCCTCTCTAAGCTGCCTGAAAATTTCTTTAGATGGAAGATTAACCGTCTCGCTGCTGCCGTGCGTGTGCCGTGGCCGGGTGGCGTGCTCCTGGTCCTGCCACGAGGCTGCTGTTGTTCATCGGTGTAGGCCAGGGGGTGACGGGGGCCGGCATCTGCCTTCGTCGGCTCCCAAGAGCTGCCTTCCCAGCCAGCACCCACCCAGAGCCAGGCAGTCGTGGCCAGGCCCTTTAGCAACCAGGTACCGTAGAGAGGTAGTGTGGGAATCGTTCCTGCAGGTTTGCATTTTCCATCCTTAAAAACCTCGGACGAGCGTTGGCCAAGACACAAAACAAAGCCATAGCTGTTTGTCTCGCCCGAAGACTAGAATGTTCACCTGTATTTGCC
This sequence comes from Varecia variegata, assembly GCA_028533085.1. Taxonomy (NCBI): domain Eukaryota; kingdom Metazoa; phylum Chordata; class Mammalia; order Primates; family Lemuridae; genus Varecia; species Varecia variegata. Next base: position 15,021,564 of record CM052447.1, read on the forward strand.
TGAAAGAGGAGCCAGGAGTGCCCTGAGTGAGCACCGAGAAGCATAATGCTTTCTCTACAATCATGGCGCTGGCTCCAACAGCTGCCCCTCTCCCCCGTGGCTTCCCACCCCCATCAGAGTGAAATTCTGTCGGGACCGTCAATGCTGGCTGATGGCTCTACCTCAAAGATGCTTCCTCGGATACCCACAGGCTCAGCCCTCTTGTCTGCGGGCCTCTGCTCACATTTCCCGTTGTCCGAGGCCTCTCTGATTATCCCATCTAAAGTAGCACCCCGCTCATTTTCTGGTCTTCTTATCCACCGTCATCCTCCTTCACAGCACTTAGAAACATCCAGCACATCGTATACTTGTGCATTTGCTATGTTTTCTCCCATTAGAAGGTGATCTTTTCGAGTGCAGGGACTTAGATCTCTTTAGGTAACTTCTGTGTGTTTCCAGCACCTGGAACAGTCCTTGGCATGTTGTGGATGGTACCTGTATTTTGTTGAATGAACGAATGAATGAATGAAAACATGGTTCTGCCGGATCTGGTTCCTTTGATGGGAACTTGTGTGACAGCCTCATTGGCCTAGGCACAGTGATATCAAAAAGATTGAAATTGACCTGAAATGCACTTTAGCTTTCTAATAACCCACTTTAAACTTAGCACTTACCTCCTTGTAGCCTTTCCTACATCAGCAACATTTATTGGTTTGCTAGCATGTGCTAGCGTGTCTAGGTGCGGGTAAAGAGAAGGACAGACACTCTCCCTAACCTCAGGGGCTGACAGCCAGGCAGGGAAGACAGAGTTGAAACAAGCAGTAGCCTTTAGCCCTCTTGAGAGCTATGACAGGGGAGTACAGGGTGCTGTGGAAACACAATGCTTCTAGAGCAAATTAGCCCTCAGGCATTAATCCTTTTTTAAGAAGTAATAAAATAACTCTCTGCTATAAGAACAAACAAACAAACAAACAATTCTCTGTGAACACAGCTTAGTGCTTAATTCAGAAAAAAACCCATAATGTTTTATGATAGTCCTTGAGAAGTGTCTTACAGTTGAGAATTTCAGGATTAATAGCAGGCCGATTAGAGGGAAGAAAGATGGAAATGATGTTTATTGCACTATTAGCCTGTGATAAATATATGCTAGTCTCCCCTTCTCGCCTTCCTTCTTTCTCTCAGTTTCATTCTTCAAGCATGCCCACATGTATGTAAACATGCACGGGCTCACTGTATTTTCACAATAATCTTCTTGAGGTAGATGCTAAAAGTCCCATTTTAAATGTGAAGGAAGCCAGGCTCAGAGAGGTTGTGTCATTTGTTCACAGTCGTATAGCTGTAAGTGGCCTCCCCGAGATTCAGAGCCAGGAGGAAATGGCTCCCAGAGCAGGTCTTTCTAGGTTCGCCCGATCCTGTTCCGTAGGCTTGTGTGTGCGCTGTCAGCGTGCGAGGTCACCCCGGTGTCTCCCAGTGCCTAGCGTGAAGGGTTCTGTACACAGTGAATAGAGCTTACAATCTACAAGTTCTGTAGATTATAATGTGTTGGCTTTATAGGAAAGCAAGCTCTACTCTACAAAGAACCCAGTCAAATGGGGCAGAAAAAAGGTCAAATCCCAGTGTCCACATAAGGATAACCGTGGCTTCTGCTCATGGCAAAGAAGGAGGGCTGAATATTGGACTATGCTGGGCACTTGGCTGGGATTTTCTCCAGTGGCTGGGTGAAGAGTGGAGAATAACAACTTACCCTTTCTTTCACACACTCCATCACTGACTTTCCGGGTGACCTGGGCAAATCTTTTAATGTCGTGCACTTCCCTTCCGTCGGTAAGATGAGGCAGAATAATACTCAGCAGCCCCACACATGGACGAAGATTCATATAAAAGTCAAGCTCCTAAAATGAAGTGACAGAAGCAGGAACACAGGATTTTTTATTACTACAGGCAGAAGTTCGTGGAGGGAAATGAAAAAGGGGAGGGCCTTTAAATTTTCTGAGACAGGATTCAGCTGCTCTCCACCATCACTGCCAGGCAAAACTTGCACTTTATCCGCTTCCCCCAAAACGTGAATAATCAAAGGGCTCCGCCTGCAATGTCTCTTTCTTCCTATCTTTGCATTTGCTATCTACAGAGCTCACCTTGGAAAATAGGAACTAATAAAAAGAGCAATAACGATAATAATAAACTCTGCATTTGTAAAACACCATGCAGTTTACAAGGACTTTCACAAGTGTCGCTAATTTGAACCTCACAATAATTCTCAGTGATGAATTATTACTTCTCCCATTTTACAGATGAGAAATTGAGACTCAGAGAGCTAAGAACCTGACCTAGTGGCAGAGACAGGACTGGAAACCAGTGATCTCCATGCAGTGATCTTTCTGTGCACCAGACTGGTTAATGATGGAGAGCCCATGCCACTTGTGAAACACATTTGCCCCCAAACAGTCCTAGTTGTGAAATAGTCACCTTGGGAGCAAACCCTCTCCTACCCAGTGCTATTACTCAATTGGTTTTCCTTTCCAAAGACCATATGATTTCTTTTATTTTCATAAAATTCCAGGATGCATATGCCAGCACATTGACTCAAGTTTCTTTCCTTGTTGGTTGGGCTTGGAAGTGAGAATCATGTTCTTGGTATTTTTTTTTTTTTTTTTTTTTTTTAGCAATGAAGTTAACAGAATCCACTGTCAGAGCCTTGGCTCTCCTTTCATTACTTTTGGATGGAAGAGAAACATTTGAACAGGGGTAAAGAAAGGGGCTGGCTAAGGATGGAGGCTGAAATTCCAGAACCTGTAGGACAAGGATTCACAGATATCTGTAGCCAATGCACGCAAAATCACATTTAGGATCTAGATGGATTATCTGAGAAATTAACCTCTCAACCTATTACTGCACTGGTAGTCCATTGGGTCCCTTTAAAACAGGTTATCCTACACTACCAGAATAATTGATACCTGCAGCTGTAACAATTTTTATATTCACATAGCATGCTTAGTTTTATTTGTTTCGGGATTCAAAGGATTTTCAGGAGGTTGTAGGAAGCAATCATGAGAAGTAAATCTACTCATTTTAATCTTAAAAAGTATCATTTTTCTGAACTCATGATTCCTTTTAGAATCCCCAAGGATATTAATTCTCCATAAGCCCTTACCCTGCTACTTGGAGCTCACAAAGCCAGTGTTTTAATTGTGCACCAACAAATAATGGTCAATGATGACCTGAGGCCCAGAAAAATTCTGTCCTGATCCCTGAACCATCAACAAAGAGCCCACCTATTGCCAATCCTGTAGGACGTAGAGTTGTTGGGTCCCAGCCTTTGGATTGTCCATCCATCAGAGGTGCACATGTTCACTTTCCATCTGTCCCTACCAAAGCCAGCTCCGTGCGTGTGTAACCTAAGCAAGTAGCACTGGACTCCACACCTACGAGGTCTCAGGCTGCATTTAATGCTCTGCTGTCACTGTGATGAAATTCTTAATAATTTGTTGACAACGAGCTCTGCATTTTCATTTGCACTGGGCCCTGCAAATTATGAAGCCGGTCCTGATCCCAAGAATGTAAGCTCCATGAGGGCTGTGATTCTTATCACACAAAACAACCCCACGGGGGCTTTTTTGTTCACAGACAGTTTCTGGAATGGTATTTGGCACCGTTCTTAATAAATATTTGTTGCATGAACGAACGAACGAACGAATGAATGAATACAGAGATACTTGATTAATGAGAAGCTCTCATTCTCAGGCCAAGCCAGGGAACAGAGAGTTGCTCTCATTTATCATTTTTGTGCCTTGAGCTCTGAGTCCAAACATTTCAAAGTTGGGTTACAGGCCTAGATAATTGTTTAAGGAAGGAGAGCTGGCAAGACAGGGAAAAAGGGGGCCCAGAGAGAGATACAGCCAAGCCTACTGAGACACTGCCCAAGGACGCTCAGAGAAGAGCTAGCACGGTGTGCTCCCTGGCCAGAGAGCAGGGGAGCAGCTCCAGTCCTGCCTCTCGATCCACCAGGGGAATTTTCCTTCCTGTAAGCCAGCCTGCAGGAAGAGTTCTCCAACTTGCAATCTCAGTACTACTCTGTGTATGTCCCCCGGGTCTTGTAGAAGGAGAGCAGCCCAGCTGTAGGCCCAGACACACCCCAGGCTTGTCAGTGGATTTCCTCAGCTGCTCATCCTAGCCTTTGAGCTCCAGCAGTGGAGCTGAGGATGTGGAAGTCACCCTCCCCAATTGTTCAGGCCCTGTCAGCGAAGATCAAGAAATGCAAAGAAGCTGGGACCTGAGAATGTCAAGTCCACCGAGGGCGGCTTTGTGACCATGGAGGTGACTGGGAAATGGGTAGGTACCTGTTAGTACTGGTCACACAGAGAACACCAGACTGAACACGAGAGTTCAGCAGAAGGTTGAATATGGCTGAAGCCATTTTCCATAGATTTTATTGATCAGCGCTAGCCTTTGCAGGGTTAATTGCCATTCCAATACGCCCTCCCTCGTGTCATGTTTGAGGGCATCATGGGAACAAGCACATATCTTTCCGTGAAACCACTCACGATTAATCCAAAAGAAAGGGGGATGCTGAGAAACAACCCATGTGGGTATGGGTTGGACTCTCTAGCCTCCATTTATCACCCTCATTATTTATGAAAATGATAAGTTGTGGGCAGAAAATCAAGTTATCTGAGGTCTTCGGGGAAAGTGGACAAGTTGGGTCATAAGGAAAGACAAACAAGAAAAGTAAAGCCAGCAAATAGTAGTTCTCTGGACCACATGGAGAAAAATCACAAAATGGGAAAGAGAAAAATAAAAAAAAACCCTGCACAATGTCCAAACCTTAGTCACTGCCAAAGTTTGCAAAATATCATTTCATTTAGAAATGCTATGATTTAATGGCAAAGGAGGACATTTTGTTGGAACGCCTAGCGTAACAAACACTTTTCTCTCCACTTAACAGCACTCTCCTGGCTTCATCTCGTGGAGAAAATAATAATTTGGATGTTTTGAATTACAGCAGTAAGACTAAAGGCACTCTGGGCCCACCCAAATTCCCAGTGTTCAACGTGGTGTTAGGGCTCAGTAAGAATGCAACAATATTACAGCAAGGGGCTATTAGTTTCAGGGCATGATTCAGGGTTTGCTGCAGCCAGACAGAGTGAGTAGAGCCTTCTGTAGGGCTGTAGCCCTGGCCATGCACCTTTTGCCATGTCAAGGCCAAGGCAGGGCTCTCTCAGCTGAGAAGAATTCCAAGGCTTTGGACCATGAACAAGCTCCAGAGGGAAGAACGTGAGTTTGAGCATCTGGAGGTCTTGGATCTGCTTCTAGCTCTGCCACTAATGAGCCCAGTGACCTTGGGTAAAGTTTCTATCCTCTCTGGGCCTCCCTCCCCCATGAGTGCGATTTTTGACATCTAGAACTGCAGAGACCCTTAGAAATCATCTGGGTTTATATTTCCCAAAATGTGTTCATTCACTTTCTACCTGCATGAGTTGTGCCTTTTCCTTGTACCATGTTTATTATCCTTTACTTTTTCATAAGTCTAATTTTGAAAGAAACCAGTATCAGTTACAGCATATAGAAGATAACTGTTAACCATAAAAATGAATTTAATACACCTAAAACCCTATCGTTAAACTCTAAACTGTTCAGTGTTGCTTGCCTAGGAAGACACTAGCAACAAAAACAAAAATAATACTAGGAAATATTTACTGAGACCTTAGTACGTGCCAGACACTGTTCTGAATGCTTTATGTATAATATTTCACTTACTTGTCACAACTCTACAAACTCCTCTCTATTGTTGTCCCCATTTTGCAGATGAGACAACTGAGGAACAAGGAGATAAATGTGAGATCTTCCGTCTCTTTGTTAAAAAGGCTCCTTGTGTGCATACTAGCATGAATGTAAGACTTTTTCTTTGACATAATTATAAGGATTAAAAGAGAATTTTAAAAAGAATAACTTTTCACTATAAGATGCAGTTGTATTTGATGTCATGAGTTTGTACCATGCACCTAAAAGCACCCTGTGTGCGTAGGCAGTGGACATCCCAGAGTGTTGGTGGAGCATGATCGGGTCGCAGAGTAATCTGGGAGGTAGAAGGCGCACTGCCGTGGGCTTTGTGGTGTCAAGCCCGCTACTTCCTTCACCAGGGGTATCCTTTTTTCTCTTGTCTGTGCGAGTCATTCCTACTAGTATTTCAAGCATCGCCTCATCATGAACCATCCCTGACCTCCTGCCCACCCCAGAGACCATAGGTCACCCGCTCCTGGGTGTCCCCGTTGTATCTCACACACATTTTAGTTACACAAGTCTCATTACATATGATGATCACTACCTTGGGCCCAGTTGGCTCTTTGACATAGAAAGTAAAGGCTGTTCTAAGTAAGCCCATAAATCTCCAAAAATTCCAAACCTAATATGAAATAAGTGACTTGAAAAAAAAAAAACAATTTCACAAGCATTTATTACAGAAAAATAAAACACTGAACACAAATGCTACGTTCTAAATGTTCTTTCTGGGAACTGTTTCATTATAGGTTAGACTGAATGAGGCTTCTTCAGACAAGAATCCAATGAGCTTGGAATAGACATGCTTTCTTTTCCTGGTGAATGTCCCTGGAGTAAGCATAGGTGCTCTTCTTTGCCACCATGACCTGCATGGTATTCACACTAGGGTCATCGATCTTGAAAACTCCCTAAGTGTCAACATTCTGAAAGTATTTGAAAGTGTCAGGGACAAACAGCTTCTTGGTGGCATGGCCCCACTCTTTGTCTTCTTTGGCTCATGCTTCTGCTTCTATTCCTTCCTCCCCTTCAATGTTCTCTTGCTCACCCATTTCAGCCAGAGTCTGCTGAATTGCCTTAGACCCTGACCACCATTAACTATCAAAAGACTATGTCTTTTATGCCATCAGACAACCCAGAACAAAAGCTTTGGTTGTTCCTGAGGGGTACGTGATATTTAGGGTAAAAAGAATCATGAAGGCAGGACTCACAAGTTAAGTCATTGTTAAATCTTGAATCACTTGTAACTTGTTTACGTGTATGTTTCCCTGACTTATTAAGAACTTCTTTGAAAGCAGAGACTGTATTACATTATTTTGTGTATCCCAAATGGTTTTGATTATTATAGATAAACAGATTGGCTGAGTTATTAAATGAACTGATTATGAGCTCAATTAACGCAGTTCAACATTTTACCAAGAACTAGAACCTATGATATAACCTCTACCCAAATATTCAGAGAGAGAAACAGAATGAAAGAGCATGCTACTTAATGAGGTTTCCCAATACATTTTGGATTAGTCTAAACCTTAGAAATTCTGTCTTTATATTAAATTAACATCTTTCTCCCCATGACTTCCAACAGCCATTTCTACTTCCACCCAAGAAAGTGGCATACCAAGAGTTGATTCCTCATCAACAGAAAAGCTTTTGTATGTTAGAACATGATGCTCATCTTTAACTCTTTCATCCTTTTAAACAGCATTGCTCATTCCTTCAAATCTCGAAATCTTATGATTCCCATTATCTCTTGTCATCCTGGTGAAAGTCATAATAATACAGGCCCTGGATATAATCTGTCTGCTTTCAAATCTGGGCTCCACAGATTATTTTTAGTGTGATCTCTGAGCCTCAGTGTCCTCATCTGTACAATGGATATGATTATAATAATAGCTCCTCATGCATGCAACGTGGGGATTAAATCAGATTATATACATTACATGCATGACACAGTGACCAGCATTTAATAGGAACTAAAGAGTGTTAGATATTAATACTCCAGGTGGCAACTGATCAGCAGAGCCAGCCCTTGGGGAGCCCACAGCCCTCTCAGAATAGAATCATTTCTGTTAATCAAACCTCACTGGGTTCAGTTTTAGAGCAGCCACGTCCCCGGATGGCTCATCTTGGGCTTGTGATCAATCAAAATCTTGAGGTCTTTTTTTTTTTGTTTTAACATAAACTGCTGTCAAGACTGCTCTTCCACATCTTATACTTGAAAAATCAATTTTCTGAAAGTAAAAGAAGAACCATATATTCATCCTTATTAGATTTTCTGAAGATAGTTTAGCCAATCATATTAACATGTCAAGGTAAGTTTAAGTCTTGATTCTGTCATCTGACCTGTTAACCACCCTTCCCAACTCTGTGCCATCTCCAGATGTGATAATCTCTTTTCCCTTCACTGAGGTCACTGATTAAATCTTGAGCAAGTTCAAAGCCAAGGACAGAGCACTGTGGTACTATTAACATTTTGGGGGCAGCAGGTGAACACTCTCATTTTGTGGATGAGGAGAGAAGGATTCAGAAGGACTAAATGATTTGCCCAACATTGTATAATACAGCAAGTTGACTGTTTCCCAAAGTGTGTCCCTTAGAACAATAGTCTTCGGACAGATATTCCATAACAAAGGTTTTCTAGGGTCAAATAAGTTTGGAAAACATGCATACCGTGTTTCCTTCTTTGGAGATTTGCAATGCCCAACAGCACACTAAAGATTCTGTGAAGTCCGACAGTCAAGAATTCGTTAAACTTGTTTAGCCCAGTATTTTCCAAATGTATTTGACTACAAAATTCTGTTTTCATGTAACAACTCTTAACATCCCATAGAACTCAGTATTTCTTAGTCAGTTAAGAGCAGACACCAAGAACCCAGAAGCAATGCCTCTCATCTGTCATGAGAAAAGTCCTAAGATCCCTAGGTCCAGAAGTTTTGTGACTTCCAAATGAAAAATAAGACGAGAAAGAGCTTGGAAAGTAAGAGATTAATAAATGCGAGTGTAGGAAGATGAAGAAGGAATGCAGGAATCAAAAGGCAGCCTCCATGCCTCTAAAAGCAGAAATAAAAAGAAGACCCCAGAGGCCAGTGCTTCTGGTAAGACCCCCACTCCTTGCCTCTCACCCTCACGCTACACAGCTTCGCAGCACACTCTGCCTTGAGACCATCACTCTGCTTCCATCCCTGGTCGTGTAGCTACCCCAAGAAACCAGGGAGTAAAATGGCCAGTTTTTCAAGAAGACTCCATTAATTTAAAGTGGTAATTCCCCCATTTTGCCCCCCTCTTCCCTTCCCTGCTTTATTTTTTTCCATAAAACATAACACCATCCAATACAAACATTTCATTTGTTTGTTTTGTTTATTGTCCACATCCTTCTACTAGAGAACAAGCTCCATGCTGGCAGGGATATTTATTTTGCTCACTGCTTTATTCTCAGCACTCAGAATAGTGTGTGGCTAATAGTTGGTGCTCAATAAAGATGAAACTACAATTCAGATCAAACCAGGGGGCCTAAATGAATTACAGCCTCTCAGAGGGCAAGGATCATGTCTTGGGTTTGCTTTGACTTATTTATGATGTGATACCATCTGCTGAGTGGGTCTTTATTACGGTAGAAATGAATATTATTACTCAGATAGATATCAATATACAGAGGGAAGCTATTAGCCTCAGAAACCACATTCTCCCTCCTCTGGTGACCTCATCCACCAGGCCTTGCATGGGCATGACTCATAAATCCACAACTCCAACCCTGACCCTCATCCACGCCACAGCCCACCTTGCCTGCTGTTTGCTGGACATTTCTACAGTGCTAAGCAACTCAAACTCAGCAGGCCTATGGGCAGAAACATTTTCTTCACTCTGCCAAAAACTAGTAAAGAAATAAAAACAAAAACAATCTTCTCCAAATCTATGTATTACTTAGGCATCTATTTATGTTGGTGGCACATCATAAATCCATGACTTTTTTTTCTGATTTCTTCTTCCTAATAGTCTCGGTATCTGAAATGTCCCTGCCAGCTCTTCTCTCTGTCCCGTTTCTACACTAGTAGCAGGTTTTCATTGTCTTTTTCCTGGGCCACTGGAATATTCCTCTCCTGATCTCCCTGCTCCCTCATTTCCAATGCCTCTGATTTCTAATCCAGTGTTTTTAAAACTGTGGACCATGCCTATTAGTGTGTTATGAAATCATTCAGTGTGTTATGGCCAGCATTAAAAAAAATAGAATAGGTAAAAATTAGACTGCATTGCAAATCACATAAAAATTGTTTGCAAACATTTTGTTAATGGTATATGTGCATGCCCTGAGCTATTATGTTAATACAATTGACCCTTGAACAACACAAGTTTGAACTGCGCTTGTCCACTTACATGTGGATTTCCATTTCTGCCACCCCTGAGAGCAAGACCAATCCCACCTCTGCCTCCTCCTCCTGAGCCTACTCAACATGAACATGACAAGGATGAGGACTGAAGACCTTTGTGATGATCCACTTCAACTTAATAAATCGTAAATATATTTTCTTTTTCTTAGGATTTTCCTAATAATGTTTTATTTTCTCTAGCTTACTTTATTGTAAGAATAGAGTACATAATAAATATAATATACAAAATGTGTATTAATTGACTGCTTATATTATTGGTAAGGCTTCCTTTCAATAATAGGCCATTAGTGAAGTCCAAACTTATACATGGATTTTCAACAGCCTGGGGGGTTGGCGCCCAACCCCCATGTTGCTCAAGGATCAACTGTACATTTCTCACAGTAGTTTGAAAGTCACTGCTCTCATCTAACATACTCCAAAGTGACTCCCTCTTGCCTTCTGAATTAAGTCCAAACAAATTAACACACCATTCAACATGCAGTTTCCAAAATCAGGCTGTAGCCCACCTTTCCAGCTTTTTCTGACACTCCTGTACTTGTACCTAGAATGTTCATCATGTTGGAGTACTCCTTATTTCTCAAGCATACCCTGAGATTTCTACCACTATAACTTTTCATATGCTGTTCTTTCTTCCAGAGGAGTGACTGTCAACCGGGGGTGTGATTTTGCTCCTTGGGGATACATTTGACAATGTCTGGAGATATTTTTGGTTTCACAACTGGGGGCTGGGGTGGGAAGTGCTCCCAGCATCTACTGGGTTAAGGCCAAGGATGCTGCTAAAAATCCTACAACGCAGAAAACAGCCCCCAACAACAGAGAATTATCTACCCCAACATCGACAGAGCTGAGTTTGACTAACCCTGCCCTAGAGCAGTAGATCTCAAATTTTGGCATGCATCTAAATCACCTCAAGGGATTATAAAATGAAACACAGAGTGCTGGGCCTTAGGGATTTTGATTCTATAGATCTGGAGTGGAGCCTAAGAATTTGCATTTCTAACAAGTTCTTACTTGAGGTTGAGGCTGCTAAGTCAGTGACTATTGAGCCATTATCTAGACTAAAGTGAGCTCTGCTTAATATTTATCAGGCCTTAACATTGCACATCCTAAGGCTTAGGAGGCTCAGGCTCAGGTAAAGTGCCCTCTGCTTCTCAGAGCCTTTCCTGACATCAGATCAGCCTTCCTTGACTCTTCCTGCAGCCGGCCCCAGTCTGCGCATCTCTCTCTCTCTCTCTCACGCTCACTCTCACTCTCACTTGGGCTTTCCGCCCCTCATACTTCATCCAACCCCATTGAGTAGGTGCTTTCCGGGCTAAGACTTACACCCACCCTCTGCCTTTTGCTGCCCAAAGCACTTGGGGACATCTCCCCTGCCCGAGCAACTTCCGCGGTCCGGAACTCAGCTGCAGCACCCGTCTCCCCAGCCAGTTCTCTGCAAGCTTCTTTCTGTCCCATTCCCCCTCCACGCCAGCAATTATCAAAGCATCAAGAAAAGTATTGGAACATGAAAGAATAGTCTATAAACCTTGTTCAGGAACCTAGGTGGGAAACTGAGTAACTAAGGGGCAAAATGAGTGAAGTGACAAAAACAACAATAAAAAGGGCAGGGGTTGCCTATAAAGGAAGTGAGTGCATTGCAGCATGATTTTTATTCTTCACTATTTTGCCCAGAATCATATTGTCTGCCACATTCATGCTGGGCAGTGACAAAGGACATGAAGAACAAACAACAAAAAGATAAACCCTAGTCCTTCCCTCGGCATACCTTAGAGATGTCTGTGCACCACGCTTGCGATACTTAGTTCTGAATGTGGCCCTTTAACTGGTCAATTTCCTAGACTGTTGCAACTCCACTGTAAGCGATTGTCACGCAGATCCCCCATGTATGACTTGAAAACAATGCAATTTAATCCTATCATCAAATCCCATGATTTTTAAACACGCTTTTCTTTCCAAATAAAGTGTCCTCACCATGGTTGTTTCAAATCCTTTCTTAGCCAGAAAAACACTGGTCACACTTGAAATTAAGTGTCATGAGCAAGGATTTAATTTCAAGCTAATAAGACAGTTATTACATGTTAAATACCATATGGTTATTAAAAACATATTTATTGAGGTTTAACAAGTATGTCAAGACAATACTCCATAAACAGCAGGAACTGTTAACAGGATGCGGTTATGGGATCTTACATCAGACGATGTATCTTGTGCTTGGATATACTTTATATTAGAGAAAGACCATTAAAAAAATAATGAAGACTCTCCAAGGGCCTCCATCTGGGAGGGTAAAAGGGACAGTGAATTTGTGTGCTGCTCACTCACCCCTGGAGACCTAGGATCAGTTCCTGTTTGAGATGGGCATGAAAAATGAGCTCGGGGGTCTTCCCCTCATCCTCATGTGTGCTCCGTGCAAAGCCAACTGTGCCATTTGGCATGATGGATGAGGGCCATTGAGGGGAGCTCCCTGGGATGGGGGAGAGGGTTTAGGAGGTGTCACTTGGAATAAGTCAGAGGGAGGGGGGACTCGTGAGGACTTGGGCCAGATTTCTGATGCTTCCGATACTCATTTTGCTTGGAAACTCTAAAATGTGTGTCCGTGTGTATGATCATACAATTGCATATGCGTAATACCCTCTAGATGGTGCTTAAGCCAAAAGATAATCACCCGTGTTTGAGAACATTCCTTTTCTGTGCCACGTACCGAGTGTGGTGCCCTAGAAACTTGCGGTGCTGCTTGAGAGAAAACTGGGCTGGAAGGAAGGCGCCTTGTCACCTTACCCGCAGCTCTCCTGCAGCTGAAATAGCAGGGACGCGGCAAAGCCTGTGTTTACGGCCCCGGGTGCTGACGCCATGGCGATGCCGCGACCCGATGGCGCCCGTTCAGCAGCATGACTTCACAGGAGGGTCAGGCCAGGGGACTTCAGATGGACCATGAGTAAGACGACCGGCAAAAACTAATATCCTCAACAGTTAGCAAACACGCTGGAGGAAATTATGCACACATATTTGAAGAGCAACCAGGTCCGAGTTTTGAGCGACAGCTCTGGGTCTCCAGGTTCTCTGCAGTGTCTCAGCCCCTTTTCTATGAGAGTCAGGGCTCTGCGCAGGTGCCAACCCCCAACTCCTCTCCTCGGCTTTTCCCACGGAAAGTGCCCGGATGCTTCTGCACAGTTAGGCAGCAACCAATGACGTCTTTAGGTGGGGACCCAGAAAAGACGTTTGTGTGGAATATTCGGCTGTCTTTGGGGCTGTGTTTGAAATTCCTTCCACTCCTTTCTGAGATGTGTGTGTGTGCTGGTGGGAGAGGCAGGGAGAGGTGGGGAAGAGGACGTATAATCATCACGTCAGCACAACGAGCAGGCCCAACTGCGTGAGGATAATTATGTTTTACAGTTTTGCAAAACACAAGAAAGTATTTTCTCAGGCCATTTAATTGAAACAACATCATGGGTTATACCTTCATTGTAATAAAACTCCACTGTGTGTCCAAGCGCCAGGGGATTTATTAAGTTGCTCTGAGCTCTGAGAATGAGCAGGCCGGGTCAGACGCGGCTAGTGATGATGACATCATCGGTTTTGGCAGCTCTTTTCAACTGGTGTTGAGTGAGGTAATGTCCCCAAAATTAAAACTGACAGCAAGATTAATGATGATAGATTCACTGACATTTTTCATGATTTAAATGGGTGTTCTGTTTCTTCCATCCGGGACGGCCAAGAGAGCTTCGTGCCATTAGCTGGGCATATCAGCAAAGCCAGATAACAGGAGCCCCTTGTCCCCACCGCCTGGGGACAGGCTGGGACTTTGGGGTTAGAGGTGATTCAGTGATGGGGCCAAGGGGTGGCACACCCTCGTGTCTTTCCCAGAGGTTAGGACCATAAGATACGATGCCTTTATCAGACCAGCAAATAGTGTGGATTCATTATGATGGTGCAAGAAAGGGTATGTGCACAGCGGGGAGGTTGCTTTGTCCGAGGAATAGCTCATCAAATCTTGCTCCACTGAGTCAGAATTTGCAATCCCTTGAACTGGAGCTGGGCCCATCTTGCCCTTTGTACTTGCTGTAATGAAAAGGTTTGCTGAGCATATTGGAAGCATAAAGAAAATTCTGAGGCAGAAGATTAAAAGATATTTAAGCTGCATGAAAAAGATCCATTTTATCAACTGTCTGAGACTCTGGTATTCTACAAACACTGTCATCTTGATTAACTAATTTTTCTACCCCACTCTACTCTAAACTTCTTAAGGGCGGGGATTAACTGTTTTCATCTTTGTAATTCCAACAAGTATCTCAGCAGCATATAGTGGGCACTCAAAAATATTTGTTGAGTGTATATTGCTCAAAGCAGATACCTTAAGGAATTCTCCTAAGAAATTTAGTCTCCTACCTGGGCTGAAGGAGCATACTTTCAAACTTGAAAACATGGTCAAATTTGTCATATTCATCAGTCCATGTGGACATGTCTCACTAGTCTGAAATAATGCAGTTCACTATTGAAAGAAAAAAGGGGGAAAAAAAGTGAAAAAAATACAAAGAAAAAGGTGCAATGACATATGAGTACAATCAATAGTCACACTGCAGAATGGCAGAGCTGGAGAAAGTCCTTAGTGTTTCTCACTATGAGTATGATACTGTCTTCAAAATGAAATCGGTCCAGGGTTCAATGATTATCTTATAATCTTATTTAGAGTAGACTGTTGGGAGTGGGTGGCAGTTGGGGAGGAAACGTCTCTCTGTATTGAGAGAGGGGATACAGGGTGTACTTGGCAGTGGATGAGGATATGGGAATTCCCTGCTAAATCCTATTTCTAAGTAGAACATTTGCTGGGCTATGAAGTCAGCAAGACGTTGGACCTAGTCCTTGCCCCACCCCCAACTAGCTGAGACATTTTCAGCAAATCCCTGCTTTTTCCCTGGGCCTCTGTTTCCCTACTGGTAAGGTGAGCTATTGGGGGACACAGCACTGAGGCCCTTTGCAGGCTGGTCATTCTGTGATGCTAGGAGTTTAATTCCTCTCGGGAGGGGCACACCCGGACTATACTACGATCAAGTAGACTATACTACACGAACTCCTTATTCCAGCTGTTCAAACAAAGTCAGATCCCTCGCCCTCCCCCCAAAGTTTATGGTACTGGTTGGGATAAGGGAATAAATTTTTCCCCTCCTTGTTCTTTTGGCAACTTGAACTCCAAACATTTTACTTCTAAGCTCGTTCCAACACTTCCCCAAGGCCCTCCCAGCCCCTCACCCCCTGTTCCCTTGCTGTATTTCTCCATATTTGCCATATTCCTCTTCTCCCCCACACACTGTTCTCCCCACACAGGACATCAAGTTGTGGGTGGAGGGTTTGGAAGGACTGTTTAGTTTGATTGATGGGAAGTACAGGGGATGAGACCCTACTAATGCCCCCTTTGTCTCCACCTCTGGCATTTCTTTTTGGGAAAATATGACCATATTTAGCACCTTTTGGAGTGCTTAGGGAGTTCATAATGGTCCCTTTGGCTAGGCAATGCCCACTGACCCACAGGGTGAGGCTGGGGCCCCAGCAGCCAAGCCCACCCTAAATGACTCCCACCCCCTGGCCATGGCCAATCAGAATACAGCTGACAACCGTGCCATGCTGGTAAGTTGGAAAATCTTTATGGTTGAGAAGCTGAACTCCTGCCCACCTACAATGCAATGCTTTTCATGAATCACAGCCCTAACTTTCCCCCCTACTTAGTCTTATGTGGACAAGATAATGAGGGATGCATGAGGGTACATTAGCAACGTGTGGCACAGGGAGGGGTGATACGTGAAGTATGAGTGTCAGGTCAGGGAGACAGGCTTTCAGGGACCTTGGGGCAGAGATGAAATGCTGTCCCAGGACACCTGGACACTGGCTGTGCTTTCTCCACCCAGCCCTAAGATGAGGATGCAGCCTTGCTGGTGAGATTGGTTTACTACCCAGGCGAGCCCATCCCCTGTAAACTGTCCCTATACCAGAGATTCCCAGCCTGGCTGCATGTGAGAATCACTTGGGGAGCATTTCTAAAACATCAACATTTGAGCTCCTACTTCAGATGTTCTGATCTCATTAGTCTGAGAGAGGAAGGAGGCACTGTTGTAATTTTTTAAGGCTCCTCAAGTGATTTTAATATGCAGCCAGGGTCGGGAGACAACCCCTAAATTGAAACGCAAGACTGTTAGTTTGAAGTCTTCTGCGATGGTGATAAATGCCTCGTTGTTAAAGGGCAGAGGAAGTGGGTGGGGAGGGAGGCAGAACC